>OX103955.1:40239162-41439162 GCA_944470425.2 Schistosoma bovis
ATCTCCACAAAACCCATTCTCACACTATAATAGTTGAATTGTTTTCGTGTTCATGTCCTTGTATTGAACCGCTACTTACATAAGCAAAGATAGATGGTGGCTAGCATTGGAATCCAGGATGTGCGTTTCGTCCTATTTGGGGCTCGCCAGCTGGATGTACCTGCATCTTGGAGTTGATGTTCACGCCGGATGCAGATACATCTAGCTGAAGAGTTCCAAATGAGACAAAACTAGCGTCCTGGATTCCGCTGCTATCCACATCCATCTATTCATATAATGTATGTGCCGATAAGAGACTGATAGATTGCAGTCCTAAACATCAATGAGAAGATTCAATAAACAATACAAATGAATTAACTTTACTTACATGGTTTACATTTTTGCATGGTTTACACTTTTAATGCATATTTTAGGTATCTATCGTTGTTATTAATTTGAAATTCAAGAAGTGTGCTGCTTCTCTATTAGTGTTTAACTGTATTTAGCTGATACACTGTAAATAGAATGAATTTATGATAGTCGTGCATCGATGCTTTTGAGCTTTTAATGATATGTAACTCTAGTTTTACAACTGTTTTTTATGATTGGTGATTGTATATCTGTTCATATAGGGTTGTAGAAAATGTCGAATTTCATTGAATTTAGACTTGTACATTAATGGACCTCAGTCAGTGGTCTAGAGGTTAAGTGTTAGCATGCGAAAACGACAGTTCTGGATTCGATCTCCAGTTGTGGCGCTGTGTATGGGATTATGCAACAGTGTATACACATGATCCTGTAACCGAAAATCGAATCCAGGACTTCGTTCTTGTGCTCAAACGCTTACTCTCTAACCCACTGGGCCGGATCTTAGTCGCAAGGTCATGAGTGCGCACAGTTGTGAAGCAACAGTTTGATTCTCTTAAGTTTTCAATGATTTTTAAATTGGTCGGTTTATGATTTCAATGAGGTTTTATCTATAAATAAGCAATAATATTGTGCTAAGAATTCTATATTGTTATTAACATATTGAATAAAGCCACCATTAATAATCAATAATAAGAATACAGTTTCCTGACTAGGTTTAAAATCATTTATAAGTTATTAGTTACTATTAATGGCTTTAGTTAATATCATATTTTTGGTAAAATATAGAATTCTCAGCACAAATCATGTCAACAAGTTTACGTTTCTTATTTCTTGATCGATTCTGACAACAAATATTGAGTGATCGCCAGTTAGATGTTGGCGGTTAATAAATAAACATCTGAATAATGTTCATTCTTTTCAATGAATATTATCAGCCACCATGATATCTCTGATTGTACTTTCTTGTAATTTGTACAGCGAAAGGTTATAAACAGGTTATAAGCGCTCCTGAAAAGGTTATACAATTAATAGACATAGTGATGTGTTAAAACAAACAAAAAACAGATGACTTGTTGAAATATCTAGATGACAGGTATAGATAGCCCAAATATTCAAGCAGGTCACCGATCAGCACCAAAATAACCTACTATACATTTGCCTTTAACACGGAGAATTATCTATTTCAGTCAAGTCGTATTTTAAACCTTAAAAGTCCTAATAGAATCAGAGGTTTTAAATCATGTTACAGGACGAAATCAGTTACGTAAACGCTAAAAATCGTACATAATAAAAAGCACTAGTTTAGAATTCTTCAATTGTGTGCAATGACAACACTAAACGATACTACGATCTCAGTGAGATCATCGTTGTGAAGTGATTAATTTCGACTCAATGATCTACAAATTCAAGATTTTGCTGTTGAACTAGATGTTTGTAATTGTTAAAACTTGTAGCCTGTGTGCCCTGTTAATGTATATGTAATGACACCGCCAGTAAGAGAGCAGTGAGTTATCTAACGGACCAATGACGCCTGAAACCGAGCGAGCAGTCTAGAGTACTTATCGGTCATGCTTACTGCCTAGACCAGCCAGTTGAGTCCAGAACACCAATCTCAGCCTCTGCAATAGGAGTCATTTATTTCAAACATACTAAGTTAATATACCAACCAGACAGACCACATCGTACCATAAAATACAAAACAACTTTTGTACAAGTATTAGCCATATAAGGCTGTGAATGAGGGAGGTAGTAATTAATAGACAGAGCATAATTCAAGAATGATAAGTCGTATAATAATATTTCATAGATCAAAATAATACTCATAATAAGAGGGACATGAATATGTATAGTTTAGTTATTCAACAATTATACGATAAAATATACGCATAGTAATGGTCCATAAATGGATCCTAAGAGTTACCATTCATTATACTTTTCGGGACATAATGGTAATATCGATTTAAAATAAGGAATATATGTGGATGATTTGTTGATCTGCACTCAAGTATATTGATATTTAGAGTCATCAATAAGTACTTGCAAAGTAATTAATACAAATGAGTCCAATGCAAGAGTAACTAAATATAAACTTCATTTGACGAGTATATTTTTACTTTCAAGGTAAATATAAACTGTTTTGTAAGAGTTTTGATAATGACAGAGTTTCCAAGGCTTGTTGGGAGCTCGTAGCCTACTTTGATTACCGACAAATAACCTTAAATCTTATCTTTCCGTTTAGGTTTTATGAAATTTGATTATCTATTTAACATCACAAAATAAATGCTCTTAACGAAGAGTTCACATTTTTAACAGTTGCAAGTGTATTTCTGTAGTGAATGAGAACAATTTATGGATAATATCAAGTATCTCTTACAAACTTCATCATTCCTTTATTCCTGTTATTATTAGAATTACTCATTGTTTACATTACCATTCTCTTCAATTCGATCTTCTCAATCTTTTTCTGATAAACATTTCACTTCTGATTAGTGTAACATACTACTTATATCTGTTAACACAGGAAGGAACATGAACTCGTTGCCAGTTGTTTTTCTAAAGAAATCAATTGTTATGTAGAGATATTATCCAAATTAGGGAAACCTCGAATATACAAATGATAAGTTTGTAATTATAAATGTGTATTTTTTGTAAGTAATAAACAATTACGACCGATTAGCTTTTTCTTTTTTTCGAGACTAGACTCATGAATTTATTGAAAGGAATTGAGCATCCAGAATCATATCTTAACTGACGAAAAGATAAAAACTTGGATATCAGTTCATTCAAATGATAGCAGACTTGTTGATTAGATTGTAGACTATGGTTCGAATGAAGTTCAACATTATCAAGGAATAAATGATCCATGTCTGAAAGTTCCAATCTATTCTCGAAACTTTGTAGTTTTTTCTCTCCTTCTCTCTCTTCTATTGTCATTGATTTGAACATTTCACAAGTCCCTCTAGTACATTAATTATTCTATAGTATCCCTCTTTACCTTGCTATTTTCTTTTTTTTAATCAAAATTCACACAAATTTTTATGTATAATACTTTATATACGAAAATATCTCCTTATGTTGTTTCTAAGGCGAAAAACTTTAATTAGTCTCTTCACTTTTTGAAAATCAGTCTTTTTTTCAATTTATTTTAGTGTTTAGACATTACAACTATTCAGCGTATATAATAGAATGAAGATGAGTTAAACACCTTGCTTAATACTCTTAGAAAAAATGGTTACCATGGTAAGTTTATAATTAAATATATGATTACGAAGGTGAGAATAGGCGAAATACAGACGGTGATTAAGAAATCTATGTCCATGTACCTACAATTCAGAGCGGATGAGGCTGGTGAAATATTAACTCAGAGAACGACGATTAGTGTTTTCTACGCGCCTAATGTGACAACGAGGCTAAAAGATGAATTACCTAGAATGATCACCTCATTTTGTATTTATCAGTTCAACTGTTCCTATAGAGCAAGTTATATTGGCAGAAGCTCTAGGAATTTACATTTTCGTGCTCGCGAACGGCTAAGTAAAGGTTTAGTGAAGAAAGTAAACATCTCAGTATTGGCCCATTTAATGCAAACTGGTCAGAGTGTCAGTATAAACTAATCCTTTTCAATTATTTATCGGGTCAGTCGATTTTGCAAAGCTTGTCAGACTTAAAGCCGTTCAAACGGCTAAAGCGGTAGTCATCCGGATGAAGAAATCTGAGCTATGTGTACAAAAAGAAATATCTTCAAACAGTGCAAAGTAGTGAATGGAGGACAGGTGATAGATGCATTCCAAGTAAGGACTGGAGTCAGACAAGGCTATCTATCCTCTGTCTTCTCCTTCTTCTGGTGGTCAACTGGATTATGAAGACCTCGACATCTGAGGAAAAACACGGCATACAAACGACATCTGAGAACCAATTAGACGATTTGGACTTCACAGATGACCTAGCGCTCCTATCCCACACACATGAACAAATGCAGATAAAGACAGACAGTGTAGCAGCAGTCTCTGCATCAATAGGCCTCAGTATACACAAGGGGAAGACCAAGGTCCTTAAATACAACACGCGGAACAGCAATCCAATCACTCTTGATGGCGAGACTTTGGAAGATGTAGAATCCTTCACATACTTGGGAAGCATCGTCAATGAACAAGGAGGATCAACTGCAGACGTAAAGTCGAGGATTGGCAAAGCAAGGGGCGCATTCCTACAATTGAAGAACATATGGAACTCAAAACAACTTTCAACCAATATCAAAGTCAGAATCTTCAATACGAACGTCAAGACAGTCAGTTCTACTGTACGGAGCTGAAACTCCCAGAACTCCTACAATCATCATGAAGAAGGTACAAGTATTTATGAATAGTTGTCTACGCAAGATACTCAACATCCATTGGCCGGATACCAACAGCAACAGCCTTCTGTGGGAGAGAACAGACCAGTTTCCATCCGAAGAGGAAATTAGTAAAAGTCGATGAAAATGGATAGGACATACATTACGGAAATCATCAAACTACATCACGAGTCAAGTCCTAACTTGGAATCGTGAAGGGAAGCGGAAAAGCGGAAGGCCAAAGAACACATTATATTGGGAAATAGAATCAGATATGAAAAGGATGAATAACAACTGGAAAGAGCTGGAAAGGATTGCCCAGTACAGGATTGGATGGACAATGCTGCTGAGCGATCTATGCTCCTCTACTATAAGTAACAGGCGTAAGTAAGTAACTGCCTTAAGTCACAAGCATTATAATCAAGGATGAATGATGGTTAGTATTGAAATCCAGGACGTGAGTTTCATTCTATTTCGTACTCATCGTCTGGATGTGCCTGTATCCCAGAGTTGATGTCCACTCTAACAGTCCATCACAATATTCTTCGCTTACAAACACTATCCCATTATCTACCACTTAACTACTGAGTCCACTGTTAGTCACCATCTATCTTTATCCATTTAATTAATTGATTGTACAAACTAGAATATTCGTTAGGAAAAAAAAGTTATATGAAAAAAATATATTGATCTATTTTAATGTTCTGATATTGATTTTATGTAGAAATTGTTGATTTCTTATTGAATATATGAATTGGTTTCCCATCTAACATAATTGTATTCAATAGGTCTATAGAAAGAAAAAGAATATAATGGTTAATACATACATAGATACAAGGTATTATTAAATTGCTCAAATACTCTTAAAGGTTTAAAGTTAGTGCATTGTAGTGACTAAAAGGTAAATACGTATAAATAAGGAAATTAAAATGATTTTTAGAATTTCATGAGGTGAGATCGTGAATGCGCACTGCTGAGGAGTCCCATACTAGGACGGAACGGCCGTCCAGTGTATCCAGGCTTTCCATAGTAATCCAGCTTCAATTGACTCATAATCTCAATTATTAAAATTAAAATGATTTTATCATTGTAAGTTTGTGATAATTGTTGAATTTCATTAAAATCACTGATCGATCAAAGTTAAGCAACTACTGGAAAGCTAAAACACTTGAACGATTATTTTGTTCTAATGAGATTATTAAACAGTACATATTCATGACTTCGCAACTGGAAATCGAATCCAGGAGCTTTGTTATAACGCGCGGACACCTAACCTCTAATCCACTGAGACGGAATATCGGTTTTCTTTTCATTTATGAATGGGAACTGTTGCAGATTCCAATACAAGAACGAAATGGCCATCCATTTTTTTCAGATCTTCAAACTTAGATCAGTTTATTAGTTGAAATAAAATAATTTTATAAGAACATTCGTTTAAATTTAACTGATTGGTTTCATAGTATTCGGATGTCAAGTTGATAGACTTAAAATTGATATTAAAACTACTCCTTTTACTCGAAAGCTTTATTCAAGCTTCTTCAGGATAAATAATCAAATATCGAAATCATACAACGAACAATACTTTTAGGTTTATACTAGTCAAGGTCAAAGACATATGACCATGTGAAAAACAGCAGAGGTCAAATATTATTGACCATAATGGTGTATATGTAAATGAGATATCATAGTACTTGAATGTAAGCGTGAAAGAACATAAAATTTTCTTGAAGCATATTCCTAAATCATCAGAAGACTTTGTAACACTAGAAAATAAGTGTGTATTAGCAATGTATTTTACTGAACCTAGGTATACAAGTGAAATCAGTGGAGATCAGTCAGTCAGTAACAACGTAGAACTTCGTACGTACGTACATCAGTTCGAGTTGCCACACCACATTAGCACACAGATGCAGTTGTCGATTCAAATCCCGTAGTGGTAGGGGTAGTAAGAGTATAAGCAGTAATCGGAAAGATTAAGGTTTGTAGATGTTATTTAAAGAGTATAATACAGTGAAATAAATTTGGGAAGAGAAAAAAGAGACAAGGAGGAATCAGGAGACTAGAATTTGGAAGAACACAAAGAGTGTATGCACCTGCACCATTGCAAACGATTTTGAGCCATTTCATTCAGGGTCTCTAACCATCGGTTGCTATCATCTCGCGGATCCCAACCAGGTAGTCTACACCTGCGAACATGACTCAGTCCACTTGTCAGTGACTTCATGAACTTGTGCCATGTTTTGGTCTGACCGCCCCTAGCTTTCTTCCAACCTACTCCTACACCATAAAACATCACACGTCGGGGCAGTCGGTGGTTGAGCATACGTAACACATGTTCGAGCCACCTCAACTGATGGAGTTTCACTAATTCATCAATTGATTTTCCATCCTTACCTAGTACTCGTATCCTAACAACTGCGTTGCTTACTCGATGGTCCCAGGATATACGAGTAATGTTTCGAAGACACCTATGATCAAATACTAGTAACCTACGAATATCCTCTACTCTTACCGGCCATGTTAATCAGTGGAGATAAAGTCATTTGAAGTAGTTCTTGTTCATATAAAGAAATGATGATAGCTAAAGCCTTGTAAATATAAGTTAACCCAAACAATAGAAATTGAAGAGATGGAGAACCATGGTAACAAATAATTAAGATGTAAATCTTAATTTCATTTTATTATATCTATTTTGTTTCGCATTTTTCCGGACAACAATATCTCTACATTTGCTTTAATCAGCTAATTTGTTTGGATATATGATGAGTAACTAGACTATTTAGTACAACAATACTAACTTACATTTATATGTTCATTAACTCTGATCACATGCATGATGTGACAAGTTTGGTTTACAACATCTATTATTGTCTAAATCCATCAACAATCGTAACCTGAGGGCATATATGATTAATGATTTCACCTTACTTCTGTTCTGTATACACAAACGTACACGCGTTATCTTAGTGCAATTTACACTAAATGAATCATACTCACAATACTGCAAATTCAACATACAGAAAAATTATTAACATGATTAAGAGATTTGTTTGGTATATAGTTAATCCCGTGTGCAGGATCGTGGATGCACACTGTTGAGGAGTTCCATACTACGACGAAACGGCCATCTAGTATTTCCAGGTTTTAAATGGTGGTCTAACTTAGATCAACTCGTAAATTTAACTGTGAAATTTCCTAGTTACATTCACATAAGGTCAATTTACAGATGAATGAAGTAAAAGAGAGTCAGAGAAATACCATAACGTAATGGAGTACATTGATATGATCACTATAGATAGAATGATAAAACTGATAATAATTACTGAAGTGCAATAGTGAAGTGATCGTAATAGAAACGATTAATCTTATTATTTTAACATTCTTTAATAGAATGTTTTACATCTTGTCAACTTTGCCATCTAAATAACTGTACTTTTTGATACTATCTAATTATTATCACCGTTATTTTATTATTGTTCTCTTGTTAACTACTAACAATTCTATCATGTCAATGGATAGATGCTTCCAGTAATCCATTGCGTCATAATCTCTCTTTGTCTCTCGCGTAACTCATTCATCTGTACATTGAACTTGTGTGAATATATACGGGAATTATAAATATTTTTCTCTAGTGAACTAAATAACTTTATATATGGTGTACGTATTAATTGTACTTGTAAAACATTTTGCTTAATTTGTAGAAATCAACCTCAACGGTGTTTGAAATCAGAAAGCAAGAAGAAGCGGCAACTACAGTTTATTAGCAGATAGCACAGATCACAGAGCTATAGGCACATAGAGCGAATATGAGGCGGAGTTAGCTCACATGCTTTATCCACTACGCATCATTTCGTTTCATTCTCTTCTCTTCGCTTCGTCCTTCTAATTGTCTATCCAAGTTAATGTGTACAAAATATACGTATTCAAAACATCCATTCTCGTATTTGACTTATTCAATTCCATTATTCACCAACTCGAGTTAAGTCGATAAAGATATACGAGAATAGTCCGGATGTATATTTTGACAACAATCAATCGTACAATCTAATTGGAATCAGATATAGGGCCACTAAAATTGGTTTATTGGAAAATTGCTAAATTAAAATTGTCAGGGTTTGCAATATTATTTTGTCTATTTGATTGTCTATTAAATGATATAAACCAAATGTCATCATGATTACTTAGACAGGTAGTTACAAAATGACTTTGTTTCATTATTAAATATGTCAATTTGTGTGAAACAAAATACATATATTCTGTGGTTTTAGAGAAGTTATCAAACGCTAGATGATTTACTTATATTCCACAGATTGAAATCATGAGTCTCAATTGAAGCTAGACCACCGTGGAAAACCTGGAAGCACTGGACGGCCGTTTCGTCCTAGTATGGGACTCTTCAGCAGTGCGCATCGACGATCCCGCACCCCGCGAGATTAGAACCCAGGACCTATCAGTCTCGCGCCAGGCGCTTAACCAAATAGACCACTGAGCTTCCAGGTTTTCTATGGTGGTCTAGCTTCAATTGACTAATGATTTCAATCTGTGAGATTTCTAAAATCTCCACAAACCCCTTCTGATGACTTACTTATATGTCACATTGAAATTAATCATGAAACATTACTGCATGTACCACATTCCACTTGATTTAAGTTGTACAAAGGAAAGAAAGTTTGCAACTATTTCTTTGTTGAAACATGTAGGAGAGTTGCATTTGAAGCTATAAAACAGTTACTTTTTGGGAATAGTTTAAATATAATTCCCACTTATCGATTTATCTTGTTGATTGAGATCATGAATCGATAAATATTAGACCATCATTGAAAGGCTGGAAGCACTAGACTGCCGTTTCATCCTAGTATGGGACTCCTCATTTATGCGCATCCACGACCTCGCACACGAGATCCAAACCCAGGACCTTCGTTGATTAGTCGAAGTTAGACATTAACACCGTTGGATTCTGGCTGAGTGGTTTAGAGGTCAAACATTAGAGCGCGAGACCGAAGGTCTTGGATTCGAGCCCTATGTATAGGATCTTAGGTGCTCACTACTGAAGAGTCCATACTAGGACGAAACAACCGTCCTGTGTTTCTAGGTTTTTAATTATGGTCCAATATTCATAGATTAATGATATCGATCAAAATCCTAGGCATCTTCGCAACTCTACACTGATAATATCGATTTATCACTGAAAGAATGCTATTTAACTGGAAAAAATATATTGTGATATGCTTTAACCCATAGTATACATATACGCCAAAACTATATGTATCTAACATTTATGTTTACTCATTATCTGCTGAATCTTAATAATAGTACTATAGTCACTTACCGCCTAACATTGTAAGTTGTTTTTCTGTTAGAGTTTTACAACATAATAAGTCTCATTTTTCGGAAACTGAACTGCGAAACTCTTCTAAGTGTTTGTAGTATTTAAAATAAATAGTTAGATGATGGTTAAATGGAATTTCTTGGAAAACACTAACTCAGTATGTAAATTAAACTATTCTAAATAGTTGAGATCATGAGTCAATTGAAGATAGACCACCACAGAAAACCTGGAAGCACTGGATGGCCATTTCGTCCTATTGTAGTACTCTTCAGTAGTGCTCACCCACGTTTCCGCCCTGCTAAACTTGTGGATCACTGTATTATCCGCAAAACCCCTCATGTTATTAAACTATTCATTTAAATATTGATGAATAATCTAATTGTCTTTTAAGTTATTCTATGTGATTAAAATCTCATTAAGTTTTAATTCTCAGTATCACTGCTATATAAGATTAAATGTATAGGTGAAATGACAGTATACAGAGAAAATGATATCACAATGGCTTACTTTCATCGTGAATTTTCGGTTCATAATTCAATTTTCTTATATTATGCACCTATAGTAAAGAACATAAAATGAAATAGAATCGCTTAAATTCTCACTTTAAATAGGCATGAATATTCTATCGATAGTTATTGTGTAGTGAAGGTGAGCACGGGTGAGGACAATCAAACCGTGTTTAGGACAAATTACAGAATTACTTGGCAAAATAGAAAAACCATATAGTAAATCCTTAATTTGCAAAATATCATTCTATCATATCAAACCGGACTGTTGCTGTTGCAAACATCAATCCATTGTCTCACATTTCATTGTTCATGCGATTTCTTACAAATTCCATTGTGTTCTCGTTCTTCCTTTCTTGATCTTCTCCATCTTCTGCTGCCAGACAATACGTTCTTTTAACTCACGTTATATACTACTTATATCAATATAAGTAGCACGCACCACAATTGTACTTCTATACTTAATTTGCTTTAACTATTAATAAGTATCATACGTTTAATAACAGTAGAGGATTAAGCACTACTGTAGGAAATTTCTATCTTATATCGATTTAACTTTTAAAGATACCATATATTTAGTTTTTTTTCTATTCATGAGAAATATTGTTCGTATATTCTGGGATCACCGGGTAAGTAATGGTGAAGTTAGACACTGAGTATTCCGAAATGATGGTAAATCAGTTGATGTGATTGTAAATCTTCATCGACTGAGATGGTTGAGCCACGTGTTGCGTATACCTAAACACCGCTTACCACGACGCGCTATGCTGAGTTGTGTTGGAGATGGTTAGAAGAAAGTTAGGGGCGGCCAAACCAAAATGTGGTACCAGTCCATAATGTAACTAACTTCTAGTCTGAGCCATGTTGATAGATGCAGAATACTTGATTGGGGTCCACGTGACTATCATAACCAATGGTTGGAGACTCTTGATGACATGGCTCAGAATCGGTCACAATGGCCTCGGTGTATACATAATCTATATTCCGTTAAGCCGTGAGATTAAAATTGCTTTATACATTTCATTCTACGAACTAATTCTTTCTTCCTGTATTATATTTTTATATGCGATCTTCCTTTTATATATTACCACCACTGAATTAACTACTTCTATGAATCTGATGTTCGTTTTGTTGTGTTAATGAGGTATGGCAACTTGGACCGATGCATATATGTGCCTGGTCCTACGTTGTAGCTGACTGTTTCTTTTTCTGTAAAAGTGTATGATGAAAATATGAGATTACTAACAATTACTTTATGTTCATAGTATTCACCTGAAGTTTGATAACGTTTAACTCATTCAATGCTATTGATTACAAATGATTCTAGTAGTAAATTAACGTAATTAGAAAATGTTTTCAAAAAGATTACTAATTAGTTCCCCTTATTACACATCTTACTTTTAGCTTATTATTGATGAAATGATGTGGTGAAACATCATTTGATTTTAAACTAATTGAATGATCCAATGGATTATCACGTTTATTAATGGTATTCAATTCATTTAAATGTCTTTGTAAATGATGGGATAAGGTTGTTTTATTAATTGTATTCATTATGATTGATTGTTTAGGTGAATAATGTCTAGTTACATTGAAAAAGGTGTTGTTATTATTGTTAGAATTAGAAGTACTATATATTGAAGGAGATTTTGAAACTCTTCGAAATTGTCCATTCTTTAATAACATTTGATTATTGGATTGTTTGATGGAAGGAATCTTTGTTAGTTCTTCATTTTGATTAGAGTTAATATCTAGAAATAACAATAAGAATTTGTTAATCAAATTACTTAAATAAATGAGGTTTATAGATATAATACATCAGTTCACGATATTATATAATAAATTGTAGGTACCCTGTAACACATAAGTTAGCGTTGATAACTTTCAACCAATATCGAAGTCACAATCTTCAATACGAACGTCAAGACAGTCAGTTCTACTGTACTGTCTCGATCACGCGCGAGATTGATAGGTCCTGGGTTCAAATTTCGCTAGGCGAGATTTTGAATGCGCACTGCTAAGGAGTCCCATTCTAGAACGAAATGGCTGTCCAGTGCATCCAGGTTTTCCATGGTGGTCTAACTTCGAGTGACTCATGAATTCAACTATTAAATAAATGATCTAGCATCTAATGATATATATATATAACCGTTAATTAACAGCATATTCAATGCTATGAGTTTTTGACTTGATCAGCTTATACAACCTGTTTGTCATAAAGCATATTTTCTAGATACGGTATTGTAAATCTTTAATATTTTCGCTTGGATGAATGGATCCTAATGCATCAACATTTCATTTTACCGGAAGATATACTAAGAGAAAGATGTTAATATAGTGGATGGTTAGATAAAGGAAGGTGCATCCACTCTTTGTGTTCTCTCAAATTATAATCTTCTGAATTTTTCATGTCCCTTTCTTTTTTCTCTTTCCAAATTTATTTCACTGGATTATACTCTTTGAATAACATCCTCAAAACCTAATCTTCTTGATCACTGCTCATACTTTTACTACTTTTACACCACTATGGGATTTGAATCGACAATTGTGTCTCTGTGCTAATGTGATATAACAACTCGAACTGATATACGAACGTACAAAGTTCTACGTTGTGACTGACTGACTGACTAACGGACTACATATATATATTTCAATAACAATCAATCATACGATCTAGCTAGAATCAGATCTCAGGCCACTAAAAACTATTTCAAAACACAACTAATGATACATACTTATAAACTTACAATGATTCAGTAACATCCATTTTTGATCTTTATCTTTAATAACAGTATTATTTGAATGATGATTAGTTGGATAATCTTGATCTATATTTGAATAGTTATAAACAGAATCATAATGAAGTTTTCTATGGTGAGAATTGAATCCAAATGAACTGAACTTTTTATTATTATTATTCATTAAGGTATGTTCAATTGGTGCTGAATGTGTTCTTCTTAAATGAATCAATTGATGAATAAGACAATTAGATCCAATATCGATTTTTGGTAAATCTAAATCTTGATTTATTACACCATGATGTATTGGTTTAACGTTTTCTTTTCTTGTATAATTCTTAATTAAAACATAATAATAGTTAGAATGTGAACAAACAAAAATAAAAGATTTTGTTTTAATTAATGAATGCGGTATGGCAACCTGGACCGATGCACATATGTGCCTGGTCCTACGTTGTAGATGACTGACTTTAATTAATGATGATAAAAATATAAAATAATCGAAACAATCGTCCAGTGCTACCAGGTTTTCAATGGTGGTGGTCTAACATCAATCGATCGAAGATCTTAATCAATAAGTTAATAATCTCCACGACCCCTATACTGATCATTACCATGTGCTCACTAGTGACTAGCTTTGTGAGTGAATTCTCAAAGTTCTAGTGAAAAGCCGTGACCAGTGGAGCTAATCCTTGTCGGGTAGTGTTATATCTTGTGACCGCCAATCGGAGAGCAGTGAAATATCTATCGGAACAATGGTGCGTAAAATACGTGTGAGCAGCCTAGAGTCCTGATTGGTCCTGCTTTCCGCCTAGCCTAGCCCAGCCAGGTAAGTTCAGAACACCAGTCTCAGCCTCTGCAATATGAATCATTATATTTCAAACACACGGGGTTTATATACCAATCAAACAGATCACAACATACCAGTAAAATATGAAACAACATTTGTACAAGAATTAGCCAGATGTGGCTGTGAATGAGGGAGGTAGTAATTAGTACACTGGACATAACTCAAGAATGGTAAAACGTATAATAATAGTTTATGGATCAAAATAAAGCTTATAATAAGAAGAATATGGATATGAATAGTTTAGTTACTTAATAATTATACAATAGAAATATACGCTTAGTATTGGTCCATCAATAGATCCCAAAAAGTTACCATTCATTATTCTTGTCGGGACATAACACACCTCCCCTTTTTTGAAGATCCGGAGTTGATATCCGGATTTTAAATTTTCCGGGTTCATCCTCCCCCACGAAACAGTGTCGGATCCTCATATTCCCAAGTTACAATTAATTTGAATTTATTTAAAACATATTTGTCGCACTGAAGTGAGGATCGACTGAAAATGACTAAGTGGTGTGGCTAAACGACGCTTAATATGAGTTAATCGAAAGTTGATTCTTCTGAAATATTGTAACCAAATTTATTGGAAACCTCATTTGTAGATAATGGATCATTAAGGTAATCAGAATCTATCAAAATTGTATTAGATTTCTGGTCATTTGATGCATCTGACATTTTCTGGTAAGAGAAGACCTCGATATTAGATTCGTCAGAAACTTCCGTCGCAGAATGATGAGATCCGTTTGGAGCAGCTGCATTCAGTGTACTGTTCGATTTATTTTCTGTTTCACGGGCGGTTACTGCGACAATTCCATGGACATTTAACAGGGAATCTTTTTGTGCGCTGGTTATGTCACTGTCTGTACATGCTGTTTGGGGGATAACGGAGTTTGAATTCATTACCGGTCATGTTTCTGAAATGGAGAGGACTGGACTAGTGGGCGAATCTTGAATGACTGCTGTTTCGTTTTAAGTACGGTTTATCGAGGATTCATGGAGGCTGCAATCATTTTCCAGCTTAGTGTGGAATTGAGGAACTAATCCATCCACTTCCGTCGCATCTCCAAAGCATGAGTGATTCAGAAGCTGCGTGAGTAATTTGACCAAGAACTCCGGCTGTCGCTCAAATAACAGCTGTAATCGATCGGAAGGGAGAGTCATTTTTTTGAATCAGCACTGGTAATGGAAATTGCTGTATGACTAATGACCAATGGCGTTCAAGGACACCGATGACAAATCTGGATGCTGATTGCTCGAAATAATTAGACTGAATCTCGTCCAATTACAGACTGACTTTGGACCGTATTTTTTTTACCCCGTCGCCAATTGTTATAGCCTAAAGCCGCCAATCAAAAACAGTGAATTATCGATCGGAACAATGACTCGTAAAACACATGTGAGCAGCCTAGAGTCCTGATTGGTCCTGCTTTCCGCCTAGCGTAGCTCAGCCAGTTAAGTCCAGAACATCAGAATTATCGACCGGACGAAGGACGCGTAAACAGGTAAAGACAGGTATCTACCTCAGTACAATGTAAGATGGTCACGCGATTTCGTGGATTGTTTGAGTTTGGACATAAACACCGTTGAATGCCGGCTTAGTGTTCTAGTAGGATAAGCGTTCACACGCGAGACTGAAGGCCCTGGGTTCGAATCCCGTGGGGACTTTATACTGTGAAAAAGCTGTTTTCTGTAAGATAACGTAATTTGTAGCCGCATTAAAACAAAACATGTTGACACTCAAACACGAAGATTATAATCGATACGTTTTAGTGAAGTGGTGATGTATCAGATTTGACTCTAGTAAGAGAGAGCCAATCCTAAATGGCACTTTCAAAAAAGTGTTTTGCTCAGAAAATCAAAGGAAGCTAACACATAATAGGAAACAGAACTGTTAACATGGACTATTCTTGATGTCCTGAAGTAAATAATGGTCGTGTACTTTCTAACATATATCTAGTAGGCAATGAGATATAGGCAATTATCAAATTGCTTCCCAGTTACTTCAGTAAGAAACAGCGTTGGTAGTCTATAAATAATTGAAATGGTTAAAGTGACACTAGAATCACTTCTGCTTAACACTCATTTTTATCCACATAACCTTTTACTGACAAGAATTCTAAGATATTAACAAGATTTTCTAGCTATTTCATCAGTGTTTATGTTTCCAAATTGAAGAAGAGTTTTGTTAGCTTTCTTATTGTCTTCCTCAATCAATTACTTTTAGCTTTCCGATGTTAATTTTTGAATCAACTTGAAAAAACAAATCGCACTAGCTAGGCATCTGGAACAGTGCAGATAGAAGGACATTATGGAAAATTCTTCGACACTACGGAGTTCCTGAGAAGATTGTCATCATCATCCGGAACTCATACGACGGAATACAGTGCAAAGTAGTGCATGGAGGACAGCTGACAGATGCATTCCAAGTAAGGACTGGAGTCAGACAAGACTGTTTACTCTCTCCCTTCCTCTTTCTTCTGGTGGTCGACTGGATTATGAAGACCTCGACATCTGAGGAAAAACACAACATACAATAGACATCTCAGAACCAATTAGACGATTTGGACTTCACAGATGACCTAGCTCTCCTATCTCATACACACAAACAGATGCAGACAAAGACAGCTAGTGTGGCAGCAGTCTCTGCATCAGTAGGCCTCAGCATACACAAAGGGAAAACCAAGGTCCTCAAATTCAAGGCGGAAAACAGCAATCCAATCACACTTGATGGCGAAACTCTGGAAGATGTAGAGTCCTTCACATACCTGTGAAGCATCGTCGATGAACAAGGAGGATCAACTGCAGACGTAAAGTCGAGGATTGGCCAAGCAAGGGTCGCATTCCTACAATTGAAGAACATATGGAACTCAAAACAACTTTCAACCAATATCAAAGTCAGAATCTTCAATACGAACGTCAACACAGTCAGTTCTACTGTACGGAGCTGAAATTCGGAGAACTACTACAACCATCATGAAGAAGGTACAAGTATTTATGAATAGTTGTCTACGCAAAATACTCAACATCCATTGGCCGGATATCAACAGCAACAGCCTTCTGTGGGAGAGAACAGACCAGTTTCCATCCGAAGAGGAAATTAGTAAAAGTCGATGAAAATGGATAGGACATACATTACTCAAATCATCAAACTACATCACGAGTCAAGTCCTAACTTGGAATCGTGAAGGGAAGCGGAAAAGCGGAAGGCCAAAGAACACATTATGTTGGGAAATAGAATCAGATATGAAAAGGATGAATAACAACTGGAAAGAGCTGGAAAGGATTGCCCAGTACAGGATTGGATGGACAATGCTGCTGAGTGATCTATGCTCCTCTACTATAAGTAACAGGCGTCAGTAAGTAAGTAAGGCATCTGGAATTTGACAGTAAAAAAATGTACATTTTCGTTTCTAAGACAAGGGTACAAAACACGTAACTGTAACGATTAGACATAATCTTGACTATAATATAAGTCATATAATTTTTTATGCTTCTATCACTTTGGATGTTACTACCATCGAGTGAAATCATTAAATGTAAGACTTTGAAAATTGAGTCTTTGAAATAAGTCAAGATAACAAATACTCTAGTGAACTCACTTTATTCCGACTGCCAACATGATCTTCTTGTAATGTTTCCTGACATAGTGTTGAATTTTGATTAGAACTCTGTTTATTGAATGGTTTTAGACAAACCATATCTATAAGTTATATATGGTAGTCAAAATATTCAATTGATACTTATTTAATTAAATATCAAACTAAAGAAAACAATTTTCCTACATATTTCTATCAATTCTCAACAGACGTTAGTAGTACAGTAACATTGTGCAGCTATGCTTATCCAGACAAAGTATTGATCGTGTAATTAACATAAATAAAGCGCAGTGACAACTGATGACCTTTTTATCAACAACCGAAGAAACATTGGGATATGATACATGGTTAAGATCCTAGCCTACTTCAAGGGACTTCATCATTCGAGTATAAAGTCATTTTTAATATATTTTGAGTCCCATTTTATGAGTCAAGTCCTGTGGTATTATGTGGATGAACAAATCGAATCAGGTGAAAAACAGTTTAAAAATGGCAGTCAAGTAACTGAAAGTCGGGTGTTTTTTTTTGAAATCATGTTATCTATTCGCAAAATGTCAAAATAAGCATGTCAGAAGTTGTGATGTAAGAAAAAATATAAGTTACAAAGACACTATTTCATCGAGCATGTACAGGAACACTTCCGAGAAAGCGATTTTCAGAAAACTACGTATGACTAAATAAAACAAGATCAATCTATATCTAGATCCTCTACTCAGTGAAGACAGATTGAAGTAACCATTAGTGAAGGCCGTTCCTAATTCCCAAACCACATAAATATGCTAAACTTGAAGGTATGTCTCATATGGATTACTACTTAAAATCCGTTAAATCATGTACGTTTTAAAAAATATGCTTAAATTTTGGTATTCTATCCATTTAAGATAGCGGCATGTTACTAATTCATCAAACATGATGAACGTATGTAGGTTTTTTCGTTGCGATGGCAACAAATCGTTTTAAAAACAAAAGTATACTTATTATGACATTACCTGGTTCTCTATGATTATCGAAGGTTGAATTTGAATTTTTGTAATTTCTTTTAAAAGAAATAATTCCATCAGAGACGTAACCATTTTGTTGATTTCTTGAAAATATTCGATAATAATTATGTTCTTTCTAGTAAAAGATCATAAGTATCATGGAAAAAACATCATTATTTTATGTACTTAGTATTTTGTGTATTGATCTAATTAAAATTTGAGTAGTTGAATTCATGAATCGATGTAAGCTAGATCACTATGAAAAACCCTGGAAACATTGGACGGCTCTAAGATGATTCCCTTGAGTTCTAGCGAGAAGCCATGGCAAGTGGTGTCCAATCCATGTCGGGTAGAGATAGATATCTACTTCAGACAAGATGATGGATTGATGGAAGTTAGACATTGGAAACGCTGGATACCGACTCAGTGGTCTAAAGGTTAAGCGTTCGCGTGTGAGACCGAAGGTCCTGGGTTCGAATCCTGAGGACAGGATCGTGGATGCTGTGGAGTCGTATGCTAAAGTGAAATGGCCATTCTATCCTCCTAGGTTTTCCATGTCAGTCTAGTTTACATCAACTTGTGAATTAAACTATTAAAATTACAATAATTTTCAAAAAAACCCATTCTGATTATAATTACAATTCTTGAACACATTCGTACAATTTCAATATATATTCCATAGGAATTTTACTTCGGATACATTTGAAAATGACATGGGATTCTTAGCCTTGAGCTTTTTTATTCATTTAGACACTGAATAATTATTTAAGTGATTCCTCTATGAGAATCAATACATTCTAGACTGAAAGTTATCTAGGAAAAAATATTAAAGGCCACAAAGCTCACAGTAAGCAATTTAAAGTGAATGACAAAATTGTGTGATAAATAATGAAAGTGATCATATCTATTGACTATCCAATATACTGTTAAATAATTAAATAATAGTAAAGTTTTCCGTAAGAATGATTCAACTCTCAAATGCACTGGTACGGCCGAGAGTGGGGAGAGGCATCTCCTCCTCTCCAAATGCTCTCACATGACCACGTGCATACAACAACTGCCAGGGAAGTCCTACTCACTACCTTCTCGTGGCGAAGGTGTTGTTTACGAAATTGATAAGATGAAAAGCGAATTTCCGGTGCTTTAACCGGGTTGGTGAACACGGAGAGTCCACCTAGTGGGGTCCAAACCAATGGTTCACATGGGCTCCAATATCTTGAAGGAACAAATGGCGTATGTACCAATCGTTGGTCTCCGACTAACATGGGACTGAAGTTATTCTACTTCATTGTGGATCAGACATTTAAGTCGAAGGCTTTAGGTGTCACCCCCCCCCAGGAAAACCACCTGCTTCGATTTGGACACCCTGGTTTTATCCCAGCCCTCACATAAATCAAATGATTTATGTGGTGCATATCTATTTGGTGCCTTCTTGTACTAATGTTTATGTGTTTAAATAAATAAATAATAAAATAAGAATGATTCAGGCTTTTCATACAAATAAATGTAAATCTCCTTCCAAGAAACTGTTTAATCAAACACTTTAATAGAGAAGATCTATCCAAATTACAAAAGCTGTTAGATCTGAATATTGAATGAAAGCAAGTATAATTTCTAAAATAGGGTAACAAGAACCAATTGGAGTAGATAGTTTAAATAAAAACAAGAGATTGGTTTGTACTTTTAATAACCTTTTATTACTTAAAGGCGTATGTTAACTATGATCATTAGTTTGATTGACAGATTTGCATATACATTTATCTTCATTTGAACTATTTTAGCACATTTGTGCAATAATGTATCAGTAGCTTAAACTCTAACCTTTTAGTGTATTCTGTAGAGTCACTTAGTTTACATTTTCTATGATCTACTATAATGTAACAAGATTGAAAGTGTGTGACATACAAAGAATAACCACTATTTTCAATTCATTACAAATAATTATTTGTTAAGATCCCAAACCATTCTAAGTTAGACAACCATTGAACATCTGGAAGTACTGTATGATCGTTTCATCCTAGTGTAGGACTCAACAGCAGTGCGAATTCACGACCCTGCAATGTGGTGATAGTGAATGTAGATTTGTGTGCTATTGAACCCTGATCCAATGGTTTAAAGATTGAGCATTTATGAGTGGCACTTAAATTCATGTGTTCAATTTCCTATGGTAAAGTTGTAGGTGGGCACTGATAGGGAGTCTCATAATCAGATGAAAACTCTGTAGATCACTTCCAAGTATTTAATACTTATCTAACCTAGATCGGTTCATCATATCTAATAAAAGGAAACAGTTTCAACAATCTCGTAGTAAAAATATTATTTTGATTACGATTACATAACAAATGTAAATTGATGTGAAAAGTGTTATATCCGAGCGAAGATTAAATCACATGATAAAAAGCCGGACATAAACTCATAACAAATTGGCGACGGAGATTTTGGCAAAATAATAATAATGATACAATAATTGGTAACTCAGATTTTGAAAAGAAATAAGCTGTAATAATTGCCGGTGATTTCGGAGTTAATATTATTATTAGCAGAACTACGAAAGCCATCATCCAGAAGATACAGGTGTTCACTAACAGTTGTCTATGCAAAATACTTCGAATCCATTGGCCGAACACTATTAGCAACAACCAACTATGGGAAAGAACAAACCAGATCCCAGTGGAGGAAGAAATCAGGAAGAAGCGCTGGAAGTGGATAACACACATTGAGGAAAGCACCCAACTGTGTCACAAGACAAGCCCTCACATGGAATCCTCAAGGCCAAAGGAAAAGAGGAAGACCAAAGAAAATGGAGATAGACATGATAAAAATGAACAAGAATTGGATGGAACTAGAAAAGAAGGCTCAGGACAGAGTGAGTTGGAGAATGCTGGTCGGCGGCCTATGCTCCGTTAGGAGTAACTGGCGTATGTAGGTAAGTAAAAAAATATCGATTTCTTTAGAACAGTTGCAGTTAATATTACAGCAGCAACAGCACCAGCAGACGTTAGCCTTGCAACAACAACTATTTGAAACAATTTTGGGCAGACTTTTTACTCAACCAGAAAATAAGAAATCTATTTATAATGCAGACAATGGTGCAGTAATGGACATTTCAGAAGCATATCCTGTGGAGGGTTCAAATCTCTTTATACCTGAGGCAAAATGTAATATTGGTAAATTGTTCGGCTCTCAGCAAGACAATATTGTGCTAAATGCACATGAAGTTGTGATAATACCAGATGATCAAGAACCAGTCCCCGTAGATGAAGCCCAGAGTCCAGAATTAAATGAAACACTACCGGTCCTGTCTAGCTCTGAAAATAAACTTCAGCTAGAACAAAATTGTGGTTCACGTGATATTAGTCAAGAAAGCTATGGGGACTCATATTCAGAAAATAACTGGAGCAACACGATGAACCCAATTGTACCAAATGTTACTGAAAATCATTGGAAGACAGAAATTTATATTGAACCAATTTATCCAATTTTTAATGACAATATACCAGATATGGGTTCTCATAATAATGCACATAATTTTGATGAGATTTCTTATAAAAATGAGGGAAGTATGTCGGCTGAGTCAAATGATGGTCAAAAATTTAATTTAATTTTGTTAGATGTTGATTTTCCTAATGACCCATTATCGACTAATGAGATTCCTAATGAATTTGAAAATAATGCTTCAGAAGAACCAAACTCTGACCTCAAATTAAAGGTCGTTCATTATCATCTAGTCATTTCTAGTGGATTCTTCATTCAATGCGAAAAACATGGTTTAAATAAAGTTCTATTAATTGTAACTTGGGCCTAAAGAAGCATCATCATAAAGAATGGATCTCTATAGAAACACTGGACAAGATCAAAGAAAGGAGGAACAAGAAGACAGCAATAAACAACAGTCGAACACGAGCAGAGAAAGTCCAAGCACAAGCTGAATACATAGAAACAAATAAGCAAGTGAAGAAGAGCATTAGAGCCGACAAGAAGAAATACGTGGAAGAACTAGCAATGACGGCGGGAAAAGCTGCAACAGAAGGAAATATGAAACAGCTTTACGATACAACGAAGAAACTATCAGGGAAATACAGTAAACCAGAGAGACTGGTCCATGACAAAGAAGGCAAGCCAATCACTGAAATTCAACAACAGCGGAACAGATGGGTAGAATACTTCGAGGAACTCCTGAATAGGCCGGCTACAATGAATCCACCGGACATCGAAGCGGCACACACAGATCTTCCTATAGATGTATATCCACCAATGACGGAAGAAATCAGAATAGCCATCAGACAAGTGATCAGCGGGAAAGCAGCAGAACCCGACAATATACCAGCTGAAGTGAAGCACTGAAGTCAGACATCGAAGTAACTACCAACATTCTTTACCTTCTATTCAAGAAGATTTGGGAGGAGGAACAAGTGCCGATGGACTGGAAAGAAGGATACCTCATCAAGATTGCAAAGAAAGGAGATCTGAGCAAATGTGAAAACTACAGATGCATCACACTACTATGAGTACCAGGGAAAGTCTTTAACAGAATGTTACTGAACAGGATGAAAAACTCAGCAGACGACCAACTTTGAGATCAACAGGCTTGATTCCGTAAGAATCGGTCGTGCACAGACCAAATTGTGACACTACGGATCATCGTTGAACAATCAGTTGAGTGGAACTCGTCACTGTACATCAACTTCATTGATTATGAAAAGGCATTCGACAGTGTAGATAGGAGGACATTATAGAAACTTCTTCGACACTACGGAGTTCCTGAGAAGATTGTCATCATCATCCGGAACTCATACGACGGAATACAGTGCAAAGTCGTGGATGGAGGACAGCTGACAGACGCATTCCAAGTAAGGACCGGAGTCAGACACGGCTGTTTACTCTCTCCCTTCCTCTTTCTTCTGGTGGTCGACTGGATTATGAAGACCTCGACATCTGAGGGAAAACACGGCATACAATGGACAGCTCAGAACCAATTAGACGATTTGGACTTCACAGATGACCTAGCCCTCCTATCACGTACACACGAACAGATGCAGATGAAGACAGCCAGTGTGGCAGCAGTCTCTGCATCAGTAGGCCTCAGTATACACAAGGAGAAGACCAAGATCCTTAAATACAACACGCGGAACAGCAATACAATCACTCTTGATGGCGAGACTTTGGAAGGTGTAGAATCCTTCACATACTTGGGAAGCATCGTCGATGAACAAGGAGGATCCGATGCAGACGTAAAGTCGAGGATTGGCAAAGCAAGGGCCGCATTCCTACAATTGAAGAACATATGGAACTCAAAACAACTTTCAACCAATATCAAAGTCAGAATCTTCAATACGAACGTTAACGCAGTCAGTTCTACTGTACGGAGCTGAAACTTCCAGAACTACTACAACCATCATGAAGAAGTTACAAGTATTTATGAATAGTTGTCTACGCAAGATACTCAACATCCATTGGCCGGATATCAACAGCAACAGCCTTCTGTGGAAGAGAACAGACCAGTTTCCATCCGAAGAGGAAATTAGTAAAAGTCGATGAAAATGGATAGGACATACATTACTCAAATCATCAAACTACATCACGAGTCAAGTCCTAACTTGGAATCGTGAAGGGAAGCGGAAAAGCGGAAGGCCAAAGAACACATTGTGTTGAGAAATAGAAGATATTGAAAGGATGAATAACAACTGGAAGGAGCTAAAAAGGATTGCCCAGGACAGAGTTGGATGGGGAATGCTGGTGAGCGGCCTATGCTCCTGCACGAGGAGTAACAGGCGTAAGTAAGTAAGTAATTGTAACTTGGAGGTATAAGGATCCGACATTGTTTCGCGGAGGAGGAGAATGATGGAGAATTCGGAGTTACATATAATTTTTTAAAAATCAGAATCTCAACTTGGAATCTTCAAAAAAGTGGGAAGTTGTTATTACTGAGGTAAGATTAAATCACCTGATAAAAAGCCGGACATAAAATCATAACAAAAAGAACAGTATTAACATGAAATTCACAAAATTCTATCTTACTTGAAATGATTTTTTAGATTCTAAATTGTTCTGTATTTGTTTTCCTGATTTAGATGATTCTTCAGTTAGATTCAAATCTCTACAACATGCCTAAAAATGCCAAAATAAAATAAAGAAAAAATAATTTTGTTTTAAGGATTTCAGTAGATATGAATGCTTTAACTTAATGTTGAAAAAGCAGAATTCCTTCAAGGCAATCAATCATATACAACATAGAAACTATATCTCAAACTGAAAATTCTATTGTGATTAGACACACAAAATCAATCTAAGTTACTAAATTACTTAATTTTGATGGTCAAATTATTATTATTGTTGATAGTAATGGTAATGGTTGTAGTAGTAGTAGTGGTAGTAGTAGTAATAGTTGTAGTAGTAGCAGTAACAGCAGTAGTCGTGGTAATAGTAGCAGTGATAGTAGTAGTAATAGTTGTAGTTGTAGTAGTGGTAGTAATAGTTGTAGTAGTAGCAGTAACGGTAGTAGTCGTAGTAGTAGTAGCAGCGATAGTAGTAGTAATAGTTGTAGTTGTAGTAGTGGTAGTAATAATTGTAGTAGTAGCAGTAGTATTAATAGTATTATTAATCACAGAATTCCCCAATACACTAGATTTAAAAACATTTTTAACTATTAAAAAACAAAGTAAGAGCATTGATGATATTGGTAAAAAGCTATGCATATTTGAAGGGAAGAACAATTTGTTACAGTAAACATCAAAGCTAGAGAATTGTAATCTTAACATAAGTGAGACTATAACTTATGGATGACCTTTGAGCAACGTTAAAATGACCTTGGAATGTTCAACTACTTGCTAGATTTAAATGAAGGTTTAATATTAGTTCAAGGAATGAGAATTGGAAATTAGATTCAGGGTTTTCATCACGAAATGACATCGGCTACGATGCCAAAGTGGTACTTAGACAAATGAAGGAATGAATGAGTTTCGCAATTGATTGATCATTGGGCGGCGATCAATGTCATGCTTGTCTAGTCTTTATTAGTGTAGATCGAATGCTATCGACCTTGTTGCAATGTGGCTACCAGTCTAGGTGACTCAACACTGCGAATCCGCCAGGGAGCACCAGTTCCCTCAAGATTACAGGTACACCTTGCTGACGAGTGCCAAGTAGCACGAAACCCGGGTGCAGGGTTTCCTGTCGACTACATCCAACCACCATCTAATCTGAATGAGTTTCACACCCAAATCCAAGATCTGCTGTCTTAAATCTGATTTGTTCGTCCATAAATTATAGTCTCGTTGAATTCAGTTAAAATAAATGTGTTTTGAACAAAGGTAATAGTTGACTAAATTCAAAAAAGCAAACAATGAAATAAGTAGAATAAAATCACCTTATTAAAGATAACACTGATAAGTATCACTAGTGACTGACTTCAAGGTGTATATCCTGGAGTTCTAGTGAGAAGTAGTAATCAGTGGAGTTCAACCGGGTCTGTTGTGAAATAGTAACTCACTGATGACAATGGTGGATATGTCGCTCAATTTCGTGTATTGCTTGAAGTTAGACATTAACACCGTTGGATGCCGATTAACTCAGTGGTCTAGAGGTTAAGCGCTCGCGCGCGAGACTGAATTTGAATCTCGCGAGGCGGGATCGTGTATGTGCACTGCTGAGGAGTCCCACAATAGGACGAAATAGCTATCCAGTGCTTCCAGGCTTTCCATGGTTGTCTAGCTTCTACCGAATCATGGTCTCAACTATTCAAATAACACTAGTAAGTTAAAATGTAATCTATGAGAATAGAATATCGATAGAATCAGCATATACAAGATTCATGTTTTATTTCTTATTGAACACAATTTTACCTGATGTTCTCCAAATTTGAATAATGTAAATGACACGAGACAGAATTAGTATATTTTGTTTACTGACGAATGCTCTACCTCTCGTACTCTTTATTGAATATTTAGAGTGATAATAAATGATTGGGACCGATGCTACATATATCTATATATATTTTATTGAAATTAAGAACCAATCCAAGTTAAGCAATCATCGAAAAACCGGGAAAGACTAGATGGCCTTTTCATCCTGGTAAAAGACTTTTCAGCAGTACACATTCACGATCTTTCAACCGAAAGCCAAAACCTTCTTCCTTGAGAAAACGCTTATCCTTTGGACTACTAAGTCGAGAGCCGATCATGTTTAGGACTAAATTCAATCAATCCACAATAATGCTCTGCCATCTTTCATTGTCTTTAAAAATCTACTCTCTAAGATTGGCACTAGTGGAGATACGATATTTGTGAACATGAGTTTGTGGGGATTGTTGAATTTCATTTTAATATATTTACCATTATATCCATGTTGCATATTCATGAAACCTAATTGAAATATACCTGTTTCTGAGTTAAAAGTAAAATCACCCTAAACAAACAATTAGTGTTATCCAACGTTTTACTGATTCTGTCAGACATTCTGTGTCATATTCATCTTGATTAACACAGCTTGAAAAAACAGGCCCATTCCGTAAAACGACAGGGATTTATGGAGATTTTCAACTTCATAGATCAAATCCCGGAATGATGTTAGTTAAATAATTATCGAAGGCTTGGGAGCAGAAGTCAGCAGTTTTGTTTTAGCATGTGGCTCCTCAGCAGTGCGCATCCACGACTGTGCCTCAGGGGTCAAACCCAAGACATCCGGTCTCATACGCGAATGCCTGAGCTCTAGACCACAGAGACGGCATCCAGTGCTTTACATGCTTGATTTCAATCGCTTTTTAATGTCAAGTAAACTTTATCCGATTTAGTTGGAGAGTAGCTGCCTCATCTTTGACATGGTTGAACTCCACTGGCCACGGGTTTGCATTATTATCCACTGATTATCTACGAAATACTCTTATTGCGTTTTAAACATGAAATTTGGAATTAATTCAGTACAATCCGGAAGGTTTCGGGTCAATAAATTCATATACTGATAATAGCAGTAGAGAATGATATATGTCTTTGTCGATTGCTGGATTAAACCCTTTAGTTATAATAGAAAACCGTGCAAATTAATAGTTCAAAGTGGTGGCTTTCGATTTTTATCAGCATCATTTTATATAATCCCCTAAAACTGTTGAAAAACTTCAGATCTATTTCGTCATATCTGGAATCTTTGCTTAAAATGATGGAAAATTCTTAAATGCTAGATACCACATGTTATTTTTCTTTGGTGTCAATGATGTGAATAATTCGGAAAATATAATTCTCAGACTTCCATTGTTATTCAGGGTTAAACCTACGTCTTTGTTTGTTTCTATAGTTGCATTTAGGTACAACCAGTTATTCCTGTCTCGTGGTTATTTTGAAAATATCTACCTTTGTAAACGAACTACTGAAATGTCGTTTAAGTAGGATATTCATTAAAACACAAATAATGAACATATTCTTTAGAGAAATGTCATTTAGTATATGCTGCTAATATTCAAAATATTTCTTACACTTCTAGGAAGTCTATGGTAAGTTTCAACGAAAAAACGCATCTACGTATAACTGAAACATTATGGAGTGGATAAGAGGAGATAAAACTATATTATTCTGATTCAAACAAAAGGTTAATCAAACAGTATATGCAAAAATTTGTTGAGATTTGCATTAACTATAGTTTTATACAATTTCGCAAAAATGTTGCATATTGCATTAGTTATGCAATTCTCACCGAATTACACACAGGAAAATGATGTGCATATCACTAGAAGTCCCAGTTTAAACTAACTATCTACAACTTACATAAGTACCACAAACAGGACAAACTTTCTCGCGAAGTAGGGTAGTATAACGATGAACAAAAGGCTGGGCAAAGTTTGAAAACAAAAATATTAATAAACCGACTACGCACACCAAATGATGAAGTATATGGAAAGTATACAGTTGTTAAATAAAGATAGTAACCAAGTTGATGGTATGTAGTTCAAAGTAGTGATTAAATGGCGAGACTATAATTTATGGACGAGCCAAACAGAAGCGTCCGAGGGATTTCAAGGTCACGGCACTAAATGACATATGAACCTTGTTCATACTAAAGTAATGATGTTTTCTTTCGCTGTAATATACGCTGGAGGAAGAAGTTTACCAGAATAAGAACATTTATCTCTCGATCCAGATTGAGACAAAAGCAAAATGTAATAATTGTTACGGACTGCATAACAAAAGCACCAGTAACATTGACTGCAACTTTTGCAGATTTTACAGAAGCTTCGGCCGATAAGTGGTATGAGTAATGTAGAGATATATGAGTAGTAAAAATGAATAACTTACACAACCGGAGTGCACACAAGCAATACTGAAGCTATGTGATCGAGGCACAGGGAATTGTCTCGAAATTGTCATTTCTTTAGAGGCCTACTATTATGGAGCCATATAGATGAGTTCCTATATCACATTCATTAAGATGTTAGAACATCTGAATCTCTTACTAACTATGACAAGTTTTTGAACCATGTAGAAGAAGTGTATCCACTGTAACTATTTGGTTTTGCATTATATATTTTTACTCTATACTAACTGTTTTCTGATTGTCTAACATTCTCAAAGTCACTCAAGATTCGTCCATAAATTATAGTGTCGCCAATCAAGTATTACACATAACTAAAAGACTTTATGATTCAGTAGCTTTATGTATTTTCATTTGTTGATAAGTAGTTAAAAGTAATGAATTAAAGTACGTTATGATTTTAAGTTTGCTAGGGTTGAGGCTATCACAAGTTCACTTAATCTGCGAACGAGAACAAGGACTCAGTGACCGAAGACCAGTAAGTTAGCTATTTGATGCGTCCCAGCCCTGCTAACTAGAGGGAGAAGTCCAAGCTTGGAATGGGAAAGTATAATCTGCAAACAGCCAGAAACGAGCGAGCACACAACACAACTCAAAACGTATATAGATCAATCGTATGTATATAATCGATATTGCCATGGAAGTTTTTTTTTTAAAAATTCAATCGATAAGTTAGCCAATCAACTATGTGTGTGAGTGTTAAGAAATGCCCAAGCATACATCTGCATACAAGCTCCATACAGATAAAATTACAAAATATGAGTTTTGGGGATCTTTCGTCCCCAACAAAGTTATTTAGCCTAATGTCCAAAATTAAAATTCAATTGAATTCAGTAAGTGCTCCACAACAAATATAGATTCTTATCAGAAGGGGTTTGTGGAGATTTTAGAAATTTTCACAGGTTGAAATAATGAGTCAATTGAAGCTAGACCACCATTGAAAACCTGGAAGCACTGGACGGCCGTTTCGTCCTGGTATGGGACTCCTCAGAAGTGCCTATCCACGATTCCGCACCCCGCGGGATTCGAGCCCAGGACCTATTGGCTTCGCGCGCGAGCACTCAACCATTAGACCACTGAGCCGGCATCCGACGGCCGTCCAGTGCTCCCAGGTTTTCAATGGTGGTCTAGCTTCAACTGACTCATGATTTCAATCTGTGAAAATATAGATTCAATAGATAATCAAAATAATAGGATATGTTTAAAGAAAACTAATTATCTTGATAATAGCATGATTAAAGTCAATTGCGAGTACTTAAGCTTTACACTCTATAAATGATTTTATGCTGTAAAAGACATTCACAAACTAGTCATTTATTGAAAATTCATCATTCAGAGATAATAACAGATATGATCCATTCTATATACTTAAGATGTAAATGAAAAATCAAATTAAATGTAAACTAAAAGTGATTATTATCAGAAGGGATTTTATGGAGATTTTAAGAAATTTCAATAATTGAAATCATGAATCGATTGAAGCTAGACCACCTTGAATAACCTTGGAGCATTGGACGGCCGTTTCGTCCTAGTATGGGACTTCTCAACAGTGCACATCCACCATCCCGCTTCGTGAGATTCGAACCCAGGACCTATCAGTCTCGTACGCGAGCGCTTAACCATTAGACCACTGAGCTCATCGGCATCCAACGGTGTTTATGTCTAATTTCAACCAATTATTGTAACAAGAACATTTTAATCATCTTAATACATTCATGTTATAATTCGTTACTAACTTATTAAGACTATTGTTATTATTATGTATTACGTATTCTAGTATTATAATCCTTCTATTACATCATCTTAGTTATTCCTGGCTCATATTTCCTTACTTTAACAAAAAGTTCTTATATGTATACATGCTATTGTACAGCTTGATAATAATTTCATTGTAAAGAGATCCCTTCGTTGAATATCGTGTTATTAATGTTTAAATGGGAATTATCTGTCAACAGTCATACACTTGGTGTATGCGAATCCAATAATAGAATAGGTGAACAACTATATTTATTCAACTCAAATGTAAATTAACAGCCAGAATTACATTTTATTTATCAATTTGAAAGAAATTAATATCAGATGGGTTTTGTGCATATTATAGTAATTTCAGTGGTTGAGATCATTAGTCAGTTGAAGCTAGACCACCATGGAAAACCTGGAAGCACTGCCTTCAAGAGGTATATCCTGGAGTTCTAGTGAGAAGTAGTGACCAGTGGAGTCCAACCAGGTCTGTTGTGAGATAGTAACTCACTGAAGACAATGGATGTGGATGTGTCGCTCATTTTTGTGGATTAGTTGACACTAATTGACACTGATTAGTTAGACATTAACACCGTTGGATGCCTGTTCAGTGGTCTAGTGGTTAGGTGCTCGCGCGCGAAACCAGTAGGTCCTGGCTTCGAATCTCGCAGAAGCTGAGATCGTGGATGCGCACTGCTGAGGAGTCCCACAATAGGACGAAGTGTCCGTCCAGAGCTCCCAGGTTTTCCATGGTGGACTAGCTTCAACTGACTCATGATCTTAACCATTGAAATTAAAAGAAATTCTTCATTGTAAAATAATAATATTAAGCGAACAAATTGAAAGGAGATAATAATGAATAGATCTTTATTTCCACTGTGTTACTGTTCAGTAACGTTCGCTTTCATTATATATATATATATATATATATATATATATAATATTGAAACTTACAATACAGTGATTAGTTGCTACGTCCTTCTTAGGTTGTGTTTCCTGAAATAAAAGTACATCCATCATTAATAACCACATAAATACGATGATCATGTATTAGTTGCTTGGCATTTTTTTAATTAAAAATCAAGTATTTTTCAAGAATACATTTAGCAACAGTAGAACATAGGGACGATGTGGATGCACGGATCGGTTAAGCAAGAGCAGCACCTCTAAAATTGAAGAACATCTGGAACTCAAAACAACTATCAATCAACATCAAGGTCATAGTTTTCAATACAAATGTCAACACATTTCTACCGTATGTGGCGGAAAGCTGGAGAACTACGAAAACCATCATCGAGAACATAGAACTGTTAAATAACAGTTGTCTACACAGAATACTTCGGATCCCTTGGCTAGGCACCATCAACAAAATCCTACTGTGGGAGAGAACAAACCAGATCCCAATGGAGGAAGAAATCGGGAAGAAGCACTAGAAGTGGATAGGACACACAATGAGGAAACCATTGAGATGCGTCACAAGGCAAGCCTTCACATGGAATCCACAAGGTGAAAGGAGAAGAGGAAGACCAAAGAACACACTATGTCGAGAAATGGAGGCAGACATGGGAGGGATGAACAACAATTGGATAGAACTGGAAAGAAAGGCCGAGGACAGAGTGAGTTGGAGAATTCTGGTCGATGTTCCACTAGGAGTAACAGGCGTAAGTAAATACGTAATAGGGTTCAGCGTTGCAGTATTGATCAAGAGCGTAACATAAGTTATAATGCGAAGTGTTCTGTAGCCATAGGAATGAATAAATTATGTGATTAATCCTTCCATCAAATATAATGCCACTAGGTTGAGGTCCCTTTCACGGTTATGTTATAACACGAAACCTTCAAAGGAAAGTTTCGGGTCGTCTTTTGTATACAATCTACAGGAAGTGAACTGAACATTTTACTCCAAGGTACTAAAAACGTATTTTTCGATTTCATTTCATAAACATCCTAAATACTACACACAGGTATCTCTAATGATCATTATACGTAGTACTTGAATTTCAAGTAAAATCTGAAGGTCATATTCGCAATCTTTATTAGCTCATTTCTACACTATGTTGTTACCGTAGCCTTCGAAGAATTTCGATCATCTTTCTAATTTGAGCAGTTTATTAAATATTTGACCAAATGAGGAACAAGGTTACTTAATCTAGGACTTTATTTAATATCATATATGAAAATTGATGGCCGTTTCTTGCTGTTTTGTTTTAAATCACAGATATTGAATATTGTGAAAATAAGACCAACACAAATGCTTCATCCTTAACATATAAGTTGTAACTGCAAGTTCGAGATGTAATGAGCCCTGTCAACAGGAAATAAGTGAATAAAAGTCAGAAACATAATGATGAAATAAACTGATTGATATTTATCTTCCATGAAAACGTAAATGAAAATAAGGGAAAAGACGTTGAAAGTGGATAGGTCATACATTGAGAAAATCATAAAACTGCATCAAGAAGCAAGCGTTAATTTGTAATCCTGAAGGGAAATGAAATAATAGAAGGCTAAAGAACACATCGAAAGGAGAATTGGAAGCATACATATATAGGATAAATAGCAATTAGAAAGGATTGTCCCAGACAGAGTTGGATGGAGAATGCTGGTGAGCGGCCTATACTCCTCCATGAGAGATAACAGGCGTAAGTAAGAAAACGTAAATGAACATAAAGACATTCAGTATAATGAAAAGGTTTATTTTATTCAACTATAAGATAACTGAATAATTGTAATAGCTCTGCGACCAGTGAGAGGCAACTCAAAAATGCATTTGTTTTTTATAAACTTGGGAAATTTTCACAAATTGCATCATGGACTGATCTTACTCATATAACTACTGAACATCAAGAGGAACTGGATAAGTATTTACCCCAGTATAATGAAAGACATTTACGCTGTAAAACACTGAGGTAAACAAGTATTTGATCTGATTACTTTTTTATTGACCGATTTTATATCACGTTTCTGTGTGATCCTTCGTTTACGTTTACCTTTTTTCTTTGACTGTAAATGAAGAAATGAATTGAAGAATAAAGAGATGAATAGTGTACTGTTCATAGTATTTTCAAAATACTATTTAAGTATATACTAGTCATTTGAATCTATATAAAAAGGATACAAATTAAGCCTACGATCAGTATACTATTTCTTAGTTGATGGGAAATAAGAAGAAATGGCCATCCAGTACTTCCAGATTATCCATGGTGATCTAGTTTCAATTGACTCATGATCTCGATCTCAACTATTGAAATTAATATAATCTTGACAAAACCCCTTCTGAAAATAATCTACAATTTATTCACATCAGAATCAGACTAAATTGAAAACATTCTATGTGATGAATTTAATGTAAGTGAACAGTTTCGTACTTCCATAACTAGTTATTAGATGGTGGTTGGAGGTAGTCAACAGGGAACCATGGACCCGGGTTTCGTGCTACTTGGCACTCGTCAGCAAGGTGTATCTGTAATCTTGAGGTAACTGGTGCTCCCTGGCGGATTCGATCTCGTGTCACCCAGCTTCACAGTCAGAGACGTTACCACTGAGCTATCCGAGCCGTGACTAACCTCCTGTAGGACTGAGATGTAATCACAATTGATTGATCACGAAACCCGGGTCCAGGGTTTCCTGTTGACTACCTCCAACCACCATCTAATCTCAAAACATAGTGCCCGCAGTGTCAAGTCACCTAGACTGGTGGCCACACTGCAACATGATCGATAGCATTCGATTTGCACTAATGAAGACTAGACAAGCATGACATTGATCACCACCCATTGATCAATCAATTGTGATTCCATAACTAGTTATTTTTTACAATTATATTCTGGACTTCATGTTTATTGATTTGTATTGTAGTGAACGATTACACAAGTGGGGATAGTCGACTGTATTTGAACACAAAATTAAAGAATCTCTTCGTAAAGTCTGAGAACCATACAGGAAATACTTTATTTCCAAAATGTCAATCAATCGTCTCAAACTTCTTTGTTCTTTCATTTCTATAGCAACCACTCTCTGTTCTCGTTCTCTTTCCTCCAATCTTCTTTAAGCTTCTGCTTCCAGACATTTCACTTTCCATGGATAAAACATACTACTTATAACTGTGGACATCAGTAGCACACACATTAAAATATTATGGAATTGTTTCTCCTAGATTCAATACAATATAATTTGACAAAATCTAAAAACAAAAACATCACAGCTAAGAAATTAGTATTCTGATCTGAGAGTTGAACTGTGTAAACAAATACCCTTCTGTATAAGTATTAATTATGTATAATTAAGTAATAATTATGTTAACCAATACAATAGCTCCATTTTCGAAAATTGGATCTAATGATCACTTATGGTTTGAAGAAGTTCCAAGTTCAGATCTTTAAGCAGAATGTCCGATTCAATTATCATAAAGTAATATACACTTCTTAAGCATTTCAAACTATATTAATTATGATAATGACAGATTGATATAAATATCAATGATGCGAAATCTTGTACAGAATTAATCATATGATACTGTACTTACCTTTTGTAAAACATATGCATAATATGCAGGTAACTCATCACAATTCGAACTATCTGATCCAACATCACTATATAAAAATGAAGTGTAAAAATTGATGAATAGGTCTGTAGTAGATTTAAGATTCTATCAGTACGTAACATAAAATTTGCTTGTCGAACAAACAGTAGATATTAGTCACTTTCAGTGTTTATGAATGTAACGATTAAATCCACTGTTTATCACGAAAGATTCTTTATCAGTCAATTTCTCCCAACATTTTGTCGATGGAATCGATGGAGACGAACACTCTGCGAATGGTGTATTTTGGTTAATTAGTCAATTATATAAGTCTATTTTATTATTCTTAAGTAATATTGTTCACAGATTCTATTAAAGAAACTACAATTAAGTTGTTGGGGACGTTAGATCCCCAGAACTCACTTGGGAAAGGACCTAATTTTGTATTTTTATTTAGAAAATTTGAATTTCTTTGTTTTTGAGCCAAATGCGCTCTTGTCACCTTCATGTCGTATTTCCCACTGGGAAATGTCTTAAATGCTATTGGTCCGTTGTGTCTTTTAATATGGTATTTGGTAACTCTCCCTAAGGATGGTTTTGCACTGTATATATACGTTTTGAATTGTGTTTGTTATCGCCCATTTCTGGCTGTTTTACAGAATATACTTTCCCATTCCAAGCTTGAACTTCTCCCTCTAGTTGGCGGGGCTGGGACGCATCAAAAAACTAACTTACTGGTCTTTGGTCACTGAGTCTTTGTTCTCGTTCGCAGATTAAGTGAACTCGTGATAGCTCTAAACCCAGCATAAGTATAACTCTCACTTGCTTACTTAGATCTATATTTCACAGAAATTTATTAATAGAAATATTCTACGTTTACTTAACGTTATTTTATGTAAGATGAACTAATTTTTGTAGTTCGCTATTCTAGTTTTTGATGCATAATGCGGATTATGAACAATAAGATATTATATTCAGAGAGGGCTTTTGTGGATATTATAGTGATTTTAATAATTGAGTTCATGAGTCAATTGAATCTAGATCATCATGATAAACCTGAAAGCACTGGACGGCCGTTTCGTCCCAGTATGGGACTCCTCAGCAGTGTGCATCCACGATTCAGCCACGCGAGATTCGAACTCAGGACCTTTCAGTTGGATGCCGGCTTAGTGGTCTAGAGGACAAACCCTTGCACACAAGACTGATAGGTCCTAGGTTCGAATCTCGTGAGGTGGGATCGTGGATAAGCACTGTTGATGATTCACATACCAAGATGAAAACATCGTCCAGTGCTTCTAAGAATCATCTGTTACATTCTTTATAAACAGTGGTTACCATCAAATAGATACTTTCAAATAAATATGTACTATACTTACACTTCATCTTGTTGTAAGTTACCGAGTGTAATATTTCATACTTTAGAAGATGATCAATCAGTTTCTTAGATTATGTAACTTAATAGGAATATACATCATGAGTTTAGAAAGGTATTTACAAAAAGTATATTAACTAACCTACTGTCACTCATTGAATCATCTGATGAAAGTTTATCATCTTCAAATTCATTTGATTTAGATACTTTCATAGAAACAAGACGATTTTTCAAATATTCCATAATATGCTCCATCTAAAATAAATTTCCAAATGTTTGTTCATAGGTAATTCCCCCTCCCCACACAAAAAATAATAATATTAATCTCCTTTGTCAAATAATACAGCATTACAATGGATATGTTTAAGTCATACAAACAATTAACCGAATTTTATATTCATGTTAAAGAAACACTCTCATATATTTGATAAATATTTAATTATTATGATTATTATCATCTGCTCAATAGTGACTGTCTTCAAGAGATACTTCTGGAGTTCTAGAGAGAAGCCGTTACCAGTGCAGTTCAACCAGGTCTGTTGTGAGATAGTAACTCACTGAGGACAATGGTGTACGGTGGCGCAACTTCGTGGATTGGTTGAAGTTAGACATTAACACCGTTGGATGCCGGCCGGCTCAGTGGTCTAGTTGGTTAAGCTCCTGGGACGAGACTGATAGCTCCTGGGTTCGAATCTCTTAGGGTGCGGGATCGTGGATGCGCACTGCTGAGGAGTCCCATACTAGGACGAAACGGCCGTCCAGTGCTTCCAGGTTTTTCATGGTGGTCTAGCTTCCATTGACTCATGATTTCAATCAGTGGAATATTTGATCAATAAACATTTGTATTGAAGATCTATATCTTGATCAAAAATGCATCATTATCTTTTCTCTTATTCATAAAACACCTTAGTGATAATGGTACGTGAGACTGAAGGCCCTGGGTTCGAATCTCGTGAGTGTGATCGTGGATGCGCATTGATAAGGAGTCCCATACTAGGACGAAGCGGCCGTTCAGGGCTTCCAGGTTTTCAGTAGTGGTCTAACATCAATCAGTTCATGGTCTCAATAAAAAAAGAATTAACTTGGATCTATTACATTTTAGTTGCTACATGTCAATAAAACGTTTTATTCTTTATTTTTTAACCACTTCTTAAATAATAGGATATACATACTGATAATGTAATGAATTTCAGTTTTAAATGATTATCACTTTTAGAAAATAAAAAAAATAACAATAGAGGACTGCAATTGATCAGTCTCTTGTTGGCATATATGCATACTGTGCCTATTGTCTTGATATTGTCTTAATTCACAAGCATTCTAAGCAAAGATGATAGTAGCGAGCAGTTAAATGCAGGATGCGCGTTTCGTCCTATTTGGGATTCTTCAGCTGCATTTACCTGCATCTCAAAGTTGATATCCACTCAGGACTCAGTAGCTAAGTGGATAACTCGATGGTGTTTGAAGCGGAAAGTACAGGGTTCAAGTCTCAGAGTGAACATCAACTCTGAGATGCTAGTACATTCAGCTGACAAGTCCCAAATATGATGAAATGTGTGTTCTGGATTCCACTGCTAGCCATTATTCATCTTTGCTTATATAACCAAGAATATTTTATTATTAAGTACAGTGTAATGTAATGGTTAGATACAAAGAAAAAACTGAGATTTTCATCTTTCTGAATATCATAATTGTCTTTGTATAATTCTGTTCAGTATTCGAATCACATTCGATCTATTTTATGTATCATATAGGCTTACCTACATAGAATATATCGTTTTTTATAATCACATTTCTCAGTTATGATATAAATCGTATCATCTAAATCTAAATGTAATACAAGATGTCTAGCCAGTCAGCATATTTAACAAATAAACTGATTTAAAATTATCATTTACTTGTTTGATTACATATAAAGTGTTAGTTGTTGTCATGGTGACACAACACGTTAGTGTTTATATGAGAGTGAAACTATAACAAACTATATATACATTGAGTAATCTAGTAGAATAGATTTAAATATTTTAACTCTTATTTAGTTAAAAAGGGAAAGTTGATTTTATTTAATTATTCTTCTTGGATTAAGTCAATACAAACGGAATTAATACAATTAAGTTTCAACAGTTGAAATCATGTGTCAATTGAAACTAGATCACCATGGATAACCTGGAAGCACTGGACGACCGTTTCGTCCCAGTATGGGACTCCTCAGCAGTGCGCATTCACGATGCCGCCACCCCCCTCCAATTAGATTCGACTCAGTAATATACCTACCAAAATTAATTACATCATTATATTAAATCTAACTTTCATAATGCATGAAGATAATGATTATTGATGATAGGTACAATAAGCAAACGTTTAGGATATAAATGAAACCTTATTTAAAACTATACGTCGCTAAGAGATGGGGGAATAATTCTTTTGATTGCATATATTATGAGTTGATTTGGCCAGTATTCTTATAAACTGGTAAAATCTAGCAATTAAAGATGTATTCACAACACCATTAGCGCTTACTTCATGTGGAAGTAAAGGCATCTAATTAAAGTTCAGATTTTCTTCATTATTGTAGCATAAAATTCATTCATTTTTCTTCATCTACATACTTCACATATGCTTTAGTTTCAATAACTTTGTTTTATGATAATTATTCAGTCTTATAGTTGTTATCCTCCACAAATCGATTGCATTCAAGGTATGATTGAAAGTAGAATGGTTGATTTGGTCTGAAGCAAGACCCCTCTGTAGTGTGCACCAGCGACCAAATTATGGATCAAATCTTAGACATTTTGATAGCAGAGTGAGTGGTTGATCATAAGACCACAAGGTTAGTAGACAGTGATAAAGATTTCTAGATTCAATAATTTGCTATATAGCGTGGCTCTTTTCAGTACACTGTATACCGTTGCTCACTGATGAAGTGTTCCATATTAGAATGAAGTAACTCTTCAGGATCTTTAGTATCCCGACGTACTCCAAATGAACTTATTTTGTGATAAATACCAACTATGACATGACTTAAAAGATATTTGGTCGTTCAGTTGCCATTAAAATCAATTAGCCTAAAAACTTAAAAATTATTAAGTTTAAAGATAACAAAACTGCCATAAAACTTAAAACTTCTAATCTGAACGAGAGTTTGGATATTTAATGATTTACATACTAGGACAACAAGAGTCCAGTGCTCACTGGCTTTCAGGGTTTAGCTAGTTAAAGTTAGTTTGTGAATTAAACTCTCTTGGACGGCAAAATGCACAGTATCTTAAACTTTATTAAAAAACCGATCGGTGTTTAATAGGACATTGATTTGTAGATTTCCATGAAACTTCGATCCAAGTAATTCAAACTATGTGAAGCCAGAGACGGAAATCCATGAGGTAAGGTGAGGTGTGACATTTTTAGGGTCGACCTTTTCTAACCCCGCCCCTCCTTGTGGGAAGACAGCATCGCTGCAGATGCTGATTGTCCAAGGGAGACACCTTACTACTGTCACACCCCTCTACACTCAGTAGTGCGACTTCGCCCTCAAACCTTCAGTTGTTGCTTTTGGTCTTACCGTTCACCAGTAGACCTGCCTAGAACGGTAGAACTTACAGGAACATATATCCCGGCCAGTGTAGCTTGGTTGAGTCATCACGATAGGCAAGCACGACCACCACGTCAAGGTAGCAGCTACGGTCGTGCAGACAAATGATAAAGCAAATTATTTATCACAACGGTATATCTTGTTGAAAGTGGACTAGGTAAATATTTACAGTACTTCCAACAAATCAATTAACCTTTCATTTTAGAAAAATATTTTTTAAATCCGAAGGGAGAGAGATATTTGAACGAGCCAGTGGATAAAGTGTCAAATTCTGTTTACAAGATTTAAACTTCAAAGAAATTGACAGTGAATACTGGGAAGTTAACTGGAACTTCTGTAAAAATAGAACTTTGTGAAGACTTAATCTTGAAAGAAGTAAAGCTGTCATATTATGATCAATAAATGACAAGTACAAACCTAATAATCTTTACCAAAGAGGAACTGCAAATTTATCTGTAGATAAAAGCTATATAATGAGGGGCGGAGGTCTCATACTCGATGACTCTGCTTTGAGTTACCCTATTTGGTTTTACACTTCTTGGGGAGGCAATTAACAATATGCTTAATTATTTATACGTTTAGGAACCATTTTAACCGAACTGTGATTCCGTTAATGAAATAAAAAATCAGTTAACACGACAGAATTTAAAAAAACATCACAATATTTTACATGACGTTTGTAATTGTAATAATAGACCAAACGGCACATAAACCATAAAAGAGGTACATCTTCTTGACATTAAAAGTTCACAGTGAACATTGTGATAGTAACTTCTGAAGGAATAGTCAGTCAGTCAGTGAGCTACAACGTAGGATCAAGCACATATATGCATCGGTCCAAGTTGCCATACCTCATTAGCACAGCACGATGAAAACCGGATCCATAGGAGTAGTTAAGTCAGTGGTGGTAATGTATAAAAGAAAGATTCCATATAAGGATATAGTACAGAAAGAAAGAATCAGTTCGTAGAAAGAAAGATATGAAGCGATTTTAATCTCATGGTTTAAAGGAAGATAGAGAGTGTATACACTACCTACGCCATTGTGATCGATCCAGAGCCATGTCATCAAGAGTCGCCAACAACTGTTTACGATAGTCACACGGATCCCAACCAAGTAGTCTGAATCTAACAACATGGCTCAGACCAGAACTTAGTGACTTCAAGGACTGATGCCAAGTTTTGGTTTGGCAGCTCCTAACTTTCTTGCAACCATCCCCAACACCGGTTAGCATACTAGGTGATAACCTAATCTGCTGTTTTGCAATACATGAACAAAATGAAGAATTTATCAGAGAAACGCAAATAAAATGCTTTCTATTGAAGGCATCATGGAAAATGTCTGTTTATGAAAAGAAAGAAGTGTTATACGTGCTTAAGATTAGAATTTCTTCGTGTTATTATATTATCCTGAAGAAGTAAGAATAAAGACAAAAAACCGTTTGAATGTTGATACCATTCAGGAAGAAGCCCTGGAAGTGGATAGGACATTTATTGAGGGAAGCAACCAACTGGGTCACAAGGCAAGCCCTCATATGGAATCAAGGTGAAAGGAAAAAATGAAGACCAAAGAACACATTACGCCAAGAAATAGAGACAGACATGAGAAGAATGAACAACAATTGGATAGAACTGGAAAGGAAGGCCGAGGACAGAGTGAGTCGGAGAATGCTAGCCTGCAGCCTATGTTCCATTGGGAGCCACAAGCGTAAGTAAAGGTAAGTAAGTAAAATCATTGATTATTCACCTTCGAAGTATATATAAAAAAAAATACTGTTATTATTACATAATTTGCAAATTACCTTTTTATGATCTGGATCAATATAATCTAGCAATGTATCACAAAAATGTGAACCCATTTTCTCAAAATCCAAAGAATTAAAATGATAACCTTCTTCTAAGTCATTACCAGCTGTACCACAAAATGTTGCCTGAAATAGTTTGCATAGTTAATAAAATAAAATACTAAATAGAACTAATAGAATATGAGGGAATTTAGGAAATTATTCGTGATCAATATTTTTGATAGTGTTTTTCAACTATATTGCTTAAGCGTTGGCTCACGAGGCCAAACATCCTGGGTTCGAATCCCGCGAGCGGGATCATAGATGCGCACTGCTAAGGAGTCCCACAATAAGACGAAACGGCCATCCAAAGCTCTCTATTTTCCAATAGTAGTCTAACGTCAATCGGTTTATGTTCTCAATCAAAAACTTATTAATCTCCACAACCGCATACTGATATTTCTTATTGAAACAATTTATGTATCACCATTATTTGGATAATGAATAATGAATAAAGTAAAATCGGATCATTACAAAATAAATAGGAACGAAGAAAATAAGTATCTTACTTCTTCAGTCCATTCAGGCCTTATACTTTATTTATTTGAACATATAAATATCGATACAAAGGGGCATCGAATACATATGCGTTACACAAGTCACTTGATTTGTGTGTGGGCTGTGATATTACCCGGGTTCCCAAACCGAAGCAGGTGGTTTTTTAGGGGACCATAACTGGAGCATTTGACCTGAAAGTCTGATCCACAAGGTAGTGAAGCAACGTCAGGAAATACAGTCCCATGGTAGCCGGTGACCAACAATTGGTTCATATGCCATTTGTTCCCTCAGGATACTGGAGTCTATCTGCACAAACGGTTTGGAATCAGGGTTTTCCAACTCCCCTAGGTAGATCCTTCGTATCCACCAACTCAGTTAAAAAGTCGGATATTCGCTTTTCATCCTCTCAATTTCGTAAACAACAGTAGTGTCGCGAGAAGGAATTGAGTAGAACTTCGCTGACAATGGCTATATTGGTGTGGTCATGTGAGAGCATTTGGAGAGAGAGAAAGGACTTTCCCCACCCTCTGCTGTATCAGAGCGTTTTGGGGTCTTGTAATAGTGTTCTTTGAGAATTTATCTCTTTAAAATCTCTTATGGAATCTCAGCTACTCGTATAATTTATCAAATAATGTATAACAATAATAAGTTGATAAAAGAATATAATTTCACATTGTATTATTTTCAATCTGATCAAATATCGGAAGTAGATAAACATCTATAGTTTTTTTTATTGGAACACTGTGATTGATTTTTGTTAAAACCTACATATCTCAATAAGCATTTGTTTGAAGAAATATGAAGGATACAAGATAAACATACAATTTCTTTTTTTTTTAATCGAATTAATCTCGGTAACCGAAATTTGTCAATTTACATTGTCAGAATGGGTTTTGTGGAGAGTTTTAGAAATTTCACAGGTTGAAATCATGAGTCAACTGAAGCTAAACCACCATGGAAAACCTGGAAGCACTGGACGGCCGTTTCGTCCTAGGATGGGTCTAGCTTCAATCGACTCATGATTTCAACCTGTGAAATTTCTAAAACTCTCCACAAAACCCATCCTGATAATAATCAACTGCTCACTAGTGACTGACTTCAGGAAAAACTCCTGGATTTCTAGTGAGAAGCCGTATCCAGTGGAGTTCAACCAGGTCTGTTGTGAGATAGTAACTCAATCATGACAATGGTGTACGGTGGCGCAACTTCGTGGATTGGTTGAAGTTAGACATTAACAACGTTGGATGCCGGCTCAGTGGTCTAGTTGGTTGAGCGCCTGGTGCGAGACTTATAGGTCCTGGGTTGGAATCTCTCGAGGCGGGATCGTGGATGCTTACTGCTGAGGAGTCCCGTACTTGAACGAAATGGCCGTCCAGTGCTTCCAGGTTTTCAATGGTGGTCTGAAATCAATCCGTTCATGATCTCCATCAAAACTTAGCAATCTCCACAACCACTATATTGATGATTTTGATAACTTGTATGCTTATATATATGATATTTAGTATAACACTTACTTCTAGTGTATAACTATTTATAATTCCTTCTCTCCACATTACAATACGTCCAGTTCCTTCTTTTTCCTTTTGTACAGCAAATTTACATTTGTCAAAATTAAACTATAATTTATTAGAAAACATGAAAGAGTTTTTAAATAGGATATTAAAAAAGATAATGACTTGAAATGATATGGAAAGTTGATTTACGGTCTGTTGTTTTTTTTTTGGGGGGGGGGTGGACATAATTGTAAATACTATTTAGTAAGTGTTATATCCGAGCGAAGATTAAATCACGAGTAACTTCTGAGACATATGAATGGACTATTATTATCTATATATTCTTATGGTATAACTATCCAGTAATTAGATTATGTATGTCTATATTCCCCTTATTATAAGCTTCGTTTTAACCTATAGATTATTATTGTACGATTGACTGTTCTTAAGTCATATTCAGTTTATTGTCTACTGCCTCCAACGCTCACAGCAACTTTTTTGGCTTTATTGTGTACAAGTGTTATTTCCTATTTTATGGTGTGTTGCGGTCTGTTTGGTTGATATATAAACCCAGTATGTCTGAAATAAATGATTCGATTCGCATCACATTCTCATGGTGGAAGCTGGTATTGGGATTCTGGACTCAAATGAACGGGCTAGGCGGACATAGGACCAATAAGGACGCTAGACTGTTCATACCGGTCGGACGTCATTGGTTTGTCACAGTGCTAAGATTGTATGAGTCGTATTTTGATTGGTGGATAAGTCACGTGATAAAAAGCCGGACATGAAGTCATGACAGTAAGTTAAGAACATGAGTCAATATTTGCCTTACCAGATTATGGAAGATCAGTATTGATCATGTTTTGTTTTAAATAAGTGTTTTATTTAAATTTCTTCAAACATTTGATAAACCTAAGAATCCTCATTTTATTTCAATGGGTGCCAAATAGTAAATTTTAGTCCATTAGGTTAAGTTACAACGAGAACAAAATAGTTTATCATGATAATTTACTGCAAACAAGAAATCTGTTTGTACAGAAAGTCAAACAGAGTATAATTGTCAATATAGGTTCAACTCATATATTTATAAAAAGAACTAATTCTATCTAGTTAGTCAGTCAGTTACAACGTAGGACCAGGCACATATGTGCATTGGTCTAAGTTGTTACACCTCATTACCACAACAAGATAAAAACCGGATTCATAGAAGTACAAAATCAGTAAAAGTTTTCTGGTCATCACGCATTAGAACTTATGTATGTGACAGAAAAATAAAGGTTTTATGGATAGATCCACTTTTGTGCATGTTTCAACGTAGTTTTATTCTGAGATGGTGGAGATTTGTAGCTCAGGTGGATGATTTTGGTGGAGTTTTGTTCTCTGAGCTGGATGCTTTGGTCGTAGAGCTTTCATCGATCTTCTGAACGACATCATCAGCACAAACTTCAGGTAGAAGTGAAGTGTTTGAATTTCTCCACATGTGGTTCACATCTTGTCCTGTAGATCTCTATGTTGATTAGTTCTTGTTGTGCTGATGATGTCGTTCAGAAAAATAATGAAAGCTCCACGATCAAACCATCCAGCTCAGAGAACAAAACTCCATAAAAAAAGTGTAACACTATATTTGAGTGACTATTTGACATTGGAAATTCCCTTAATTTTTCTTGTGACGTCACATATTAACAAAGAATAGCATAGTAACAGTTGAAGATTTAAGAATCCATACCTGAGATTTGATGGTGACTTTAAAAAAGTAATAATCTTCTATAGTTTCACGTCACGGAAAGATTTTGTCTAAATAACCATTAGAAAAAAATGAATACCCTAGGTAGCTGATCCGTTCTAGCATGGAATTCTCTGTTATAGGAGGGATTCACGAACTAAAAGATTCACAAAGAGCTCTTAACCTTCAGAAACATGAGTGTGTTGTTCAGTTCTAGACCATAAATAAATCGAGCACTGTTATTTTACATAAACACTCAACACTCAAACTAAGTCTGATCTCAAAATACTCAATTATTTCTTATCTAACAATCATGAGGATGTGCCCAATTATAAACATGATTCATTTCTTATTATTGATCAGCGGTCAGATATCTTATTGTTCTCTATTAGAATTAAACGAATTATCACGTACCATTGATGCGAGGTTTATTAATTTAAAGAACTCAAATGCAAAATTTTTATCAACGATACAGTTTGCCTGTTCTGACTATGGTCACATCAATGCAGTATTTGATAATTAAAGGAGTTATTTTGAAAAGCTGTCTTCATTTAAATTACATACTTAAGAGTTATCCTCTAATGTTTATGTTCATAAATCAAATATTACCATCAGCGCTGAATGTCGGTCATGGAGTGTCATGAGTTGATTAAAATAAGAAATGATAATCATTGGGTTCTGACTAAGTGATATGAAGGTTAAGCGCACACCTCAAAGTTTTAAATCTTTACTTTGTTCCTCGTTGGTTCTTGGATGCGTACAGGCGAAGAGTCTCATATTAGAACAAAACATTTCTAATGGATCCTGTTTTTCATTAGTTATTAAGCTAAGGTCAGTCCGTTCTGCAAAACCTCCAGTTGAACAATCTTCAATTCACCCTATAATAAATATTTCATCAGTAGCAATATAGAAACTTGATTAAACCTTACTCTTTCAAAATAATAAGACATAAATTAGTCGTCAGACTAGATTCAGTTTCATGAATATCATTACAAAATGTTAAACTTTGCTAAATATGAAGAATATTGTGAGAAACATGAAGGAGTTGATAAGAGTACTCCAGTGTTTCGGTATTACCTACTTCAAGTTAGAACCATTCGGCCTAAAATTATTCAGTGATTGATCGATCAGAACTGCTTGAAAAGTGATTAACTTACAACATAAATTTTAAGCAAAAATGGATAGTGGCTAGCAGTGGAATCCAGGACGCGCGTTCCGTCCTATCTCGAACTCACCAGTTGGATGTACCTACATCACAGAGTTTATCTTCACTCCGGGACTCGAACCCAACACTGTTCGTTTCAAATGCCATCGAGTTATCCACTTAGCTACTGAGTCCTGATAGCCACCTGCTTGTGCAATGGGGTGAAGTTTAAAATCACTTTGTGTTGTTTTACTTGTATCTTCCAATTATTATTTACGGCAGCAATTATTCAATCTCATATTGGCATATGTGCATCCTGTGCGCATTGCCTCGATACAGCCTTAAGTCACAAGTAAAACAATACCAAGTGAATTTACAACATAAATGTTGAACATAACATACATTTTTCCTGAGTTGAATTATTTTATATTATATGACATTCTTCTATTACCTGTTTTCACTTTGTATCATAAATCAGTTTTATTGAACCGAAGAACTCATGTGTTGGGGAATACTTAAAGTATCCTCTAATATTTTAGTCAAAAGGTATGATTCCATAGGTGATATGAACCAGCTAATCTTTAGATATTTTACGCTTTTATAACTTACATAGAGATATGTTTATGTATTATATAGTTGTCATGTTATTTACACAGAAACATAACCTCCAATGTTAACATATGACAAAGAAGAATTATGTGCTAAACACTATATCACTTAAAGAAAACACAACAAATATAACTCACCAATTCTGGTATATTTTTACTTAACATAGCAGGAAATATACGTGAATAATACTGCTTTTCAGGGGTTTGACTTTTACATCCGTATATAAACATTTGTTGCTTTCGACTATGTCCATGTAGGTCACAATAAACAACAACTTCATACTGTTTCATGACACTGTAATACATATGAATGAAAATAAATTCTAAATAATGTTAAATGAAAGGAGTAATGTGTAATTAATGTATTAAAACAAATGCTATTGAGTCAAACATGAATAATCCATAATTAAATATAACCAGAGAGGAGTTTTGTGTAGATTGTAGTAATTTACTAATTGAATTCATGAGTCGATTGAAGCTAGACCACCATGGAAAACCTGGAATCACTGGATGGCCGTTTCGTCATAGTATTGGAATCCTCAGCAATGCGTATCCACGATCTCACCTCGAGAGATTCGAATTCAGGACCTCTCACTCTCGCGAGCGAGGGCTTTACCTCTAGACCATTAAGCTGGCTGGCTTCCAACGGTGTTAAAATCTAACTTCAACAAATTCACGAAATTGAGCCATTATTCACCATTGTCCTCAGTGAGTTACTATTTCACAAAAGACCCGGTTAAACTCCATTGGTCACTGCCTCTCACTAGAACTCCATGAAGTAACTATTGGAGATAGTAATTAGCGCGCATATGTTCATTATAATGCTTTCGCGTTCGCTTATGAGACTGAAAGGTTGTGGGTTCGAGTCTCGAGGGGCGGGATCGTGGATGCTCACTGCTGAGGAGTCCCATACTAGGACGAAAGGGCTTTTCAATGGTTCCAGGTTTTTCATGACGGTCTAGCTTCAATTGACTTGTGAATTCAATTATTAAATATATTGTTTTACATCATGTATTCAACACTTTCAAGTGGATTAGTTTAATTAGTCTCATTGAAAAGAACAATACTTAGGAAACGGTTTGTAAAATTGATTTGATCAACAGTAGGAGAAAAATTTACTAGCAGATTATTCTCATTATTCATCTGATAGTCACATGATCGTCCAAGCAAATTTATGTGATTTAAAATTTATCATGTTTCCTGTAGTCGCCTGAAAAATAGGAAGTAAATATAGACCACCACATGAAACTTAGCGGTGTCTTGGTACCATTGCGCTCTGTACTAGTTAGCTTCAACATAAATGAATTGTTTTTCTGTGCTAAGTGTTATGTCCTATAGCTCACCAATTATCACTTGGCAAATTCTCCAGTTAGAACAGACTTATAAAACCTTGGCCCTGTGCCAAATTAATGATGCGTCGACTAGCACGAGCAGCCTCGAGTGAACTCCGAATCTTCATTGGTTCTTTACGGCTAGCCTTACTTATATGAGTCCCGAACACAATCTCAGATTCCACTGTATGAATCATGTATTTCAGACATACATAGTTTATATAGAACCAAGTGAGAGCGCATCATAACATAAAATAGAAAATAACAAGTATACAAGATCAAGTCAAAATAAGGCTGTGAGTGTAAGAGACTGTAACTAATAAATTGAGAGTAACTCAGGAATATTAAATCCTATAATAGTAGCCAGTAGGTCAAATGAAAGGAATACGAATACATATATAGTCTAGTTACTCAATAATTATCCAGTCAGAATTTAAAAAATGATAGTTCCTAAATAATTCCTAGCAGTTTTCATTCATTTATTCTTTGTTAGGATACAACATCAAGGACTTTCCCTCGTGAATGTAGTGTGGATTCTCACGAAGCAAATTTCATCATCAATATTCATTCACTTCAGAAATGAATGCTGAAAAATCATGGCTTACTGAAGACTTATGGGAAAAAAACCCTTATAAATTTGTTTATTCTCTACTTTAAGAATTACGTTCATTTACTAATCCAGCTTTTTGGCTATTTATTCAACATTCAAACATAACATTTGATGATTGATTTCGATGGAAACAAAATTCGCAGATAGAGAGATGAGAATATATTACTCTTTCAAATTCTTTGAATCCTCTTATTAAATGCTTATAATAAGGGAAACCTACCATACTCAGTTCGTTCTGTTTTAGTTTACGGCTATGAAACATAGCCATTAAGAGTTGAAGATAGTTGTAAGCTACTAGTATTTGATCACGGATATCTTAGAAATATTGCTCACATCTTCTGGAATCGCCGAGTAAGTAATAGTGAGTGTAGACACTGGGTATTAAGGAATGATGGTAAATCAGTTGATGAGGTTGTGAATCTTCATCGACTGAGATAGTTGGGCCACGTGTTACGTATGCTTGAACACCGATTACCACGACGCGCAAAGCTGAGTAGTGTTGGAGATGGTTGGAATAACGTTAGAGGCGGCCAAATCAAAACGTGGCATCAGTCCTTGAAATTACTAACTTCTGGTTTTAGTTATGTTGGTAGATGCAGACTACTTGCTTGGGGTCCGCGTGACCATCATAACCAATGGTTGGAGATTTTGAGTGACATGGCTCAGAATCGGTCACAACTGTGTAGGTGTATACACATATCTTTCTTTCTACGAACTAATTCTTTCTTCCTGTACTATATCCATATATGCAATCTTTCTTTTATATATTACCACCATTGAATTAACTATTTCTATGAATTTGGTGTTGATCTTGTTGTGCTTATGAGGTATGGCAACTTGGACCGATGCACATATGTGCCTGGTCCTATGTTGTAACTGACTGACTGATCATACTCAGGGAAACATTTCCATTCACATCATGGCTACGTTACAAATTAAATCTAAGCTAATCATTTCGATTGAAAAAAAAGAAGAATTACTTACTTTATAATCATTTGTTTAGTATGCCAAATTGTAGGAAAGAAACGTTTTAAACTAGATGTATATTTACGATTCAAATCACAGCCTGATAATGAACAACGATAATTTCCTACAATTACTCCATCAGGATTTAACATTGGAATTAATTTGAACACAAAATTAGATCTTAATACCTATTCAAAGACAAATAATGAATACAGTGATAATTTAATAGATTGAAGAACTTGATAAGAATTTATAAAAAAGAATAGTCTGAAGTTGTAAAATAGGGTTTGAGAAAGAGTAGACTGTGTCAATAACAACAATATTTGTACTAAACAATTAACATCTGATGATGTCATTCTCTTCCCAATTATTTAGACATTATTCATTAGAAATATAACATTTAATAGTTTTATTCATAAGTCAATTGAAGTTAGATTACCATGGAAAACCTGGACTCCGGGACTCTTTAGCAGTGCGGATCCACGATCACGCTCCCCGCGAGATTCGAACCCAGGACCCTATTGGTCTCGCGCGAGAACGCCTAACCTTTAGACCACTGAGCCAACATCCAACGGTGTCAATGTCTAACTTCAACTAGTCCACAAAATTGCAACTAGTAAACTGATTTCTAACTGGTCGTGAAAATCCATAGAATCATGTCAAAGATAGACGATTTTCACTGACATTCAATTTAAAGATTCCAATAATAGAAGTCAGAAATATTTGAAAAAAAACACATTATGTTGTTTAACTTCTTTAAATCTTTTTTCTATCCATCCTATTATTCGCGGATTTGTTTAGGAGAAGCTCTACTTCAGCATGCATTCATAACTTCACGTGTGTTATTTTTGAAGCAAGTTCTACTGGCTACAAAAATCCGTCATCTTTAAAATATATCTCTCAAAGTTACCTCTTCCCGCTTACTATCGAAATGTGTATGAAAGTTAATTCTTGAACACGTTACAGATTCAGATCATGTTGGTTCAATAAAATCATCACTCGAAATTGTTACTAATACGGTTATATGAATTGATTTCAAAATTCAAACTTTGTGTAACTCTTAGAGCATTGTATGTAGATAACATAAAAACGACAAGAAATATTCGGTCAGAACAATTAATAAACAGTATGAAAGTGTTGGTAAACATATAATAAATTTCGATAGTGTAATAAGAAGACGAAGATTATCAGTACTATATGACGGTATATTAACGCAATACATTTCGACATTAACACCGTTGGATGCCGGCTCAGTGGTCAAGTAGGTTAAGCGTTCGTGAGCGAGACTGAAGGCCCTGGATTAGAATCCCGTGGGCAGGATTGTGAATACGCACTACTGAGGAGTCCCGCAATAGAACGAAACAGTCGTCTAGTGCTTCTGGGTTTTCAATGGTGGTCTAACATCAATTGGTTCAAGATCTAAATCAATAACTTAGTAATCTACATAACCCTATACTGGCATTTCGAACAATCTGATCACACATATACTTGTTAGGAACATTTATATATAAAAATAAAAGATCGTCTAGACTAGAAATCCCAGGGCAGGGTTGGATGGAGAGTGCTGGTGGGCGGCCTATGCTCCTCCACGTGGAGTAACATGCGTAAGTAAGTAAGCGACTAGAAATGGAGGGTAAGAGGAGACATGGAATAATAAAGAAAATAATGATGTGAAAACAATTTGAAACCTTATCACTCTGGATAATAATCTAATATTACCAGGGTAGGTTTAAGATGAGAATAAACTATTTTTGAATACACAAAGGGGATTTGAATTTTTGTATGGCTAAGGCTTTAATAAACCTTAGTATACGCCACTTTACACTTTTGTACCATACCATAAAAGCCGAGTTAAGATCAATTTTATGACCTATTCCAATTATGTGTTTAGCAATACAAGATGATGAATGTTTATCCTCTACTTTTATTAGATCATTTGCTTTTATTTGTTTCTGCAAATGTATCACTCTAATACATCCTATAGTTTGGATAATCAACATCCTCTTATTAGGCTATCGAAATTTATCAAAGGGACTAATTGCTTCAAACATATGATAATATAGCTTAACTCGTATGAAAACTAATTCTTCAGTCTCTTTCAGGGAAATCTAATCAAATATCAAAATAAACAAATGCGAATAAATGGTTCACCGGTTAAATGTTTACGTAACAAAATAATTTGGTTTATATTAACTCGGTACCTAAATACTGTCCTACTATTAGTTTGAATTCATATAAAAACTCATAAATTGTTTAACTAATTGATTCACTAAATATGGAAGAAATCTCTTAAGTAGATGAAAATAATATTACATACCTTAGCATCTGGATCTGTACTTATAAGAAAATCCAATAAACCTTTCATCATCCAGCTACCTTGTGTTTCACCAGGATGTACACGTGCTGTAATTACGACGCAACGTTTCTTCTCCAATGGCTTATTATGATTATTATCGGTAGGTTGCGCTTGAAAATCTGAACGCGACTGGACAAAAACACTTAAGTTAATGGATGAAATAGAACAATGTAGTGCTATATATATATATATAAATATATATATATATATATATATATATATATATATATATATATATATATATATATATATCAGTAGCTGAAATCATGAGTGGTTAAGCGCTTACGCGCGAGACTAATAGGTCCTGGGTTCAAATCTCGCGAGGCAAGATCGTGGATGCGCACTGCTGAGGAGTCCCACAATAGGACGAAATGGCCGTCCAGTGCTTCCAGGCTTTCCATGGTGATCTAGCTTCAAGTGACTCATGATCTCAACTATTGGAATTACTACAATCTCCACAAAACCCCTTCTGATATATATATATATATATATATATATTATATATATATATCAGTTGAATTCCTGAGTCAATCTAAGCTACATCACCATTGGAAACCAGGAAGGACGGCCGTCTCGTCCTAGTATGAGACTCCTCAGCAATGCGCATCCACGATCCCACATGCGCACAAAACAGCCGTCCAATGCTTTCAAGTCTTAAATGGTGGTCTAGCTTAGATTGACTTATGAATTCAACCATTAACATTACTACAATTTCCACAAACTCCCATTTTGATATATTTTCTAGATAGTTATTAATCTTGTTATGGCAATGATTACTCCAGATATTACGTAACACACAACCCTTATAAACATCTGGTTCTTAGAATTCAAATGAATAATAAAATAAATCTTTTATATATAGAAAAAGTTCTGGGCAGTTTGGGTGGTTTCATGCCATTTTTATGATAATAAATACTTATACTTTTTATAAATTATACATATCATATCTACGCGAAGTTTTTTTAAATATATATATATATATATATATATATATATATATATATATATATATATATATATATATATATATATGTCAGAATGAGGGTTTCTGGAAATTGTAGTAACTTAATGGTTGAATTCATGAATAAATTTAGGTTAGACCACACTGGAAAACTTGGTAGCATTGGACGTCCGTTTCGTCCCAGTGTGGGACTCCTCAGCAATGCGCATCCACGAATTGAAAGTCAAAATTTATGGTCAGATAAACAAAGATGTATACCGTTATGAATAGATTAGTTTTCACAATGATAATAATACAATATGATAGCAATGAACATTTTAAATGAAGTTTTATAAAAAAAGGTCTAAAATATTTGACGAAAATCTGATAAGTTGTCTAGCCAAAGTGAAGGTCATTTGAATTAGGTGAAATTAACACTGTGAACAGTATGAATTAAATTGAGTGACTAAAATGCATCTCACCGGTTGTGATACGTGATTCCCTTAGATTTCATCTGGGTCACTTGTTCATGACTTGAATTAATCAGATGCTCAGTGGTTCATAGGTATTTCAATGAATATCCAGCTCACTCCAAATTTATGATAAAGTTAAGTTTTAAGATATTTTCTTTTTTAAAAGTCACTTAATTTTACAAATCTTACACTAAAATGTTTCTTTCCCTAAAATACTTGTGATAAGGACTTATACCTGTCAGGTCGATGGTCCAGAGGTTAAGTGTTTGTGCGCAAGACCGAACGTCTTAACCTGGATTACCATGTACAGGATCGTGAATGTGCACCGTTGAAGAGTCCCATACGAAGATGAAACGGCCATCCAGTGCTTACAGGTTTACAGTCGTAGTTTAACTCAAATCAGTTCATGATTTCAGTGAAATTCAACAACCACTATAATCCCCTACTGGCACATGGATGTAACTATATAATCTGTTTTATCAATATAGTACCTACTCAATTACATGGCAGTAATGTATTAAGTTCCTGAATATGTTTGGTATATTAAAACGTAAGAAATTTAATCAACAACAAGTTCAATGTACAATAAAACACTTCACTAACCTTATTCGGAAGTTGATCGACATTGTTATTATCACTACTATTACGTTCATCATAATCATCTGGCTCTGTAATGGTTAATAATGGTACTGGATTACTAGCTAATGTATAACAAAGGGTTGTCTGTTGACATATTCTCTTAATTGACGAATTTAATGTTAATTTATTTAAATATTCTTGAAGTTGGGTATATGTGTATGGATAACATGCAGCGAAGTATACAATATCATTTGGATAAGGAAATTCGAATTTCCAAGTTAATGAATATGTTTGATGTAATTTAGAAGTATCATCCTTTTGTGGTTTGTTTTTGAACTGTAGTTTATTGTCTGTAGATTCCATATATCTATAATTTGAAAGGAAAAAATATGTTATTCTAATAAGAATGTGAGTGGTTTTAACAGAATAAATAGGACTGGTAAGATTTGATATTTGTCGATAAAGAAATAAGAAGCTTTCCAATCAAAGATGGATAGTGGTTAGCGGTGGAATCCAGGACGCGTGTTTCATCCTTTTCGGGACTTGTCGGCTGGATGCACACGCATCATAGCTACTGAGTCCTGATAGCCACCTCCTTGTGTAATGGGGTGAAATTTAAATTCACTGGGTATTGTTTACTTGTATCTTCTCATTGATGTTTAGGACTGTAATTGATCAATCTCTTATTGGCATACGTGCATTCTGTGCGGATTGCCTCGATAGTACCTTAGATCACAAGATTTTTTAAGCAAAGATGAAAGTAGCATAAATGTGATAGTTTAGAGCACGCTGAAGGAGAATTAGTTGACAAAACATAAGCTGTATTAAAAAAACTAAACAGTTTAAACTAATAACTATTCCATTAAACTTGCTAAAAACTGTGAAAGAGTTAGAAACTTCTTTGTTTACTGTAATTCCATTCTAAGAAAGTTGATTAACACAACCTACGTTTAAACTGATGTATAACTTAGAAATAATTACACCAGTTATGAAACTCATTTCAGCACTGCGCATCTATGATCCCGCTCGCGGGACTCGAACCCAGGGCCTTCGGTCTCGCGCGCGAACGCTTAACCTTCAGACCACCAAGTCACGACATTGTACAAGAGGAATTAAATTGATATTGATAAACAATTATGTTAGAAGTTATAAATAAAATAAGCATTGAGTTAATCCTACAGAATCTTTGATATTCTTTCATAAATATTGATAAAAACCGGGTCCGTTGTGAGATAGTAACTCACTGAAGACAACGGTGAATGTAGCGCACAATTTCGTGGATTAGTTGAAGAAAGACATTAACATCGTTGGATGCCAGCTGGCTCAGTGGTCTAGTGGTTAAATGCTCGCGCGCGAAACCAGTAGGTCCTGGGTCCGAAACCCTCAGGGGGCGAGGTCATGGATGTGAACTGCTGAGAGGTCATACATTAGGACGAAACGGCTGTCCAGTGCTTCCAAGTTTTCCATGGTGGCCTAGCTTCAACTGACTCATGATCTTAACCATTGAAATTACTACAATCTCCACAAAACCCATCTGATAATAAAAATAAACATCCTATACTGAATAGAAATAATAAATTCATATAAACATTGACTAACTTTGTTTGATAGTAGGTTATATCACTACCAACACGTCGCCATCCAATACCGGTTAATTTAGCCATTTTCTCACTGTACATTAATGGTCTCATACCTTGTGCAAATAAACTAGTGGACTGTAAATTGATTTAAGAATGTTTAAGAAAGAAAGTGAGCTATTTTATAAATAATTCACTTCTGATAGTGTAATGAAATAGATTTGAATAAATAATGTGTATGTTTCGTCTCAGTATGGGACTCAGCCGTGCGCAACCACGATCCCGCTTGCGGGATTCGAACCCAGAATCTTCAGTCTCGCTCACGAATGCTTAACCTCTAGACAGCTGAGCTGTCACCCAACGGTGCTCCACTAGAACTTCGAGAATTCCTTCACGAAGCCAGTCACTAGTGAGCAAATTGGTCGTGGATGAACACTGGTGATGAGTCTCATACTAGGACGAAACAGCCATCTGGATCTCCTAGGTTTTCATGGTGGTCTAAAATCAATCGATTCATGATCTCAATCAAAAAGATATTTCTTAGTTCTTTTTTAATATATTCTCAAAAGCAATTGTCAGAATCCTGTAATGGATAGCAAAGATAATGAGTTGTACTATTTATGTTTTATTTTTGGCAACCATCCTCCATCATATTGGACACATATCGAACGCATTTGGCTAAAGATTTGTATATTGAAAATATAACTGTACTTTCTTGAAAGTTTACATCTTGGAGATTGTTAGTTATGTCCAATCGTTGTTTAAGCGCCCACCACGTTAATCTGGTTTGATGTGTTTGTAGACTTACCCTATTGTATGTGACCTGCCAATAGAAGGACATTATAATCCTATTATATTGGTGTGACTCTTGATTTTTATTCGTTTAGATAATACACTCAATACTGGTCGAAACTTTGTCTTACAGATACTCTACTAAAACTATAAACGCGATACTGGTCAATGTAGAGTCCTTGTTTTGACTTTAACTTTCACATAGACTTTGTGGTCGCCAGTATCACTTTTACAGTTCTAGTAGAATATCTGTAACTTATTTTCAGATCACAAAACAGCTTACATATCATATCAATTCGAAAATATAACTTTAACAGATGAAAACGATACAAATATCAAGCTTCTACCTTATTGTACTTTAACACTTATGAAATACTAAATCGATTATGGAGATTTTGTTTTAGATTGGATAGTATATTAATTCAAGGATAAATATTGTAGAGACCAAAAGAATTTACGGAGATAACAATCAATTATATTAAGTGCAAGAATGCGTTGGTAATACTCTTTGGACCATCAGCTATTTTATGATAATTAATGTTATAACCATCACATGTTAAACCTCTATTGAATCATTTACTTTAAGGGATCATTGTTGTTAAACACTGATAGATATACTTGTGATATTTACTCATTGAGATGGTGGAGATTTGTAGCTCAGGTGGATGATTTTGATGGAGTTTTGTTCTCTGAGCTGAATGGTTTGGTCGTGGAGCGTTCTTCGTTATTCTGAACGACATCATCAGCACAAACTTCAGATAACGTCGTTCAGAAGAACGATGAAAGCTTTACGACTAAACCATCCAGCTCATAGAACAAACCTCCATCAAAATTGACTCATTGTACAATTAATACCTTTCTGGGTTCTTTATAGAAAGCAATCCTGTGATGATCTAAAAAAATCTTTAGAAAAGTTAGTATTACGACGAAACGTGCATCCTGGATTTCACTGTCAGCTACCATTCATCTTTGCTTATAAAATTTATGACCTAAGGTAATATCGAGGCAATAAGCACAGAATGCACGTATGCCAATAAGAGATTGATCAATTACAGTCCTAAACATCAATGAGAAGATACAAGTAAACAATACCCAGTGAATTTAAATTTCACCCCATTACACAAGGAGGTGGCTATCAGGACTCAGTAGCTAAATGAATAATGCGATGGCGTTTGAAGCGAACGGTACTAGACTTGTGTCCTGGAATGGAGATCAACTCTATGATGAGTGTGCATCCAGCTGACGAGTCTCGAATAAGACGAAACGCACATCTTGTATTGCATTGCTAGCCACCACTCATCTTTGCTTATAAAATTTGTGATCTAACGTAATATCGAAGCAATCCTCACAGAATGCACGTATGCCAATAAGAAACTGATCAACTGCAGTCCTCAGCAACAATAGGAAGATAAAGGCAAACAACAACAAGTGAATATAATCATTATGTAATATTACCTTATAAAAATTTACAATTGTAAATCTATAATAATTATTATTCTCTGTATTTTGCACACGAAAATAAAACCATTGTGTATATTTTTTTGTATATAAATCTGGTCGTAGATGAAGTTCATATTCATAAGGACCACTAAAAGACAAGGGAAAAAGAAAGAAAACCTCTTTATAGTAAACTATAAGCAAATTAGCGTTTTTTTCTGGTTAGCGTTTTTTAGCGAGTTAGTTTTCTACGGGATGGGAACGCTAACCCCATGCCCAACCCTCCTCCTTTATCTGGGCTTGGGACCGGCAGTAGCCCTCGGAGGGACTCCAGGCGGAGGAAGACCAAAGAACACATTACGCCGAGAAATGGAAATAGACATGAGAAAAACGAACAAGAATTGGATGGAACTAGAAAAAAAGGCCCAGGACAGAGTGGGTTGGAGAATGCTGATCGGCGGCCTATGCTCCATTGGGAGTAACAGGCGTAAGTAAGTAAGTAATAAGCAAATTAACAAATTTTGCAACAACAACAAAAAAAATATTAAATTTTATATATAGTGGGTAAAATAAACAAACAGATGTTAATGTTATATTAGAGCCCATGTGATTAAGCTATAATTTACAGAAGGGTAGTTGCATGATCTTTCTCTGTAGTCCAATTATCAATGAGTTCGCTTATATATTGTCAGTAGGAATAGTGACTTTCTATCAACTAATTGAGAAGGCGCGAATCGTTAAAGCATGAACAGCATATTTACAACTGAAGAACATCTGGAACTCAAAGCAATTATCTGTCAACCAACACCAAGGTCAGAATTTTCAATACAAATGTCAAGACAGTTCTACTGTATGAGGTGAAAACCTGGAAAACTACAAAGGCCATCATCCAAAAGATACAAGTGTTTGTTAACAGTTGTCTACGCAAAATATTTCGGATCTGTTGACCAGACACTATCAACAACGACCTACTGTGGGAGAGAACAAACCAGATCCTAGCGGAGGAAGAAATCAAGAAGAAGCGCTGGAAGTGGATAGGACATATATTGAGGATAGACAAGCCCTCACATGGAATCCTCAAGGCTGAAGGAAAAGTGGAAGACCAAAGAACACACTACGTCGGGCAATGGTGAGAGACATGAGAAGAATGAACAACAATTGGATAGAACTGGAAAGGAAGGCCGAGGAGAGAGTGGGTTGGAGAATGGTGGTCGGTGGCCTATGCTCCACTGAGAGTAACGGGTGTAAGTAAGTAAGTAATTAACCAATTACAACACTGACTAATGAACAACTAAGAAAACCTTAACGTCACCCAGTCTTCAGGACTATTATAAATCAAAGTTAAATCAAAAGATAAAGATAGTAAGTAGTTTACTTCACTATTATGCTCTATTACATCGTGACTTAAAACTTGTACATTACTAAATGTGTAATCTTTGATCGTACGGGAGCACAACCAATTAATTACAAAGTGTAAATAGCTCAGTGATACAAAATTATACAATTTAAATATAAGTAATAATCTATTATACAGTTAGTCCTACAAGTTATAATTTTACACTACTTTTCCCATTCTGCTAATTTTATATCAAATTTTAAATAGATATAGTAATCGAGATAGTGGAGAGTTATAACTTGTGACCGCCGATTAGAGGGCAGTGACTTATCAGTCGAACCAAGGACGCGTAAACCCGTATGAGCTGCCTAGAGTTCTGATTGGTCCTGCTTTCCGCCTAGCCTAGCCCACCCAGTTAAGTCCAGAACACCAATCTCAGCTGTAAATGTGGGAGGCAGTGACTAATAGACAGGGCATAATTCAAGAATCGTAAAACGTATAATAATAGTTTATGGGTCAAAATAAAATTTATAATAAGAGGAGTATGAATAGTCTAGTTACATAACAATTATGCGATAAAAATATACATTTAGTATTGGTTCATAAAAGGATCCCAAAGTTACCATTCATTATGTTTATCGGGACCCAACATGGAAAAGATTTGTAACTCAGTTGGGTGATTTTGATGGGGTTTTATTTTCTGAGCTGGATAGTTTGGTTATGCTCAAAGGACAAAATTCAATCAAACAACGAAAACCATCCAGCTCAGAGAAGAAAACTTTATGCTAACAACAACAAAAAATGATACTCAGTGAGAAATTCATTTAAAAACTCTGAAATTAAAAGTGAAACTAGTTTGATTGTTTGTATTTTACAGATTTTAATACACTGATGAAATTTGAAATTATTCGTATAGTTGGTTTGTGGGAAATTTTTTCAGATTGACGACTTCTTATAGTTGAACAACTATTAAGAATCATGTTGCCCAACCATCCCAGTCGATGAAGATTCACAATCTCATCAAATGATAGTAAATTAGAGTTGATGAATCTAGTTGTGAATCACCCTCATTTGAATTTAGTACAAAATCAGATTTATTGACTCTCGTCTATAGACTTTAAGCAGAAAGTAACTCTTGGTTCATCATATTTCCCCAAATGTCCTAATACGGCCGAGAGTGGGGTGAAGCAGCTCTCCCTATCCAAATGCTCTCACATGGCCACGTGCATACAACCAATGTCAACGAAGTCCAGCTCATTGCCTCCTCGTGGGATTTAATATTGTTTACGAAGTTGATAAGACGAAAAGTGAATGTCCGGCATTTTAACCGGGTAGGTGGACATGGAGAGTCAGTCAGTCAGTAACAACGTAGAACTTCGTACGTACGTACATCTGTTCAAGTTGCCATACCACATGAGCACAGAGATGCAGTCGTCAATTCAAATCCAGTAGTGGTAGAGGTAGTAAGACTATAAACAGTAATAGGGAAGAGTAGGGTTTGTAGATGTTATTTAAAGAGTATAATACAGTGAAATAAATTTGGGGATTGAAAAAAGAGACAAGGAGGAATCAGGAGATTAAAATTAGGGTGAACACAAAGAGAGTATGCACCTGCGCCATTCAGAGTCTCTAACCATCGGTTGCTATCATCTCGCGGATCCCAACCAGGTAATCTACACCTACCAACCTGACTCAGTCCACTTGTCAGTGACTTCATGGACTTGTGCCATGTTTTGGTCTGGCCACACGGAGAGTCCACCTAGGAGAGTTGGAAAACCTTGATTCCAAGCCAATGGTTCACACGGGCTCCAGTATACTGAAGTAACAAATGGCGTATGAGCCAATCGTTGGTCACCGGTGACCATGTAACTGTATCTCCTGACGTTGCTCCCCCGCCATTTGGATCAAACCTTCGAGTCGAAGGCTCCGGGCGTGGCCGCCTAAGAAAACCACCTGCTTCAGTTTTGGCAACCGAGCAGTATCCCAGCCCTCACACAAACCGAATGATTTATGTGGCGCATATCTATTTAGTTCATCATATTACCATCAAAAATAACTTTCTCTCTGAAATGTATCCATAATGAAAGATTTGTACTTCACATATGTACTTTATTTCTCATCGAAATGTCATTTGATTACCTTCAATACAAGATTTAAATTAAATAGTTTTATATAACATAGAATATTAACATTAGAACCATTTGTTTTTCTGTCCTTTATAACACATGAATAGTTTATTATGGTTTCTTTACTTCATTCATTTGTTCTGATTTATAATTTAATCAAAATAATGGAAGATATTTCTATGAATTCTAATTAGATTATATCACATGGAATAATCATTAAACTAGTTATTACATAATAGATAATGTTCGCATTTAAGCTATTCAATTATACACAAATCTAATGTATTCCTTATCGCTATATATGTAGATTCTCTTCAGTTTGATATCTAATACTTTTAGTGATAAGTACATTTGTTATATATATTCATCATTAACAAATGTATAAAGAAAGACCTATCACAAGAATAGAGTGGGTTGGAGAACGGTAGTCGGCGGTCTCTACTCGATTGGGAGTAACTGGTGTAAGTAAGTAAGTAAATAATACATTTTCACAGATTGAACTCATGAGTCAGTTGAAGCTAGACCACCATTGAAAACCTGGAAGCACTGGACGGCCGTTTCATTCTAGTATGGGACTCCTCATGAGTTCAATCTGTGAAAATTTCTAAAAATCTCCACAAAACACATTCTGATAATAACAATCACCTGCTCACTAGTGACTGACTTCAGAAGACACTCCTGGAGTTCTAGTGAGAGGTCGTTACCAGTGGAGTTCAACCAGGTCTGTTGTGAGATAGGAACTCACTGAAGACAATGGTGTACGGTAGCGCAACTTCGTGGATTGGTTGAAGTTAGACATTAACACCGTTGGATGCCGGCTCAGTGGTCTAATGGTTGAGTGCTCGCGCGCGAAGCCAGTATGTCCTGGGTTCGAGCCGCGGGTGGTGCGGGGTCGTGGATGCGCACTGCTGAGGAGTCCCATACTAGGACGAAACGGCCGTCCAGTGCTTCCAGGTTTTCAATGGTGGTCTAGCTTCAACTGACTCATGAGTTCAATCTTTGAAATTTTCTAAAAATCTCCACAAAACACATTCTGAAAATAATACATTACATGCTTCTTAATTTGTTAAATCTATATAATATCAAATCCTCTGTCTTATGTGAACAAGTAAATACTGTTTAGTGTCCGTTAATATGTTAAATCCACATAGAGTATTTCAACTTCTGGACTAATCAACTTATTCATTCTCCTTAAGCTACATTTTGTTCTTGTCAATTATAAGCGTATATATATTTCATATCTTACTCATTACATGTTTGTAACTTCTTTTTGTATAACTATAAATATTGATTAACGCTTGATTAAATGGAGTTGACTTATATACCATCTCCACTGAGCATTGTTTCGCTTCATTCTCTTCTCTTCACTTTATTCCTCTGATTGTCTGTTCAAATCAATGAGTGTATAAAATATATTTGTATTCAAAACTCTATTCTCGTATTCGACTTATTTCATTTCATTGTTCACTGACGCAATCTAAGTAGATAATTATAGACAAGCAGTGACGATATGTATTTCAATAACAATCAATCATACGACTTAATTGGAGTCAGAATTCAGGTTACTAAAAGTGTATTGAACATGAAAATATAATTCATAGTAGGATTGAAATAATAAGTAATCAAATATTGTAGGATAAATGAAGTGACATCAACATAAATTAATCTCTTTTTTTCTTTTTAAATGTTTTTAAGGGATCTATATTGAATTTCCTGAGATGGTGAAGATTTGTAGCTCAGTTGGATGATTTTGATGGAAGTTTGTTCTCTGAGATGGATGGTTTGGTCGTGGAGCTTTCATCATTCTTCTGAACGACATCACCACCACAAACTTCAGATACAAGTGAAGTGTTCGAATTTCTCAATATGGGTTTCACACCTTGTTGTGTACACCTCAACGTCGACGTGTGCTTATGATGTCGTTCAGAAGAACGATGAAAGTTTCACGATCAAACCATTCAGCTCAGAGAACAAAACTCCATCAAAATTCAATTTCCTTTTTTATTAAAATCTACAATCTGTTTAAGTGAACATTCATAGATCATAGATCTCAATAGATAAATCAAATGATTAAATAATTATGCTATTTTATTAATACTGTTAATCTATTTTACTGCAAATTTATGGTTTATTCGTAGCAACGAATACATTTTCTCCTCTACAATATAAATCGAGTTCTATTGATTAGGCATTTCTACTAGGAAATCAGAGCGATTTAAAACTTCAATCTCAATCATTTGATCAAAATGATTACGTGATGAATTTATTATTATTATTCATATTTGTTGTGAACAGGGAAACAAGAAGCCCTGACAAACTACGAAAGCTATTTTTCTGGACATTATTCCATTTTATTCAAAGCTTGTAAAACACTGACATTTATTTTTGTCCCTAATCTATTCTACAGAATATAAGCTTTCGTTCGATATATGATTCATTGTCATACCCTTTTCTGTTCCGAAACTATTGTAATTTAAACATAATATTTTGCACCCTATTTTCTACGCTAATCCCCGGCCTTGGACATAATTGTATTTCTCCTAATTATCGTACGTTGTGGTCGGGTTATTCACTTATTTATTCATGTACCTTTTTACACTAATCCGAAAATCAGAAAATCAGGATATCGGGAATAGATCGAGCAGTGTTCCAGTTGGCTTGTCTTCTCTCACCCGCGTGCTTGTTAGCCAATCGATCAGGTGATAGAATAGTTTTCGTCTCTCTAACCCATTTCGAACTCACTCGTACTAGCCTCAAGGTTAGGTCTGCCAGACTATCGCGCCGACGTCTTAATCTGAATTAGATAAGTATCCTCAGTACCAAGAGTGGGTAGATAAACCAAAAGATAGCAATATTCTCTGTACATTTCATTTGAAATCATCAATTGATGAATAAGTATTGTGTAACTTACGTGCATATTGCTTTGGATAAGTTACCACTTTCGAAACGTGATTCAAATTTTAAAAATTTAGAATCATTTAATAAATTGATTGATTGTCCAATACTTTCATGAGATTTAGAAGCGGTAAACTTAAAAAAAGGAAATAATTATGAATGAAAACGTATACGTGTATTGTATGTTTTTAACCAGTAACCAAAACATATTTGTACATAATCATTGTTTGAACTATTTTGGTTAGTAAAAAAGTTTTCAAAGTAGAAATCATCATGATATCATGAAGTACCATTATATTATAGTTGAAATTATGAGTCGATTGAAGCTAGATCACCATGGAAAACCCGGAAGTACTGCTCACTAGTGACTAACTTTAAAATGCATTTCCGGGAGTTCTAGTGAGAAACAGTGACCAGTGGAGTTCAAACTAGGTCTGTTGTGAGATATCAGCTCACTGAAGGCAATGGCGGACGGTGGCTCAATTTCGTGGATTAGTTGAAGCTAGACATTAACACCGATGGATGCCGACTAGCTCAATGGACTAAGGGTTAAGCGCTCGCGCGCGACACTGATAGGTCCTGGGTTCAAATCTCACGGGAGGCGGGATAGTGGATGCTCACTGTTGAAAAGTCCCACAATAGGACGAAACGGCCATCCAATGCTTCCAGGTTTTCCATGGTGTTCTAGCTTCTATTGACTCATGATTTCAACTATTGAAATTACTATAATATCCACAAAACCCCTTGTGAAATTACATTATAGTGAAAAGGATTTTATTTTATCTAATATTTCTGTAAAAATAAATGTTAAATGAATAACTCTTGACTTTTGCTGCAACCTTGACGCGGTGGTCGGGCTTCCTGTCGTATTAAACTGATCGAGCTATACTGGCTGGAACAATCGTTCCTCAAGGTCCTCCCATTCCAGACAGGCTGGCCGAAGAGCGGTAAGATAAGAAGCAGAAAACTCAAGATCCGAGGGCGAAGTCGTACTGCTGAATGTACAGAGGTGTGACGGCAGTAAGGTGTTTCCTTCAAACAACCAGCCTAACAGCGATTCCGCCTTCTCACAAGAAGGGATGAAGTTGGAAAAGGCCGACCCTAAAAATGCACACCGCCTTATCCCATGGATATTTGTCTCCAGCGGTAAGGTCTGAACAAGTACGGAGCTAACACGGAAATTACTCACGAAAAGGTCGTGTGTGACCGACCTCAAGCAGTTGTTCCTTGGGCACTGCGGTCACTAAGACCACCTCTAATCTAATTTTCTTTGCAGGTACCTCCAGAAGAACCCTCCCATGGTGTGGGCGACCGGGAAGTGATAACTGCCCTCATACCTCTAACAGCACTCAAGATCACAAAATGAATAACTGGAACTACAGTTACAAAGTAATATGAAAGCATATCTTGGATAAAAGTTCTTCACAAAGTACATCATTTAATTTTTCATATATGTGATTTCATTCTAATTATTAATCAAAATGGGTGTACAATCAATATATATAAATGAGTGTATTTTCTGCTAGAATCGTCGTCGTCGTCGTGTTTCAGGGTTAATAAATCATTACTTATACCAGTTTTTGTTTTCTTACTTTCGCGTCAGGGGAATCGTAGAGGTCCCTCGTTCCGAATATAAGTGATAAGCATTTCCGACATAACAATCAGCGACGACCAGATACAAAATGTAGCGTTAAAAAAGCCAAGACAATAAGCATTCAAACAACAAATTATAACAATGAGTCTATTATATATATCGAAAAAGGTATACATATTTCAGTTTGATATTCAACTCAACTTACAAATTTTCCAATCATTGGTTCGTATTGAAAAACAACCGTGTTATTACTCTCATTATGTTCTCCTGATATGGTTGGCTGAATTTCTTTGCCCGCTAAAAAAACATTTAATAACTAATTTTACTAATAAAGAATATTCATTATATATATCATTTATTGTGTAAAACAGTATATAACAGAATAATGTTAAGCTTATAAATTCACTGCTTATTACCACTTATCTATGACCATTAAATCTTTTTCCCCTAATACTAATCTCCATACAGAGACGATTCTGTTGATCAGTATAGCACAAAATAATTTGAACATAAAAAAATGTCAACTCATATAATCTGTATAAATTCCTTTGGTACTGTTTGCTTGTATCTTCTCATTGTTGTTTACTCGAACCAAGTACTGTTCGTTTCGAACGCCATCGCGTTATCCACTTAGTTACTGAGTCCTGATAGCCACCTGCTTGTGCAATGGGGTGAAGTTCAAATTCACTCGGTGTTGTTTGCTTGTATCTTCCGATTGACGTTTAGGACTGCAATTGATCAGTCTCTTATTGGTATATGTGCGGATTGCCTTGATACTGCCTTAAATTACAAGCTTTATACATCTAGCTGACGAGTCTCAAATAGGACAAAACGCGCATCCTGGTTTTCGTTGCTAACCACCATCCATCTTTGCTCATATAATTTGTATTCACAAATATACACTATTCTGTATACATTAAACTATTATAAGCTATAAGCAGTACATTCTACTTCAGTTATAAGAAAACGAGAATAGTCAACATATCAGTTTTATATGTATCCCTGAATAGCTATACAATTATAATTACATTAACCAAAACTTTAGTCAAATTTACCATTTGAAAGAAGACAATTGAAACTATAGTGATTTCAAATTGATAAACATTTATTGTAAGTTAGGTGTATGATTTATATTTAACACACAGAATAACTTTGATAAGATACTTAATTTTACAATCGTTTCTTTACTAAATTGATGATAGAACGGAAGTTGATGATATAAAAACAAAAAAATAAAGTTAGAACAATATACACGATATTATCATGATATAAAATACTTTGAAAGTAAGAAAATATGATTTGTTTATTAAGTGTAGCAATTTAACTTGCTTTGTACTTATATGTATAGTACGCCTGTATCACCTCGTGGAGAAGCATAGGCCGCCCATCAGCATTCGCCGTCTAACCCTATCCTGAGCAATCTTTCCCAGTTCATTCCAATTGTTATTCATCCTTTTTATGTCTGATTCTATTTCTCGACGTAATGTGTTCTTTGACCTTCCTCTTTTCCACCTTTGTTCACGATTCCAAATCAGGGCTTGCCTCGTGATATAGTTTAATGATTTCGTCAATATATGTCCTATCCACTTTCAATGTGTTTTCCTAATTTATTTATCAGTTGAAAGTTGGTTTTTTTCTCTCGTTTATTAGTCTGTTGCCGATGGTATCCGGTCAACGGACACTGTGTATCTTATATAGACAATTGTTTATAAATACTTGTACTCTCTTAATGATGGTTGTGGTAATTCTCCAAACTGTCTTGATGTTCATATTAAAGATTCTTACTATGATGCTAGCTGACAGTTGTTTTGAGTTTCATAACTTTTTTAACTGTAAGAATGCTGTTCTTTATTTGCCAATCCTTGCCTTTACGTCTGCATTCGATCATTTTTGTTCATCGTAGATGTTTCCCATGTACGTGAAGGATTCCACATCTTTCAGAGTTTCTCCATCAAGTGTGATTGGGTTGTATTTGACGATCTTGCTGTTTCCTTTACATATACTGAGGCCTACTGATGCAGAGGCTGCTGCTACACTAGTTATCTTCAACTGCTTTTGTTCGTATGTATGGGATATATATGTAAATGTGAAAACAAAAAGATGGTTTGCAAAAGCGCAAATGTAAAAGAGTGCATTGAAAAGAGCATACACCATTAAAAGTGAGTATTAACAAGGGCAACCATCATAAGGGTAAGCTGCAGATATGGATCAAGTGCTTAAAATAAGTGGGTTATCAATATTATATCAAAATTGCATTTGACTGTAAGTGAAAAAATATATTGTCAAAAATTTACTAGTGTGGAAACTCATACTAATTGTCAAGGAGGCCAACAAGATTCTTGGTTTTGCTGTTGAAAAGTGATTTGTGAAATGATGTGACTGGGTTAATAAGAATAACAAATGGTTAATAAATTCGAAAAGTAACAGTATCTGTCGGAAGTAAACTTTTCACTGGATGCTTAAGGAAATACGTTTATGATCGTTCGTAAAGACGAACGGGTATAAAGCAAACTTCACACTTTTAATAATTTACTCCTTTTTTGATGATCACTTTTATTGTTGTACGCGTTTTGCAACTCACCATTTTGATGGCCCCCCGTATCGGAGTGAACCACTTTCAAAATTATTTTTATTTGATGCCTGTGAAACCACCTACTGTATGTCCAGTTATTGAAGAAAATGAAGATTAGGCAAACATCTTATTTAGTTTTTATCTTATATAACTTATTACTGTTGTGTATATTATTACCAAATAGTCATTTACTTATTATCCGGCTTTTTATTTGAAAATAACTTTTTCATGGAGTAATTGATCAAAACATATTGCTAAAAATGGATGAATTGGTTTGTTTTAAATAACAGAATTGGTGTGATAAGAGTAGGTCGATTTTCGTAAGCAGAGAAAAGAGCATTAATCAAGCAATATTTGTATGAAAGATTGATGTATAACTTAGTAATGGACTGTTTGCCTTGACCTTTAGTATAGGCCGAATCCTATCGATCAATTTACACCGAGGTGACTAGTAGAAGTAACTCGATGACGTGTGGATTTTTATTATTATCGGAAGTAGTCATCATAAAACTCTGGATCAAGGTTTCTTGCCAAATGGTCGGTAAAATTCTATTATCACTACAGGATTTGACCAATATAACATTGTTGACTTCCCAGTGACTAATCATTTGTGAATACCTCACTCCTCGAAGAAGTCATTCACCGTTTGAGTAACAAGGTGGTACCAACTCTGAATATGGGGTTGAGTAACGCTGGTTTAGATCTCATGGAAGTGTCTGTGTCCTTGGAATTAAAGATAAGCCTCACCACTATCAAAGCATAAAACCAAAGTCCTGAGTTTCTTATTGACTACCTTTGATCAACTAACGATAATTTCACCGGTTAAATAGAGTTATACAGTAAGTATAACTGATTTTTACGTTCACAACCGGGTGTTATACACGTATATTGTGAAGAAAGTACTAGTAAATTACATATGGTCGATTCACTAGTCAGGTGCTTTAATTGAAATTTTAATTTACCCCAACGGCCTTATTACATATTACTAACGTTTCTTAGGCTTGTTTTCGGTCCATAGACATCAGTACTCATTGTATATATGTGCCAGAATGTATTTGGGTGGTTTACAAGTCATAGTGAAATAAAAATTAATTATGATTGTCAGCGGATACATATAAATTCAGATTGTAGCGCATAAATTTTTATAGGACTAAATAATTCTATGGAATTATAACTTTGTTAATAAGACGGGTTCTTTACAATGCATTGTCGAAAAATGTACATAAATATTTTATACGACAAGCTAAAACCACAAACAACAACGAAAAGTCACAAGAAATTACAAGAAACCAGCAAAGTTTTGAAAAAGTACTAGTGAATTGAAGCGGACTTCATGACTCACTATCCGTCTACACATTTTTTCGGTCTGTCGCAAACAAAGTAAAACTTAGTTTGAAATCAAAGCATAGTATATACAGATCAACAAATGAATAAGACCAAATGATACAAAGATGTCGAGTGAGTCAATTCAGTTGGTTTGAAGTCATATCTCTTAGGGTTACTATTATTCCATGAGTATCAACAAAGCAAGCCAAATCACTTCACAGATATCCCTCATACAGACTACCGGCGGCTCTGCCTAACAATAGTATATATTGGTTCCTTCAAACCCATTATTCTTTTAACCCGTTTATAAGCTAGCCGTTGTTTTCGTTGAAAGTAGTTTGAAAACAACCATGGTCAACTGCGTAAAATAAAAACTCATTTTCTAATTTCAAATGCTATTTCACAAAAATTTGGAATGAACAAAAGAAAGACAAAATAGTTGTGTGCCTATGATATAGATGGTGCAACCTGATATAAGACAAATGAAATTTTGAGTCTGTTTTGAGGTTAAACAAAAATCTGACGAAGCTGATAAACACAGGATTTCAAAATCAGTACCTACAATATAAACCCTATGAAAAAACTGAAACGAAACTCACTTGGCTTGTATAATCTTTCTCTCTCTAGTGGTGGTTTATTTATGTGAAGTATTCGATCAGGTATTAGCTCAAAATTCAGAGGCCTAAAATGCCATAAAAGAGTTATGATTGATCTATTTAAATGTTACGTAGGAATCGATGCTTTTTGGTGTCACTTTAACTTATTTAGTTGTAGATCATTAAACACTCTTTGAAATGTTCTTAGGTTCAAGCTTTGTAAAAATTTTCACGATGTTAATCGAATTTAAAGATATTTTCTTTATACGTAACAGCTCTCTTATAAAGCTCACCATTTACAAGCTGTGTACAGTAATGCACAATGACCAAATAAAAAAGGACCACAAGTGTGCATTGTTTTAGTATCCGAATAAACGTTTGCATATGAAATGAAAGTGAACTAGCGGACTTCCGTCTTTGTTCCGGATATGCGTGAACGTTTAATTGAAATCCTAGTGATTATGCTTTTTGTGTTTTGTCTGTCTGTGTACTTATTAGTTGGGAGAATATTAGAAAGTTTCTACAGGCTTAGCAAACTCAGAAAAATTTAGTTAAAACTTTTCTGTTTCTATCCTTACTAACAGACACTGTCCCCATCTTAAAACCACTCTTTTACATTCACGTTTTGGTCCTACATAGTGTTATGCTTTGTTAAGTGAAAATAACTTACAAAAATTGTCTAACCGACGTCGAAATAATATTTTTGAAATAGGTTTAGCATTATTTTCATCACGCTTCTGTATGAAACAAATATCCCTCATCTTAAAACTGTCTTACGCGTATGCTGTTCACATAGTGTTCACTTGGGTAGATAAGACTTGTAACGTGATACTTGATTCTTGAATATCAAATCTATAAATTTATAAGCCTCAAGGCTTAGAGTAAAAACTTGGAGTAAATTTCCTCGTTTTTATAGTGGCTTAAAATTTCAAAGCCCCTGACATTTATAAAAAACTTTGCTTTGTAGAACATGACTCTAGTAATCTCTTGGTCGAGTAAACTTATAGGTTTATATATGTTTTACATATGGAGTCCGAAGCTGATTGTACACGCCAAAACATGTATTACACCTAAAACCCTAAACATTTAGCAAGACTATATCGTTCTGCGTAAGAAACGAGCCGTGTATCATAGCAGTTTACTTTTTTTGAATATTGTTATATAAAATTACTTTGACTAACAATTTAATTGAGTTTGGTTTACAATTTGTTGAATGATCGCTGTCTAGTGGCTTCGGTTTACTCAGTTTGGCAGCTAATTTTCCATTGTTGAGTAAAGAATAGTAAATCTGTCGCGTTTTCAACACATCTTTTGATTTCTCTTCTACATGATAAAATTTCGTGGATTTTTGTCTTACTTAGAATTCTGCCAATCCATTCCTCTCTGATAGGATTGAAGTTTTCGGGGAAATCCGACGTTTTTCCGGAAATCCATCATCGTTTTGAAGTGTTTCAGCAATCATTTTAGTAGTACAAGAAAGATTTTCGTAATCCCGCACACCTCTAAATTCACGAAAGACCTTAATGTTACTACACAATTAATAAGTTAAAACGCTCAATCCTTTGCAGCCATGGTCAGATGCTAATTGGAGTTCAGAAGTGAAAAAGAACGTATTATGCTTTTGTCTTTCAGATTTAAGTATCTTTTTCAAATATATTCATGATTTATTTTGTTAGACACGTGGGACGTGTGCAATGTTACTGGCCCTCGCCAAATAATCACAAGCATGTCACTGAATGTTGAACGGCTTGATGAAACTCATCATAGTTAAGAACAACCAACAGATATTAAACAATCTCCTGACATGGGAATTGGCATACTGCACCCGTTTCCGCAATCCAACGTAGGATTTAGACATAAGCCGGGAGTTTACATTATTCTCGTCCGATTTGACTAAGCCTGCGAGCTTCTGCATGGAAACCATTCATTGTCTCCTTCGGTGTTAGCTGATAGATGACCGAGACTCTAGCTGAACAGACTATGTTTACTGTACTTAATCGCAACCCTTATTCATCATGTAAAAGAATGCTTTTTACGTGAGACTTCTCCTCATACCTATAAGCAGGCCTCTCTGAAAAACCATGACACCAAGAAATAGCGCATCCTCCGGTGTCCAATCTTCGTTCACTTCTGATTTATTTTACATAGTACACCGAATCGTTTCCATAAGACTGTAAGATACAAACTAAGGTTTTGACTGAAGAATAGCTGTCTAGGTGGATTAGATACGCGCTCTCGCCCGGTTGAAACCGAAACAAGGTAACTGGGTAAAATGACGGTTCTAAACTTCATTGTAGGGCCAGCGAAATGTTACTAAGCCCTATTCAAATCATCCGGCAGTTGGGTCATTGAAGCGCTTTTAGCACTGTTAGTTACCTCTCTAATTATCTCCACTAATATTTCCCACTAAGAACATCATAGTTGCTTTTGCTATACGTGTTTGCGTTTACAGACTAGACTACCAACTTAGTTGCTATCGACGTCTAATATAGTTAAACCCATATGATATATCAAAGCTACATCACTAAGATATTATCGTAGTGCACTAACGTGACAACTTGAGTAGAACTTAGTTGTTAGTCATACGAATGCTCAGAATAACTGTTCAGTCTACTTTTAAACTAAGCTCAGTTTTCTGCACCCTGATTTGTAACTGTTGTAACGTGAGGACTGCAGATTTGTACACAGCGTAATTATCGATCGGACCAAAGACGTGTAAAACACGTACGAACAACCTAGAGTCCGGATTGGCCCTGCTTCGCTGTCTAGCCTAGCCAGTTGAGTCCAGAACACAAGCCTCAGCCTCTGAGATATGAGTCATTATATTTCAGGTATATTCTGTTTATATACCAACCAAACAGACCACATCGGACCATAAAATAGAAAACAACATTTGCACAATATTTAACAAGTGAAACAAATATCGACCAATAGGGAATGTCCATTTAAAGTCCAAGGCCACCATTAGACTTAACATGATAATTACTGGTGTATTTTCCTGAATATCCTAACTGTAATATAATCACACAAATCTAATTCATTGAGTTTGCAAATAAAATTTAAACTTTCTAGCACTTACGAGTCCCTAGACCTGGATAAATTTCCAACCATCAAGAGTTTTAAGTAACTAGGAAAACAATATTTATTTCTTACCACCTAAAGCCGGATCAACACCATGACCAGTTATTCATGATTGTTTCCGAATATCTTTGTAAAGCTTTGTCAAAACTAAACTGTCACGTAATATGACTGGTAAATTTGCTGAAGATATTATCTAAAACCCGGTCTATAAATTGGCTGACAAGTGTTTTGTTATGGTTATCTTTGTCTAACGTAGATTATTTCAATGTATTTTTCTATTGCTCGCTTATTTACTGAACATATTAGGACCTTGTTAGTCTAATTTCGGGTTTTGCGACACAAAGATATGTGAAAATCACCAGTGTGTGCAAATCTCCTGAGATTTGAAAGAGTCATCGTCGAAACTTTCCATCAATGATAAAAGTTCATGCCATTATCATAGACGTGTGTTGGAAGTTGTACTCACCTTTGTTATAACTTATACGCTCCATGGTAATCACATGAACAGCACTCATAGTACATCATCTTACAAAGATTTATTAGGACGAAAACCTAACTTTTAACAAGTCCTTGAGTAGGTTTTCTTTTAGACGTGTTAAGAAATAAAACAAGCACTTTGAAGTTATTATGTGTATTTCCCGATCAGTTGCTGCTGCTATATTACTGACTTGTCTTTTACATTAGCATTGCCAGGAGGATTCGCAATAATCTCCAAGTGACCACCGGTACACAGTAACCACGCTTTGTTTTGCAAATGCTACTGGTTCTCAATCACAAGATCCTTGAGGCTGAAGGCACGATAACTAAGAAGATTTTTTTAACATCTAACACCACAGAGGAGGTTAGCCATATAAGCGTCGTCACCCTAAGTATCTTTTTACACTTCACATTACATACATTATCCTGTTACCAGCTCAATTGTGTTATTCAAAAGTGCTGAATATCATATTACTGATTATCGTGTAGGACGAGTCAGTATAAACAATGATGTGACTTCCACGTGAGATCTCATAGAGTAGGTGGTCACATTATAGCAAATCTACATTTTTTGGGATAAGCTCTATCATTCCAGTAGTATTCGCTCTCAAGGGCTGATTATTCGAAGATCTACCAACCGAAAGTTTTGTTCATCGTTTTGAAGACAGATTTCCAGCTTCGCCCGGGCGGCTTTTTTTCATTCTGTCTTCTAGAGAAATTTTGAGTTCTACTCTAGTGACTTCGGATGGAGATTTCGTTGTTCCTTTGACCCTGGGATTATTTTAAGTATAAATGGTCAGTATTGGACGATTTCATTGTTCTTCATATAATTCTTAACAATTTTCCGGTTTGAACTCTTGTATGATCATCTGCTAAGAAGCCATAAATGAATGCCACAACTTTTTTATAAATATTCGAATGTCTATTTTTTTATCGTGGTAGTCTGACGTTGGTAAATTGTTTACAATAATATTCGATGCGATCAAGCTTTCTCCAGTCATGCCAGATTTAAATCTACTTTAACCATGGGACTTTGATGTAGTGTTTTATGACTCAGTCTGTCTATTAATCCCGTACTTTTGTAAGGTCACATTGTTTGTGGAAACTAAGCATTCACTTGTTCCGACCGTTTTCATCTCTTTACTAGTTGTCATTCTAAATAGTCAGCCAAACTGCTTCCTGGTACTGTGATAGCTGATAGTTCTAGTAATCATACTGCCTTAGAATAAGTGTACCTATTTACAACCAAATATAAACTCCCAGTTATCTATTCAACACAGTGGGATTATCGCAACTAAGGAACTATGCTATGTACAGTGAGTGTTAATAGAGAACACTCTAGCTGGAAATCTTAGCGTCAGTCAATGTATTCACTATAAGGACAATTGGAGTTGAACCTTCTAGGAATTCATTTTGAAACACTAATTATAAAGGCACATCTAGCTTCATTAACTCAAACAATGGTAATTTTTTTCAAATCGAAATAAACTTGAGCATACGAACAAAAATAACAAGAACTTGTAACGCCAGATGCTAAAATGTTAAGCGTTTATCGATTACCTGCTGTTAGGATGAAAATATTACATCCATAAGATAAGGTTAGCTTATTGATGCCACAAGTATTCGGAGTTTGACAACACCTTAACCAGTATCACCAGTAACACTTGTCGACCCAGTGAAACCAGAAGTCAGAAGCGAAGAATTTCGAAGATATATTTGATAGAATATCGATATATCGAGAAGTGACTAATCTAAGCTAGCAGTTGTAGGAGATGTGAAGCACAGCGTACTCACTAGTGATCTTGTGCAGATGCGTGACTGCGAGCCTTCAGCTAGGTGAGTCCATTAAAACTAATGTGGTCAGCATCAAATGCTGAAGACTTAAAGAGACTGATAGGTTCTGTGTTCGAGTTTCGCGAGGCGGAATCGTGGATGCGTACTGCTAAGGAGTTCCACAATAGGACAAAACGGCCCTCCAGTGCGTCCGGGTTTTCCATGGTGATTTAGCTTCAATTGACTTGTAGCGTGGATTCGAGTCGAGATTGACTATGAACACCGCTATAAAGGAACGCGTGACAAATAATTCCATAAAATCCACCGGAAGCCAAATATCAGAAGGCAGTTAATGGACCAAATCGAGATATATTCACTGGCGATCTCGTGGTATCGAAAGGATACCGAGATCGTGCCAGGATACAATCAATCAAAGTGTAAGAATGATGGATGCTTTTTAGCACAGTTAAACAAAAGCACATTAAAACAGTCATTGGTACAATTGGTTATAATAATAATTGTTTTCAATAAACCAGTCGTGTTCTCGTGATAAAAGTCAGTCACTACAGACTCATGATCTCAGTTACTGAAATTACTTATAGGGCTATTGATTTTGGGGACTTATTTACCGCTACCACTTCGACATGTATTTTATCTAGGCATTATCTAGGCAGTTTATACTTTCCTATAATGAATAGTGAAACGTTTGTGCGTTCAGTAGATTGAATTTGCTTTCCGCTTGGTCTCCGTGTTGTGCAATAAATGATAAGATCAAAATCTTAAGGTCTTTTTTGACTTGGTTGATTAAAGAGGGAGTAAAACGTTGTCCAAAAAAACTAGAAGGGAGTTACTTCACTCATCTCAAAGCGACAACATTCATTTAGACCATTTTTCCTTCAGCAATCATGGAAAGATTTATGAATGTATCTCTCTCTGACAGTGCGCTTGAAAACTCTGTTCACTTTGAAATCTAGTATGACTTCTTGGTAGATTGTGTATCTCATACTTGTTGAAAAGTTAAACAACATCAATGGGGTAAAACCGGTTGTGTAAATCAGTTTCTGAGATAAAATGAAATCAAACAAAGTTGTAATCTAAATACTACAAGAATGACACACCGCTGACAAAAGGAAATAATGAAAAGTGGTTGAAGCACTTTCAAACATCAGTATCCGTTAAAAGTAATGTAACGTAATATTATTAATTGTATTATATGAGATAGAAATTCCTAGCCTTTTCCTTAATATACTTATATCGTTATAAATGAACCAGCACTTGAAGTCTAGAAAATATCACAAACACATATTAATTTATTGTATGAAGGTTATGGCCGTGAATTTGTACGCCCAATTATTCTGTTTATTTATGTGACTGTTTGATCAGCTTGATCGTTCTTGGTTGATCTATGTAGAGTCATCTCTGTTTTCTTTCGAAGCATTCGGAAATAGGCAAGTTATCTATCCTCCAGATAATTTCAATAACAGGATTGATCTCCACTTTTTAAACCATTATGGATGACCTCCTTGCTCATTTTCTTTTCTTAAAATGATGTTTCTGGAGTCATTTCTATTTCACTCTACAAAATACGTGCTATTTAAGTGATGTTTTACATATTTGAACCTCATTTCCTTATCAAACAAGCTGATTACATCATTACCTGTTAGACCCTCCAAACTTTTGAACAGATTATCATTTCCTAGTTCACTTTATATATAATTATTGCCCACTAACTATAAACTAAATGGAAGCCCTATCCAATGCTCCTTGGTTTTTACTAATTATCGAGCTGAAATCACTTCCTGATATCAACTATCTTCGAAATCAAAAATCTTTTCAAGTATTTAATCCTATTTTCTTTATTGAATCCTTTGTTCACTTTACTTTACTCAGCTTCAATTCTCATTAGAAACGGATATGAAAAGGATGAATAACAAATGGAAAAGATTGCCCAAAACACGGTTGGATGGCGAGTACTACTGGGCAGCCTATGCTCCTCCACGAGGAGTAACATGTATTATAAAAGACGTATGAGAAGTTAGATGGTGGTTGGAGGTAGTCGACAGGAAACCCTGGACTCGGGTTTCGTGCTACTTGGCACTCGTCAGAAAGATGTACCTGTACTCTTGAGGGAACTGGTGCTCCCTGGCGGATTCGATCCCGTATCACCCAGCTTCACACTCAGAGACGTTACCACTGACCTATCCGAGCCGCGATCGACCTTCTATAGGACTGAGATGTAATCACAATTGACTGATCACTGGGTGGCGATCAATGTCATACGTGTCTAGTTCTTATTAGTGCGGATCGAATGCACCATCTAATCTCAAGATATAGTGCCCGGAATGTCGAGTCTCCTAGACTGGTGGCCACATTGCAACATGGTCGATAGCATTCGACCTGCACTAATAAGGACTAGACGCGCATGACATTGATCGCCACTCATTGATCAATCATTTGTGACGTATAAGAAGTACTGATTAGACAGGCTTTATTGATTCAATGCAACAGGTCATATATCTCACATAATACAATTATATAAATACATCATCTTTACCTACAAAGTGATTAAACAGTGTTGATCAACAGGTTTAATAATTAAAAAATAAAGCATTTAACAGTAAACCGACATATTATTCATCTATCGCTATGAATAATAATTCACTTAGAATTACATAGTTCACACTTGCACTATAACACACACAATTAACAGAAAATGGAATATTCATTTGTAATAATACATACAACTCCGCCTGGAGTCCCTCTGGGGGCCACTGCCATTCCCGAGCCCGGATAAAGGTGGAGGGTTGGGCATGGGGTTAGCGACCCCATCCCGTGGAAAAACTAACTCGCTAAAAAAACGCTAACCAGTAATAATATATACAAAGTAATTTGATTATCCTACATCATTCTACACAACAACCAAAAAAACACCAAAATAAATTATCTGGTAGACACAAAAGTTACACATGTCTATTCATTTCTGTCTATCAGAAAACTCATTGAAATTTCATGGTTTATACTGTACGTACATTCACACACACACACACACACATACCGATCTATAGATTATATACACAAATTCTCACTGTTCTTTTGATAGGATAAACAGTTTTATTTCATTTTTCTTTCTTCTTTTTTTTCTGTTGTTTATCTTCTTTTTCTTTTCTCATTAACAAACTATCATTACATTAACTAATCAGAAATTTCCACTATAAATTCACATGATTTAAAACATAACATAACATATTGTGCTATTTTAAACAAGTAGGCGTTCAATTGGGAAAATATTTTACACACACACATATATACACATACACACAAGCATGAATTCTAATTGGTTTATTGTTTTTTTCTTGGTTATACTTCACTTTTGATTGATTACTTTTCTTGAATATCTATATGGATAGGGTGTGTCAATCTCTCTCTCTCTCTCGTTGTCGCTAGCGTACGCGCACGCACACGCGCAAGCACTCTCGTATGTGCTCTCTCTCTTACACACACACACACATACACACTCTTGTATACACATACAATTAGGATAAATTCAGTTTGTTATTTGCTTCTTTCAAATATACAACATTAGATAGATAATAGAAAACTTTCTACGTCAAACATTTGATAGATCTAGCACTATTTTATCGAATAAATGAGCAAAAAAAAATGAACAGGACAGAACAGAACAAAACAAAACAAACTTTATAATTCAATGATATTTTATACTATTGAATGCCAATTATTCTATTTAATATAACAATTATAGAGATATATATATGTATCATGTTATGAAAATAGAATGAATGAGGAATTAAATAAAAATTTCGATCCCATAGCAACAAATTTAGAAGAACATACAAAAAATTCTAAAGAAAATCAATCAATCAATATTATAAATACATTACATGATCAACAATTATATAATAATAATAATAATAATAATAATAATACTCAAGACTATAATACTATAGAAACTAATCTAGAACCAAATAATTGTGTACAAATCAATAATGAATTAGTATTTCAACAAAATGATACATCTAATATAAAAGTATTTAATATTGTTCTTGAAGAAGAAGAAGATCATGATGATGATGATGATGATTTGGAATATAATCATAAAGAGGAGAAATCAACGGAACATATCTATTATCTACCATTAGCTATAGGGAATTCAAATACATCTAATGAAATATTAGGAAAAGAATTTATTACTACTTTAACCGATTCAAATTCAAATAGTATATCAGATAAAATTTTATATGATTTAGGTAAATCATTAATGAATAGTCATGATGATGATGATGTGATGAATAAAGAAGAATATTCAAAAGAAGAAATCAATGAATCATCTAAATTGATAATGACAAGTTTTGATGAGAATTGTTCTAATGTAGAAACTGTCAATACTAGTGTGACGACGATGACGACGACAACGACGACGACGAGAACAACAACAACAACAACAACAACGATAGTTACTACTAGTTCTGTTATCACTAATATAACAACAAATACTACTGATATGATAACTACAATTTCTACATCTATTACTAGTCCTAAAATTGATCTGATTACTGTAAATTTATTAAGTTCAAATATTATACCAGAAAGTATAGCACAACAATTTAATCAAATAGCTAAATTGAATAAAAGTAATTTAAGTAGTAAACGAACAATTAGAACAACTACTGCAAAACTTAGTCCATTTACAGATTCTAAACGTCAAGCAAGTTTTGAAGATGCACATCTTACAGAGAATAATTCTAATACTGATTTAAATAAAAATATACAAAAAAATTTATTGAAAGATACATATCATGCACGATTTCATAGTGATGAAATAGCAACATTACAAGATTATGTTTTAAAACCTCAAACTCAAACTATTCATGATTTGGAATATACTAATTTAGAAAATACTGATATTGATCATGTTAATTCTTCATCTAATACAGGATGTAATAAAAATAGAAATAGTAATGTATTTCGTAGTAAAAGTGCTTTAAGTACTTTACCACAAACTAAAAGAGGACAACGATATGGTCATGGACATCAATCGGAACCTAGTTCACAAGGCACTGATTCTGTTTATAGACAATCACCTCTTTTAGCCCATGAAAATATATCACATTCTCAAGGTCCAAGTAGTGGTTTTACTGCTTCAGAAGAAGGTATGCTTTTAAAAATTTTCAAATTGTATACTTTTGAGCATCATATTTGGTATGATGTTAGTAAGATATCCCGATACTAATAAGGCTCAGAGTAATAAACGATGCAGAAACAGGTAATGATTAAGATAATTAAAAGTGATTAGAAAATTATAATCAGAGAGGGGTTTGGGTGGATATTATATTAATTTAATAGTTGAATTCATGAGTCACTTGTCATCATATGTTCACTAATGACTGTCCCAAAGAGGTATTTCATGGAGTTCTAACGAGAAGCAATGATCAGTGGAGTTCAACCAGGTCTGTTGTGAGATAGTGACCCACTGAAAACAATGTTGGATGTGTTGCTCAATTTCGTGGATTAGTTGAAATTAGACATTAACACATTTGAATGCCGGTCAGCTAAGTAGTCTGGCGGTTAAGCGCTAGCGTGAGACAACGGTAAGTTCTGGTTTCGAATCTCGCGAGGCGGGATCGTGGATGCACATTGCTGAGGAGTCCCACAATAGGAAAAAATGACCTTCCAGTGCTTCCAGGTTTTCCATGGTTGTCTAGCTTCAATTGACTCACGAATTACTAAAAATGAATGTTTAAGTAACTTTTAATTCGTAACAAATCAATTGTTATCAACACTGAACAGAAAATAGCCTATTCTTTATCACAGTTATATTTTGACATTTGATAATTAGATCACGACAGAGGTTTAATTCTTTTTACTAATCATTTAGTTCTATGCAAGTTTCTCAATTTTAAAGACTTGATTAAAGTAATCATCTGCATTACATTATTATACTGTTTTGCACTACGGATCAACATCAGTTAGAAAATCATTATAAACTAGGAAGCTCCAAAACTGGTTTTTCTTCACAGAATGGAATTGCTTTGTAGTTCAACGTAATACTTCATCACAGATTGAACCCTAAACATTCAGATCTGTATGCAATCGCAATAAATTTATATTATTAAGTTAACACCCAAGAGTATTTCATTTGTAAACTTGATTAATCTACTATAAGGTTCAACTAGCATTTATAACCATCAATGACAACGGACCTATTCGTAATATGTCAAACTTCATCAATCACAGCTACACAACAGAGTCTCTAGAATTGTTCTTGTGGTCAGTTATTAGTGAGCATGTGTTTATTTTCTTTTTATGTTAAGGTCTCAATCAAATGAGTTCATCTATCATACAATACCAATGAATAGCTTTATGTAATCTAAAAGTTTTGTAAACATATATGCAACTTATCTACAAAGTAGTATGACGTGTGTTATTAGCTAGTTTGAAGTTGGAAAAATGAAACTGTGGTTCTATTTGGCACATATCAGCAAAGGAAACCCCTAAGTTTTAAGGAACTAATGTCCTCCTTGGAGTTTGAGCCTGCATGGTCCAGTTTCACAGTCTGAAACGTTACAAACATGATATTCAGGCCACAACTGACATGCTCTATGACTGAAATATTTACAATTAATTGACCACTGAATAGTGACCAGTTTAATGTTTATTTGGTGATTTATTGTCGTTAGTATTTTATCGATCACTTATTAACCCGTATATATAATTAAGTTGCCTGATAATCCTCATATCTCTTCAAAACTTTAGTATTAAGCAGATGTTATAAAAGTTATACTTTTTTATTGATAAGAAGGCAACTTAATGATTATTTTGATTGAAACCATGAACCCATTAATGTTAAACTACCGTTGGAAACCTGGAAGCAGTGAACGGTTGTTTCGTCATATTGTGGGACTCCTCAGAGGTGCGCACCCTCGAACCCACCCTGTGAGATTCGAACCCAGGACCTGTCAGTCTCGCGTGCGAACGCTCGTTATTTATAAAGAAACTGTGAGAGACTAGTCAGTATGTTATACTTGTTCAAAATAGAACGTAAACTCAATCAGGTTTTAGACTCAAAGTAGATCAATAAATAAACTATGGTAGTCAGAGATCTAACAAAAACTAGTCGTGGTTATTTGCTAATTTGTTCTAAATATGTAGTAGATTAGAAGTTTATCTGGCTTTTATACAAGAACTATGTTTATACGAATATTCGTCAAGATTAGAACGAATAGTTTGACAGTAATTGAGCGCCGAGTATAGAGAAGTCATTATATGTGAAAATTATATTTGAAATATTCTCAGCGATTGAAATTTAACTAATTCCAACGTTTCGTCCAGCTAACTTGTCTGGACTTCTTCAGGGTAATAATCACAATCAAAATTATCAAAGAAATGTTTTGTATCATCTGACAACTGTGAATTACTGCCAATAAAAGCAGGAGACTTGCAAATTTTCCAATTATTTAATGATAAGTGTCCTTATATTATTCCTGGTGTACAATGGGACTATATTGTGTGTATCGTTGAGATGCGGGTTAAAGTTCTACACAGAACTCTTAAATAAACTAAGAAAGTTGTTAATCCTAACTGATTCATCTAATCAGGTTTATGTTAGAGGTACATAGTCAACGCCTATGTAGATGCGTTATTCAGATTTGATTAGGAGCAGGCTGGAAGACTTGAAGGGATGGGGGTGAGGGAATTATGTCAAGTTCATAAAGTCAATAGCTTGATCTTTGATTTGTATAGACAGTCACAAATTATCAGATTGGCCTAAACAAAGTAGCTATTATCCATGGTTAGAAATATAGTTTGAAATCAAACACAGTGAAACAGTTACTATTTGCTCTTTATCTTTTATTTATTTGCTGTATTTTCATCATATTTTAGTGTTTTATAATCAAACTGTTTAATAAACTTTGGATCATTACAATACTTATCATCCAGCAATAATACATCATAATCATGGATTCAACTGTTAAATTACTATCCATAAAATTCCTCTCTGATTATAATCATCATATGCTCACTGGTGACAGTCTCCAAGAGGTATTTCCTGGAGTTCCAGTGAGAAGCCGTGACTAGTAGAGTTCAACCAGGTCTGTTGTGAGATAGTAACTTAATGATGACACTAGTGGACGGTGGCGCAAATTCGTGGGTTGGTTGATGTTAAATATTTCCACCGTTGGATGCCAGCCAGCTCAATGTTCTAAATGTTAAGCGTTCGTGCGCGAGACTGATATGTCCTGAGTTTGAATCTCGTGAGGCGGGATTCTGGATGTGCGCTGTTGAGTAGTCCCATACTAGGACGAAACGGCCGTCCAGTGCTTCCAGGTTTTCCATCGTGATCTAGCTTCAATTGCCCCATGATTTCAATCAAAAACTTAACAATCTTCACACACCCTAAACTGATAATCTTAATTTATTCGGCTGTTATAATTAACATTTTCAGTTAGCATTTTAATACAACTGACATTGGATATGATGTGGAAAGTTTATGTTCCCATATATGTACACAATATATATATATATATATATATATATATATATATATATATATATATATATATATATATCTAGCTGTCTAAAATTACCGAATATTACCAACCATTTTGATAGCCGACTTTTGTGATAAACACAATTCCACCTATAAAATAGGTCAACATAAAAATAACCTATGATTCACCCACTAGTCATGATAATATTGATTATCTTTATGTAACAATGATTGAAGTAGACTAGTAATTAAATGATATACAGATTTAACCCTATAACGATGTGTATTGTAGAGATTTCATGTGACTAATAGAAGATCCTGGGTGGATGATACAAATTAACATAGTACGTTATATAAAAATGAGACTATTTATTCAATTGTTAAGGTAAGAATTTTCCCATTATTGATATTAAGAACTACAATCAATCGGACTCTGTTTTGGATTATGTGCTTCCTGAGCGATATTACCTTATAGTCACAGGCTTTTCTTTAAAAACAAAGTTGGATAGTGGTGGATGGCGGAATTCTTCGAATTAGGGCATCATCTGCAGGATCCACTCAAAATGTTTATGTGTCGAAAGAGTGACTGAACAAATGATGTTCATAACATTAAAAATGTGTGATTTTAACCCTTACCAATGAATTAGACTCCATCCCAAGCAGTCTCTCTAGACTAAGAAGCTATGTGAATAGTGCTTTGGGTACATGGAACAAAAGGCACTGGGATCGAGCTCCAGTGTAGACATAAACACTGAAATGCAAATTCATTCAGTTGACGCGTATGAAATTGGACGAAACGGGCATTCTAGATGCCAGTGTCAACCATGATTAAATTATGCTTAAAATAGTTAACAATAAGAAATAGTTAACGGCAGAAATCACAAATCTCTTGTTACCTCATTTAGAAAGTCATAAAACGGTATACCATTTGAATCTTATTAAATGTTTAAGCCAACAAATTATTCGTTACGTAGTACTTTAAATGTATCATCTTAAAATCTATCGGTAGGTTATTATCGTTAAAGCATTAATTTGAGTGTATGGCTATAGAAACTACATATATTCTGCCTACAATTCATATCTCTTTGCTTTGAAAGGAAGTTCCTTAATTCCAAGATTGATCCTCAGTGGTATGCAAGACTAATTAATATTTGTAATGCTGAACAAAATGAAAATAGATATTTTCACAAATATTAGAAAAGTTAATATAAAGGGAGTGTTTCCTATCTGAAGTTTTCCATTATACCAGCCGAAAACAAACACTTGACATAGTGTTCGATTTCTATAAGAACCACAAGGAAGAGTTTGGAATCAAACAGTTGAACTCAGAGCTTGTCTAACGAAGTGGAAGTTGATTATAGTTCGTATTTTCGACATAATAATTGAAGATTGAATGTTTGATTCATTGTGTTATTGATTCACATGTTACATTGAAGGGAAAGCAAGAGTAAAGATTTAAGTAGAAGGAAATGAATTCATTTTAATTTGTTAGGTTCTTGTCAGTTGCTTACAGTCTATAGCACTTAATGTTTATAATTAAGGAACTGCTATTTCTTATATTAATCAATAATGTAGTATGGTTATGAACAAAATAAAGTAAATTAGTTTTTCATCATGGCTCTACACTATTATATATCTATACGATTTACAATAATGAAATGATACTCATCGAGTGGATACGTTATGTAATAATTATGTAGTGATATATCGACTATAAATAAACATTGAGTAATTGAAAGTAAGAAAATTATAATAATATTCAAAGTAATTAATCGAAAATCAAGTAGTTGCTACGTTGTATAATATATAAAAAGAGAAGAAGGAACTACCGAAATACTTTAATGAATTGTCAGTAGTATGGTAGTTATGTAAGAATCAAGAGACGAATGTTGAGAATAAGTAAAATACAAAAAATGCAAAAAACGGAAGAAGTACGAAAATAGTTTGTCAAAGTTCTGTTACAAACTCCCCTATACCAACGGCCAAGGTAGCGACAGTGATTGTACAAACTTCATTTGGATGCAAAGGTTAGGTTTGTGAATATGGATTGCAATGACTTCAGCAATGTGCAAAAGACGTACTGGTAAACCATGTGGCGACTTTGATGGAATATGATGGATAACCTCAATGCGGCTAGACTGAGTGCCGTCTTCTACAACCACCCCAAAATAAGAACGGCTAATAAAGACAGATAACATTGAATTCACCACATCCATGTGTATTTATCGATTCAACTACTCCTGTAGAGACAGTTATATAGGGCGTACAATTAGGCAAGTTCATCATCGTATAACAGAATACCATTCGTTATGATTGAGAAAATGACAGGTAAGAATGACTTAGTGTTTGACAAGTGTAGGTCATTTTCTTAAAGATAAATTTGATGATATATGACTGAAAACATAAATTCATGATGTCATTTGACTAGAACTTACACTCATGATCAATATACAATAATGATGTTTTATAGATGAATAAAGTGGAACACTAGAATAATGATTGAGACTATAATTTATGCACGACTTTTGAGCAACGTTTAAGTGACCTTGAGAGTGTTCATTTAATAACTAGGACCAAATGAGAGTTACCAACCAGTGTGAAGAATTAGAATTATGATTTATAATTGATGATTAAGGTTAGGAATTAGATTTCGGTTTTTCATCACGAACTGACATTAGCTATAATGCCAAAACTCTGTTTATCCAAATGGATGAATGAATCTCGAGCCAAAATTCAAAACCCATTATCTTATACCTGATTAGTTCGTCCATAAATTATAGTCTCACCGACTACTGAATTATACATCTTTCATTCATTTATACTAAATATAGCTAGTTACAATTTCAACAAAAAAATAGAACAACTAATCTAATGAAATATACTTTTCATCATTAAAGCTTTTCTACTTTATTATTTATGAAGAATTAATAATCATTTATCAAGTTTTCATTTGATTTCAGTTCAGTAAAACCAAAAAAATAAGATAATGTTGACATGGAGAAATGATTTAAATGGTTTTCCAGTTTTTTTACTCATTTCAAACATTGTTTATACCTAGTTACTAAATTTTCTTGTAGAAAACACTACTTCTCTTTTTTTTCTTTTTTTCTTTGTTTTTCTTTTTTTCTTTTTTTGAAACATGACTGATTATACATTTTGACGGAATACACAAAACTACAAAAGAACATGTGTATATTAACCCATGTGTAATATTCATAAAAATACATGAAAATACGTCATTGTATAATTGTAATTACCCAGAAATTTATATCCTCCACCTCTTAGGTAACAAATGTATTTCTAGTTTTGTTATATATATATACGTACACATACACACACACACACGCACAAAATCATGTTGAAAGATATAAGGGAAAAACTAATAGTTGAGTTTCTTAATCAACTTTCTATATGTTGTATCGGTGATAGATCAGTTGAATGAAGATCATCGTGAAATAAGTCAATAATAATAATAATTATTATTAATACTACTATTATTACTATTATCATTCACTATAGTGTCTAGTTGAAAGCCTATGATTAGATGAATGTGTTGTAGTAGTATGCACTTGTTTATATACTAATTTTTTTTATAGAAAAGTAATTAGACATTGATGTATGTATTGAATGATTAAAAAAAGAATTTAGATATGATGGAGATTATGAATGAACAATTTCTATAGTTCAGTTATCAGTGATTAGTAACAACAACACCCCACCCCCTCAAAACAAAAACAAAAAAAAGAGAACAACAACACCATATAGATACTTTCCAAACCTTTACAAGTTATAATCATAGATATATCTTTATACAACATATGTAAAGTTGCTTATACTGACATTTACATATGATCTATTTATTAGTATCTTTAGTTAGAAGTGGCATATATATATATACAACATGTATGTATAAACTAGATATATAATATCAAAACAAATTCATTTCTATCAAGTATACTATATTAAAATTGTATTAGAATTGTGGATATTAGAAATATACTGGAAGATAGTAAGTTACATTTCTTATATTAGTTATATATAAATGAATCATGATAAATTAAATCATGCCTATACATAATACACAACCAAGATATATATATATATATATATCAGAGAGGGATTTATGGATATTATAGTTGGATTCATGGGTGAATTAATGCCGACTCAGTGTTCTAGTGGTTAAGCGCTTGCGTGCAAAACTGTTAGGTCTTGGGTTCGAATCTCAAGAGGCAGGATTGTGGATGCGCTCTGTTGAGGAGTCTTATACTAGGACGGAACGGCCGTCCAGTACATCCAGGTTTTCCATGGTGATCTAGCTTCAAACTGACTCATGAATTCAACTATTATATATATATATATATATATATATATACTTACGCCTGTTACTCCTAATGGAGCATAGGCCACCGACCAGCATTCTCCAACCCACTCCGTCCTGAGCCTTCTTTTCTAATTCCATCCAATTCCTGTTCATTTTTTTCATATCTATCTCCCTTTCCCGGCGTAATGTACTCTTTCGTCTTCTTCTTTTTCTTTGGCCTTGAGGATTCCATGTGAGGGCTTGTCTTGTGACGCAGTTGGGTGCTTTCCTCAATGTGTGTCCTATTCACTTCCAGCGCTTCTTCCTGATTTCTTCCTCAGCTGGGATATTATATATATATAAATTTCTTGAAATGTTACATGAAGTATATTCAAGATATTTATTAGAGGTAGAAAGTTTGTGGTGATGATGTCGTTTAGAAGAACGATGAAAACTTCATAACCAAACTATCCAGTTTAAACAAACAAAACTTCATCTAAAAAAGAAAGAGAGTATTTTATGAAGTTATTAAACTAAACAATTTTGTTTCTAATTTGACACTCATTTAATTGTAAGATCTTGTACTGAATGAGTTTAACATTTTCAACCCGGTAGATTATAAGTTTGAATACTCCATTATCTCGGTTGATTTATTTACTTACTTACGCCTGTTACTCCCAGTGGACTGTTGACCAACATTCTCTAACCCACTCTCTCCTGGGCCTAGTTAATTTATTAAGATATGTACTATTAGTTAGTTTTCAAAGACAATATAAACAGAAGCTGAGTAAGTACAGTCACATTTATTAAACTTATTATAAAGGTACTTTAGAAATGTAATACGATATTTTTAAGAAATCTTCAGAATGTATTTTAAATTGAAGCTGAAACTTATTTAGTAAATAAGTTTCCTAGTTCAATAAGTATAATACTGACTTGTTGGAGTAGATGTTGTTCAGAATTCAGCTTTACTTTGTAGTTAGTAAGTTTATACATTTGATTTTGAACTGGACAATAGAAATAAGGGTTAGAGATAACATTGAGTTGCGTAATATGAAACAGATGAATTCGGACTAGTATTTGAGACATAGTGGATGGAAGTCGGAAGCAATTACTATTCAATTAAATGGAAGTAATTAATAAGCTCGACTTAATAGACTTTTGTATAAAAAGAGGAAAATCAAACTTTCTATTAGTCTTCGTACAAAACATGACATTATTTCAACTCCTTAATATACGTCTAAAATTGCTGGTATTGATACTTAATAAGTTTCATGTCACACTGGGATATCCTTTGAAACTTTAAGAAATATTATTATTCGACCATACAATTCCTTACTGAGTATTCCTGTAAAGTTTCCCTGTTTAAAGCTCGAACTACCAAGAAAGACATTTTAAATTAAACGAAATGAGAATAAACCAGATTCATTGAGTTTTCACTAATAGCCAGACTATCTCATAAATCTGCATAAGATTTACTTTCAATTATAGCTAATTTGCAAGATATCGTAACCATTACTTAATATCATCATTGACACATGTATTCCTTCTAACTTACTATAAAATCTTAAACTACAAAGAAATGAGTATCTAGTACTTTCTGGTTATTAATTTTAATCCATTTAACATAACTCTATAATGGAAGATAACCTTTAATGACATACATTTCATAACTATCCAAATAATGTCCTAACACTTATAATAACTGGAATATTTTAATGTTCGAATAATTTTCTTCTGGTTAGCGTTTTTTCAGCGAGTTAGTTTTCTACGGGATGGGGTAGCTAACCCCATGCCCAATCCTCCTCCTTTATCCGCGCTTGGGACCGGCAGAAGCCCCCGGAGGGACTCAAGGCGAAGTTAATATCTTAATGTACTTATTAATAAATATAATAATATTTGAGGAAAATCTCAAATATCTGTCAATAAACTTTACATTTAAGGTAACTTGCTTTATACTATGTAAACTATTCAATTCTACGTAGGTTGTAATAATAAACTGTACTTGAAGGATTTCTTATAGTTGAATCATTTGAAACGATAGGTAATCAATTTGATCGTATATATCATTATCATTATGCAAGAAATTATAGTTCAAGAAACTTAAATAGAGAAAAAAATAGTAAAACTTCTGAATTCTACTGTTAAACAGTTTACAAAATGTTCATTGTATGATATTGTTATATCTTGAAGGTTGTATTCTTGATGTACCGCGTATAATTGAGCACTAGAACACCAAAACCCTTCCAAGTCGCAATAAGAAGACAGAAGACTAATGAAAGGAATATTATTCCAAACAGTATCAATTATAGTACAAAATTGTCAGGTAGTTATAGTTTTTAGTAAGAACGAAATCATCATTACAGTCCACCAATCCGCATACAGGGGGTGATCAGCGTTGTCCAATCAGGAAGCTACACGTAGAAACTCTAAAATATTCTACCAAAACGTGATTGGACGGAATATCTTCGGCTCCTTCTGAGCCTCCTGCAGCTTCCTCGAGTTCACCCGTGATCCGTCGTCACAGATATCTTATTTCAACTATGCTTTATAAATTACATTTCTACTTGAAATTTGTGATGATGCCATTCAGAAGAACAAATAAAGCTCTATGATCAAATCATTCAGATCAGTGAACATTCATCAAAATTAAACTTGGCTATGTCACAAGTTAGATATATTTATTGTTGTAACGGGTGACTGCAGGGTTTGATACGCAGCGTTTATTATCAATCGCTTCTGTGACAGTGGACACGTAAACATGTAAGGATGACCTAGTGCCCTGATTGGCCCCGCTTCGCTGTCTGTCCCAGCCAATTGAGTCAAGAACACAAATCACTGCCTCTGAGTTATGAATCATCGTATTTCAAACATACTCTATTTATATACCAAGCAACCAAACCACATCGTACCATAAAATAGAGAACAACATTTACAAGATATTTAACAAGTGAAGTAAACATCGACCAATAGAAATGTACATTTAAGGTCCAAGGACACCATTGGACTTAACATGATAATTATTGGTCTATTTTTCCGACTACATAACATTTATAAAATAATAAAGTGGAAATGAATCCTCACATGTAATTTATTCTAATGATATAAGAGGATTGACTATCCGAAAAAAAGTCGTTTCATTGTGAACGAATAATTAGGTTATTACGTTTTTCAAATATCTTTATATGATTCAAAATATCATCACGATAATAAGCGTAAATCCCTTGAAGAAATTAATGAATCTACTTAAAATACCAATAAATGATGAGACTATAATTTAGGGACGACCTTTGAACAATGCCAAACTGATCTTCAGAGTGCCTGTCTGATAACTAGGACCAAATGAAGGTTATAAATAAATGTGAGGAATTCGAGTTATAATTTACAGTTGATAATTAAAGTTAGGAATTAGATTTCGGGTTTTCATCACGAACTGACATCAGCTATAATGCTACGATTCTATTTAGTTAAATGGATAAGTGAATTTCGCGCCAAAATCCGAGACCTGTTATTTTATACATGATTGGCTCATCCATAAATCATAGTATTGCCCAATAAATAATCAGTTTTGATTGTTAGACTATTTATTGAAAGCTGATTACACATACTTTATTATTGTCTCTCATAGAAGAATAGATGACTTCATATTGAGTACATAAACACCTATAGGATTAAAGAGTTGGTCAGAATAATTCATTCTTTTAATTTTAGATAGTTGACATCTTAAGGGAACTTAAAATATAACAAAATGATAAGTAAAATAGACCAAACGTTTAACTTTGATTGTTTTAAAAAATTCAGGAAGAATTTAGTAGTAAAATTTATGTATAATTTAACATAGCTGAATTCATGAATCTATTTAAGCTAGACCACCATTGAACACCTGGAAGTACTGGACGACCATTTCGTTCTAGTATAGGGCTACTCATCAATGCGTATCCACGATCCCGCGCATGGGAGTCGAACACAGGACATTAAATCTCGTACGCGAACGCTTAACCTCTAGCTTAGATCGACTCATGAATTCACTTATTGGAGTTGGTACTATTTCCGTAAACCCTATTCGGATGATAATCATCATGTGCTTAATTGTAATTGACTTCAAGTGGTATTTCTTGGAGTTCTAGTGAGAAGCCGTGACCAGTGAATTGCAATTCGTGTTGAGTAGAGACAGATATCTAACTCAGTATAGTGGATGAAGTGTCGCGCAAGATCATAGATAGATAGACATTAACACAGTTGGATGCTGGCCAGCTCAGCGGTCTAGAGATTAACCATTCGCGTGCGAGATCGAATGTCCTGAGTTCAGATCCCACATGTGGGGTCATGGAGGTGGGTCTCATACTAGGATGAAACAGCAATCCAATGGTTCTAGATTTTCCATGGTGATCTAACCTAAATAGATTCATGAATTCAACTATTAAACTTATTACAATCTCCATAACCTACATTCTAATAATTTAACATTGACAAAAAGGTTTATATGCATAAATTTGTATGAAGTGTCCATCTTTTAAAGCTTACTAATATAAATTGACCAAATGTTTGAAAAAAATTGTGTATAAACTAAATTATTGCATGCAGACATCTTTTCTTCTTTTAGGAAAAATATTTTTGTCTGACAGAAAAGAGAGACACTAAGATATGCACATATATATATATAATATATACATGGACATAAGCAGAAAAGGGTGAAATGGAAGTAGGGCAGTTCAATATAAGTTTTGTAATCATTGATAGACACTTTGGGAAGAAAAGGTTTCTACATTTGAAGAATCGAAATGTATTTAGAAAGAAAAAAAAGACTAGAGAAAGAATTCATTTTAATTCCGCGGAAAAATGTGTTAAAATAGTCATTTAACTAAGATGAACCAACTGAAAGATGTAAAAATTTCAAAAACCTCTGTGTTGTGTGCTACTTATATTGGTATAAGTAGTATATGACACGAGTCAGGAATGTAATATCTGGCAGCAGAAGATGAGGAAGATCAAGAAAGGAAGAACTGGGATAGAAAGCAATTAGTATGGAAATGCAAGAACAATAAAGTTCGAGACAATTATTGAACATTTTGCAAATTAAATATTATAGTATGGTTTTTCTAATTTACCAATTAACTCTGTAATTTTGTGCTAAATGTAATTCGATTGTCCCCACCCGTGTTCGTGTTCACTACACCTCATTATATAGTAAAAATATTCATGAGCTTACTAGTAAGTAAGTTTGTGAGGTAATTCCTCTAGTTCCAGTGAGAAACTGTGACCAGTAAGGTTCAAATGAACAGATTGCAATGCATTTACTCACTAAAAGACATTGAAAGACTGTTTCGTAATAGTAGTATTAGATTGAAGCTAAACATTTAAACTATCGATTGCCCAACTTGATGAGATTTGAACGTCTTATGTTCAACTCTCTAATAGGTTATGAATGTATACTGCTGAGGAATCCGATGTCAGAACGAAGCATATCTCTAGTGCTTGATTGCAACAATTCAACAGTCTACTCAAATCTTCTTATATTATGTAAGAAGATATTAGTTTAATTTCATCTTCTTCTTATACGGAATGATTTATAATGAGAAAACCTTTTATTTTTCATTTTTTTAAAACTTATCTACAAACTTGGGTTGTACTTAATATATCATAAGATGAAAGATAAAATGGAGGGTTTGTTAAAAATAAGCCTGAATTAATTGATATACTGAAGGTGTAACGATTTTTAGTCTGTTATAGTCAATAGATAAAATATTTATCAGTATAGGGTTGTGGAGATCATTAAAGTTTTGATTGAGATCATGAACCGATTGATGCTAGACCATTACTGAAATCCTGGAAGCACTGGATGGTCGTTTCGTTCTATTGTGGAACTTCTCAGCAGTGCGCATTCACGATCCCGCTTGCGGGATTCGAACCCAGTTACTGGGTTCGGTTCATGAACTTAATTTACGTTAAAGAGCTTGGTTATGTAATATTCATTTTAAAGATATTTTTGAGGTTTGTAAAGAAGAACTTGAGTTAAATATAATTTAAGGTAATAAATGATATAGAACTTGACAAAATTGTTCTATTACTGTAGATTATCATATAAGGCGTATCGGTAAAACTGACTTGGATGTTGACGATAGACTTGATGATAAGCGACGAATCGACGAATTAGTATAATTAGCTAATTAAATATATAGAACACGTAGAATATCCAAGGCATAGAGAATTATGGATGTATTTTAACTTGCTGAAGTCATTTACATTAAACTGAGGATCTTCAAAATTACATGGTTTAGATCAACAGTAGAGATATTTGCCTGTAAATTCTTTAATATTTTCCAATATACGTTTATACTATTTGTGTAATAGTCATTAAAATAAGCTTAAAATCCTCTCCATAGTTAATATTGTATACATATGGTATCCTTTAATGTATTGTAATCGTTTGAATTGAAAATTGTTAAGCGCCATAATAATGAAATTAATAGTCAGCTTTCATTTGTCAGTTTTTGCATAAGGTTTAAAAGCCAGAGTGTTATATCTTGTGACTGCCGATTAATATGCTGTGACTCATTGATTGGAACAATGGCGCATAAAACATGTGCGAGCAGCCTAGAGTTCTAATTGGTCCTGCTTTCCACCTAGCCTATCCCAGCCAGTTAAGTTCAGAACACTAGTCTCAGCCTCTGCAATATGAATCACTGTATTTCAAACATGTTGAGTTTATATACCAATCAAACAGACCACAATGTACCAATAAAATATGAAACAACATTTGTACAAGAATTAGCCAGATGTGGCTGTGAATGAGGGAGGAAGTGACTAATAGACAGGGAATAATTCAAGAATGGAAAATCGAGTAATAACAGTTTATAGGTTAAGATAAAGCTTATGATAAGAGGGACATGAATATGAATAGTTTAGTTAATTAACAATTATACGGTAAAAATATAAGTATAGTATTGGTCCATAAATGGATCCCAAAAATTACCACTCATTATTCTTATCGGGGCATAACACAGAGAGTATATGGATTCAAAAAAAATCAATTAACAGAGAACTATATTCAATGAGTTCTGAGAATAGCACTGAATAAACTGTTTATGAGTGGTAATTCATTTATAAGTTACTTATGGATTAAGATGATAAAAATGTCATCCTGCTTGTTTAAACTATTAAGATTATAATCTGTACAGAGTTATTGCATTTGAAATGAAATATATTTCCAGCTATAGAAAAGTACTATTTTCTTTCGTTTATTGCCCTCCCTCGGCTTGATGTTAAATGGGACTTACTTACGCCTGTTATTCCCAATGAAGCATAGGTCACCGACTAGCATTCATCATCTCACTCTGTCCTGGGCCGTTAAATGGAACACAACGATTAAATGTAACTTTTCATCATTGTTTAACAATCATGCAAGTAAATAAACTCTACATGATAACTGAGTCATAGATTCACTTACTTTCAGTTTAGATACAAACCAAAGAAAGTCTGTGTACTTTATTTATGCATCTTCTAAGTAACTTTGAAAAAGATATATTCTGAGAGTGTTTAAGAATACAGCTTCTTGTACTGAGATTGTAAACAACAGTGTGAATGCAAAGTGATGCAAAATGTTTATTTGTTTTTACAAGTATTGTATTTTAAACATAAATCAGTAAGCACTGATAGACTTTTATACTTTTTAATAGAAACATTTATTCAACTATTTGTGAGGAGGTAGGTTTTGTGGGTCATTGATATTATCTTCTCCCTTTGAACCATACTTACCCCTGTTACTCCTAATAGAGCATAGGCCACCGACCAGCATTCTCCAACCCACTCCGTCCTGAGCCTTCTTTTCTAATTCCATCCAATTCCTGTTCATTTTTTTCATATCTATATCCCTTTCCCGGTGTAATATACTCTTTGGTCTTCTTCTTTTTCTTTGGCCTTGAGGATTCCATGTGAGGGCTTGTCTTGTGACGCAGTTGGGTGCTTTCCTCAATGTGTGTCCTATTCAATTCCAGCGCTTCTTCCTGATTTCTTCCTCCACTGAAATCTGGCTTGTTATCTCCAAAAGTAGGTTGTTGCTGATAGTGTCTGGCCAACAGATCCGAAGTATTTTGTGTAGACAACTGTTAATAAACACCTGTATCTTCTGGATGATGGCTTTTGTATTTCTCTTTGCACCATACATCTAAGTTAAATAAAGAACAAAATGGACTACTAAAATTAACTCTTCTGTAATACATCGTAGATTTAGGATATTCAGGCTCCAATTTAGTTTCTTTTACATCATTTACAATATCCACATAAAGGTTTAGAGAGGCTAATGCATTAACCTAAAATATATTGCAGAAACAATCGGTTAATTCCATATCAACCTGGGATTTAGATCTGTGATATTTTTTCATATATTACATACATTACTCTATTATTATCATCCTCATCATATTAGAAGATGTATCAACTCAATACTGTTGTTCAACATTCATATTACATGGGCATTTTTTCAAGTTTAAGCCTAATCCTGTTAACTTTTACTCTGATTCCTTCAATAACAAGCTATTTTATGCATTTTGTAAAATTTCCATTTGATAATCAATAGCCCAAAATTATTAAGCGAAGTTTTGATTGTTCTCGTAATTCTTAAGCCAAAACTCACTGAGTTTGTAAATGGACATGATTTAATCTGTAGATTTCAATTAATATTCTCTATTGTGGGACTCTTCAACAGTGCGCATCCACGATCCCGCCTTGCGAGATTCGACCAGTGAAGTGACCCGTGGAGTTCAACTGGGTCTGCTTTTAGATAGTAACTTACTGATGACAATGCTGAATGTGTCGCTCAATTTCGTGGATTAGTTGAAGTTAGACATTAACGCCGCTGGATGCCGGCCTGCTCAGTGGTCTAAATGTTAAGTCTTTGGCTCAAATATCGCGAGGCGGGATCGTAAATGCGCACTGCTGAGGAGTCCTACAATAAGACGAAACGACCGTCTAGTGCTTCCAGGTTTCCCATTGTGGTCTAGCTTCAATTGACTCATGATCTCAACTATCAAAATTAATATTCTATATGTTCAGTAAAAGATATCACTATGACTTCATATATAAATTTGAATCAGTAATACATCAGTGATTATAATAATTCGAACGTGTGAACTATAGTTATATTGTTGGTTATCAATTAGACAAACAGTTTTGCAAACAAATTGATAAAATAATCTAAACTAGTTGGCATGCTTACCTCACATGAACTATTTTGTAACATGCCAATTAATAGAATGTATGTTATCAGCATAAAATACTGGCTTTAGTTGAAGAACTGTTAGAAGACAGAAAGAAATTGATAACTATTTCATCTGAGCATGGAGATTCTCAGAAATGAGCACCCACAAATTCGACGATCAAACTTTGAATATTAGACTCCATAAAGAGCATTTTTCATTCATACTAATTAGCTAGTGTCCAATGGTCTAAATCCAGTCATCCATTACCATTGGTTATGCCTCTCTACTGCAATTGATGATAAAGTTACAGTGGTTATCTGAATAAAGTCGATTCAAGACATAAACTATGAAATGGATAAATTCAACATACTGTTTATGCTAATAAAATCTGCACATGAATCTGAAATTTTTATGAATAAACTAAAAACTTTGGACTCTCAAAAGACAAGAGATTGGTGATTACAGTTGCATATTCTTACTTGAAACTATAAAACATGACTAATTTAGTGTATTTTTTTTTCTTGTTTAGGTTCTTCGAGTTCACTGCCATCTTTAGATACTGGAGGTAGTAGTTCAACTGGTGGAGGGTGTAGCAGTGGTCACACACAAACAGCAGATGAAGATCATTCTATTGGAGACGAATTGAATTCAGCTAATACCACCATTTTACATTCCATTTCCAAAATATCAAAAAATAATAATGAGTGTGATAAACATAATTCTCAACTGTTACATTCAGATGAATCGAAAAATCTTCAGTCAGATAATGTATCATCTGATAAAACTGTGTTAATATTGGTAGGTTTACGGGAAAATCTTGTTATTTTGCATTGATTTTATTAATTCAGATGGTTATGGAAGAGTACCAACCAAACTATCCAGCTCAGAGAACAAAACTCCATCAAAATCACCCGCCTGAGCTACAAATCTTCCTCACTATCTCAAGAGTACTGAACACTTGCATTCTGTAAACACTTCGAAGTGCTTATAATATTACTGGTTATATCTATGATGACGTTGAATTTAAAGGAAAAGCTACCTCATACATCTGAGCAATAGTATATGTATTTTGGATAACATAATATAGATAGTAATTACAGTTTCAGGGAAAATCAAAACTTACATTTCAAATATAATTTGATCGAAGATGAAAACCAAACTACTTTGGGTTAGACTAGAATAAAAAAATTGTTACCGTTTTTTATTATTATGTTATCGAGATGCTGGAGAAGATTTATAGCTCAACTGGATGATGTTGGTAGAGTTTTGTTCCTTGAGCTGAATAATTTAGTCGTGGAGCTTTCATCGTTCTTCTAAATGATATCATCAGCACAAACTTCAAGTGTAAGTCAACTTCCAATGATGATGCCATTCAGAAGAATGATGGAAGCTCGACGATCAAACCATCCAGATCCGAGAACAAAACTCCACCAAAAAAATTATATCTTCGTTTGTCTGTTTAAAAAAAATACCTTCGAATCTGATTTATGTCCAAAACGGTTCTTGGTAAATTATAGAGTGAAAAGTATGATAATACTGAATGTGTTTAGTCAGCTAATTATATATGTATATATAATAAAACAAAACAGAGTTAAACATTTGTCAACAGGAATGGATGATCATTGCGCTATATAGTAAATGATCCAAGTTTAAACTGTATTACAGTGGTTTTAACGGTTTACTGGAAAACTTGGTAACTCTAAGTTTGATCCCTGATGACATCGTTGATGCTCATTGTTTGGGTAATTATTCTATAACTGAACAGATGTCCAATGATCTTTGATTTTGAGTGGTGTCTCCTTGAAAAATATTGGAATAAATCAGATTAGCTTAACTTGAGAAAACATAAACTCGATGTAAATGTTTAATTGTTGTAAGAATGACAAATTTGGATAAATAAAAGGGATTTCCGTTTGTACAAAGATATCTTAAATTTAAAAAAAGTAATGTGTGCTTTTTTCAAATACATAAAAATACTGAAAGAATTGTGGTGTCAGTTACTATGTTAAGCCCACATAACTTATCCTGCCTATCCAGTCACACGGTCGAGGCAATTAAGGCTTCACCTTGTCGGTCTTCTTGAGAAGTAACACTGCTTGGAATTTAGGAAGGACATAATCCTGAGCGATGGTTAAGCCATCGAGGAGTTTGTTCTACTCTTCGTCATTGAAGATGGCCAGTTGTAAGTGGTAAGGGATAATACGGGTTTTCTTGTTGTCACGAGCAGCATTACCAGTCTCCAGGTACTCGAGGACAGCTGCTAAACAAACAGCGGCACCAGCTCCGACACATTCTGTGGAGTTACCCGTTGTGAAGGAGACGATGGACACGACCAACTAAGAGCTGATGATCAGTACGGGTTGATCGCGTTTCGGCCTTAGCACGAGACTTCCCACCTTTGCCACGTCTACTCATTGTCTGTCAGAACCAAGAAACGTAACCCAAGAAGAATGGGTAAATTGGCCTATTCAGAAGCTAGAATAAGTTATGTGGGCTTAACATAGCAACCAACACTACAAAATGATTTGAAATACAACAATATTTATTTGCTTCAAGTGTTAAATTCTATGTTTGTTCTCCTTAACCAAATGTTTATTTCGAATGTTGAAACAAGATAGTACGAGGGAGATGAAACAGATCAGGCTGATCTGATTGTTTTTTTAGAACTGAAACATCGGAGGATTAGTTTACTTATTGCCCAATAAATGACAAACCATTATAAGTTAATTATGATTTTAAGAGAGAACGATTATCAAAATTATGAATGGAAAAATATACCATAATTAAGAGTAATATCACAACACTAGTCAGTTACTTCGGCGACACTCTAATTTATGGACGAACCTTGAACGAATCCTAAGTGACCTTGACAGTTATTATCCCATCAGAAGCCCGTTAGTATAAAGTAAAAATATATTATAAGAAACTAATGAATTACAGTGGATATTCTCTTTTTACGTGATTTAAAAACTTGTCAAGGCTTGATAAATGTTCAGATGCTCTGAAATCATAATGCATGCGATATAGGAACTCGTCCATATGGCTCCATAATAGTCGTCATCTGGAGCCGTAGTACGGTCTTAAAAATCCCTTCAACCTCGACCACATGGCTTTAATGTTGTTAGTATGAACGCCGGTAGTAGGGTCGACAAAGTGGCGTTTATGCACTACGACATGGTGAACATACCCAAGTCTATGAAGGCATCTATACGCTCTCCAATCGTCTATATATACTGTGGTGCCCAGCTGCACGTATTCCTTTATAGTTGGTATTATTGTGCTTGCTTGACGGTTTCTCACCCTCTTGCAAGGCCCCTTTTGCGTTGAGCGATCATAAATTCCAAGTACCTGTCAAGTACATTTACGGAAGTGCTTCTTACCCAATATTCCTTGTTACTACGTCCCATGCTATATTTTCGCTTTCGCACTACTGTTTCATCTATTTCCACAATACTTCCGACTCCTCCGAATGATTCGTGTAGACGTGTCATTTTAAGTGTACATATATCACGACAATACTCATACCACTGGACGGCTGAAGTTTCAGTAACATCTGCAAACGCCGCAGCCAGTGTTACTGGTGCCTTTATAATTCAATTTGCGACTATTATCATGATTTGCTTCAGTCTCAGTCGCGATCGAGCGAAGAAAGTCCCCGTTCGAGCAGACTTTTTTCTCCAATATAAAGAACAACAAAATACAATCTCATCACGATAGTCTGCACACTGTACTACAGTCATTTGATAACCGCATTCACAGGTACAGAAACTTCTTAGTAGTTCCATCTCTTGTAGCCGCTCAGTACTCACCTCTTTTCTAAAATCCGCTGTAAAGCGATCGTATGTGAGCATCAGGTGTTGAACTTGGCTCCGTGACCTTGAAATTCCTCAAACGCTTCTGATTGGTTCGTCCATATATTAGAGTCTCGCCGTCATTTGAAACATGATTACTTCTTTCATACGTTATCCATCTTAAAAAATAACACCTTCATGGGACAACAACACAACGTGTTTCTTACATAATTACGTTGAGGGATTATTTAGGAAAGTCACTTTTCATCTAAAGGTTCCTTCAAAAATCATTCTGCCTTTTTTCTACTGGATTCTACATTACATTATGAGACAATAATAAAACTTCCTATTTTGTTAATAGTTTCTGAAATGCGAAAAGTTAGGTCAACCGACTATTCTATAAAATGACTTTACCAAAATTCACTTGGTTTTGTTTACTTGAATGTTCTCATTAATGTTTAGGACTGCAATTGATCAGTTCCTTATTAGGATGTGTGAAAAAAAGGTGGCTAACAGTGGAATCCAGTTTGATGCGCATTTTGTCCTATTTGGGACTCGTCAGCTGGATATACCCGCATTTCAGAGTTAATATTCACTCCGGGACTCGAATCATTCACTTCATAGACCAATAAGAGACTGATCATTCACAGTCCTAAACCTCAATAGGAAGATTCAAGTACATCAATAACAAGTGAATTTAAATGTCACCTCATTGCACAAGTAAGTGGCTATTTGGACTCAGTAACTAAGTGAATAACGCGATGGTGTTTGAAACGAATGGTACTTGGTTCGAGTACCAGAGTGAACATCATCACTGAGATGCAGGTAAGTTCAGCTGACGAGTCTTAAATAGGACGAAACTCACATTCTGGATTTCATTGTTAGCCACTATCTATCTTTGCCAATAAGACTATATCAAAAGTTAAAATAAAAGCATCTTTGAACTTATCCTATAAGTATTTTAATTACTCCAACTATACATTCAACTAACATATCAAATTTTTGTTATTAGTTGAATTATGAGTTTGCATTTGGTTATTGTCATTCTTATTGAATTACTGTCATTTAATATGAGGAATATGTGAATGTATATCGACTTATTTATTTACATTATTTCTCTTCTTTCTTTTTAGTCGAAAAGGCGACATGCTGTCAAAGAACTTATTCATGTTGAAAAAGAATATGTGAATGCATTAACTACTCTAGTCAATGTAGGTTATCATTCAAAGCTTTACCATGTATTTTATAAATGTAGTTAAATATATAATCAGTAAAGTTAACCGTAGACAGTTGTATTACAAAAGGGTAAACAATATATACGTCTATCATACAAACACCAATATTATAACAATACATTGTCCCTACAAATTAAGATAAACAACTATTTACTATTTTGCATTGGTTGCTTGAATTTTCTCATTGATGTTTAGGACTACAATTGATCAATCTCTTCTTGTGACTGCAAATAATATCGAGACAATCCGCACAAAATGTACATATATCAATAAGAGTTTGATTATTTTCAGTCCTAAACATTAATAGAAAGATTCAAGCAACCAATACAAAGATAAATTAGACTTCACTTCCTTGCACAAGCTATTAGGTATTTAAACTCAGTAACTAAGTGGGTAATGTGGTGGCGTTTGAAGTGAACAGTAATGGGCTCGAGTCAACTCTAAGATACAGATACATCCAGCTGACCAGTGCAAAATAGGATGAAACAAGCATCCTGGATCTCACTGTTAGTCACCATAATTTAAACCATCTATTTCTCTTCAATCTATATAAATGTAACTATCTATTGTACATCTTATTTTATTGATCCAATCACTATATAGTATTTGATTGATATCATGAATCAGTTGATGTTAGACCACCGTTAGAAACCTGGAAGCACTGGACGACCGTTTCGTCCTATTGTGAGACTCCTCAGTAGTGCGCATCCACAATTCCGCTCGCGGGATCCGAACCTAGAGCCTTCAGTCTCACACGCGAATGATTAACCTATTGGACCACTGAGCTGTCTTATCACTGGAACCCCGAGAATTTCAATGGATGATATATACTATTTATATTTATCGACATCAATAACACATACTATAATATTACCACTAAAGCTTATAAGTTAGACCAAATTGCAACACTACGGATCATCGTCGAACAATCAGTTGAGTGGAACTCATCACTATACATCAACTTCATTGATTATGAAAAGGCATTCGACAGTGTAGATAGGAGGACGTTATGGAAACTTCTTCGACACTACGGAGTTCCTGAGAAGGTTGTCATCATCATCCAGAACTCATACGACGGACTACAGTGCAAAGTAGTGCATGGAGGACAGCTGACAGATGCATTTCAAGTAAGGACCGGAGTCAGACAAGGCTGTTTACTCTCTCCCTCCCTCTTTCTTCTGGTGGTCTACTGGATTATGAAGACCTCAACATCTGAAGGAAAACACGGAATACAATGGACAGCTCAGAACCAATTAGACGATTTGGACTTCGCAGATGACCTAGCCCTCCTATCACGTACACACGAACAGATGCAGATGAAGACAGCCAGTGTAGCAGCAGTCTCTGCATCAGTAGGCCTCAGCATACACAAAGGGAAAACTAAGGTCCTCAAATTCAAAGCGGAGAAGAGCAATCCAATCACACTTGATGGCGAAACTCTGGAAGATGTAGAGTCCTTCACGTACCTGGGAAGCATCATCAATGAACAAGGAGGCTCAGATGCAGACGTAAAGGCGAGGATCGGCAAAGCAAGGGTCGCATTCCTACAATTGAAGAACATATGGAACTCAAAACAACTTTCAACCAATATCAAAGTCAGAATCTTCAATACGAACGTCAAGGCAGTTCTACTGTATGGAACTGAAACTTGGAAGACTACAACAACCACAATCAAGAAAGTACAAGTATTTATAAATAACTGTCTACGCAAGATACCCAACATCCATTGGCCGGATACCATCAGCAATAGCCTTCTGTGGGAGAGAACAAACCAACTTCCAGCTGAAGAAGAAATTAGGAAAAGACGATGGAAATGGATAGGACATACATTACGCAAATCGTCGAACTGCATCACGAGGCAAGCCCTAACTTGGAATCCTGAAGGGAAGCGGAAAAGAGGAAGGCCAAAGAACACATTGCGTCGGATAATAGAAGCAGATATGAAAGCGATGAATTACAACTGGACGGAGCTAGAAAGTATTGCCCAGGACAGGGTTGGATGGAGAATTCTGGTGAGCGGCCTATGCTCCTTCACGAGGAGTAACAGTCGTAAGTAAGTAAGTAAGTTATAAGTTAGAACTTTGCTGAAGGTTCATTTTGATTGATTTTAAATAACCAATTGATACAGTTCATAAACATCTTCGATCTGAAAAGGAAATTTATCTCTTATTAGTTTATTATATAATCGAAATATTTTAGTCACATGAATTTTGTTTAAGGTTACATAGAAACTAATTTAATAAACGATTCATATAGTTCATTATTACTATAAATATGAATATGATAATTTTGACATTCATATTAGTTCTATGTAATAATCTTATTTGTCTTAGTTAGTCAATAAATATAGAAGATAAATGTTCATTAATAATTAGAGTTTTATAGTTATAGTTTGTACATATTTGTACATAATAGGAACAACAACACCAGCAACAACAACCAAAAAGAAAAAAGAAAGGAAAAACACAACAACTTTGTAATATAACAGAATTGTGTACGTATAAACTGTGTGTTGTATAGTCATATATATATATATATAGATAGATAGATACATGTGAATGCATACGAACATTTACTACTACATTGAAGTATATATATAGGAATGTATAAAGGTGCATATTTCTTTTTCATTCCAATGAAATATATATAAACACACAATGAAAAGGACTTTTTTCCTTCTTCTTCTTCTTCTTCTTTTTCTACCTGCACTCCGATGTACATCAAATTTATTGATTGTATCCTTGTTTCTCTTCTTTCTTTTTTTCTTCTTCTTTTTTTTCTTTCTATTTCCAATAAAATAATCGAAGAAATTAGAAAACTTTTCATAAAATCAATAATCACCAAGTATATGATTCTAGTGTTTTCATATCATTTAATTTTCCTTTATAGTATAAGGGAAAAAAGTGAACTATAGTTTATAGTAAGCATGAATGAATCGTTCAACGGGTTTAAGTGATCATTTATTCATTGATAGATCAATAATAATGGAACTTTAATAGTAAATTCCATTAAAAGAATGTAAAAGATTGGGAATTATTATTTTTCTGTGGTTAGCGTTTTTTAGCGAGTTAGTTTTCTAAGAGATGTGGAGAACACTAACCCAATCACACTTGATAGCGAAACTCTGGAAGATGTGAAATCCTTCATGTAACTGAGAAGCATCATCGATGAACAAGAAAGATCGAATGGAGATGTAAAAGTGAGATATGGGAAAGCAAGGACAGCATTCCTGCAATTGAAGAACATATGGAACTCAAAACCACTGTCTCTCAACCAATATCAAAGTCACAATCTTCAATATGAACGTCAAGACAGTCAGTTCTACTGTAGGGAGCTGAAACTTGAAGAATTGCCACAACCATAGTCAAGAAGGTACAAGTATTTATAAATAGTTGTCTATGCAAGACACTCAACATCCATTGACCGGATACTATCAGCAACAGCCTTCTGTGGGAGAGAACAAGCCAAATTAGGAAAAGTCGATGGAAATGGATAGGACATACATTACGGAAATCACTAAACTGCATCACGAGTCAAGCCCTAACTTGGAATCCTGAAGGGAAGTGGAAAAGCGGAAGGCCAAAGAACACATTATGTCGGGAAATAGAAGCAGATATGAAAAGGATGAATAACAGCTGGAAAGAGCTGATAAGGATTGCCCAGTACAGGATTGGATGGAGAATGCTGGTGAGCGGCCTATGCTCCTCTTTGAGAAGTAACAGGCGTAAGTAAGTAAGTAAGGAAATAAAAAGATTGGGAGTTTTCTCAACGGGATAGTTTGATTGTTTACCTTTCATTATTTATTGAAAATAATAACGATAGCTTTGTTTTTTGATGGCGTTTCGTTCTCGAAGCTTCTCTGAACTTCAGGTAGAAGTTTGTGCTGATGATGTTATTCAAAAGAATGATGAAAGTTTCACGACCAAACCATTTACTTCAGAGAATAAATCATCTACTTGAGCTATAAATCTTCTCTATCATCTGAGCAACGACAGTTTCACAATTATATTTGGGATAAAGACACTTCATGTGACAAAGTGGTTGTTTTAGACAAATCATCAAATGAAAATTAGTTTTCAAAATTCTTATTGATGTAACCAAATACAAGTAGAATGGATCAAATTGAGTTTTCCATCAACTTAAAATTGTATGTAATAAACTTTGTTTGAATTCAATAGTGTTTCATTTTCTGAAGGGGAAGGGGGTGGGACAATATGAAAACTCATTTCTAATCGCTGGATTTTTTTCGTACAAATACGCGAATAACTTACTAGTGCTTCTGTTAGCGGAACATGGACTGGATTAAAGCAAGCTCAATGCACGATTGCTTTGGTGCATGCTGATTAGCTAATTCTTATCCAATTAGCACTAGTCGATAGTTGGAGAATACTCCAGAATCTTCCCATGTAAAAACTATCGTGCTTCTGACTTACTTCTTACTCCCATCTAACCTTGTTATTTGGAATATAATCTCTTTCCTGTTCATCCGTGTTTTGATTTGGGGACTTGTCGAGTGAATCGGTGTCCGAGAATACTAAGCAATAGGAATAGCTAGGTCATTACCGTAAGAAAGAGAGTATATAACAGCTTCACTTGAAAATGAATCAAGCCAAGATGGTATAGAGACCGTCTAACATAGAGTGTAATATAGTATTAAAAAGGCAATTTATCAAAAACTGTAATGTAATCACTGTATTATGATTAAGTATTTAAATGAGATTATGCTTTCATAGAACACCTCAACTTTATTTCTTGTCTTGTGTATCATCAGGTTCTATAATTATTATATCCAAATTAATAATCCATAAAAAAGGTCAGGTTAAATGCAAAGTACATCATTTAAAATGATAATATGTGAATCAAGGATTGTTGTTTGTCATATAAAATAAAACCAAATCGTTAATTTCATACACATAGTTCCCTTTATTATTTTAAAGAGAGCAAGAACAAAGATTGGTGCAGAATAATAAATGGATCCATTTTATTTCGTTAGGTTCTCATCAGCTGCTTACAACCTAAATTATTTAAAATTCAACATTAATACAGATATTGACATATTTATATATAAGAGTGTGATTAAGGATCAATACATGTGTATGATGATGTAGCGAAGATTCAGATAGAGTTAATCAGCTCATAAAATGTTTGATTCGAATAAATAAATAAATAAAGTTAGAGAGGGAAAGTTCCAGAACATTGAAATAGTGATTAGAACTCATGAAAATAGATTAATGGTAATAAAGAAAATATGAATTGAAATCAATCAGTTATGTATGATGTAATTTATATTTCAGAAAGAGTTGCAATAATGACGTAATAAATAAATAAATAGGAGCAAATTAATAGAAAGTGTGGGGGTTATTGTTACCAGGGTAAAGAAAGATTTATTACTGTCTCTTTTTGTATACATAGATCTGGTTTTAAACGCTTGATTGCTAACGCTTCAGCGAATTTCAAAAGGTTCGAGTTTGATTGTTTGTTAATCACCTTGAAGGACTTCAGTATATCAGCTTTATGTCCTGTATCAAGGAGATGTTTGGCGATAGCACTGTTGAATGCGTTCAATCCATTTAACCTTAAACTTTTCGGAATATGTTCTTTGAATCGGACGTAGGCTCTCCTTTCTGTTCTACCAATGTAACTGCTTTGGCAGGTAAATGTAAATTTGTATACGCAGTTGGTGGTAACATAAAAGGGATACCTATCGACCTTTGATTGTGTCAAAGAGCATGTTGTTTTGGACAGGACAATCAATTTCGCTGCAGGATAAGTTCTTGTCAGTGCAGTTTTTAGTCTCATATTGATGGATCCTGTGACATCGTCACCTTTGAATTGAAGTTTAATAAAAATAGGCTTTTTATTTGCTGTAATTTCTTTCGGCTTTTTAACTTCACATTTGCCGTATTTCTCAATAAATTTCAGTGGGTATCCGTTATTCTTTAAACATTTTTTAACATTCATAACTTCCTCTTCTAGTGTATCGGAAGTACATATTCTTTCTGTTCTGTAAAACAGTGTTTTGACCAGTGCCTTTTTGTAACTGATTGGACAAAAGCTATTGAAATTAAGATAACTACCATTCCATGTGTCTTTCTTATAAACTGAACGTTGAACTGTACCATCTTTTCTTCTTTTCATCGCGATATCGAGAAAATGGAACTTGTTTTCTTTTTCATGTTCCATAGTGAAATGGATATTCGGATGTGCTTCGTTGAAAAACTCTAGCAGATTTATTGCATGTTGTTTATTATTACATACGATGAAGGTATCATCAACATATCTCGAATAATACGTCATTTCATCAATCGCTCGTTTGAGTTTGGTTCCTTCGAGGTTAGCCATGAAAATATCTGCTAGGACAGGACCTAACGGACTTCCCATCGCTACACCATCGATTTGTTTGTATATGATATCGTTGAACTGGAACTGAACATCTTTTGTACAAATGAGTAATAGTCGTTTGAATTCTGGTACTGGTAGAGGTAGGATGTCAGAATGTTGACAAATTATGTCTATGGTCTCAAGAAGTGGTATTTTTGTAAACAAAGATGTTACATCAAAAGAAACCATAAACTTACCGGCAATATTTATGTGATTCATGCTGTCAGCAAATACAAATGAATCCTTTAGTGTATAGGTGGCTAATCGTTGACGCACTGGTTCTAACTTATCTGCCAACCATCGTGCAACTTTGTGGTATGGTGAATTGATCATTGACAAAATAGGTCTAAGAGGACAACCTTGTTTATGTATTTTCGGTAATCCATACATGTGGGGCAAACGAGACCCACGAGGTCGTAGATTATTGTAAGTAGAGTTATCGATCATCTTCTTTTTCAGAAGATCTCTGAGTACTTTGGTGATTCTTTTCTCAATGGAATCAGTTAAGTCTTTGTTACTTTTCTCTAACTTGAATCTCATATGGTCATTCAAGATGGACTTCATCTTAAAAACATAATCTGTTTTGTTCATTAGAACAACACTTGAGCCTTTGTCTGACCGTAATATCATTATATCGTCATTTCGTTTAATATTTCGTAATGCTGTTTGGTGGTCTTTGGATAAAAGCTTAGACTGTGGTGCGGGTGAAACAAGATATTGGTTTGCAATATCGACTAGTTTAGATTTAAACCAGCCTTTCTTTTCTTCACTAACTGGGTACAACTCTTTAATTTGATCAAATAAATTCTCAAATTGGGTTTCTGTGTCGATTCTGTCGGCATGTGTTTTGGGGATATGAAATTTAAATCCAAGTGACAAGGCTTCTGTTTCTGTCTGATTTAACTTCATTGCTGATAGATTATAGAGAAACTTTTCGGGGTTTTCCGGAAAGCTAAAACATAATTGTTCCTTTGACAGAGTCTTTGACAAAGTTACGTGGAAATTCTTGCATATTTTGCTTTGCAGATCTTGTATAAAGTTGATAAATTTTATGCGACATACGATACTTAGATTGTCTCTTAAAAATCTTCGACGCATCACAAAATCTCACATTGAATCAACAAAGTTACTGATTGAACGTTTGAGGGCAGAAACTAATGCCTTTAAGTCAGTTAATTAGGTTGTGAATCTTCATCGACTGAGATGGTCAGAACACATTTACATTTATTCTAACCATCTCTCACCTCGACCTACTATGTTTGCTGGTGTAGGAGTATATTGGAAAAAAAACTAAGTGAAGACCAAAGTCATGACATCAGTTTACGAAGTTATTGAGTGACGAACTAAGTGGTACTGTCTAAGCTTTTATCCAAAGACCACCAAACAGCATTACGAAATATTAAACGAAATGACGATATAATGATATTACGGTCAGACAAAGGCTCAAGTGTTGTTCTAATGAACAAAACAGATTATGTTTTTAAGATGAAGTCCATCTTGAATGACCATATGAGATTCAAGTTAGAGAAAAGTAACAAAGACTTAACTGATTCCATTGAGAAAAGAATCACCAAAGTACTCAGAGATCTTCTGAAAAAGAAGATGATCGATAACTCTACTTACAATAATCTACGACCTCGTGGGTCTCGTTTGCCCCACATGTATGGATTACCGAAAATACATAAACAAGGTTGTCCTCTTAGACCTATTTTGTCAATGATCAATTCACCATACCACAAAGTTGCACGATGGTTGGCAGATAAGTTAGAACCAGTGCGTCAACGATTAGCCACCTATACACTAAAGGATTCATTTGTATTTGCTGACAGCATGAATCACATAAATATTGCCGGTAAGTTTATGGTTTCTTTTGATGTAACATCTTTGTTTACAAAAATACCACTTCTTGAGACCATAGACATAATTTGTCAACATTCTGACATCCTACCTCTACCAGTACCAGAATTCAAACGACTATTACTCATTTGTACAAAAGATGTTCAGTTCCAGTTCAACGATATCATATACAAACAAATCGATGGTGTAGCGATGGGAAGTCCGTTAGGTCCTGTCCTAGCAGATATTTTCATGGCTAACCTCGAAGGAACCAAACTCAAACGAGCGATTGATGAAATGACGTATTATTCGAGATATGTTGATGATACCTTCATCGTATGTAATAATAAACAACATGCAATAAATCTGCTAGAGTTTTTCAACGAAGCACATCCGAATATCCATTTCACTATGGAACATGAAAAAGAAAACAAGTTCCATTTTCTCGATATCGCGATGAAAAGAAGAAAAGATGGTACAGTTCAACGTTCAGTTTATAAGAAAGACACATGGAATGGTAGTTATCTTAATTTCAATAGCTTTTGTCCAATCAGTTACAAAAAGGCACTGGTCAAAACACTGTTTTACAGAACAGAAAGAATATGTACTTCCGATACACTAGAAGAGGAAGTTATGAATGTTAAAAAATGTTTAAAGAATAACGGATACCCACTGAAATTTATTGAGAAATACGGCAAATGTGAAGTTAAAAAGCCGAAAGAAATTACAGCAAATAAAAAGCCTATTTTTATTAAACTTCAATTCAAAGGTGACGATGTCACAGGATCCATCAATATGAGACTAAAAACTGCACTGACAAGAACTTATCCTGCAGCGAAATTGATTGTCCTGTCCAAAACAACATGCTCTTTGACACAATCAAAGGTCGATAGGTATCCCTTTTATGTTACCACCAACTGCGTATACAAATTTACATGTACCTGCCAAAGCAGTTACATTGGTAGAACAGAAAGGAGAGCCTACGTCCGATTCAAAGAACATATTCCGAAAAGTTTAAGGTTAAATGGATTGAACGCATTCAACAGTGCTATCGCCAGACATCTCCTTGATACAGGACATAAAGCTGATATACTGAAGTCCTTCAAGGTGATTAACAAACAATCAAACTCGAACCTTTTGAAATTCGCTGAAGCGTTAGCAATCAAGCGTTTAAAACCAGATCTATGTATACAAAAAGAGACAGTAATAAATCTTTCTTTACCCTGGTAACAATAACCGCCACCCTTTCTATTCATTTGCTCCTATTTATTTAGTTATTACGTCATTAGTGCAACTCTTTCTGAAATATAAATTACATCATACATAACTGATTGATTTCAATTCATATTTTCTTTATTACCATTAATCTATTTTCATGAGTTCTAATCACTATTTCAATGTTCTGGAACTTTCCCTCTCTAACTTTATTTATTTATTTTTCGAATCAAACATTTTATGAGCTGATTAACTCTATCTGAATCTTTCCTACATCATCATACACATGTATTGATCCTTAATCACACTCTTATATATAAATATGTCAATATCTGTATTAATGTTGAATTTTAAATAATTTAGGTTGTAAGCAGCTGATGAGAACCTAACGAAATAAAATGAATTCATATTATTCTGCACCAATCTTTGTTCTTGCTCTCTTCAAATCGTTAATGTTTCGGTTGAAGTGTTAACTCGACTCAGTAATATAAGTGAACTGAAATTGTGAGACAGATGATCAGAATGAATATGATGATCGTAGTTTGAGATAGATATAGAGAGAGAATAATGTAATTACAAATCGAGAATTTCGTATTATGTAGAGTAATACGAACTGGACAAGAAGTAGTAGATAGAGGTGGATGCTGAATACACTTCTCAAAAAGGTTGGCAAGTGTAATAATAATAATAATGACAATGGTAATATGCGTGGATAAGATAAATTTAGATGGGAACTTTCGTCTAAATTTGAACGAATAGTTTCACAATATTTGGGCGCCGAGTTAATGTGAGTCATTAAAAGAGGAAGAATGTTTTTGTAAAATCTCAGCGAAAGAATTTGAAGTAAATTCAACGTTTCGCCTGGCAATCTGATCCAAGCTTTTTTCAAGGAAAATATAATCAAACATCAACCGTATCGAATAATAATTATTCGATTTGATTAAATTTCCTTGAAATAAGCTTGGACCAGATTGCCAGGCGAAACGTTGGATTCACTTCAAAATTCATTCACTGAGATTTTACAAATACATTCTTCTTTAAGATAAATTTAGGATATGAAAATGAACATTATTCAAATTACGTCATCACATTATAAAGTTGATTAATAACCAGTTGGACCCGAAGCTGAACAGGGTAAAAGGAGTGACTGAACATATTTCTTTTGGATGCAGAGCTTTGGCCTTTTGTTATCCGAATAGCAATTGTTTCAACCGTCTACAGTATTCTCAGTCTAACGGGATTAGGTAGACTGTTGTTAATACGATATATTATTACGAAAGAATGCTTCACGATCACTGTATGTTCCGTTTGAATGTAATGAACTAAAATAGAGTTGTTAACCCTCTTAACTATCAAAATGACGTAAGTGCATACACTCTCTATCTTCCCTTAAACTATGAGATTAAAATTGCTTCATATCTTTCTTCCTACGAGCTAATTCTTCTTTCCTGTACTATGTCCTTATATGCAATCTTTCTTTTATATATTACCACCATTGACTTAACCGCTCCTATGAATCCGGTGTTCATCTTGCTATGCTAATGCGGTATGGTAACTTGGACCGATGCATATATGTACCTGATCCTACGTTGTAGCTGACTGACTGACATTTTAACTATACACCTTTACTTAACCACACTAGAATGTGGTCACAAGGTCGAATATACAAATTCCTAGAACATATACGAACATAACTTGTTCACAAGTGTACAACAGTGACAATAGCAACACTGACATTGTTTCTATGTACACTGATTTCTTTCCGGATATTTATTCACATCAAAATCTGTTTACGAATTAGTAATTTTTATTTCTGAAATTGAATTTTCTATTCAACTACAAAAGAGATTTAAAATTGATGGTTACATGTTTCTGCACAGTAGGGTATCAATGATGTACATGAATAATTCATGTATATCAATATCAAACAAACAAAAAAATTTCGTCAACCATTTTATGTAAACATATTACATCGTAAAGAAAAAAGCAATAAAAAAATACCAGAAAGGGTTTTGTTGAGATTTTAGTAATTTCAATAGTTGAAACTAGACCGCCATGGAAAACCTGGAAGCACTGAACGGCCGTTGCGTCCTGACACTCTCGCGCGAGATCGATAGGTCCTGAGTTCAAATCTCGCGGAGGGTGGGATCGTGGATGCGCAATGTTCAGGAGCCCTACACTTAGAAGAAACGGCCGTCCAGTGCTTCCAGATTTTTCATGGTGATCTAGCTTCAGTGTGTTTCATATTCTGCAAATTTTTGATTGATCACTGGTTATTCGTGTCATAGCTACATTTTATTAAATTGATTGATTTGTCAAGGATAAGATGAATAAATAATGTGGAATAATAATTATCTCGTTAAATGGTTCTATCTTACATTTCTGTATACATATTGTTTATCATGTTTTCTTCAACCTAGTGATGAATGTCAGACATCATGATTTCTTCACATATTACCTAGCATTAAAACATACTGCATATGACATTGTTTCACTTAGATTAGGGGTCATTTTATAACTTGATTGATAGAATTCGGTCAAGACTAAAGAATGAGAAAAAAATAACAATGGTAATTACTTGGTAATTGACTGTAATTATAGATTATTATTGATACTGATAATTCTAAAGAAATATGAATTAATATCATATGGCTTTTGTGGATATTATAGTAATTTCAATGGTTAAGATCATGAGTCAGTTGAAGCTAGATCACCATGGAAAACTTGGAAGCACTGAATGGTCGTTTCGTCCTATTGTGGGACTCCTCAGCAGTGCGTACCCACGACTTCGCCCCCTGTGAGATTCGAACCCAGGACCTACTGGTTTCGCGCGTGAGCACTTAACCACTAGACCACTGAGTAGGCATGCAACGGAGTTAATGTCTAACTTCAACGAATCCACGAAATTCAGCAACACATCCATCATTGTCTTCAGTGAGTTACAATCCCACAACAGACCTGGTTGAACTCCACTGGTCACTACTTCTCACTAGAACTCCAGGATATACCTCGTGAAGCCAGTCACTTCCAGTGCTTCCAGGTTTTCCATGGTGGTCTAGCCTCAACTGACTCATGATATTAACCATTGAAAGATGAATTAGTTAAATAAACGAGATACAAGTGTAGTGAACAAAACACCAGTGGGGACAGTCGAATGTATTTAACGCAAAATTAAACGATTTGTTAATAAAATCTAATAATCATAAAGTAAATGCCTCATTTGCAAAATGTCCACTAATAGTCTCAAAATGATTCAGACTTCATTGTTCTTTCATGTTCATGAAAATTGCATTCTGTTTCCATTTTTTACTGTTCGATCCTTTTGTTTCTCTGCTGCCAGACTTTCTGTTCATGACTAACACCATATACTACTTATGTAGCACACACCACACAAGCAAAACAACAAAAGAACAATAAGTATTTACAAAAAGTCAAATAAACACAATGATCTATGATTCATTATTAGAATGAACTGTATCCACAATATTAATCATTATGAAACATTCGGATGTAGTAATAAACTAAGAAGACTTTAGTAAATGCTATTTTAGTTCATCAGTTTTTTGACTGATTAGAATATTTTATCGTCAACAATTAGGAATTCAAAGGAACATTGAAGTTGTTCGAGCAGTTAGATGTATGCTGTTCTAGGTACTCTTTTGTAGTTACCATCAATAATATTCAATATATGTATATTCTTTACACATTCTTGTATTGGTTTTTCTGTTATCTTATTTAGATGTACATGATACCTTTGAAGCAAGAAAAGATTCTAGATGATCAACAAGTGGATACTATCTTTTTTAAAGTGCAAGAATTACTCATGTATCATATGAGCTTTTTAAATACACTTCAAATGTGGGAATTAACAAATACAGTTGGTGATAAGTTACTTGATATGGTAATGTTGTTTATATTCAAATTACTTGACAAACTGTTTTATTATATAAAACTTAAGGTTGTTAGGCATCATTGTAGTATCTACCTCTAGGGTTCTAAAGATCAGTGAGTGCTCAATACAAAGCATCAGAAATCAAGGCGGATCTATTGACTTACATATCATGATTTCAATTATGTTTTGTATTGTTACTGTATAATTTGAATTATTTTCTAATATTCGGAGAGAAAATTGTAAGCAAGGAAAAATAAACACTACAAATTGAAAGAAAAAGGTAATAATATTAGCCGATTGAGTGTTTTCTTAACGACCGTTTCATATGTATGCACTTCAATCATCAAATTAGTCGAAGTATGCACTAATGAGTTATGGTGAGAAGAATCATTATATGAAATAGGAATCCCCGAAATAACGAGATTTACGTTAAGTAGTACTAGATGAGTACAATCGTAAAGTATTGTATTTGAAATTCTAAACTAGCAGATACACATCAAGTACAAAGGAATCATTAGTTTTTACAAACACCACAATGAAGCAACTGTTTTTCAACCACTTTATGAATCTTTTGCAATGTTATGACATGATTAGCATATAATTATATTTCACTGATTGAAATCATGAGTCATTTGAAGCTAGACCACCATGGAAAATCTGGAAGCACTGGATGGCCGTTTCGTCCTAGTATGGGACTCCTAACCAGTGCGCATCCACGATCCCGACTTACGAGATTCGAACCCAGGACTTATCAGTATCGCGCGCGAGCGCTTTACTTCTAGACCACTGAGCTGGCCGGCATCCAACAGTGTTAATATCGAACTTCAACCAATCCACGAAGTTGCGCCACCGTACACCATTGTCTTCAGTGAGTTGATATCTCACAACAGACCTGGTTGAACTCCACTGGTAATGGCTTCTCACTAGAACTCCAGGAGTATCTCTTGATAGGTCCTAGGTTCGAATCTCGCGGGGCGGGATGGTGGATAAGCATTGCTGAGGAGTACCATACTAGGACAGAATGGTCATTCAGTGCTTTCAGATTTTCCATGGTGGTCTAACTTCAATTGACTCATGAACGTAAGTATTAAATTACTATACTATCCACAAAACCCCTTTCTGTTAACCTATAATTATTATAGAACTAATTTGCTAAACAATAAATCACTATTTATAATAAGTAAATGTAAACAAATGCGCTTTTTTTATCAAAGTTATTTTCAACGTGATAGGACATTGAAGTCAAAAAAATAAACAATAATAAAAATAAACAAACTTAAGAAACTATTTTTTAATAAATATTATTCTTATCAGAAGGGGGTTTTATGGAGATTTTAGTAATTTTATAGTTGAATTCATGGGTCAATTGAAGCTAGACCACCATGGAATCGGTTGAAGTGAGACATTAACACCGTTTTATGCTGGTTCAGTAGTCTAGAGGTTGAGCGTTCTCTCACTAGACTAATAGATCATGGGTTTGAATCTCGCGAAGCGGGATCGTAGATGCACACTACTGAGAAGTCGTATACTAGGATGAAATGGCCGTCCCGTGCTTTCAGGTTTTTCCTAGTGGCCTAGCTTTAATTGACTCATGAATTCAATTATGAAAAGATTTTTCTTTAAATATTGAAAACATTCTCTCTTTTATTTTTCTTTTGTATTTCCTCATTTCTACTTCCAGTTTTCACGTGAAGCAGTTGCAATGTGCTATTGTACATTTGTAGATAATTTTTCCAATTCTGAAAGAACTCTAGAAACATGCTGGAATACAAAATCATCATTTCAGAAATTCTGTGAAGTAAGCTTATATTTAGATTATTTAATTGGATTATTATTACTATCACTATTACTATTAAGAATTGAGTTGCTTTAGAAAAGGATAACGATGTATTGTAGGAAAGTTATTTCAGTCAGTTACCTAAATTGTTACTCAAAGTTAAACAAAAATTAGATGCTAAAATCTTGAGGAAGTACTAATGTCAACTGAATAACATAGTTCTGTAACAATATAAGACAAGAGATTTAATAGAAAGGAAATGAAACCTTATCATATGATATATATGGGTAGTTTGACTATAATGGAACTTAATTAACTAAATAATTCAAGTAAACTAGTGTCAAGCAGTCAGGTAAAGCATGTCTTTGATGTGATTTTGAATCAGTTAACAATATATATGTATATATTGCTCTTTTACTGGGTATCTGTCATGCGAGATATTATTGTATAAGAAAACAACATCATAGCTCTCCACTATTTTGTTTTTGATGCAAAATTCGGATATAAGTTAGATCACCATTGAAAATCTGAAAGTATTAGATCCTAACGTGGAATAATTCCACATCGAACATTCAAGATCATGAACCCAAGACCTTTGGTTTTATGCGAGTATACTTAGCCTCTAGACCAATGAGCTAGCATAGAACAGTGTTAATATCTAGCCTCATTCAATGAAATAAAATTTATCACTCTGAAAAAATTTAGGTCTATTTATTTTAAGGTCATATGGATACCTTTATATACATTATTCTTGTACATTCATACTTTTAATTCTAATTAATATATATCTGAACTTTATTAATAATTCTTAGAGGATAATCATACTCTATCAAACAAATGTGTTTTATCATAATGGGTTTTGTGGAGATTTTAGAAAGTTCATTGGTTGAAATCAAGAGTTAATTGAAGCTAGACCATCATGGAAAAACTGGAAGCACTGGATGGCCGTTTCGTCCTAGTATGGGACTCCTCGGCAGTGCGCATTCACGATCCCGCCCCCCGCGAGATTCGAACCCAAGACCTATCAGTCTCGCTCCAGGAGCTTAACCAACTAGACTTAGGCATCAGTTAAATGATACAGTCCATTAAACAATGCTTACATTCAACTTTGCTTGCATTCATAGAAATTTTATATTAATAGAAATACAGTATGTATGAATGAAGTCCCCTAATCCCCTGATTAGTGGTTTATATGTTGAGCACTCTTTTTAAGTTAAAACATTTAACGGCTTATTATTCGATACTAATAAGTAGTCTCATACTAGAATAGGAATATCTATATAGCGATTCCTAGTTTTCACTGATAGTCGAATTAAGGTAAATTCATGATGTCAATCATAAAGTATCTTACATGACTATTGTTTTTAAAGATTTTTAACGAAATAAATATCTCAGTCTGTAAGCTGCATTATATGCTCCTGTATGTAGTAACTATCCATCAGTCTTAGATTGAACATTTTATACAAGGTAAATGGTGAACTGTTTATTTGAGTTTTATCATGCAATTTATTTTGATAATTACTTAGCTATGCTGTTGGGGACGTTAGATCCCCAGAACTCACTTGGGAAAGGACCTAATTTTGTAATTTTATTTAGAAAATTTGAATTTCTTTGTTTTCGCGCCAAAGGCGCTCTTGTCACCTTCATGTCGTATTTCCCACTGGGAAACTTCTTAAATGGTATTGGTCCGTTGCGTCTTTTAGTATGCTATTTGGTAACTCTCCCTAAGGACGGTTTTGCACTGTATATATACGTTTTGAATTGTGTTTGTTGTTATCGCCCGTTTCTAGCTGTTTTGCAGAATATACTTCCCATTCCAAGCTTGGACTTTTCCCTCTAGTTAGCGGGGCTGCGACGCATCGAATAGCTAACTTACTGGTCTTTGGTCACCGAGTCTTGTTCTCGTTTGCAGATTGAGTGAACTCATGATAGCTTCAAACCTAGCATATGCATCTTGAAAAACTCAACTTAGCTGTGCTTAATCATTTTTAATTGTAGTGAACGAGAACACAACTAGGAACAATCAAGTGTATTTGAACGCACAAATCATAGAATCTCTTAGTAAAATCCGGACCAACATAACTGTGAATCACTCAGTGGTGTCTATTTTCTATCCGTTTGGAATCCCTCTGGGGCTACTGTCGGCCCGAAGCCTGGAAAAAAGGAGGGGTTAGGCATGGGGTGAGCCACTCCTTCCCGTAGAAAACTAACTCGCTAAAAAAACGCTAACCATTTATTTTCTTACTGCATTATATTTCCTCAGTTAGGGGAAAACTGCTTTTTTTAATCCTAAGAATATAATTTTCCTAAGATAACAACTTTATGGGTTTTAATTCACGTCTAGACATCTTATATATATGTATATTTGTGAATTCCATAGATGATTTGTGTGGGAAAAACTAGAAATAGTTTAGTTAAATGTGACACGTGTAATCTTTGTTCAAACAATCTCTTCTATACCTGTAATATTCAGTTTACCATATATTTTTTACATTATATGACACCATATTCATTGTTCCACTATTTGTGTTGTTGTTTATACTGGCAATGGTAAATTAGTTAGAGATGTTCAGTCAAAACAATAAAGAAACTACTTTATGAGGGTTCGTAACTTTACGTTATACATAATCAAACTGTTTTTTGAATAGATGTATTTTAAGCGGATCATTTGGTTACAAGATTTAGTAATTGTTTAGACTCAATGGTTAAGTAAATAACACTTTGGGTGCTTAAATTGATAGATTATCGATTCAAGTGACAGTCTAAACATCTACGCTAAATCTGGCAGCTGGAAGAAACGTTCATACTGAACTGAAGTACTAGCTACTATCTGACATTAATGGAAAAATTCAACTTTTGAGGTCATTTCTAGTAACTCAGTTGGCAAAGAAGAATTAATAACTTGTAGTTTGACCAAAATGTACCTTTTGCTTCGTGTGAACCCCATAAATTATCTATAAAGAAACATTATTTCAAATGCTTTTAACAAAGGACTCCAACTATTTGGAAGACGAGTATTTGTATCTGTTAGCACTTGATAAACAGTAAACATTGCGTCAATGTAGATTAAATCTGTCCTATCATACATATTATAGATTGTTGATCAGTTACATAAGCCGATTGAAGAGATGGTAAATTCTTGTAAGATAACCTCAACTTACATTGGATTATAAAAGAACTGATCTATTTATAGCTACTTCCATTAAGATACTTTAGAAGATAATTGATTCGGTCGTGATGTTCGCATAAACTTTACGCCAAACATTTTGAACTAATATTCACTTACTCATTGATTGTCTTTAAACAAAACTGTAAATATTAACATTTCCTATAAATTTCGTATGTTATAAAATAAGATATTCGTGGATGCACATTGCTGAGGAGTCCCACAATAGGACGAAACGGCAGTCCAGTGCTTCCAAGTTTTCCATAGTGATCTAGCTTCAATTGATTCATGATCTCAACTATTGAAATGAATTTCGTGAAACCTCAGATAAAAAGTTCACCATTATACTTTTATGAAATGTCTAACTTAAGATGGACGAATGGTTATTATATATGATAGTAGATAATGTCTGATTACAGAGAAAGAAGACGAACAGGCTGAATTGAATGGAACATCGTCTACACTTTGAGATAATTCACCTCAAAGAAAATTATTAGAAATGATAAAGAAAAACTAAGTTAGAGTGTATACGAAAGAATGTAAGATTACTGTGGTCATCTCATACCGTAAACACACATCAGTAGAAATTAGGAGGGTTCTAAACAGATATATTATGAGTTTATTTTCGGGCTAGTGACACCATTAGATTAGCATCATCGAAAGTTGAAGATAAGTCTCCTGAAAAAGAACAACAGAATACTGTCTTTGAAATCAACTGTCAGGATTGTGATACAGCGTACGTCGGAGAAACTTCAAGATAATTGAATATGAGGTTGCAGGAATATAAACAATGTTTAAAAAGTGTTTCTTAATCCGCGGTTGATCTGAAGAAACTTGAGAATAGGTTGGTAATAGCGTTACATGAGTTAGAAATAAGGCACAAGATCATTTTCGGAGGGTCCAAAATACTTCAGAAAATATTTAGCATATATAAAGGAAGATTGGTGGCAGAAGCGCCTGTATACATGGGCTAATAAGAACAGCCTAAACAGATGGTAGACGGTATTCAACTAGCTATCATATGGCAAATGTTCAATGACGAATAATTGGAACTTATCTGGTTCGTTATTCTGACAAAAATTAATTTATAATATTTTAGCAATACAATTTTATACTTGATGGTTCTCATTTTTACATGCACATCGATGATTCAGAAACAATTTTTCCACCTTCAACTTTCACTTTTATTTTTTTCCTTCATTTACTACCTAATATCACCTATTCACTACTCAATCTTATACATACATGTATACACACACAATTTGTTCAGTCATTTATTTCCACATCGTGTACATTCTATTTACCCAAGTCAGCATCTAAATATGATTGGATTAGCATAGTGTAAATCTAATTTGATTGTTAAACGTTATATATTTCTTTGGTGATCTTGATTTTAATTAGTATCCTGAAGAAGTCTAGACAAGTTTGCGGGACGAAACACTGGAATTATTTTAAATTTCAATCGCTAAGATTATTTCAAATATAATTTTCAAAAATAATAAAGTTAACAGACTCAGGTATTTGATTAATTATTTCGTTAAAGTATTTAGAAACAATAGTTATGTAAGACATTTTATGGTTGATATCATTTTTCTGGTTAGCGTTTTTTTAGCGAGTTAGTTTTCTACGGGATGGGGTCGCTAACCCCATGCCCAACCTTCCTCCTTTATCCGGGCTTGGGACCGGCAGTAGCCCCCGAAGGGACTCCAGGCGGAGTTGGTTGATATCATGAATTCAGCTTAATTCGTCTATCAGTGAAAACTGGGAATTGTTGTATAGATATTTCGTTTTATTATGGGACTACTTATTAATGTCAACTAATAAGCCGGCAAATGTTCTAGCTTAGAAAGAGTGCATTATTGAAATTTACCAAAGGTAGTTATTGGCTTTAAACAAATATCCTATTCTCCCGATTGATAGATGGTGTTTTTGTATAGTGACGCTTTCTACACTCCAATCCGATAACATGCATCAAGAAGTAAATATTGTATATTCATTTCGATGTGACAGGGCAAGAAAATCAAAACGCATTGAGAATGAATATGAAGGTACAAGTTTGTCTATATGCGATTATATACTTAATGTGGTTTTTCTACACGAGAGCTCAATGAGTGTATTTTAGTGTATAAATTCATTTCTTATCATCCTCATTACTAAAAATCGGAATTAATTTTACATTTTTAAATATTAGATGAAGTTGCGGATGAATCGTAATAAACTTCCATTGAAAGCGCTTCTTGTACAACCTGTTCAACGGATACCCCGATATGAGTTACTTATTAAGGTAAGTTTATATTTATACTAGTCACCTAACATTAAATATAAATCAATATTTAAAAATATCCCTGGAAACAATAAATTAATATTTTTAAAAGCATAGTAATAATGAATCAATTGAAGCTAGACCACCACGGAAAATCTGGAAGCACTGGATGGCCGTCCCATTCTAGTATGGGACTCCTAACCAGTGCGCATCCACGATCCCGCACTCTGCGAGATTCGACCCCAAGACCTATCAGTCTCGCTCCAGGCACTTAACCAACGAGACCATTGAGTCGGCATCCAATGGTGTTAATGTCTAACTTCAACCAATCACGAATTCGCGCCACCGTACACTATTGTCTTCAGTGAGCTGATATCTCACAACAGACCTGGTTGAAGTCCACTTGTAACGGCTTCTCACTAGAACTCCAGGAGTATCTCTTGACGTCAGTCACTAGTGAGGAGATGATTATTATCAGAAGGGTTCGAATCTCGCGAGGTGTAGGATCGTGACTGCGCACTACTGAGGAGTCCCATGCTAGGACGAAACGGCGGTCCAGTGCTTCCAGGTTTTCCACGGTGGTCTAGCTTCAATTGATTCATGGTTTCAATCTGTGAAATTTCTAAAATCTCCACAAACCCCTTCTGAGCATAATAATAAACCAAATATCTAGTTTACATAGTCACTTGATGAAAGTACCATGATTTAATATTGAGTTACTAACCAATTAATTAGTACCAAGTTTGTTTAAATACAGCGAATACAAGGTACACAGTTAATAAGATCACAATAGTAAGCGAAACATCATGTGAAGAGTGAGAAAACTATTTCATAACATCAGCCTAAGGGTTTGATATGCAGCCTAGTTTTTATAAATTAAATATTTTACATCTATGACTATGCTGTAAAACATGCATACGGCTATCAGCTTTTTAATAAGCACAAGTAATCATAAAGATTTTACACAATCATATCAGCTCTATTTGTATAACATCACCGTAAGTGATGCAATAAATTATAAGGAATATGTGACATGCAATAGTACATCCTAAAACTAAAGTGAAGCACGTAATGATATGAAGATCACAAAGCGATATTAGTTAATTAACCACTGGAAGCCTAGAAATACTGGACAGCCTTTCTATGCTAGAGTCAGACTCCTCAGTTTCTAGTAATAATGACCCTACCGGGGATCAAACCATAGACCTCTTGACTATTGAGTCAGCATTTTAATGATGTCCGTTAGTTTGACACGGTTGAACATCGCTCGTCATGTGTTCTTATTGAAACTGAATTTTGCAACCAAAAAAGAAACAACTTGTTCATAATTCAAAAAGGGGAAGATTAAAGTATGTGTGTAAATAATGACCGGATATGCGTAAAGAACACTCAGTGCTGCTTTTTCTTTTCCGATCCGCGTCTTCACACTTGCATCAGATCCACCGTGTTCATCAATGATGCTGCGCAGATATGTAAGGGTTTTTACATCTTTCAAATCTTCTCCGTCAAGTTTGATTCGATTGGTACATGCTGTGTTGTATGGGAGGATATTGCTTTTCCGTTTGCGTATGTTGAGACCTACTGCTGCTGAGGCTGCTGCTACACTGGTCGTCTTCTCCTACATTTGTTGTTGAATGTACAATAGAAGAGCCAGATCATCTGCGAAGTCTAGATCGTCCAGCTACACCCTAGCTGTCCACTGTATCCCGTGCCTCTCCCCAAATGTTGACGTCTTCATGATCCATTCGGTCACTAGGAGAAAAAGAAAGGGTGAGAGTAAGCAACCTTGCTTAACACCGGTCTCTAACTCGAGTGAGTCTGTGACCTGTTGCAGTTTAATCCATCATAGGAATTCCGTATGATATTGACTATCTTCTCAGGTACCCTGTAGTTTCAAAGAAGTTTCCATAGTGTTGTCCTGTTATCATTTTTACAGGTCAACACTGAAGATATATATAGGGAAGATTCGACGTTTTGCATTATATACTCACAAGATTACTAAAATACTCTTTTTGAATAAGCCATTTGGACTTGAGACGAACAGTTCCATCCACTTCTGAACAGTATATAAATCGATAAGAATACAAAAACTTTATGAATAAACTTGGTTAATTTATGTATATTCTTGTAGAATTATGGTCTATTTGGTTATTAGTACTGCTCTACACTGACTCATTGTATCATAACAATTACCAATATATGATGAAGAGCGCATTCAGGCTAGAGTTAGAACGATATATATATATATATATATATATATATATATATATATAATGGGACGCTTAGGTCCTGGGTTTGAACCGAGAGAGGCGGGATGACGGATGCGCACTGCTGAGGAATCTCATGGTGGTCTAGCTTCAATTGACTCATGCTCTCAACTATTGAAATTACTACAATCTCCAAAAAGTCCCCTTGTGATAAAAGCAAGTTATGCAGAACAATCACGCCTGTAATGCTGAACTATGCCATATAATTGGATATAAATGAATTCATTCTTCCTGCCTTTTGCATCATTGCATTTTCCTCCGCGTTAAGCGTTGAATATCTACTTTCCTAGTTGTCTTTTATTCAGCTTTGTGGATTGTTTGATTAGGGCCCAATGCTATAATATAATGAAAAAAATTCAGAAGCTGATTCATATATTTTCGCAATCTTAATTGTTACCATGGAGCCAAATTAGTGTTTTTGTATAATAGTAGTATATTTATGAAGCTTTAATTGTTTTTGTTTTCATCTCAACAACCATGTCAATATAAACTATCTGATGTAACTAAAGTGTTAAAAGTGTTATTACAATTACATAACAACTTGTCCATTTATTATTGTTGTTAACATTTGTCTTATCACTAACAGAAAATTAATTATGATTGTCTTCTCTTTTCATTTAGTTCAGTTAGTTTATCATAGTTTATATTCTATTTATAAATTGTTTCTATATATCTGTTTAATTACTGGTTAATGTAAATGTCAAACGTTTAGAATGTTTGTGGTTTTCTAAGGTTATTTATGTATTTCACTTAACAATCAACGTGTATAGCGTCAATAATCTGTTTCGAAATGTTTTTTTTTCAGATATGGTAGTATAATTTGTTTGATTGTTTCTGTATTTTATGTAGCTTTTTTTCTTAAGGGACTAGTATTTTTGATGGAAATTACATGAATAACTGTACTTTTGAGAAGGAGTTATAAGATGTATGTACTTATGCCTGTTATTCCTCGTGAAGGAGCATAGGCCGACCATCAGCACTCTCCATCCAACCCTATCCTTGGCAAGCCTTTCTAGTTCTTTTCAGTTGTTATTCAATCTTTTCATATCTACTTCTAATTACCGATATAATGTGTTCTTTGGCCTTCCACTTTTCAGCTTCCCTTCACGATTCCCAGTTACAGCTTGCCTCGTAATGTAGTTTAGTGATTTGCGTAATGTATATCCTATCCATTTCCATCGTCTTTTACAAATTTCCTCTTTAGATGGAATCTGGTTTGTTCTCTCCCACAAAAGGCTGTTGTTGATGGTATCCGGTCAATGGATGTTGAGTATCTTGCACAGACAACTACTTATAAATACTTGCACCTTCTTGATGATGGTTGTGGTAATTCTCCAAGTTTCAGCTTCATATAGTAGGACTGACTGCCTTCACGTTCGTACTGAAGATTGTGACTTTGATGTTGGTTGAGAGACAGTTGTTTTGAGTTCCATGTGTTCTTTAACTGTAGGGAGTCATAAGATACTACTCTTCATTTCTCTATTTGAAATATGCACACTACTAAATCTTTGCTCTTTTGAACAATGTTTTTAATCAGTTTTTCGTGAGTTATCTAGATGAAGTAACTCTCGATTATCCTGTATTCATTTCAAACTGATTCCTATCTCAATAAGGATTTTATATCAATTTTTTGCATTGATATTCAATCATAAGTACTGTTCGACTATTCTATTTTGACAATATTGAGTATTTTGTCCAAATATGGGTTCAAACATTTGCAATGATACCTATATAATGAACTGAATTTTAATGATTCCGTAAATATTTCTATCATTATTGAATTAACAATATGTAGTGTTCATCATAGATTGATAGTTTCTAATATATCCTGATGCTTTGTACCCATTAAAAGACAGGAAACTAACTACCATTCAAATCACTTCTAGCTATCTAAATCATTGTCTTTCAAACGAGTTTTTTTTTAATTCTAGTTAGTTTTTATACATCAATAAACACTATTCTTGTAATCAACTATCTTTATTTCTTTACATAATTTATTATATAGCGTTTATTAGAATCAACTCCTAAAGACTATTCAGATCATGCATTACTTGTTGAAGCAGAAAGTGCTATACATCGATTGGCTTTAAGAGTAAATGCTGTACATGCTGCTGGTGAAGATGAAAATATTGTAGATGGTATACGATTAATTGAAAAACTTTTAGCACCTGCTGTAAGTGAAATTGAAACTTTCATTTTTATATTTTATGTAATAATTTTATGTACATAATTGATTGATATTACGAATGGATCAATGTTAAACAATCATTGAAGATCTGAACGGTCAGTTAGTTCTAGTGTGGGACTTCTCAACAGTACGTATCCACGATCCCACAAGTAGGATTTGAACCGAAGAAAATAGCTCTTTTGCGCGAACGCTTTACCTCTAGACTAATAAGCCGACATCCAACGGTGTTAATGTCTATCTTCAACTAATCGACGCCATCCAATGCTTTCATGTTTTCAATAGTGGTCTAAGATTGATCGATTCATGATCTCAATCAAAAACACACAATCTTCATAACATCATACTGATGTCTCCTGTTAGTTTGAATTTCATTACTTTGTTCATCTTAAAGTTTAAACATCAGATTAAAACAAATGTGTTCAGTATGTTCACAAAAGTTTTGATGTAGAGATTTATTTTGTATTCTGATGAAGATTTTAGTTCAACCACATAAACTGTTATTATTCAAAATATGAGAGTTAATGTCAACCTTTTTGTAAAACTACAATGACACAGACGGTCCGAATGTTGCATTTACGAAAACGTAATCATCTCCACAACCCCATACTGAAAATATTGTAGAAATGTGTTTTTACTGGCTACACTAAGAAATGACAATTTTCAAGTATTTCAACCTACTGTTTAATTTCTTTCTTCATATTTAAATTTTTTCAGACTTTAACACCAACACGTCAATATGTTCGACATGATATTGTTTCAGTTGAAGTAAGTTTCAGTATAGTGGGAAAGATTTGTACCTCAGGTGGATGATTTTTCATTTTGATGAAGTTTTCTTCTCTAAGCTGGAGGGTTTAGTTGTAAAGCTTTCATCGTTCTACTGAACGAAATCATCAGCACAAACTTCTGTTTGACTTCCACCTAAAGTTTGTGCTGATAACGTCGTTCAGAAGAACAATAAAAGCTCCACGAAAACAAACCATCCAGTTCAAAGAAAAAAACTTCGTCAAAGAAGTTTAAGTATGCTTATCGATTATGGTGAGAAAACAATTTTGTTGTCAAGCACTATTAAACTGGATAAGTCAACTATTGTCTATATTTTACTAACATTCATTTCTTAGTACTAACAATGAGTTTACTTTGAGCTTAGTTTGTTTGTGTGAGTATTTTCCTTTAGTCATAAATGTGATGCATGCCATTTATCTTTGAGATGTATATTTGGAGCTGAATGAATGATATAATAATCTAGCTCATGTAATAAGTTGAAAGATCAAACTTTATTATTATTATTATTATTAGTAGCTTAATTCAATATTATATTTTTGGTACCGTGTAGAATTCTCAGCAAAAAGTACATCAATAGTTGAAATCATGAGTCATTTGAAGCCAGACCGCCATGGAAAACCTGGAAGCATTAGACGGCTGCAATTTCGTGAATTGGTTGAGGTTAAACATTAACATTGTTGAAAAACGGCTCCGCGGTCTGATGGTTAAGCGTTCGTGCGCAAGACTGAAGACCCTGGATTTCAATTTTGCTGGGGGCAGGGTTGTGGATGCGCACTGCTGAGGAGTCTCATACTAGAACGGAACGGCCATCCAGTGCTTCCAGGTTTTTCATCATGGTCTAGCTTCAACTGATTCATGATTTCAACTGTTGAAATTACTAAAATCTCCACAAAACCCCTTTCTGATAAAAAGTATTTCAACAAGTTTCCTTTGCTTATTTCTTGATCGACCATTGCGATAAATCTTGAGTAGTCACCAGTTAGATGTTAGCATTTCAGCAATCGACGTCTAAATCATGTGTATTCTTTTCGATGTATATCGTCAGCAACCACGTTGTCTCTGATTAGGCCCTTTTATAACTTGTATTGTGAAATATCGTAAACGTTTCATAAACGCACCTGAATAGCTTATGTGAGTAATAGACGTAATGATATGTTAAAACAAACAAGAAAACAGACAACTTGTTGAAATATCTAGATGGCAGGAACAGGTAGCCTAGATATTCAAGCAGGCCGTCTTGAATAATATAGACTATGTATGTAATATAGATTATATATATGTAAGAATTTCTTATGTATAGAGATGTTTGAATAGTTTACAGACTAATAGAATACTTTAAATACTATCGAATTCGGTTTAATTGATCTCAGGGGTAAGCCGAATCATTAAACATACTTTGTGATTTCGTCAATTTTGAGTACCTTATGTATAGTTTTATTCGGAAAACACATAGATTCCACTTAGACTTGGGTAATATTTTTCTACTAATTCAACTGACTAACAAAGACTATTTGTATGTTAATTAAGTCAATCAAGTGTAGAGGATAATCCCAAAGATTAGTACAACAACCTTTTGCCAATCACGTATAAAACCACTTAAAACTTTCTATGAGAATCTAGACATTCAGAATGAGCACACGAGTAGTCTATAGTTGATCGTACGTTAAACTTCTCTAATAGATGTTTCATAAACAGATTAAATTACTAAATGCAAGGATGTTAATTAAGTAATCTTCATTTCTTTCTATAATCTAGGAACGAAAAGATCCTGTATGTATATTTATGTTCACAGATCAAATTGTTTTCACAGTTGCAAGACGCAGAGGAAGTCAAGTGATCAAGAAACCGATATTTCTTCGTTTGTAGGTTACATTATATTTTATGTTGTTTCATTACTATTTTAATGTTCTGGAAATAAAATTGTATTCAGTATAATTAAGTTACTATCTCACATTACTTTAATGTAATTCAGTGTATAATAAGTTCTCATCAAATCGATCTACATTATATACAAATAAATTTCTCACAGTTATAGCATGATTTAAGGTTAATGAGTCGATTCCTCGATGAGGCAATGAATGTCCACTCCTTAAAAGTCTCACGATAGGATGAAATAGCTATCCAGAGCTTCCGGTTCTCATGGTTTTCTTAACCAAGTTCAGCGTCTAATACAAGCCATAATTAAATGTGATAAACTGATGAATATGAAAACGAATCCATCTAAAATTGGTTACTTATAACTTCTATATTGTTATTAAAATTCTAAGACCATAAACTATGTATGGGCTTATTTTTGACTATATATATTTCTCAAAGTCAAATTGTCATTTGCTAATTACGTACTGTTGAAAAATACATTTTGACAGATAAAATAATACCTAACTTCACTTGGTATTGTTTGCTTGTATCTTCGCAATATTGTTTAGGACTGCAGTTGATCAGTCTCTTAATGGTATATGTGCATACTGTGCATATTGCCTTGATATTGCCTTAATTCACAAGTATTATAGGCAAAGGTAGAAGGTGGATAACAGTGGAATCCAGGATGAGCGTTTCGTCTCATTTGGGACTGAATCTCAGAGTTTATGTTTACTCCTGGATTCGAACCTAGTACCGTTCTGTTTATACACCATCACATTGTCTTCTAAGTTACTAAGTCCTGATAGTCATCTGCTTGTGCAGTAGGGAAAAGTTTAAATTTACTGACGAGTCCCAAATAGGACGAAAGGCGCGTAGTGGATTCAATCGCTAGCTACCATCCATCTTTACTTATACTACTTAGCTGTCTCAATTGTGTTAAAATGTTAAGCTCAACAGGTAATTCATGAACTTCAAATGTAAATCCTAAAATTTTATTTCATGAACTTATATGAATTAAACAATTGCTAACTGAAGCCAGTTCATGATATAAACCATTAAATTTAACATTCTACATAATACTCTACAATATAAGTGCTGTTATGTTTTGAACCTGATACATTTCGTTTCGAACGCCAAACATTTTGTATACTGACGTGCTCATTTCGAATAGCCACTGACATGTTCAGCATGTTTGATTGTTGTTTCATTATTGAAAAAAAAGTTTCAGTTGTTGCACCATTGATGGCCAATATCAAGGCAAATATGGTAGGATTCCCATATCCATAGAAAATTAATTCAAGTACGCTCTCTAATATTGACAACAAAAGGAGTTAAATCCTTGAAAATAATGATAATATTTTGAGAAATACAATGAAAAGTAACAATATAATTCTTTCTTACTGTTATCTGACAAAACAAATGACTATTATCAGTATGGGATTGTGCAAATTGTTATGCTTTTTAATTGAGACCACCATTGAAAACCTGGGAGCACTGGACGGCTGCTTCGTCTTAGTAAGGAACTCTTCATCAGTGCGCATCCACGATCCCGCTTGCGGGATTCAAACCCAAGACCTTCACTCTCGCTTTCGAAGGTTCAATCTATAAACCGTTGAGCCATTATCCAACCGTGTTAATGTCTAACTTCAACCAATTCATTATTATAAGTTTTGCATTTCAACAACAACACATTATATAGATGATGGAGAATATTTGTAGGTGGATGATTTTTATGGATTTTTGTTCTCTGAGCTGGATGGTTTGCTCGTGGAGCTTTCATTGTTCTTCTGAACCACATCATCAGCACAAACTTCAGATAGAAGTCTTCAATGAAAGCTCCACAAAAACAAACCATCCAGCTCAGAGAACAAAAATCCATCAAATAAACATTACATAACTTGACTAATCACATAAAATTGAATTAGTCCGAACATTTAACATATTTTTTTTCTAAAATACACTTACTGATACCTTTTTTTTGATAAAGAGCAGTATCAATGAAACTCTACACTAATTCTATTCATTTATGATTTTCTTTTTAAATGATAGACAGTCCATTCGTGGAGTTGATGCCATTGAAAATATTAAATATAAAATTTATCATCGATTAGGCATTGAAGCTATAGAACTGGAATCACGTGAGTTGATATACATTTAACCGAACTATATTATGATTATCTTAATGTGAATGTTTATTAGATCATTCAATACATCATATGATATAATGACTTGATTTATGACCAACAATGTAATCATGAACACTTGTTTCATTCTTCTTTCATATTGTTCATTTTCGGTTTACTTGCATTTCAGTATTGATAATTATTCAGATTGAAATTCCAATCTAGAACATTTCGTTCAAATGATAATGTATTATTCTATGATAAACTGAGCTTAAACAGCTTGTCAGCTATTTGAAGGGTATGAAAATGTTTATAAATGTCTTCTAACTGTTGTCAAACTATTAACACAATGTGAGAATCTTTTTTTCGAGAAAAAGAACATAACTTCAAAAAGTACTATAAAAAGGTGATCTTTTAAATAGTCTTTCCCCCCCCACCTGAAACTTATCTAGTTAAACGAATTTCTTAGGAGTTTATCTCTTCTATACTTTAAATCTTAGAAAAATATGGAGTATTTTCAATGACCAAATGAAGTACGCTTACACTGCTAATGGTAATGATAATAATTTTAAAGTTGCTTATTTACTATATTAAACTACAACATAAATGCGAATTCGTGCGCCTTTTAATATACATAAAGGAATAAATTACCGCAGAGTGAAGTGTTGACGGGTAATGTTTAGCCCTTGGAAATGATACACTTTATTAATGATAAAGATATCTTTGAAAAAATCTAATAAGTACATATGTGTAAATAAGTGATTTGATTTGGTATCAATCAAGCTAAGTTTAAGCAGATTAGAGTTACGAAATTAGGTAATCAATCAATGCACAATTCGTTCCATTGTTCTAGTAAACAAGCTTAGGTTTTGTTCAGTATATGGTTGTAAAGATTATTAAATTTTTCATTGAGGTCATGAATCGATTGATGTTAGGTCACTATTGAAAACCTGGAAACACTGGATGACCGTTTCATCCTATCGTGGGACTTCTAAGCAGTGAGCATCCGCGACCCCGCTCTCGGGATTCCAACCCAGGGCTTTCAGTTTTGCGCGCGAACGTTTGACCTTTAGATCTCTGAGTCGGCATCCAACGGTGTTAATGTCTAACTACAAATAATTCGTGTTGCGCACTGCTGAGAAGTCCTAAAATAGGACGAAACTACCGTCCAGTGCTCCCAGGTTTTCAATGGTGGATAAAGATCTCAAACAAAAGCTTCGGTTTTATTGATTTATTTATCCTCTCACTAAACCACTTGTATTATGTCGTATTACGTCAGAAACCGTGATTTCTACTTGTTGGATTATTACAAAAATTATTTTATTTTATTACTGAGATTTCAATTACTTTGATGTTTTATTAATCAATCAATAGATCCATCTGACTATTCCTTAATATAAACACAGTTTAGATTAATATTTACTTTCCTCAATTAATCTTTGTTTGTTTATTATTAAGTAACTAGTGTACAAAAGAATATAATCCATAATGTGAATAAGTTGAAGTCACTTTACATCATTTCATGAAGTTAATTATTCAATTTTGTATCGTACTTAATAAACTGAAAAACAGAATGAGGATTTGTGGATATTGTAGTAATTTGGACAATTAAATTCATGAGTCGATTTAAGCTAAACCACCATTGAAATCCAGGAAGCATTCGATGGTCTTTTCATTTTAGTGTGGAACCCTTCATCAAAGTGTATTCAGGACCCCGTATGCGGGACTTGAACCCAGTGCCTTCGGCCCCGAGCGCGCAAAGGCTTAACGTTTAGACCAATGAGCTGTCATCCACCGGTATTACTTCAGTCGATTCACGATTTTGCACAACCTTTCATATATTGTCTGAAGTGGATAACGGTCTAGCTTAGAGTGTCTTATGAATTCAACTATCAAAAACAAAAACTTAAAATCTACCACATATATGAATAATAAATAAAACAAACTAGATCTAATAACACTTGTCCAATATGAAAATGAGTTGTTTAAATAATCTAAAACAAAACTACCATACACTAAGGGAGAAATAAAAATCACAACTTGAGGGTATTGGTAATTTACGCCAAATATTATGTGATTAAGTTAAAAATGTGAATGGGAAAAACCCATTATTGTCTTTCAGTGGTGAATTCGATTAGTACTTAATAGAAAAAACAGATCGAATGGATTCTCGGAGTTCTAGTGAGAAGCCGTGACCAGTGCAGCTAATTCGTGTCGGGTAGAGACAAGTATCTATCTCAATACAATGGAAGATGGTTGCGTAATTTCGTAGATTGGTTGAGGTTAGACATTAACACCGTTAGAAAACGGCTCAGTGGTCTAGGAGTTAAGCGTTCAATCACGAGACTGAGGGTCCTGGGTTCTAATCCTGCGAGTGAGTTCGTGCAGAGGAGTCCCACGATAGGACGAAATGGCCATCCAGTGCTTACAAGTTTTCAACTGTGGTCTGACATCAATCAGTTCATGTTTTCAATCAAAATTACTCTTGACTTGATGTTTATGAATTATTTATTATGCACTAGATTTACCTTAGTATGATCCAACCATGGGAAATATAATCATTATGGATCATGAAACTGGAGATAAACATTCTAAATGTCTAAAACTCGCTATCATATTAAAAGTGAATATTGATTGAAACATTTGTTCGAGTCTCAGAGTGAACATCAACTCTGAGATGCAGGCACATCCAGCTGACAAGTCCCAAACAGGATGAAACGCGCGTCCTGGATTCCACTGCTAGCCACTATCCATCTTTGCTTATAATGCTTGTAAATTAAGGCGATATCGAGGCATACGCACAGTATGCACATATGCCAATAAGAGACTGATCAATTTCAGTCCTAAAACATCAATGGGAAGATTCAAGTAAAAAAACATCAAGTGAATTTGTTCTAATTGATTTTCCAAAACTTTCATCCAACTTTCAATAGTGGTTTGTCTGAATTTTTTGACATGCAACAGTGAACTAGAGATTTGTGTCATTCGGGACTGTATTTCATTTTATCACATAAATTCCCTCAACTATACTGATTTTGAACACTGAATGAATGATATAATAGTCGTAACATTTATTCAGCTGTCATGAAACGGACGCCCATGTATTGTAGTTATTGTAAAAAGTCACTGTTTAATATCGAAATGTTTCAAACATACATAAGAGATTCCTCCATAATATAGTGGTTACGGGCAGTCAACAGGAAAACCTGGACCCGATTTCGTGCTATTTCGCACTCTTCAGCAAGGTGTACTTGTAATCTTGAGGGAACTGGTGCTCCCTGACGGATTCGGTCTCATGTCACCCAGCTTCACAGTCAGAGATGTTACTACTGGGCTAAACGAGCCGCGACTGATCTCCTGTAGGACTGAGATGTATTCACAATTGGTTACTCACTGGGTGGTAATTAATGTCATGTGTGTCAGGTCCTTCTTAGTCGCGTTCAGTCACCTAGACTAGTGGCCACATTGCAACTTAGTCTATAGCATTCGATCTGCACTAAGAAGGACGTGACACACATGACAATGATCATCACCCAGTGAATACATTTCTTCATTGAAGCTTAAAATCAAAACTAATTTCAGTACTCAATATATAACCAAAACAAAATCAACTGAATATATGAATAGATGATTGAGACCCTACTTAATATGCATTAAAATAGTCAGTGATTCAATAAAATAAACAACGACATATTTTCCTTTAAATCTTATGTAACGTGTTGCCCTTCTTAGTTTCCATTATTTCAATGATTGTGTTCATTTTACCGGTTTAGTGTCTTGTTCATCGTCAACTTGTCTAAGAATAATATTGTAGTAATGGCGATAATAATAATAATATTCTCCGTTGTTAATGTTCAATGTGTGTGGTGTTCCAGCCAGAAACAGCTTATGAAGCCTACTGGGGAGAACTAGCGGTCTTTCTGGAATAAATTCCTTTTATTTGAAACCTACAAACCTACAGCGAGAATGTGACTTAGTGAAGACCGCGGCCCCACGGGTCTTTGTATACATAATGGTATTTTATCAAGAAAAAATAAAAAGTTTGAGAACTTACCCTGGATATGTATAGTCTACTTTTATACTAGTTAATACAAGAACTTTCATCCGTGTATCACATTGCATACATACAGGTATACATACCCTGTGAGTAAATATACGTTATATGCACATCAGTAACGCACAGGTTTTACCCTATGCATCCCATAGTATACACATAGGTATATTCACCCACCTCGGAGGGTAGATGCTCACGCTCCTAAAGAAAATATATTTACTGCACCAGACAGGCTCTTACATATTATATGCATATCATTCATACCATGGCTACTAACGCAGCATTTCTTGTCACACACATAAGCATAAACACTCTCTGAGGGTAGGTTGATGTTCACCTCACCTTCGTTTTTGCTACCACCTTTTTTATTATGTCTTCGACCTGATGTATAGTCCACTGATTTTATTAGACATAGGGAAGACGTTTTTGCAGCTCAACGTTTCCTTTATACAACACCATATGCTACCCTTGTATATACCCACATACTAGAACTGAATAAATCCGAGAACTTCTGCGATTCTCATGTATAAGCATACATATCGGGTAGCCCGAGCGGTAAAGTGAGCGCCCATTATACAACCAGGGATTGATAAGATACGATAGAGTGGGTGATTAGCCCAATCTCTGTGACCGCCAAAGTTGGCTTGTAGGGTTACCTCCACTATCCAGCAGCGCCACAAAGAAGCCTTAGGTCGGGTTTTGCTACCTAATGTTCAGTACTATAGATAATTAGTCTCTGTTGCAATATATTCATTATGGGCTGATATTTTTTTTATGATGGATTAGTCACGTTACACAACAATAACATAAAATTAGTTAACTGATTTTGAAGCATTACAACAATAACTCAAATTATAAATGAGAATAATCGAGATATCTTTATTTGAATATCATTCATTAAAGATGAGTTATTTATTAAGATGTAGTAGAATAAATGTCAGTCATTTAACAATTGAATTCTCTTTGTACCTCCATCTACGTCAGGAATTTCAGAAGTCTTAGTATGACTTTCTTTCCAGTTGGTTGATGTTACACAAGACTGAACAAAACCTCTTAGATAGTTTCCAAAGCATTTCTAATTACAAATATTCATAGTTTATTTTGTTCCTTTTACTATGTGATTGATAAATTTTCAAGTGGTTAGTATTACTCCATTGTTCATATTCGTCATTACATTGTAGAACAAAACGAAAACATTCAGAAGATAAACGATTTCTTTGATCTTGTTCACCATTGAACTCACCTATTTATGTATTTATTATAACCAGTGAACTTGTATAGTATATTTTCCCTTTAAAATACTATACAAGCCATTCTTTTCTTTATGTTTTGCTGAATAAGTCTAGATTATTCTTTTTATAGGGTTTAACATTATGCTGCTGTAGTAACCATTTTCCTTTGATTAATCTAATTAAAATGACGTATCGGACTAATGGCATATTTACTTCTTATTAAATACCATCTTTTCTTTACTAATTACAGGTTCAGAAGTGATGTTATATTTTTTTTAAAAGGCTTGTACAATCAAAGCATGCGTTACCATGTTATGAAGAGATAAATGAAACATTAATGAGATTATAGAATGACAAAATTTAGGTGAAAGAAGTAAATATTATAAGCAAAGATGGATGGTGACTAGTAGTGAAATCATTGACGTGCGTTTCATCCTAACTGAGACTCGTCAACTGGATGTACCTGGACCCCAGAGTTGATGTTCACTCTAGGCAGTATCAAGGCAATGTGCATAGGATGTACATATGCCAGTAAGATACTGATCAATTGCAATTCTAGACATAAATCGAAAGATTTGAACAAACAATATAGGGAACAAGAACACGACCGGGGAGACAATCTGTTAACGCATTACAGAGCATTTCATTAAAATCTGAGAACTATATAGTAAATCGTTAATTTGCAAAATATTAATCCATCGTATCAAACTTGGCTGTTTCGCAAATATCAGTCCATTGTCTCAGATTTCATTGTTCATGCACTTTCATACCAATTGCGTTCCGATCCCGTTCTTTCTTTATCGATCTTCTACTGAAATACATTCTTTGACTAACCACCATTATATACTACTTATGTGGATATAAGTAACCCACATCACAACAATACAAAATGAATAAAAACATAAACAGTTAAAAAGCTTGAAAAGGTTAACTGATCTCTTTCACTCTTAAAAATTAGGCGATATAAGTGAACTATTCATTACCAAAAATTCCAATAATGTCAGGATTAAGGTTTAGATCTTGGTTTATGAACAGTGTAGAGGAAGACTTTGAAGTTGTATTAATGAATCATTAAGAAAGTTAGTAACAATATCAAACTATTTTGTGCATTTTAATACACTTTCTTTACTACTATTTTTTTCTTGTTTTGATTGAATCACTTGGACAACTTTATCACTTTTAAGCGTTGTAAGTAACTTAATCTTAATAGGACATAAGCTAATCATCATCGTGTTTTGAATTTTCTCCCAAAAATGTTTTGATTGTGATTATGAACCAACTGATGTTGAAACACGGAAGCACTGGATGGCCGTTTCGTCCTATTGTGGGACTCTTTAGCAGTGCGCATCCACGATCCCGCTTGTGATATTCGAAAGCACGACCTTCAGTCTTGCGCGAGAACACCTAACCAGTAGACCATTGAGCCGGCACTCAGCGTTGTTATTGTCTATCTTTAACCAATCCACGAAATGTTTTAGTCACTATCTTTAATGTGGTTGATTCGTTCGTAAAGTACACGTTTATCACATAAACAAACTGTAGACAAATTGTTAAAAATAAGTTACTCTTTACAGTCTTTAAAATGAGTATTTTGATTAATAAGCATATTCATATGCTTCCTTTCTCATTCTACTGAACTAAATTGTAGACATGCTAAATTTGTAAACAACTTGTATATGGGTTAGAAAGGTTTGTAGGGTGCTTTATTAAATGGAGCCATTATTTCATGATTCCTATTTAATAATAAATTTATTAATTGCAAAGAGCCTATAATAAGTTTAGAGTTCATTCAATGATTGTTATAATACAGATATTTCATTTCTAATAGCAATGTTCTACGCAACACGTGGCCCAAACATCTCAGTCGATGAAGATTCACAACCTCATAAACTGATTTATCATCATTCCCTAATACGCTACGTTTAACCTCACTATTACTTACCCGGTGATCCCAGCAGATACTAACCTAACATAATTCAATTTCATTAGAGAGTTAAAAAACAAAGACAATCAAAAATAATTCGTATCAGAAGGGGTTTTGTGGATATTATGGTATGAATATTATAGTGTTGATACTAATCAACATATGCTCGATGGTGACTGACTTCAAGAGGTGTTTCCTGGAGTTCTAGTGAGAAGCAGTGGCCAGTGGGGTTCAGTCGGTTCTATTGTGAGATAATAGGGACTCACTGAAGACAATGGTGGATGTGTCGCTCAATTTCGTGGATTAGTTTAAGTTAGACAATAACACGGTTGGATGCCGATTCAGTGGTCTAGTGGTTAAGCGCTCCTGCGCCAGACCGATAGGTCGTGGGTTTGAATCTTGTGAGGCAGGGTCGTGGATGTGCACTGTTGAAAATTCCCACAATAGGACGAAACGGCTATCCAATGCTTCTAGGTTCTAGGTTCTCCATGATGGTCTAGCTTCAATTGACTCATGATCTCAACTATTAACAAGCATTACATTTTCATTGTAAATCAACTAAGTATTTCCATTTATTATCAAATTTATAGGAATGACATTATTTCAACTTGCACATAATATTATTGAAAATATTATTATCAGAAAGCATTGTAAGCTAATATTAGTTTGCATGCTCTTTCATTGTAGCACTAATCGTTTGCATAGAATAGTATTAGATATTTCTAGTAACTCCTATGTATATTTGTAGTTGGTAGATTTGGATTAATTTCTATGATATTGATTTAAATATCAAAACAATCACATGAATGCATTCTAGTTACCTTTACTAACACATAGTTATCTATTGTAAGTGTTTACTAAAGTAGATTTCTTGATAAAAAACGTAATGTATAAGTAAAGGTGGTTTATGGTTGAGAATGGAATCTAAGACGTGGGTTTCATTGTATTTGAGCCTGCATTTTAGAGTTGATGTTCACTCAGGGATTGGGACCCATTACTGTTTGCTTCGAGAGTCATTTTGTTATTCATACAGCTAATTCACCACATTGAACAAGCTATTGGCTGTCTGATTTCAGCAGCAGCACTTGAGATAATTTAAAAATGTACTTAGTTCCTTGCACCTGTTATTCCTCATGGAGGAGCCTAAGCCACTCACCAGAATTCTCTATCAAACTCTGGCTTGGATAATCCTTTCCAGTTGATATTCATTCCATTGATATTCTGCTTCGTATTCTCGATGCAGTGTGTTCTTTGGTCTTCCTCTTTTCCGATACCCTTCAACATGAAGATCCAGTTTGTTGATTTCTAAAATGTGTGTCCTATCCACTTCCAAAGTCTTTTCCTAATTTCCTCTTCAGTTAGAAGTTGATTTGTTCTCTCACATAGTAGTTTGTTGATGATGGCATACATTCAACGAACATTCAGTGACTTTCCGAAAATCTCGACTTTGATAATGAGGTGTCATAATTCTTCTGCATGAAGATCCTTCAACGCGAATAGCTGATTTTAAACGGTTCAATCCATATATTCTGGTTGGCGTTTTTTGAGAAAAGTTTTTTTCTGCAGAATGGAGTTGTCGACACCATTCTCAATCCTCCTTCTTTGTGTGGTCTTGGGATCGACGGTAGCCCTATAAGAGCTGCAGGCAGAGTTTGCAGTTAATGAGTTTCACTGTTTCTCATCATCGCTAGACTTTTCTTCAATCAGTCTCTCAAAATTACTTCCCATCCTTCATCCAATTATATATACATATATATTATACTATACTTTTGTTCATATTTTTCTATATATATACTACTAATATGACTATTGATTTTTTTTTTAATTTCATTTTCTTTTAAAGGTTTAGAAGTTGGCATTGAACCAACTGGACAACATAAAGAGGTAAAAGATAAAAAAGATTTGGCATTACTAGCTGAAATTGAAAATATTTCAGCGAGATTAGATTTTCGACATTATGTAAGATGTTATGTAATGTTTACTTTGACTTTCTATCTTTTCAATTTATACATTATTGATTTACACGTATTACTGACTGAAGTACTAATAGTATCAGTAGAAGTAATACTGCGGTGCATGCTACTTATATCTGTCAATATAAATATCAGAAGGTTATGAAGGTCAACTTGAAGAAACTAGAAACACAAATAGAAAGGAATTATTACTTGGACGAATCATCCTTGGCAATACACATAGATGGTTTCTCTGGAGATCGCACCAAGACTACCAGGTTTCACATCGGGCTAATAAACTGTAAACTACTAAGGTACCATTCAATGGTTTACATTTCCAATTCAAAGCAATTTTATTTATTAAACAACCACAGAACAAACCCTTTAATTTGTTTATAATGAAGAGATTTGTGCATGAATAAAATAATGGAAATGAACAGTTACCTGACAGTTGACTATGAGGAAATCAACTACTACTATATACTGTCTAAACATATTTACGTTGCACTTCATATGAATTCTACTTAAGATGGTTATGAGTTCTTTTTTTGGCTTTTTTACTCAAAAAAAGTAGAAAGCGATTTTAAACTAATAGGTGAGTCGCACAATAGGTCAGAACGGCAGTCCAGTGCTTCCAGGTTTTCCATGGTGGTTTAGCTTCAACTGACTCATGATCTTAACCATTGAAATTACTATAATATCCACAAAACCCATCTGATAATAGGTGAATAAATTAATGTTTTCTACTTTCAACTATTTATCAAAAAGATATAATGGGAAGATTCAAAGAATTAATGGAAATGGGCATGAACCTTTATTTTATGCTACTAGACATTCTTCATCATGTAGTATCTGCATTATTTTGAAATGACACTGTCTTCATGATTAAAATGGTACTATTTACTAGTACAGTCAGAGATGTTACAGTGACTCTTATTGGATCGTAGTAAAACCTTAATGCTTCAGTATTACAATTACTGATGAGTGTAAACTCGTAGAAACTATAGTTTCATTTAGCCAACAAATTTCATAAAATTATTTTACTTGATACCGAATCAGTTCAACGAATAGTTGCATGGTTACTTGTCAGTATAAATGGATAAGAACTAAGGACTAGATTAATCAGCAATCAATTAGCAGGACAAATTACTAATCACTTCTTACCCTCATTAATCATTTTCTTGAAAATATAATGAAATAATACACTAGTGTTTTGCATCACTTCTTTTCCAAAAAACCCATAGGTTCATCCAAATAAACTTATTCCCTATGATAAAACGCATGTTTCAGCTGACAATGTATGATGATTTGATTACATTTTTTTTAAACATTATGCCAGACATTGAAAGTAACCGCTTCTGTGTTTCATAATCATGACATGTATGTTTTTATCTACGTACATGTATAAAATAATGTAAAACAATGTGTTTATATATTCAATATATTTCTGTAGTGTGAACAGATAAACATGCCAAATATTATTGTTAGTTGTCGCAGCATTCATCGCTCAATGGATTATAAGATATTTCAGATGGATTCCTGCTGTTTCTTTCTTTCGATAGATAGATAGATAGATGTGTGGATAGATAGATAGATAGATAGATAGATAGATAGATAGATAGATAGATAGATAGATAGATAGATAGATAGATAGATAGATAGATAGATAGATAGATAGATAGATAGATAGATAGATAGATAGATAGATGTGTGGATAGATAGATAGATGTGTGGATAGATAGATAGATGTGTGGATAGATAGATAGATAGATAGATAGATAGATAGATAGATAGATAGATAGATAGATAGATAGATAGATAGATAGATAGATAGATAGATAGATAGATAGATAGATAGATAGATAGATGTGTGGATAGATAGATAGATAGATAGATAGATAGATAGATAGATAGATGTGTGGATAGATAGATAGATAGATAGATAGATAGATAGATAGATAGATAGATAGATAGATAGATAGATAGATAGATAGATAGATAGATAGATAGATAGATAGATAGATAGATAGATAGATAGATAGATAGATAGATAGATAGATAGATAGATGTGTGGATAGATAGATAGATAGATAGATAGATAGATAGATAGATAGATAGATAGATAGATAGATAGATAGATAGATAGATGTGTGGATAGATAGATAGATAGATAGATAGATAGATAGATAGATAGATAGATAGATAGATAGATAGATAGATAGATAGATAGATAGATAGATAGATAGATAGATAGATAGATAGATAGATAGATAGATAGATAGATAGATAGATAGATAGATAGATAGATAGATAGATAGATAGATAGATAGATAGATAGATAGATAGATAGATAGATAGATAGATAGATAGATAGATAGATAGATAGATAGATAGATAGATAGATAGATAGATAGATAGATAGGTAGATAGATAGATAGATAGATAGATAGATAGATAGATAGATAGATAGATAGATAGATAGAAAGATTCAACCTACATAGTGAATAGTCCGTATTGTTATCTGTGTACTCCTCAAACATTATAGCAATAATATCGATGATGAGTAGATGGTTAACTATGATTAGGTAGGTGTAAATAATGTGACTAATCATGTAATATTACGTTAATGACCGTTTACTTTTGGGTCGCTCACATTTAACACTGAACTAATTGTCATAAAGAAGGTTACAGAGACATTGTATGCACATCAAGATAACCGTAATATACTTCACCTGGTATTTATCAAGTGATAATAATTTATTGCAAAAGACATTCTTTAGAATCTGAATAAAAAAGACTGTTATTCTGTCAAACATAACGAATGTCAGCTTATGTCTTCTGTATAAAAAAAGTCGACGATTAACAACTGATTGATCATTGAGTAATGACCACCTTTATGCTTGTTTAGTCCTTATTGGTTGCATTTTATTCATCAAGTTACTATGTGGCTCATAGTAACTTTACATCAATTGTATTATATTGAGATGTTAGATAGTTATAGATAGTTAACAGGACACCCTGTACCAACGTTTTGTTCTATTCGGTTCTTGTCAGTACGGTTAGTCAGGACTTTCACAGTGGATGGTTGTCCTGTGATGAATTAAAACACTTATCTCTCAATTACACAACCTGAGAACTTACAGGTGAGCTACGTAACTTGACGTAATTGAAGTATCCGTATTCATCATTGGACATTTCATCATCATACTATTGATATCATATTGACATTAACATAACTGAGTAGTCATAAAATCTTTATTATAAAATATGAATCTTTTTCTTGCAGTCTGACAAGAAATTTTGCCATGAAATTCCTGTTATTTGCAATATGCTGACTGATATGAAGACATTTTATTATAGAGAAATTCTAAGATTATATACTTTAATTTCCTTTCCAAACAAGCCTATAGGGAAACAAATACGTAACACTAATTACACAATCAGGTGGCTATCAGGACTCAGTAGCTAAGTGGATAGCGTGATCACGTTTGAAGCGAACGGTACTGGGTTCGAGTTCCGGAATGAACATCAACTCTGGGATGCAGATACATCCAGCTGACGAGTCCCAAAGAGGACAAAACGCGCGTCCTGGATTCAACGACTAGCCATTAGTTATCTTTGCCTAACACTAGTCGTTTAACAAACATAATTTCCATAGTCAATTATAGGTGAAACTATAAATTATGGATGACCTTTGAACGACGCCAAACAGACCTTCAGAGGGTTCACCTAATAACCAGTACTAAGTCAGTGTTATAAAGATTATGAGTTGCAGTTGATGTTTAAGGTTAGGAATTAGATTTCGGGGTATTTTTTATCACGAATTGACATCATCAGAATGGGTTTGTGGAGGTTTTAAAAATCTCACAGATCAAAAATCATGAGTCAATTGAAACGAGACCCCGCAAGATTCGTGGATGCGCACTGCTGAGGAGTCCCACACTAAGACGAAATGGCCGTCCACTGCTTCCAGGTTTTCCATGGCAGTCTAGCTTCAATTGACTCATGATTTCAATCTGTGATATTTTATTATTAGTATTACTGTTTACAATATGAATGTTGTGAATTCAAACAAAATGTAATATGTATTTATAGTTTTAATGTTATTGTTATTTCAAATAGGATCTAGATGCTGTTGTGCGTAAAATGTATATGTCTATTCAAAAAGAGCTTGAAGATTTACGTACAGCTAGAAATACAACAACACCTATGCCTGGTAATATATCAATTTTTACCGCTACTAGCAAGTAAGCATTCATTAAGTTACATAATTTTAACTACTCTTTTCGTATATTTTCAATATACTACTTAAATTAAGTACGTATCGTTAAACTAATATGACTTCAAGATATGATTTACATTGGTTTATTATAGAGAACAAATATAACACATTTCACTATTATTGTATTCTAATTTATGATCTCATTTTTACTCAATAAAATAACATATGAAAACACTTATACAAGTAAGAAAGTTCATATTACCATCGTTTACTATCACTACAGTATGGCCAGAATTAATTATGTTTTCACAGATTGAGAAACAATAAGAAAAATGTGATAGGTTATGCTACATTCAGATAAAGCCTTTTACAAATTGTGGTTTATGCTACTTATAAGTAGTATGTAGCATCAATCAGAAGTGGAATGTCTGAGAGAAGTAGGTTGATAAAAGATTGAAATGAAGGGAAGAGAAAAAGAAAAATTTAAGCAATGAAAATAACAATAAGAGTGGAGGGATATTCAATCTCGTAAGAGACCATCCGAGGAAAATGTGCAAATGATGTATTTGATGCATGATTTCCATATTTTACTACATAATTGTGTGCATTAAGTAATAAGTTGTTCTTCCCTACCCAAGTGTTCATTCACTACAATATCAATCTGTCAGCATCCTAAGCCTCAACATAACTGAGTTACAATATGATACTTAGATTTATTGTAGATATTCCCTAAATGAACCATAAAGCAACACGGTGATAATCTACTCAACTTAATGAAAGCAACTTCTAGAGATAATTTCAAAGAAGTAAGAATTTTATAACGCTTTCAGATAATATAGTCCCCATAACAAGGAATGGAGTAATTATCAAAGAACAATTTTTTTAGCAGTTGTGACGAATCAGTCAGCGAATATACAACCAAATGATCGTCAGCTATTAATCTGATGAAAGTTAAGTTATCAATAGAAATATTTACTTACGCCTGTTACTTCCAATGGAGCATAGACCACCGACCAGCACTCTCCAACCCACTCTGTCCTCGGCCTTCCTTTCTAGTTCCATCCAATTCTTGTTCATTTTTCTCATGTCTATTTCCATTTCTCGGCGTAATGTGTTCTTTAGTCTTCCTCTTCTCCTTTGAACTTGATGATTCCGAGTGAAGGCTTGCCTTGTGACGCAGTTGAGTGCTTTCCTAAATATGTGTCCTATCTACTTCCAGCGCTTCTTCTTGATTTCTTCCTCCTCTGAAATCTGGTTTGTTATCTCGAGAAGTACGTCGTTGCTGATAGTGTCTGGACAACGAATCCAAAGTATTTTACGTAGACAACTCTTAATAAACACCTGTATCTTTTGGATGATGACTTTCGTAGTTCACCAAGTTTCCGCCACATATAGTAGAACTGTGTCGACATTTGTATTGATAATTCTGACTTTGGTGTTGGTTGACAGAGAGTTGCTTTGAGTTTCAGATGTCTTTCAGTTGTAGACATGCTGTACTATTTACTGACTTATAATTATTCAACATCATATTATTAAAGAATAACAACCGCTATTCATGAGTATTCATATGAATCACAAAGATTCTTGATATTTAAAATTAACGAAATAAATTTATAAGTTTCTTATCAGAAGGGGTTCGTGGAGATTTTAGAAATTCGATGCCAGCTCAGTGGTCTAGTTGATTAAGCGCTTGGCGCGAGACTGATAGGTCCTGGGTTCCGATCTCGCGGGGTGCGGGATCGTGGATGCGCACTCTTGGGGAGTCCCATACCAGTGCTTCCAGGTTTTCTCTTGTGGTCTAGCTTCAAATAACTCATGATTTCAATCTGTGAAATTTATAAGTTTCTGTCCATTTCAGGCTACTGTGCAATTATTTATTCGATTTCTCAATAATATTCATAAATTTTGACACTTTGTTCTGATTTTCTGGCGTAATTTCGAACCTCTAACCCTAAATCCTAACAATAACTCTTACCTAGTTTCTAGGTGGTTACGTAACAATCATTTTTTTACAGATAGTAATGTCGGTTTCACATTTCTTAAAGTCCTTAAAGGTCATTAGAATGGTTTCCTTTCAACTAATTAACACTATAAAACAGTTTTGTTTGAATAAGTTTTAGAAGAATTAGGGCATTAGAAATGTTATGGTAGTCGCTTGTAATCTGTCCTATCGTTATTTCTATTTACTGAGTGTTCTTTACACGTCATGCGTAGTTTGATTTTCATCTCCCCTATCTCTTGACCATAATGTCTTTTTGTTGATTGACTGATAAGCTAAGTATGCATCAAGTTGGTTTACTCATGGCTGCTGACTAATTTGAACTTAAAGATTCTAAAAACTATCTGGACTTATTCTAGTTGTTTATGACCAAGAGTTCGAAGTTTTCTACGACAATTGGTATCCATAACAGTCTATATGTAATAATCTACGTGATATAGAGAGCGCAAATTATTTTCGTGAATGAGCTACAGATCTTTGCAGGTCTAACTCCTTTTATTATGTATGATAGATACAATATGTACCAATTGATAAGCGATCTATCTTTCATTTTCTCAAGTTTTTCGTAAATATTCATCATAGAAACCATGTATATAATCAGTCAAAGCTAATTCTTTACAATTTTTCTCCACTTGATAAATCAAATCTGTTTTTTTTCAATTTCATCTAGAGAAGGTGTTGAACGTTATGAGTTAATGTTTCCAAATAGTGCAAAACGAAAAGAATGGGAAAGAACAATACTCGAATTAAAACGTCAATTAAGTAAGTTTGTTTAATATGGCTCTTATACAGAAAATGAAATATAATCACAGTAAATCAAAATTAAGTTGATGGTTATCTTTTGAAAACTCCGCCTAGAGCCCCTGTCCCTGGAGCTTTTGCCAGTCCCAAACCCGGATAAGGGAGGAGGGTTGGGTATGGGTGAGTTAGAGAATGCTGGTCGGTGGCCTATGCTCCATTGGGAGTAACAGGCGTAAGTAAGTAAGTACGTGAGTACATTTATTCAACGCAACAAACATCATAACTGTTATTTACCTATCCAAGATACAGAAAATTATCTAGAGTTCATTAAAAAGATCCTTCTTTGAAAAAAAAACTAGAAATATTATTTCTCTGTGACATTGATTCACATGTGAAAAAGCAGTTTTTCTTTCTTTTTTTATTATTTTTGAATGTTAACTCGCTTCACATTTCAATAACATTTACTAGAGATACATCATTTGAACAAGACGGTAGTTTAATGAAGAGATCTCTTTACGATGATCTCATTCTTAAAGCTGTCCAATTGTATATATATATATATATATATATAAGCATATTCTGCTACATAGATTTGTCAAACATGACAAATTATTGAAATAAAAGAATATAACTATGATTCGCATCAACCAGATTAGATCGGAATCGTTGAAAGCATGTCTTAGAAAGTAGTTTGTGGATAATAATTACATAACTAGGTTATATAGTATAATAAGATAAGTTTTGAAATGTATATAAACTTTTGAAAACTACAGAAATAAGAGCATACCCTTTTTTTATTGTTTTGCCGTACCAATGAGGTGTGACGACTTGGACCGATGCATGTATGTGCCTGGTCCTACGTTGTAACTGACTAACTGACTGAATGGAGTAGAGGGGATGATTTGTAAAAATGATTTTTTTTAAATATACATGTAAGTGATTTAAATATCTTTATTTTAATTGTTACTTTTTAAGGTTCTGTTAAAAGAATGGCACGATTTAATGAGGCTGTTCAAATTCCACGTACATTACCAGGAATACAAGTGAGTCATCTGTTATATTATTTCCAATATATACATATGTAGATACATCAAGTTTCATCCGTAGAGCACTACCAATCAAATATATATACATATATATATATATATATATATATATATATATATATATATATCTTAATAAGTGAATGACTGTGATTGCCGAATCGAAATAAATATAGTTTATTTCACTTACTGTTCTTGGCTAGACAACCTTCCAAAAACTAGGAAGCATTTGGTCTCTCCTTCGTTCAAGTATGAAATGTCTTAGACTTGAGTATAAAGGACTCTCTCATAGATTGACCACAGGACCGTTAGTTCACGGTTAACGTTTACATACTAGACCACTGAACCGAGATCTGATAGTGTTTATGTTTATGTCAAACCAATGTTTATCTAATCAAGATCAAGCAACCATCCAGAATATAATGTTCGACAGTTTTTATTAACCCCTAGTAATTAACTTCTAGAGTTAATTCCCATAGTTCTTGTAAGACGTTATGACCATATTAAGTGCGATAAGTTATACACAAAGGCAATGGAAATAGTCGGGTTATATAGCAAATTTATTGAAGTAAAAGATGTAAACCAATAAAAGTGAATTCAGTGACCTGCAGTTTAAATGCCTGTAGTAACATGTGGGCAGGCCAATCACTGAGATTCAACAACAGTGGGACAGATGGGTAGAGTACTTTGAAGAAATCCTGAATAGGCCGGCTCCAATGAAGACCTCGACATCTGAGGGAAAACACGGCATATAATGGACAGCTGAGAACTAATTAGACAATTTGGACTTCGCAAATGACCTATCCCTCCTATCTCATACACACGAACAAATGCAAATAAAGACAGACAGTGTAGCTGCAGTCTTTGCATCAGTAGACCTCAACATACACAAGCGGAAAACCAAGGTCCTCAAATTCAACACGGAGAACACCAACCCAATCACACTTGATGACGAGACTCTGGAAGATGTGGAATCCTTCACATACCTGGGAAACATCATCGATAAACAAGGAGGTTCAGATGCAGACGTTAAGGCGTGGATTGGCAAAGCAAGTGTCGCATTCCTACAATTGAAGAACATATGGAACTCAAAACAACTGTATGTCAACCAATATCAAAGTAAGAATCTTCAATACCAAAGTCAAGGCAGTTCTACTGTATGGAGCTGAAACTTGGAGAACTACAACAACCACCATCAAGAAGGTACAAGTATTTATAAATAGCTGTCTACGCAAGATACTCAACATCCATTCGCCGGATACCATCAGCAACAGCCTTCTGTGGGAGAGAAGAAATCAGCTTCCAGCTGAAGAAGAAATTAGGAAAAGACGATGGAAATGGATAGGACATACATTACGGAAATCATCAAACTGCATCACGAGTCAAGCCCTAACTTGGAATCGTGAAGGGAAGCTGAAAAGTGGAAGGCTAAACCACACATTACGTCGGGAAATAGAAGCAGTTATGAAAACGATGAATAACAACTGGAAGGAGCTGGAAAGAACTGCCCAGGATAGGGTTGGATGGAGAATGCTGGTGGTTGACCTATTCTCCTTCACGAGCTGTAACAGGCGTAAGTAAGTAAGTTAGATGTAAATTTCTCGAATCTGATCCCCGACGGGGCAGAAGAAAGGGAATACCGGAGAGATTTTGATGGAGTTTTATTCTCTCCAGCTCAGATAAAATAAAACTCCATCAAAATCATCCACCTGAGCCACAAATCTTCTCCACCATCTCAAAATCATATACCGGAGATCCCCATACTAAAACAAAGCAGTTACCCAGTGCTTCCTACTTTTTAATAGTTGTCTAACTAAGAACATAGACTATGAATATTCAACAATACAAGAAATATATTTTATTCATAATTTTTTTTAACAAGCAATCGAAAACACTTGTGAAAATTCAACCATTAATGATAACCCAGATACATCTTGAAAAGAAATATAAACCCCATATGATTGTGATATCATATATAAGACATGAAAATCTATTATTCTAAGTTTCTAGGCTTAAAAGTAAACAAGTAACTCAGTATAAGTAGATTTATTTCTTAAACTCATTTATTATACAACGACTAACATAACTGATGGAATTATATAATCTAGTAATCGTATCTGTAAATGGATACGTCAAAGTTGTATGTTTGTTCAACTGGATCGTAAACTGAAATAGATATGAATTGAAACGATTGAGATGTTCAAACTTAATGACAAACTGTTGGAAGCAATGATGGATAGTGTCTAGCGGTGGAATCCAGGACGCGAGTCCCAAATAGGACGAAACGCGCGTCCTGGATTCCACTGCTAGCCACTATCCATCATTGCTTAAAAAAAGCTTGTGAATTAAGGCAATATCGAAGCGATCCGCACAGTACGCACACATACCAATAATAGACTGATCAATTGCAGTCTTAAACCTCAATAGGAAGATACAAGCCAAACAATACCAAGTTAATGACAAATGTTATGAAGTTGATCTGGAAAAGGATTATTTTTAGTTACATTTATAGAACCATACAAACTATTTCATGATAGTGTATTAGTGTTCAAAGAGTAAGAACATAATTAAATTCATTCATTTGTATAATATTGGTAAATTGTGTATGAACAGATATTTATTAATCCATGAGTTCGGATTAGTAACAAAGTATAACATTACAGAATATCTTGGTAAAATATAAGAATCATACAGTAAATACGTCATTTACAAAATGTTAATCAGTTGTCTCAAACTTGATTGTTCATTGATTTCCATACCAATCGCTCCTTCTTATCGTTCTATTCTCTTTAGTCATTTTAGCCTTCTGCTGCTAGAAATTTCATTTACGAATAATGATACACACTACTTATATCTATTGACGTCAGTAGCACATACCACCATAGTAGTTATCAAAGCACTTATCAATGATAAAGACTCTAAAACGTTAACATCTCTCGATCGTATTGTAGTGAACGAGAATATAAGATTACAGAATTTCTTAGTAAAATCTAAGAACCATACAGTAAATACTTCATTTACAAAATATCTATGAGTTGTCCCAGACTTCAGTGTTCTATCATTTCCATACCGATCGCTCTTTGTTATCGTTCTTTTCTCTTAAATCTTTTTGGCCTGCTGTTAGACATTCCGTTGCCGATTGATGATATATACTACTTATATATGTCGTCGTCAGTAGCACACATCACAATAGTAGTTATCAACGATAAAGACTCTAAAACGTTAATTTGTCTCGATCATATTGTAGTGAAGGAGAACACAATTGAGGACAATCGAGTGTATTTGAACACAAAATTATAGAATCTCTTAATAAAATCTAAGAACCATACAGTAAATACTTCATTTACAAAATATCCATTAATTATCTCAAATTTGATTGTTCCTACATTTCTATACCAATTACTTTCTGTTCCCATTCTTTCCTTCTCGATCTTCTTGATTTTCTACGGTCCAATATTCTATTCCTGACTAAAGTTATATACTACTCAGCAATTTGGAAGACTCTCCCAGTCTCCCACATTGTACGAACATTCCATGGTTGCTCTGGTTGTCAGAAGGGGCATCGGCCTCGTGACTTCCGAATGAACTCGGCTTTCATCATGAGGCGTCATAACTCTTCTAAATGAAGACTTTCTGACTCCCAGAGCAGATTTTAAAAGGTTTGAATAATTTTTTAGTGGTTAGCGTTTTTTAGCGAGTTACTTTTCTACAAGATGGGGTCGCTAACCCCATGCCCAACCCTCCTCCTTTATCCGGGCTTGGGACCAGCAGTAGCTCAGGGAGGGACTCCAAGCGGAGTTTACATACTACTTATGCAGATATAAATCGTACACACCATAATATCACCAAACCTCTATAAAGACACTATTCTTAAATACTGAGACTAGTAAATTGTAGATTCTATAGAAGAAATGAAAATATTTCTTACAAAATTATATCCATAAGTTTATTTAATTAAACAATTTCTTTATAAGTTAACAGCTGCTTTCATTTAAACTATATTAGTAGACCAAATTGTTCACGTTGTTTTTTTCTTTCCCCCTTCTTCTTCTTCTCCTTCTTCTTCTCTTTCTTCTTCTTCTTCTCCTTCTTCTTCTTCTTCTTCTACTTCTCCTTCTTCTTCTTTAAAATGTAATCTCTCTATGAATTTAGATGAAAAGCAGAATATGTACAAACAAATTTACAACAGGTGTAATTTGCCCAGACAGAGAATACAAAAAATACACGTACACATTGTACAATATTATATAGAATTCTGTTAATATTACATTTGACTTAATCTACAATTTATCAATTTCAATCTATGTAGAATAGTAAAAAAAAAATGGAGCAAATCTTATCATTTAGCATAATAATGATAATCAATGATATTAAATCTGTGAAATATTTAAGGTAGATACTACGTATATTCAGTTGGGCTTCTTCTTCTTCTTCTTCGTTGTTGTTGCTGTTCTTGTTCTTGTTCCTATCCATATGCTTCTATTTGAGATATTGTTATTTGATGAAGAAAATGTGTTTCTTCTTCCAAAAATGTGTATTCATTAGAAAGGTGTTATTGGGTCTTTAAGTGAAATGCAAAATACGAAACATATTTTACCAGCTTTTGATATATATATACATATGCTTGGATACATATGTATCTTTTATTTATTTTTTGTTTTTTTAATATGTTCACGTTTGGTACTGATGTTTCTATAGCAGATATCTATGAAGTGGGGTTTCTTTTTTCTTCTCGTTTCTGTTTTAAATAGATAGATAGATAGATAAAAAGCCATAGTCTGTAACAACTGTTTATTAGATCACAGTTGGCAATTATTAGTAATTAATTAACATTTCTTGATAATAAGTATTGTAGTGAATGAGAACATCAGTGAGGATAATTGGATGTATTCAAGCATGAAATTACAGAACGTCTTAGTAAAATGAGAGAACCATATAGTAAATACTTTATCAAATGTTAATGAATTGTCTCATATTTGAATGTTCCTTTGGCAAATATCAGTCAATCGTTACAGACTTTATAGTTCTTGTATTTCCATGTCAACTAATTTCTGTTCTTGTTCTTACCTTCTTGATCTTCTTGACTTTCTGCTGCCTTACACTCTATTCCTGACTAACGTTATATACTACTTATGTCGATATAAGTAGCACAAACCACATTATCAATAATAAGGTTGGACTTGACAGCTTCAAATAAATTGAGCATTGTATAGTGAGTTAATAATGAATGTATTTTTATCGGTTTGGGGGTTGTGGAGATTGTTAAGTTTTTGATTGAGATCATGAACTGATTAATGTTAGAACACCATGGAAAACCTGGATGCACTGGACGGCCGTTTCGTCTCAATATGGGACTCCTCAGCAGTGCGCATCCACGATCCTGCTCGCGGGATTCGAACCCAGGACCTTCAGTTTCGTGAGAGAACGCTTAATCTACGGGACCACTGAGCCGGCATCCAATGGTGTTAATGTCTAACCTCAAATAATCCACCATTGTCATCAGTGAATTACTACCTCACAACTGACCCGGCTCAGTGGTCTAGTTGGTTGAGCGCCTGGCGCGGGAGTGATAGGTCCTGGGCTCGAATCCCGCGAGGCGGGGTCGTGGATGCGCACTGCTGAGGAGTCCCATATTGAGACGAAACGGCCATCCAGTGCTTCCAGGTTTTCCATGGTGGTCTAGCTTCAATTGACTCATGATCTCAACTGTTTGAACAAATGGAATTTTTAGACATTTTAAACATTTTGCTAAATTTCGTCTATGTAGTTGTAGTCATTAAAATTATTCTAATTAATGATTTTAAACTAATTGACATTATACAGAATCGTTTGCAAAGCCTGGATCTTTTCAATCTTTGTCTACCACTCTACATATCGATTTTTAAACTATTTGACTTTTATTCCCTGAATCCGTTTTTTTAGTTTTAAACAATACTTTCCTTGTATAGTCTTTTCACTATCATCTTCATTATTATTATTTTGATAGTTGCCTTGATATTTGTAACTCTCTGTTGTGGTATAGTTTGTGAACGTAAACAAACACCTATTTATAAGTGTTTTATACTGCTTCTGACTGACATGAAATGAATCTTCACCTAATCAACGCAAAATGTAGTTATAAATAATTTGGTCGTGGATCTTTCATTGTTCTTCTGAACGACATCATCAGCACAAACTATCTGAAGCTAAAGGATCACTGAACACTGGATATTGGTTTAATACCGACTTCCCTGCACATACTGAAAAACTGAATGAATTCAGGATAACTCTCAACAACTGTCTAAAGTTTGTGCTGATGATGTCGTTCAGAAGAATGATCAAAGATCCACGACCAAACCATCCAGCTCAGAGAAAGAAACCTCATCAAAATCATCCACCTGACGTAGTTATAAATGATTTGTGAAAATGGACGCTATCATTTAGACAATGTGGAGTTGATTCATAGTTAAATATCAGAAAGTCATAGATCTATACTTCACTTTTTATGTAGATGTATTCAGTTAAATATTTGTATTTTCAAAAAAGATGTCATCGAAAGGAAGATACAATTTAGGTACAACTGGTAAGTGACTAGACAAGTGTTATAGACAAAAGAAGCTTGAAATGTTTATAAGTCAACCTTAAATTGGTAATTTTGCGAAAATAAAACAGACTTGCACTTCATAACTGTGTATAAACAAATCAGATAATACTGAATGATTTATTGGGTGTTCGTTTATATCACTATTATACACTAAGAAGACAAAATATTATTAAAGATTACCTATATCCTCAGTCAAAACTATTAGTTTCCATTAGTTATTCGTAATAACGAATTTTTCTCTTGTTATTTTGTTAACTAATTAAGCTTTCATGTGCATCTATGATTGAATCATCTCCGATTGTGGCTGAAACACCTTGTGATGTATGGATATGTGCATCTGATGGTTATACTGGTTATGTTTGTCTACTGACAGTTCATCCAAAACCTAACGTCTATTTCAATGTTCCTTTGTCCGGATGTACATCTCGAATCACATGTATATGCTCTATTCCTGGCTATATTCATCCTGGATTAAGAAGGTCAGTCATAGTCATTTCACTGAAACATTTATATTATTCTAATACATTTAAATATTACTAGAAATAACTATGTTAATGTATGTGAACAAAAACGTTACATTTCTATACTTATTGAGAATATTACATTTTAACAAGCTTCAGTTTTCACCTCTGTAGATACTGTGCTAGTTACCCTATTGAACCATAAACTGTTTCTCAGAACTGATAGTGTTACTGTATATTTTCTGAGTTGTTCTTTTCATATTACTTTGAAACAATTGATGTATTTCAAGATATTAAGTTGTAATCTTCTCTGACCTACTATATAGTTGATTCACGTAAACTTTAAAGTGGTATCTTGGTTGTACCAAATAGTTGTCTAATATTTCCTTCTGTTACAGCTTTTTCCTCTGTCACTGCTAGATCTTCCACTTATTTCTGCTTGTCGGCTCTAATGCTTCTCTTCACTCTCCTGTTAGCTGAAATATATTATTGACTTTCTGTGCTCTTTTTCAACTGTCATTGATAAAAGACTTCTTGTGTTTCCTTTCTTGAATCCTGATTCAGAGCTTAGATAGAGATTCGTTCTTTGTGACGATACTTCCTGCGGCACAACACCGAGCATGTTGAAGTTAGTGCTTTTAATTCCTTTTCTAATCGTTCTCCATAGTAGTTCTATCATCTCTGAGTAAATCTCGTATGGCTTGGAACCTGTTGTTGAAAGCTATCCTGAATTCGTTCAGTTTGTCAGTATGTTCAAGGAAGTCGCTATTAAACCACTGTCCAGTATTCAGTAATTCTTTAGCTTCAATTTTATCTTGTCAAACGCCAGGTGTTGATCGCAAGTTAAGTCATCTCCTCTTATTGTCCTCACATCTCCTATTAACATCCTGAATGTTTTAGTGATGAAAACATCATTTATAATTGCCGTTTACTTTATGTGGTCTCACCAGACCCTCATACACGTCGATAAAGTTGATAAAATGTTCATCTTTTGCTAATAATGTTATTTGGCATTTCTTCTACAATGTCCATCCGTCTTTTTGGAGTTATTTAAGAAAGAGTATGATATGACATATAAGGTTTTAGAATGATGAGTAATGAATCCGGCGAGACTATAATTTATGGGCGAATCAATCAAGTATAAGATAACAGGTCTCTGATTTGGGAGTGAAATTCATTCATACATTTGGCTAAATAGAGTTTTGGGATTATAGCTGATATCAGTTCGTGATGAAAAACTAAATCTGATTTCTAACCTTAGTCATCAACTGTAAATCATAATTTTAATACCTCACACAGGTTAATAACCCTCATTAGGTACTGGTTATTAGGTGGACATTCTGAAGGTCAGTTTGGCATCGCTCAAAGGTCATCCATAAATTATAGTTTCACCATGAATCTTTTAAATCTAGAAATGTTTCTCTAATAACTTTTAAAATCCTGTAAACTAGTGTCCGGAACGTAGTTAAATTAGAATTTATATAAGTACGTTGATCCATCGGAACAACCCATTAACTTATCTACCACATGTATGTTAGAACTAGTTTGTGTTAACTAACCAAGACTTCCTACGCTTGAAGATAAATAAATGATAGTCTTTATCTAGAAACATGTTTTATGAGGCACCTATCGTTTTTGAAAGGAAAGTGTAGATTAAGATAAATTAGTAATGTATTGGTGATACAAGCTACCTACTGTATCAAACTTATACTAATTAAGAAATAATTATTAGTCGTCTCGAACTAAACTTAATTCTAAATAACACTGGAATCCAAGAATAACAGAATAGCTGTTTCATCCTAGCATGAGAGTCCTCAAAAGTATGTACATACTACCCTTCCAGAAATCGAACAAAAGAACTTCAAATTGCATGTTAAACGTTGTTGAAGAATAGTTTATTTTCAACTTTATTCAACTTGGAATGCAAATTTATTACCATCTGATATCGGTGGTGACAAATGCCTCACTCCTGAAATGTTCGAAGTCTAACAGTCAAACCTTTCACTAGAACTTCAGTAACATCTCAAAATAAACCACTAATGAGTATGTAGAATTATGATCTACCATGATATTAATACTACTCTAATAATAGACCTAATCCTAAAATTGTATACTTGTCATGATCTATCTGCCTTATCTATAAGATCTTACGTAGACGTCATACCATCATCTACTCCAACTCATCGTATCTTAACAATCACCAATACATGATGTAGAACAAGCTTAGTCTAGGGATATAACAATATATTCAATATGAATAAAATATATAAGGTAACATTCAGCAGGGACCACGCCTGCATGACCGAGCCATGCTATTCGATCAACTCCAATTAATTCAACTTATTGTTCCCACCTTTTCCATCGTAAGGCATTTCTCCGCGTTAAATATTGAATATCTGTTTTCCGAGTAGTCTCGTGTTCAGCTTTGAGGATTGTGTGGTTATGGTCCAATGCCATTACAGGTCAACAAACCCGACGAGCCACATAAAAGGGATAAACAACTGTCTAATGCTCTCTGAATTTCAATAGCGCTTTAGCTTAAATCAGCTTTTAATGAATGCAAGCCACGAATTAAACCATTCTCCAAAAAATTCCTCTATTAGATTATTATTTTTGTTTGGTTATGTCAATATTTTTACATGGCACAAACATTTAATGAATATTTCCCTATGTACATGTTAATTCAGTCATCTGATAGTTTCTATTTAATCCCAAAGTTATAAATAATAGAATGAAAGTAAATTATATATGTTTTTAACCCCATATGCCACTTTATTATGACAGTGAATAAATGGGATGGAGAAAAATAGAACGGAATATTATAAAAATCCTAATCAAGTGAACATTTTGATAAAACTACATCATAATAAGCAAAGATGGATAGTGGCTAGCAGTGGAATCCAGGACACGCGTTTCGTCCTGTTTCGGACTCGTCAGCTAGATGTACCTGCATCTGAGTTGATGTTCACTCTGGGACTGGAACTCACTACGATTCGCTTCAAACGCCATCGCGTTATCGACTTACCTACTGAGTCCTGATAGCCACTTGTTTGTGCAATGGAGTGAAGTCTAATTCACTTGGTATTGTTTCACTTGAATCTTCCAATTGATGTTTTGCTTATAATGCTTGTAAATTAAGGCAATATCGAGGCATACGCACAGTATGCACATGTGCCAATAAGAGACTGATCAATTTCAGTCCTAAAACATCAATGGGAAGATTCAAGTAAAACAATACTAAGTGAACTACATCATAGTAGTAATAGAATTTATTCAGAATTGTTATTAAATAAATTGAAAGCTATTAGCTAACAGGATTCAGTAGGTAAATGAATAATGTGATGACGTTTGAAGCTAACTATACCGGACTCGAGTCTAGGAGTGAACATGAATTCTAGGATGTAGATGCATCCGGCTACCGGATGAGTCCCAATTAGGACGAAACGTGTGTGCTAGATTCTGTTGCTGATTGTCATCCATCTTCATTTATTTCTTAATTTGAACCCAAGTTACAAAAAATAATAACCTAGATGTTAAATTTATCATCAATGTTGGTTTTAAGATATGTAACCACCAAAACGGATTAACCGGGTTGTTATTGCTTGGAACAAATATAATTATTAAGTTGTCAAACTGCTCAAATGGCCCAACTTTATGAACTTCTTAAACAGTTATGAATAAAAAGTACACGCTAATCATATATTGTTTACTTCAGTAAACAGTAGAAACATTAAACCGTAGTGTCGGCCATTATGTTATGCCCATATATCTTATTCTAGCTTTTGAACATGCCAATTTATCCATTCTTCTTGAGTTACATTTTGACTTTTTTAATTACTGACTTATCAACCCTGACTGTTTTTATATGAGCGTATGTGTGTGTACATCTTATACTACTCACCACATGTTTGTAGCCTATTTTCTTGTGACCATAAATATTGATTAACGCGTGATTTAATAGAGTTGGCTCACACGACTTCTCCACTGCGCGTCATTTCGCTTCGTTCCTCTGATTGTCTGTTTATATCAATGATTGTACAAAATATACGTATTCAAAATTCCATTCAGGTTATTGACTTATTTGATTCTGTTATTCACCAACGCGATTTAAGTCGATGATTATAGACGAGAATAGGCGATATGTATATTTCGATAGTAATCATTCAATAGTAATCAACATACAATCTAATTGGAGTCCGATCCCGAACTACTAAAAAAACTAAAGGGTTTGATTTAATATAATATCTCTTTATAATAATATAAGTATAGATAAATTATTCTTAGTAGTATTTTGTATTTCCCAGATATTGATATTGAGAATTACATTTTATCTGTCACTGTTGTCAAACAACAGTTATGTCGTGAGAAGGCAGTGAGTATAACTTCCCTTTCAGTGGTTGTATGCACGTGGCCATGTGAGAACATTTTGGGAGGGAGAGTTGACTCTCCTGACTCTTGGCCGTACCAGGGCATTTGGGGGCAATAGTAATAGCATTAACTGAGCATATATGAGAAATATAAAGATTAGCTTTTTTCGTTATTAAAACAATACTTACTACTTGTTTAGACGATTATTTGTTATAGGATATTTGGATGCAGGATAGGCATAAATAGAATTTTCCGGATTATTTACATAAACTTTTAATGTGTTTCATAACATTTTTATTACACTATATTTAAACTTTAGAACATCCCACAGTCTAGGAGTTCAAAGTATTCGGTCGAGATATGGAATGGAAAAGAAACGTTCAGCCACTATGGATCAGCCACTTTTAGAAGTAGAACAACAGGTAACAGAAGAAAATAATCGTCAACAAAAACTGTCTGCAGCATTGTCAGAAAAAGAATCTCGGATGATTACAAATGAGAAAGTGGTTGATTCAAAGGTTGTGGATAAAATAGAATCAAATACAAACAATGATGCAAACAAAAATACTGGAACTACATTAGATGATGATGTAAGATGTAGGAAAAGTAGCATTCCACAAGACATAAGCACAAGTTCTCATTCAACTACTCCACCTGATACACCAACCAATACAGAATCTACATTGAAACTCTCAGATGGAGATGAATCTAAAGGTGATGATATTTTAAATCTACCTAAGAAATGTGATATTGCTCCAGAATCTAGTGAAATTAACGTGCAACAAAATCATGAGTTGATTACTCAAGCACACTGTGAAAAATCCAATTCGTCTGAAAAAATTAAAAACGAACCACAACAAGAGATTAGTTTAGATATTTATGCTGAATATACTGATGATCAAGACGATCCTACATCGAATGATTCAGATTCTTCTGATATTAGTGAAACAGAAGGTGATTTAACACAACAAATAATTTCAGAGAATTTATCAGATAACTCATTATTCAAAGAATCTGAACAGAATATACAATCATCTTGTGAATACGATGGCAAGACAGGTAAGGTTACATTACAAATCGATTTTTATTTATGGAAGATAAAGTACTTTAAAACTTTTCATGAACAAGCGATCAATTTTCATTGTCATTTATTTTTTCTTTTATACAAATAACTGTAAGTTGTACTATCAAGTAGACAATCATGTATGTATATTCACAAAATCAAACTTTGTATTTGTTTAAGTAGTGTGAGAAAAATGTAAATTTCTGTTCGTGCGAATACAGCACACGGTAACATTGTTGTGCATGCTACTGACATCGATAGATATAAGTAGTATATATCATCAATCGAAAGTGAAATATCTGGCAGCAGAAGGTTAAGAAGAGCAAAGAAAAGAGAACGATAATAAAGTAAGATTTCTGTGGAAATGAAGGAACACTGAAATCTAAGATGATTGATTAACTTTTACTAAAGGAACAGTCAATTTTGAAACAATCGATTTACATTTTGTAAATGAAGTATTTATTGTATGGTTTCCTCATTTCACTAAGATGTTCTGTAATTTTGTATTCGATTGCATTTGATTGTCCTCACTTGTGTTCTCGTTCATTACAGTACAGAGATTAAAATCCTTAAAGATTATTATGGATTCTCTTGATACACCGTAAACTTCTTTTTATAATTTGAAAAACAATGGTAAACTATAATCAATAAGTTATTTAAGCTTTTCCATTATTACTAAACAATACTGACTGATTTAAAGTGAAATACAAAAGATAAAGCTGTCAAATTGTTATAACTTGTGACCTGTGTGCCTTGTTAATGTATAACGTAACGGTACCGCCAATTAGAGAGCAGTGAATTATCGATCGGACCAATGACGCGTAAACCCCTACGAGTAGTCTAGAATATTTATCGCTCCTACTTCCTGCCAAGCCCAGCCAGTTAAGTCCAGAACACCAATCTCAGCCTCTGAGATATGAATCATTTAACTCAAACATACGGGGTTTATATACCAACCAGACAGACCACATCGTACCATAAAATAGGAAAGAACATTTGTACAACATCTAACCAAAAGCGGCTATCGATGTAGACATAACTCAAGAACGGTATATCGCATAATAATAATCTATTGGGTAAAATAAAGCTTATAATAAGAGGAAGATGAATATCCATAGGTTAGCTACTTAACAGTTATACAGTAAAAATATATATATCGTATTGGTCCGTAAATAGTTCCCAAAGGTTACCATTCTATAATTGTTGTCAGGATATAACAGAAATATGTCTATTAGACCATACATCTATATATAGCATAGTAAAAACCTTTATATGATTAAAGAAGAAACAAGCATTGTTTAGATTGATCTATACAAGATGTTGAAAAGTTAGTTACCACAAATTATTCTTCACATTCTTTGATATTCTGACCTCATTATAAGTCTTCATTTCCTTATTATGTTTTTATAGATTTATGTCTATCATAACTATATCTAATAGTATGACAAATGAAACAATTAAACAGTCATTTATATAAAGCCTCCTTTCTATAATGAATTGATTAATCTCTTAATGAATATACACATAGATACATACATACATGACATTTAAGTAGACAAGTAATTATTTCTTTTATTTTTTTCTCTTTTATTTCCAAAATAGTTTCATATATTCATGATTTATAGGTTAATGATTTTCTTTGATTGTTTTCCATTAAAAAAATAAAAGAAATCACTATGTGGCCTTGAACAAATTGTTCCCATGATTAATTCCCATTCTTTGTCTTTCACTTCTTATATATATGTATATTGTTATAACTTGTGAACCTGCGTTCCCTGTTATTGTATAACGCAACAATACCGTCAATCAGAGAGCAGTGAATGATCGATCGAACCAGTGACGCATAAAATACGTGCGAGCAGCCTAGAGCCCTGATTGATCTCGCTTCCTGTTTAGCCCAGCCAGTTAAGTTCAGAACACCGATCTCAGCCTCTGCAATATGAATCATTATATTTCAAACATACTAGGTTTATATACCAATCAAACACAAACAACATTTGTACAAGAATAAGCCAAAAGTGGCTGTGAATGAGGCAGGTAGTGATTAACAGACAAGGAATAGTTCAAGAATGGTAAATCGCATAATAATAGTTCATAGGTCAAAATAAAACTCATGATAAGAGGGACACGAATATGTATAGTTTAGTTACATAACAATTATACGATAAAAATATGCTCATAGTATTGGTCCATAAATGGATCCCAAGAATTACCATTCATTATTCTCATCGGGATATAACATATATATATAATCTTTTTCTTTTGTTTTAATATTAAGATGAATATTCAAATTCACATGGTAAAAATCATTGTCTCACTAATTCAACACAACCATTGATGTGGTTGGGTACAGAAGAAGGAAGGTATGTTTTAATATTTAATAAATATTACATAATATATTATATTTATAATCTACTTATTACTTTCGAAAAAAAAGAGATTATATGATTTAAGAAATGGATGTGGATATGCTGCTCAATTTCGTGGATTGATTGAGGTTAGTCATTAACACAATTGGTCACTGGCCAGATCAGTGGTCTAGAGGTTAAGTGTTCACGCCCGAGACTCATAGATTCTGGATTCGAACCTCTTGAGGTAGGATCATGGATGCGCTTCGCTGAGGAGACCCACAATAGGACAAAACGGCCATCCAGTGCTTCCAAGTTTCCCATGATGATCTAGCATCAAATTGACTCATGCATGTTTTGGATTTACAGTAAAATGAAAAAAATTTACATAAGATCTGAGCTTCACGTTTGTCAGCGCTTTCTTTATTTAAGTAAATGAATGGAATTCTAGAAAAATCTTTTTGTGACAAAAGATAATGTAATTACTCTCGTTTGAGTTACATAGCTGCTGGTTACTCTCTCTCTCTCTCTCTCTATATATATATATATATATATATATATATATATATATACATCATCAGCACAAACTTCAGATAGAAGTTTGTGCTGATGATGTCGTTCAGAAGAACGATGAAAGCTCCACGACCAAACCATCCAGCTCAAAGAACAAAACTCCGCCAAAATCATCCACCTGAGCTACAAATCTTCTCCACCATCTCATATATATATATATAACAACTTTCATCTAAATTTGAACGAATAGTTTCACAATATTTGGGCGCCGAGTTAATGTGAGACATTAATGAAGAAGAATATATTTGTAAAATCTCAGCAAAAGAACTTGAAGTAAATCGAACGTTTCGCCTGGCAATCTCTTCCAAGCTTTTTCAAGGAAAATATAATCAAACAACAAAATTATCGAATATAAATAGGTACCATGGTTCTCTGGTTTACTGTATTCTGAATACGTCATCCAATCAACGTGAAAGATCTTTTTTTAAAAATAGATATTTGCAATAATGTATAAGAGACATGTTTATATGAAAATTAATAAAGGTCAACCAAGTTCAATTAAAAAATAATCAAGGGTAGAGAAAGAATAAGAAATTGTCGTGTTATTCTAGGCTATAGAATGGCTTAAGGATTACAAGGTAAATGACAGTGTCAAGATAACAGAATGTGTGTATACATAAGTGATGTGAGAAGAAATTTCAATCAACTAAATATTGACTTTGGTCTGTGTATATTAAGAAATGAATCAAAAATGCCACAGCCTGCATTAAATGAAGATAAATAAATAAGTAAACAAAATAAAATAAAAGACTGAATTCAAAGCGGAATATATGTGTAATTGAACGTTTGTGTTATTCTTAATGTTCCAGTCAATTGTTTAAGATATTAAGACAAGCTAACTGATTTGAATCGTTGAATGTATTATCTATACATTAGTTACTATGACATAGATATATCAAATTGGAATAAGGAGTTCAGGTTTACTTTTTAATTATTAATTGCCATGGGACAGCTAGTTGTATTCCATCTCTCCTATTAATATTGTTTGAATTAGCCCATATATGTAGAGCTTCGGCTGTTAGTTGTTCTTTGTAAGAATTAAATCCTTTTTGAATGATTCTCGTGCCATTGAGATCAACTGTATGACCCGATTCAATCGAGTATAATGCTATCGCTGATCTATTCTGAGGCTTTTTACATCAATTGAGGATTTAGGAATGTGCTTTAAGCACACTTTGTGTTCCTTTACCCTCACATTCAGTTGCCTTGATGTTTCATCTACATACGTTGCATTACAGTCATTACACTTGATTTCATAAACACAATTCTGTTGTTCTTCCTTGTGAATTGCATCTTTGATTCTTACTAGTTTTGATCTTAGAGTATTGCTTGTTCGAAAGAATACTCTTATATTTTGACGAGCTCAACTTCTGATGTCTTTTGAGTTACCTTTAAGATATGGGATCACTACTGTGTTAATCCATTCTTTTTGCTTAACTCTTTTTTTAAATATATATATATATATATATATATATATATATATATATATATATATATATATATATATATATATACAAGAACGGGTCAGAGGTTACTTGGTGTTAGAATCAACAAGAGAACTAATTGCATGAAAATGCTATTCAAGTGTATTTCAGAAATAAGTAGTTGAGCACTATCAACAACTTTCATGCTCATGGATTATAAGTTAAATTTGTGTAATACATTTCCATAGAATGGAGTTTTTTGGAGATTGTAGTGATTTTAATAGTTGGGTTCATGAGTCGACGTAAGCTAGACCATCGCTTCAGTATGGGACTGCTCAGAGGTGCGCATCTACGATTCCTCATGCGTGATCCGAATTCCGGACTGTCAGTTTCACATACGAACGCTTAACATTTAAACCACTGAGCCGGTATCCAACTTCAATCGATTCGTGATCTTGCTCAACCGTTCATTTATTGTCTGACGTAGATACTTATCTCCACACGACAATGATTGGACTCTACTGGTCACGGCTTCTCACTGGAACTCCGGGAAATCCATCTTAAAGCCAGTCACTCGTAAGCACATGATCGTGAATGCGCGTTGCTGAGGCATTCCATACTAGGACGAAACGGCCGTCTAGTGCTTCCTAATTTTAAGTGGTTACTTAACTACCAAAGTCTGCGAATCTCTATAAACCTCTTATAATACTAGAGTGAATGAAATAACTGAATTTTATGAAATTTGAAAATAGAATTGATAAGGAAAGATGGGGTTAAAGTTAACAAAAACTAAGGAAAATATAGCAGTATAAATGAAGCTGAATTAGTACAGTGCAAATTATGATGAGGAACACTTGGTTTCTGAATTCCTCACGATGAAAAATAGTTAATTAAGCAACTATGTAAATACCAAAGGCTGATTAATGTTATACATATTGAAGAAGTTTTCTATCAGTTGTTAGTCAAAAGAAGTACCGTTTTCTGTTTAACTAACTTGCATCACATGTTAATAATCATCTTTAGTTGTTATCTATAAGGACTGATTAAAAATGTTTTGTCGTTAAATCTAACTATCACAATGATGAATTTTGTTCACTTATAGAATCTTGCCTTAAGTAATCAAAAATAATGTAAATTATTTATCTTTTTTTGAGGATGATGAAGTTTAAATTTCACTTGTTCCATGAACCTTGATTCTAAGGATACAAACGACATGTGAACCAATCATTGGTCACCGGCTACCATGGGACTACATCTCCTTACGTCGCTCCACTATCTTGTGGATCAGACCTTTAGGTCGAAAGCTCCGGGTATGGCCCCCTAAGAAAACCACCTGCCTCGGTTTAGGAACGCGGGCAGTATTCCAGCTCTTACACAAATCAAATGAGTTATGTTGCACATATCTATTTGGTGCTTTCTTGTACCAATGTTTATGTGTTTAAATAATAAAAATAATAATAATATAAGCAAACAAAATACTGCGCTTATGTGTTATTGTATTTGTACCAGACATTTTTCTCCGAACTAAATGATTGATCCAACCGCTTTCTTTAAATTAAGTAAGATGTTTATTCTGGAAAGAAAAAAAGAACATTAAAGTCTGTATTAAAATTAGTTAAACAGTTCACAACAGACATTCTGGTTGAATTACAAAAGGTTATACTGCGTAAATTTTCACATTTCACTAAGGAAAACAGTACAGAAATTAACAAAATGTTGGTTGAAACATGTATGATACGTTGCATAATGTAAAACGTTGTTGTATCCATACTATGATAATGAATTTCAATGGTTGGTATCATGAATCAATTTGATGCTAGATCATCATGGAAAACTTGGAAGCACTGGATGGCCGTTTCGTCTTATTCTGGGACTCGTTAGCAAAGCGCATCCATGATCCCACCTCAAGAGATTCGAATCCAGAATCTATGAGTCTCGCGCGTGAACGCTTAACCTCTAGACCACTGATCTGGCCAGTATCCAACGGTGTTAATGTCTAACTTCAACTAATCTGCCTTCAGTCGGTTACCATCTCAGTGCTTCCAGGTTTTCCGTGGTGGTCTAGCTTCAATTAACTCATGACCTCAACCACTGAAATTACTATAATATCCACAAAAACCCTTTTATAATGAATTGTTAAAGTAATTATATTCAAGTAATCTTAGATACTTAAAAGTTTCCATATGTCGATTTCACCGAAATGGTTAGGCCGCATGACATGAAAATTCTATTCAGAGATTCCCATCAATGTCCTCCATCTGTTCAATAGTAATGAGAAGGGTAAAAAATTTATTTAGTATCAGAAATGTTTCCTTGTCATTGGAGTGATTCTCTTTTCGTATTCTCTTTTTATAGTATTTTTATGTTTTACGCAACTGATAATCTGAAGACAAGTAGACAACGTCAGAAACTCAGTTTATCCCATGGAATCAATAATATATTGCATTTCGATGTGCATATATTTGTTGCTTGTGCAAACGGCGATCTTATTGTGTACAAACGTAACTCAGGTATGTCATTTATCAGCTAAATCTTCAAATTCTTAACTGTTTTTCAATTTTTCATAAATCAAAATGATGAGATTGTAATTTATGGACGACCATTGAGCGACGCTAAAATGACCTTGAGAATACCCACCTACAGACTAGGGTTTTAAATCAGTGTATAGAATAAGGACTATAGTTTACAGTTGATGGTTAGGGTTAGGAGTTCGATTTGGGATTTTCATCACCAATTCACACCAACTAGAATGCCAAAACTCTATCTAGCCAAATGGACGAGTGAATTTCGCGCCAAAATCCGAAACCTGTTGTCGTAAATCTGATCGGTTCATCCAAAAATTGTAGTCTCGACGTCAACGTTTTTTATGTACGACTGATTAGGTTAGTAATTGACGTGTATCAGGCTGTTTTTTTTAGTGATTTCTGATTACTCGAAAGTAAATGGTAATGTAGAAGTAAATTGTTTGTAAGAATGTGGACTGAGTAGAAAATAATCTGAATTGATTTGAATAATGTGGCATAGTGTTGACAACTTACAAACACTAATTTATTAAGGCAAAGTTCCTGATAAGCGGATATAAAATAAAGAACAGTCAGCTGTCCAGAAGATTAATATAATGTGAGGGATATTCAACGTGGCAAAAAATCACTTCACAATAATTGAGCACAGATTTGAATCCTGCATGTCGTTCATTGAACACTATAACATGCATCTGTTTATCAGTCTTAATTTAAACTGACCGTTTTCGTAAATCCAAACCGAAATCTTTATAAATAATCACATTCAGAATTACAGCTTCAACACATAAATTGATCAAATGTTCGGTGAGATTATTTGACACTGCATGTTTTAGAAATTATCAAAATTCAAAATATCACAGAGGACTAAAAATCCCTGTTTTCAATTCCAGTTAGTAATAGTCAAAATCGTTTTTCTCAGTATTGAGAGCTAGTTTGGTTATTCTCAGCAGTGCGTACCCACGATCCCGCTCATGGGATTCGAACTTGGGACCTTCGGTCTCGCGCGTGAACACTTAACCTCTAGACTACTAAGCCGACATCCAATGTCTCATACTACGACAAAACCACTGTCTAGTGCTTCCAGGTTTTCAACGGTGGTCTAACATCAATCAATTCATAATTTCAATCAAAAACTTACCATACTGATTGTTTGGTTATATTGTATACTTTGTAATAATGCCTAAATGAATAGAACCACAATACTAGTAAATATTGATCATGTTTCAGATTTAACTAAGGATCATTGGCTATTTTATAGATTATATTCTTTTGATCAATTATTTTGAGTATATATTACTTAGTAACAATTTTCTTTTCTTTTATATTTTCTGCTCTTCAAACTATCAATCAGATGGTTTATGGGATGTTGATAAACCGATACATGTGAAATTACAGCCTAATTCTAATGAACCAGTTATTGTAAAACGTATGTTAGTTGTTGCCGGTAAAATATGGTGTGCAGCGCATCGTTCAATATATATTTTAAATCCAGCAACACTTACTTCAGAAGTTAGTCAATTTATTCATTCGCTGGTGTTTTTATTCAATATTTAGTATATGTTTCAATTACTGATAAAGTAATAATTTGAATAGGATCTGTCAGTAAATTTTGATGGAGTTTTGTTCTCTGAGCTGAATGCTTTAGTCATGGAACTTTCATCGTTCTTCTGAACGACATCATCAGCACAAACTTCAATTAGAAGTGAAGTGTTTGGATTTTTCTGTATGTGGCTCATAGCTTATCATGTAGACCTCTATGTTGATTAGTTTTTGTTGCTTGTATATATCAGAAAGCACAACGAGATTGTTGAAGTCTTTCGGAATAGGTGTAGCACACAAACCAAAAAAGTCACTACAATCAATTCTATGCAAACCAAAGGACGAAATGACAAAAGGAAAATAACCGAACATCATCTACAAAATAAATTGTATCAACTGCGAAAAACACTGCATCGGACAAAGCGGACGCCCACTTCATATTCGCCTGCATGAACATCAATTAGTGGTCAAACGCCATGACATGTCCTCATTTATATCAATGCATATAGACAACTGCTGACACACATTCAACTGGGAAAATGTGGAGATCATGGATAGAGGCAATTTTAAGAACACCAGAGAGTTTTTAGAAGCTTGGCACTCAGGTCAATCATCAATCAACAAGCAAATTAAAATCAACCCAATTTACCAACTGATCAGAAAAATTATGGACAAACAGAGGACCAAAAATCAAACCAATAGGAGGTACAACCAAAATAAAGAAGTAAACAATGACAGGTTTAAGGTCAACGAGAACCAATCAACATCGAGGTCTACATGATAAGCTATGAGCCACATACAGAAAAATCCAAACACTTCACTTCTAACTGAAGTTTATGCTGATGATGTCGTTCAGAAAAACGATTAAAGCTCCACGATCAAAGCATCCAGCTCAGAGAACAAAACTCCATCCAAATCATTCACCTGAGTTACAAATCTTTTCCACCACCTCTCAGTACAGTTGATTTATTAATAAATAAATTTTTGACAGGCATGTAGATGGTGTTAAAATCCCCACTATCTCAATATTCATAATGTGAACATATTCAAATTTATTACATAAATATGTCTATACAATACTAACCAGTTATCATTGCAACTTCAGTATAAGACGCCTGAATATCACGAACATACATACGGTACTGTGATAAATGTTTCTGTTCAACTGTTAACTATAACCAATAGATAAATACTTCTTTCTCCTTCTTCTTTACGTCTGTTACTCCTCGTGGAGGAGCATAGGTTGTCCACCAGCACTCTTTATTCAGACATACATACATACTGTGTATCTTAAGGTATATTTTGAGATTGTTCGAAATGTATTGCTTTATATTTATCTTTCAGTCAATTTATTATTGATTTATTTTACTTGCAAGCTTTTATTTTGTTCTTATTGACAAAAATACATTAGCTTTCATTCCCACTGAATGGTAATTATGCAGATCCACGTGGAATACAATTGATGGCTTATGGAAAACAAACTGTATGGTTAGCAACAGAAAATAGTTCACGTATTAGTTTATATCATGCTACAACAGGTGAATTTCTAATGGAGATTGATTTAAAGCCTATTGTACTTCAAAGGTTACAAGGTGAGATTTATGCTATCAATGCCTTGATTGTTTCTTTTTTTTGAAGTGTGGCAAAAAGATCACACAAAAGGGATCAACTACCAAAAAGGAAAAAAAGCATGTCATGTTATTTTCTCAAATGTCATATCGACATGCCTGTAAAGATATGGTAGTGTACTTTTTTGTTGTTTTCATTACTTTTTGTAGTCTAGCATCAAGTGAAAATCAAATGTTTCGTTTTTTAACAGCTATAAAGTACAAAACGTTGTATAAATTGAAAGAATTCATTTGAAGTTGCTTACTGACCTACACCTGTTATCCCTCATGGAGGAGCATAGGCTGACCACCAGAATTCTTCATCCAACTTCGGGTTAAACAGTCTTTTCCAGTTGCTATTCATTAGATTGATTTCTGCTTCTAATTCTCGATGCATTGTGCTCCTTGGTCTTCCTCTTTTCCGTTTAACTTCAGGATTCCAAGTTAGCGCTTGTTTCGTAATGTAGTTTGGTGATCTTTGCAATGTATGTTCTATCCACTTCCATTGTCTTTTCCTAATTTCCTCTTCATTTAGAAGCTGGTTTGTTCTCTCCCACAGTAGTTTGTTGCTGATGGTATGATGAACTTACCTGGATCCTAGTGTTGTACGTCACACTGAGACTCAACATCAGTACATTTCGCATCAAACACCAACGTGTTATACACTCAGCTACTGAGTTTAAATAATTATCCATTTGTTTAATGTGTATGATCTTTATAATATTATCATGAAGGGACTGAATTAGCTCGTTGTTGATATTCAGGACTACTTCTTGAACAAACTGGTGGTTATTTAGATTTCGAAGCTATCAACGTTTATATAGACAGGTGCTAGGTTCTAGGTTCATTGCGAACATTGATATTGGTATACAGATGTTTAACCAGCTAACTCAATGCTAATAGAAGTTAACATGATTTATACATTCCAATGTTAGCAAAACACACCTGCTTCGTAGCGCAGAGAATAATTTCTAACTCTAATAAACGCGTTAAGTTCTTCATTGCAGTGAATATTCTGATTGAAATAGTATCTAATTTCTTCATATAACAAAATTCAACATCAAATGTTGTAACGTTCAGAAACTCCAAGTAACTTATATTCGAAGAGAAATAGACCTTGGAGTTCATTTAAATACTATCACCTTTGAAATACAATCCTATTTTGTATGTTACTTATCATTCCATTTTAATGAGTGAATATTAGAGTCACTTTAGGTTGAGATACTTTCCAGAGCTTTTCATTGTCATAATTTGACATAATATTTTTCTAGCAGGTGAGAAGTCGTAATCAAGGAATATCTTTAGTGAACAAGACATAGAATTTTATCCAAATTGATTGGTAGATTTATCAACATTGGATCGACAAATTTCTAATGTAACCCTAAAGTATTCTTATCTGGTGATAGCCAGTATATTAAAAGAGAAATTTGTGTACCTATTTCAGAATAAAAATTATGTTCAATTACACATATTGAATAGGTTATATTTACTTAGTACCAACTTTAATGAAGTTTGTTTCAATAGAGATGAAGATCGCATTCTTTGACTAGTAACAACGCTTTAGTGATGAGCTAAATCCAAAATGAGGATCCACAGCATTAGTACCATGCAAAACGGACATTAGTAATTGTTTTGTAAAATCATTGTAAGCCTTTATAACATGCACTAGAATTCACTATACATTTTAGTGAAAATAATGGGCTGATCTCATCGAGACAAACATTAAAAAAGAGAGTTTTGAATAGCTATTTCATCTGTGTATAGGACTTTCTGGTGATGTACATCTACTAAATCATCAGGGATCAAATCCAATACCCTTTGGTCTCGAGCTGAATGCTTAACCTTTAAACAACTAATGAAATATCCAATGGTCTAAATCCCTATTACCAATCAATTCGTGACAGTCACCACTCATTTTTCAATGTCAATGTAGTGCGACTGCCTCATACCAGACATGGTTTAACTCCAACAATATATATTCATGTTGACAGGAAAAAAACACTTTAGTTGTGCAATAACGTTCAAATGCTCTTAGAGTATTTTGAATGTTCATGAGTAGCACCAGTTTTAATTTCATATAAGCATTCCGACATTTTTTAAAATGTGCCTGTCCTTAGCTAAAAATACCTTATTTCACTGAACTTATTCGTCTTTTTGGTTCAGTTATCAGAAGGAGTCTCAGTGTATTCAGGAACTCAATCATATCTTCTTGTGACCTACTATGGTTAAATATTTAGAAAGATGTCTAAAGGTAGCTTTACATAACCGAATGAAACATAAAGTGATGACACTGATTCTCTGACTAAAACTGATGAAGCGAAACCAACTCGCCTATATTTCATGACTAAGGCAACTTAAACTGACAAATTACATCATCCATAAAGTGATGATAACTAATGTTGAAAGTAAGTTCAGGTTGTGGTAAACTAAAAACTAGGTGCTTTATACTAACCATATAACACATTCTACGGACTTCCCTATATCACTAAGTTGCTATAAAGCTCTTCACTTCAACCTGATTAAAAGTTATTTTGCTTTACTTCCTTGTGGATGATAAGTATCCAACAGTTTATTTCAACTTATTAACTCCTAATTCAAATTTTATGTTTCCACTCTAAACTCCGTAAATACAAATTGCTTACATTTTATTAGATTGTGATGAAATTATCATGAGACATAAAGAAGCTTGTCTAAGAATTACTTGTTTAACAGTATGCAAAGATTTATTGTGGGCTGGAACGAGTGCAGGAGTTATTGTCACTGTTGCAATACCAAAACTCGGTACAGGACCTACACACGAGAACATTAAACAACCTCAATTAGAGAGTAAGCTGGACGATTACTTTTTAGTCCAAATGTGTATTTTTGTGTGTTTATGTTGAAATAAGTGTTTTGTGCGGAGAGATACAGTAAATGATTTTTCTGATCATAAATCATGAATTATCATTTAGATTACGGACTGACCAAAAAAAGATATTTCGGTGAGACTATAATTTATGGACGATCTTTGAGCGAAGCTAAAGAGACCTTGAGAATGTTCACCTACGTACTACGGCTAGATGAGCGTTATAAACCAGTGTGAGGAATTAGGATTAATATATACAGTTGATAGTTATGGTTAGGAATCAGATATAGGGTTTTCATAACGAATTGACATCAGCTTTAATGCCAAAACTCTATTTAGCCAAATGAATGAATTTCGCGCCAAAATTCAATATGATTGGTTCGTCCATAAATGATAGTCTCGCCGACATTTCTTATCAATATTGGCAGCTTACAGAATAACAAAAAATACCTATTTCTTGATGTTAATATGTATTAGGTCTGACAAATTCATAACCGCCTATCTTAGAGATGAATATGAAGAAGATCTAATTGAAAAATAATACTTGTAAACTATCTAAAAGCTTAGTAAATCAGAATTACTTGAAGACAATTTTCTTCAAATCCCCAGCAGATACACATAACGTATAAATCCAGATAAGCTGAAATAAGAATGATTTCCCCTGATGACAGTTATTAACAATCATATATATATATAATCATCAGCTTCATTGACTACGAAAAGGCGTTTGATAACGTGGACAGAACAACACTATGGAAGCTTCTTCGACACTCAGAAGATAGTCAATATCATACAGAATTCATATAATGGATTACACTGCAAAATCGTGCATGGAGGACAGTTGACAAAGTCGTTCGCAGTAATGACCGGTGTCAGGCAAGGTTGCTTACTCTCACCCTTTCTCTTTCTCCTGATGATCGACTGGTTCATGAAGACATCAACATCTGAAGGGAAGCACGGGATACAGTAGACATCTAGGATGCAGTTGGACGATCTAGACTTTGCAGATGATCTGGCCCTTCTATCTCAAACGCAACAACAAATGCAGGAGAAGACGACCAGTTTAGCAGCAGCCTCAGCAGCAGTAGGTCTCAATATACACAAAGGGCAAAGCAGGATTCTCCGATACAACACACCATGCACCAATCCAATCACAATTGACGAAGAAGATTTGGAAGATGTAAAAACGTTTTCATATTTGGGCAGCATCATTGATGAACAGGGTGGATCTGATGCAGATGTGAAGGCGCGGATCGGCAAAGCAAGAGCAGCATATTTACAACTGAGGAACATCTGGAACTTAAAGCAACTGTCTACCAACGTCAAGGTAAGGATTTTCAATACAAATGTCAAGACAGCTCTACTGTATGGGGCAGAAACCTGGAGAACTACGAAATCCATCATCCAGGAGATACAGGGGTTTATTAACAGTTGTCTACGCAAAATACTTCGGATCCGTTGGCCGGACACTATTAGCAACAACCTACTGTGGGAGAGAACAAATCAGATCTCAGCGAAGGAAGAAATGGGGAAAAAGCGCTGGAAGTGGATAGGACACACATTGAAGAAAGCACCCAACTACGTCACAAGACAAGCCCTCACATGGAATCCTGAAGGTCAAAGGAAAAGAGGAAGACCAAAGAACACATTACGCCGGGAAATGGATGTAGACATGAGAAAAATGAACCAGAATTTGATGGAACTAGAAAGGAAGGCCCAGGATAGAGTGAGTTGGAGAATGCTGGTCGGCGGCTTTTGCTCCATTGGGAGTAACAGGCGTAAGTAAGGATTCAAACACTGACTGGTTTGTATCTAGATTTACATGAGACATGAAGTTTATAGGTTATACGCCATATTTATGTATTCCTGAATAGTTACAGGGTACAATATTGGAATTTCTAATAGAAGTTAAAACACAAAACTGTATTTCATTTACTAGTGAGATGTTTTAGCAGTGTATATTCACAAACATGTATACAACCAAATTTAGCATATTCAGCTGATATAGATTTATATATAGCTTTTAAATGATTAGTTGAAATGCACCATTTTCACTTTTCAACCATAGTCAGTTGACGATGTAATTTGTGTTAAGAAATGATTATATGATAACTATAACACTAATCCTGTGTGGTTTGTATAGACTACACATTAAGCTATTTACACTATGATAATAATCATGGAAGGAATAATTATTTACTTTTTATAAAGGTACTTTATTTAGAATATTTTAGTTTAAAAGAAATACTCATCACAGAATGATCTTAGTTGTCTTGTATTCCCTGGTTACCACTGATAATCAGTCTGAGATCAATCACTTGTATTAAATTGAACCCTATTCTAAGTTTGTAACATTTTTTTACATTTTATTTTTACTTTTCTCAGCTTTATCATATGGACATATTGGACAAGTTCGATTCCTTGTAACTTTGGATAATATAGCAGATGATGAAAATTCAATAACATGTAAAAATGAAAAAATCAATACATCTAATCAATCAATATACATATCAAATTCAGCAATAACCCCATTTTCTGATAAAGTAACATCATCGGATAATAATGAAACAAATACATCATCTCATTTAGTTAGTTCTAGTCGAACAATGGATCATAGTCAATCTGGTCAATTATCTAGACATCATTTTAGTGGTAGTCGTAGATCATCAATAAATCCATGTACTACTATTAATACAAAAATGAAAGTGATTAGCGGTGGTGAAGGACGTGAAGAATTTAGTAAAAAAGATATAACAACATTGGGAATATATGATAATAATCTTTGTTGTACTATTGGTGATGATGACAGTGACAATTATGTTCTCATTTGGGATGTGAAATAACTATTCATATTATATAACATATAGAAAACAAAGAAAAACACTTTTAAAAAGATAATTCCTATTCCATGACTGTATGGTAAGTTTGTTCTAGAAGCTCATATTCGAAAGATACTTCTTTCAAATAAAAACAAATCGAACTACTGTAAATTATCATCCATAGTAGACATTTATAAAACCTATTCACTGTTTTACGGAATATATATATATATATATATATATATATATACATATATATATATCCAAAACTCATGTATACTAACTGAATATCCCATTTTTTTCTAAGTAAAACTTTAATCGTACGTTTTTCTTCTCTTCATCTTAGTATCTAAACAATAATAGACATCATGACATCCAAACTAGTCACCGTGGTCTAGCTTCAACTGACTCATGATCTTAACCATTGAAATTACTATAATATTCACAAAACCCATCTGATTTTAATCAACATATGCTCACTAGTGACTGGCTTCACGAGGTATATCCTGGAGTTCTAGTGAGGAGTAGTGACCAGTGGAGTTCAACCAGTTCTGTTGTGAGATAGTAACTCACTGAAGACAATGGTGAATGTGTCGCTCAATTTCGTGGATTAGTTGAAGTTAGACATTAACACCGTTGGATGCCGGCTCAGTGGTCTAGTGGTTAAGTGCTCTGGCGCGAAACCAGTAGGTCCTGGGTTCGAATCTCGCAGGGAGCGAGGTCGTGGATGCGCACTGCTGAGGAGTCCCACAATAGGACAAAACGGCCGTCCAGTGCTTCCAGGTTTCCCATGGTGGTCTAGCTTCAACTGACTCATGATCTTAACCATTAAAATAAGTAAACTGTCACGAAATATATAGCTTACTACAATAGATATCAGTAGTAAGTGAAATAAATGTTGAAGAAAGAATGGTGAGACTATAATCTATGGACGACCTTTAAGCGACACTGAAGTGACCTTGAAAGTGGATACCTACTGATTAGGATAAAATGAGGATTATAAACTAGTTAGAATTATGATTTACAGTTCATGGTTAAGGTTAAATATTAGATTTAGAATTTTCATTACCAAATGACATCAGCTATAATATCAAAATTCTATTTAGTGAAATGTATGAATGAGTTTCGTGCCAAAACTCATACTTACTTACTTACGCCTGTTACTCCTAATGGAGCATAGGCCACCGACCAGCATTCTCCAACCCATTCTGTCCTGAGTCTTCCTTTCTAATTCCATCCAATTCTCCTTCATTTTTCTCATGTCTATCTCCATTTCTCGGCGTAATGTGTTCTTTGGTCTTCCTCTTTTCCTTTGGCCTCGAGGATTCCATGTGAGGGCTTGTCTTGTGACGCTCAAAACTCGTAACTCGTTATTTTATACGTGATTTGTTCGTCCATAAATTATAGTCTCACCAACTACTTACATTCACTATGTATATACATATGTTTCTTTATTTTCTTTCATAATTATAGTGAATGTTTATTTTTCTAATGTAACATTTTCATGTATACAGATTGATAAAATATTCATAACTCTATGACGACAATGAATCAACATGCAAACAGCTGAATTCAAACTTAGATAAAGTAAAATAGATTGATCAGTAGATAAAAATATATTTGTAGTGTAGCGGTAAATAAATCCCCAAAATAAATAGATCCGTAAGTCTTCCAGATTGGATGCTGACCACATTAGTTCTAGTGAACTCAGCTAGCTGAAGGCGCTCGGTCATGCATACGCACCAGATCACGAGTGGGAACGCCGTGCTCAACATCCCCTGCAATCGCTAGCCAGCCTAGATCAGTTGATCCTCAAAAGATTGATAACCTATCAAATTTATCTTTGAACCTCCTGGCTTCTGTCTTTTGATTTCTCTTGGTGGGTGCGATTCATATTAGGTGTTACTGGTTAAAGCGTTGTCAAACTCTGAGTATCTGTGGTATCTTCAGTAGCTAGTACTATGAGAAAAGGTTTTAATTTTAGTTTCTTGCTCTAAATTTAATTTAATTCATAATCTGACAGAATTAGATAATATCAGTTTAAAGATAATTAAAGTCCCTAGAAGAAAAAAGAGAACCTAGGAATACAATATAATTTGAACAGAATAATTTACCTGATCATATTAAGGAATTTCAAATTAATGTACTAACTAAGAATTCTTGAAATAGTGCATTTTGAGGCAGGTGGAACTAGATGAGTATATGTGAAAGTATTATATTTGTAATTCGTAATAAGTGCTCAATCAAGTATAAAGGAATCATTAGTTCGTACAAATGACACAACCACTACAGGTTAAATAAGAATCCAAATTTCTGTAATCGATTGTACTTCTCCTTAGGTTCATCATGTGTGTCTTTCTGACTGTGTATTGGATGTAAACTCTGTATGATGTAGCATGTACTCATTGAAATGGGCTCACCTGGGTTCTTACAAAGAACTCGGTTCTTGTGACTGGCTTCCATATGAACCATAGATTTATTGACCTGTTTTAGTGGGTCATGTAAAAACAGTCAGGTTAATCAGCCAATAAGTTAAAAGGTAAAAATAAGAACAAATTGGTCTGTCCAGAAGCTAGAATACTCTATGTGGGCTTGAAATAGTATCTGCCACTACAAAGCTCACCTGTAGAAAATGCAAATGATAACAAAAACTAATTACAAAATAAGTCTACGTTAACTACCTCCACAAGTTGTCACTTTAAATTTTCCCACCGTTCATATGAAATCTGATTTTTTTTCCATATTTGTACATCGGAAACATGACTGGAAATCCATGTCCACTATTGTCATTGACAACAAATTTGAACAATCCGTTATTGTATTAAGTAAATAAGGAAACAACTATCATCGACTAAACGTTGTTTGTTTTGTCAGTTGAGTGTTTGTCAACTACTCCAGGGAACATTATGTACATTTCGATATTTCAGTATTAGTGAAAGAGGTTTGAGACACTTGCAGTGCCAGTTTTACGGCCCCTGCTAAATTACCCGGCAGTCAGGTTATTGATCATAAGGCAGTTTACCGATCCTCGTTATGGTCAGGGACAACCAACGTGCACCAATCAGTTGCACTCCATCGACTGGCTCATGCTTCAGTGATCGCACTTTGTTTCTTGCGCCCATTCTTACTAACACATTTCTGTTATGACGTCGTTTGTCTTGTATGGTCATCAAAGTTGCCATAGTACATAGATATGACGAAAGGGTAATCCATGCTAGGTACTAACTCTGAGGTGTGATCTAGACGTCAACTGGTTGGTCACGCCATTCCCGTCAAACCCAAGTAGGCCCCTGACCATTCGATACAGAAGTGTAACCGTGGAGAAGAAGAATCCCAACTAGTGATTTTAGGTTTGATACGGTTTATTTAGCTACGGGGAGATTTTCTAGACCTCGTTATTGATTAACTGCCATATAATTGAGTAACACTATTAATACATGTGAAGTGTTATCGAAAATACATTGAATACGTGAAAACACCGTCAGACAGGAAGCTGACGGTAGTTGGTTGAAAGTGGGTGCATTCATGAGGAACATGCTCTAAGCTCAATGTTATGATGTGCTTTGAACCCCTTATTTATATTAATACATACTGGTTGATGGTGAATGCAAGGCATTTGCAAGTATCAAGTTTGGGATAATATAGACATCGACTTCTATGAACTTATGTGATTATAAGATGTTGAAGTCAAATAAGCTTATGAGTCACAAATATCGATAACATGTGTCGTACAATGCTTTTGGCTAAATAAATCTCTACAACATTGAAGTGGTTAAGCAATCCGCATAACAAATAGTTCCGTAAGTCTTTGACATTTTATACTGACCCCATTAGTTTTACTCGACACATCTAGCTGAAGGTGCTCAGTCACGCATTCGCATCAGATCACAAGTAAATCGTGATGCACATCTTTTGCAATGGTTAGCCAGCTTAGAACATACGCTTCTCGACATATCGATGGCCTTTCAAATGCACCTTCGAGCCACTTCATTTCTGTCTTCTGATTTGACTGGGTTGGCACACTTTGATTCTAAAGGTGTTACGTGTAAAAGCGTTGTCAAACTCCGGATACCTATAGTATCTTTTTATGCTTGAGCCGAATCTGGGAATGGCAACTTTTTCATGTGTTTTGGGTTTATTTCGACTTGTTAATTTATTACCTAGTAGGTATTGAAGATTCTAACTTGATGTTGGTTGACAGTTGTTTTGAGTTTCTTATTTTCATCAAGTGTAGGAATGCTGTCCCTACTTTTCCATTCCTCGCCTTTAAATCTTCGTTAGTTCCTTCACGTTCATGGATGATGCTGTCCAGGTACGTGAAGCTCTCCACATCTTCCAGAGCTTCCCTATCAAGTGTGGTTGGGTTGGTGTTCGCCATGTTGTACATGAGGGTCTTTCTTTATCCTTTGTGTATGTTGAGGCCCGCTGATATAGTAACTCCTGCTACACTGTTTATCTTTCGAGGACTTCATAATCCAGTCAACCACCAGAAGAAACAGAAAGGGTAAGAGTAAGCAGCCTTGTCTGACTATGGTCCTTACTTGGGATGCGTCTTTCTGCAAAAGTATAGATATAGTGGATAATGTACAAAAAATTAAATGCAAAAAAACTATAGGACTTTAATTGTCAATAAAGGACGTGTTTGAGCTTTTGGTTTCATAATCCACAATTATAAAAAATGATCAATAATCCCGAACACGATACAATATAACCCGGAATAATCATACAACTGGAATACAAATGTAGATATCAAACATACTGAGGATCAATTAGTGCGGCAGTTGACCAAGTGGGAACGAGAATCATGTGCATTTATAGACGATAACCAAGATGTAATGGGGTTAGAGGTAAAATGCGTAATGGAAGGTCAGGGTGGTACAGATCTTTACAGATTTTAGAAATTTATGTAAAATTCTGAACCATGTGAATAATGACGAAATTTACTTACTAAATTGGTCTATGTTATTATCTCCACAAGCTGCTCCCCACACACCGCTTTCTGGTGTCGTCCGTCATAATAATTCCGCATGATGTTGATGATTTTCTCGGGTTCATCATGGTGTCGAAGAAAATTTATAAAGCGTAACCCTATCCACACTGTCCAATGCTTGTTCGTAATCAAGGAATTTGATGGATGGTGACGCGTTTTACTCAACTGATTGTTCAATAATGATTCGTGATATCGCGTTTTGGTCAGTTCATGACCGATCCTTACGGAATCCGGTCTGTTGATCTCATCAACTCACTGTATCGTATCAATTACCAATACATGATGTAGAACAAGGTTAGGCCAGAGAAGGAACAATATATTTAATATGAATAGAAGATATAAGGTAACATTCAGCAGCGACCACGCCTGCATGGCCGAGCCATGCCATCCGATCAACTCCCATTCATTCAATTCATTCTTCCCGCCTACTCCATCGATAGGTGATTTTCCGCGTTAAATATTGACTATCTATTTTCTGAGTAGTCTCGTGTTCAGCTTTGTGGATTGTGTGGTTATTGTCCAATGCCACTACAGCTCTATTGAACCTTTCATATGGTTCAGGGACGCTCTGATGAAAACATTTTCTGGTACCGATGGTAGTGTGATTCCTCCGTACTTCGCACACTTGACCAGGTTTCCTTTCTGTGGTATTTTGATGAAGTATCCTTTCTTCAAGTCTGTCGGGATTTATTTGTTCATTTGTGGGGTGTATAATACTGGAATTATCATGCTGTCTTGCGTTTTGGATATCTTTTTAATCCGTAAGAATAAATTTCAACGATACTTTACAGTTGATACATACTTACCACGAACCTCCCCTTCATGTTTTATGCAAGTCCCCAGTGACTGACATTTACATGTTTATATCTCTTGATCATACTAATTAACGTTCAATTGATAGTTACTGTCTCACTTAGTAACTGACCACCTTGTCTCCAAAGTATTTTTTATAGCCACAGTCACGGACAGTATTAAGCCATCTAATACTTAACAGTAACTATATACTCTATTTAATTATACGGGTTCTCTACTCATTGCACTCTACGCATCTCATCCACACATATCACTATCACCGCCTGATTCTTCACATCGCAACCCCTTCATCACTTCGTGCAATATGCCAGTGATACGACTGGTTGATATAAAAAATACAATACCTACGTATACTGGAAAGTCAGCTAAGTGTACGCATCAGTATGATTCGCTAAGGCCTAACTCCAAAATAAAAAAATCGGACAGTTCAATATATCTCATGCACAGCAAAATACTGATCGCCATAGTACAAACACCCGACGACTGCAAAACTCTCTTGCCGAAATTAACATTACGTTTAACCAGTTACAACAATTTACACATAAATGGGCCCTTAGGAATGGAGCAAACCATGAACCTGAAAGTATCATGGAGTTTGCAGATAAAGATATAACAGAGTGATATCTCTCTGGAAACCAGTTGCGTACAATCACTCTGACCGCACACTTGACGTTGATTCAGACCGATTTCAAGAAACCAGCAAAGTTTTGTCATGTTTGTTGATCATCGTAATTATGGCGCTCGTGTCACTGGGGTGTACCGAGAGAAAATCAATATTACTAGGGTGCGCAGTCAATACTGATGTTATCGTTTTCATCGATGGCATAGTATTTATGTTTACATTGAAGGCTTCGAAGGGTTCTTTGTGAGTCGTTTCGAGAGGTTACGACGGTTCCTAGTAGTGTAGTAAGACAACGGAAAAGTCCAGATTCGAACTGACGCCCACGGTTTGTAGTGATAGTTGAAGAGCAGCGAAAGTTTGGTGCCCATCATTCGACGAAGGTGTGGGCTACTTTTTTGGCAGTAATGTCCTTGATGGACACTGCCTCCGGTCATCGAGTGAAACGGCCTACACAAGTTGAGAAATAAGGGTATCCATTTGGATCTGGTAAAGGTACTAAGGCGGGACTATAATTTCTGGACGAGGTAATCAGATATAAGATAACAGGTCGCAGAGTTTGGCGAAAAATTTCCTTGTGTATTTGGTTAAATAGAGTTTTGTCATTATAGATGATAACAGTTCGTGATGTAAAGCCTTAATCTAATTACTGACCTTAATCATCAACTGTAGATCATGGGTTGAATTCCTCACACAGATTTACAAGCCTCATTTGATCCTGTTTATTAGGTAAACACTCTGAAGGTCGCTCAAATGTCATTCACAAATGGTCGAACGAACACCTGGATAAGAAAGTTTGTACGGCGTTTTGAAGACGTTGCGTGGATAATGTTTTGGAGCGATTGGACGATCCCCACCTTTAGATGTGTCGCATGGCAAAGTTTCCTTACCTGTTCCCATCTCTTTTATATACAGCTCCAGCGTTGTGGAAGATAACTCGTACTGAATATCAGTGTCTTCTTTTCGAAGCTGTGCGTGTTCGGGATGGTCGATTCCTTGGAAACTGTCCAAGGAAGTTATACGAGACAAAAAGTCTGCAACTACATTGTTTTCCCCAGAAATGTATATTTGATGTGAACTGCAAAATGTAGTCCAGTCTTCGAGACTCCTGAGGGGGGTGCTTATCTGAAGATGAGTTTAAACAGAACATACAAGGTTTGCAATCGCTAAAATTGTCGGCCTTCAACAGAGTGTTAAAGATGCCGTACAGCACAATAAATAGCTAGGGGTCTCCTACCTAAAGTGCAATACTTCATTCAGGTATCTAGCAACCATCTCGAGTAGAATGCCAAAACTTGCCAGGTGTGGTTAACTCACTGTTGTAGGACTCTTACGATTACCGAGTCGGATATATCTACTGCTATACTAATGGATGCTTATATGTCCTGGTGCGCGAACATGGTTGCTTTGACGACAAGTTCCTTAACTGTGGAGAGTGTTTTCTTCGTGTCATCGCTTAAATTGATGGGTTTCGCATTTCCACAAAGATGATCGGTTAAGGTTCTCATAATAGACGCGCAATTCAGCATGAACTGTCTATAGAAACTTACTAGACCGTTGAGCCTACGTTGTCTGTTGATTGTTGTCGGTTCTAAGCAATCCAGAATGGTTGCCACTTCGCTTTTCAACGATCGATTGCCTTGAGCATCAACAGTATGTCCGAGAAAATCTAGTGAGTCGGTGCCGATTTGACATTCTTGGATGTTTACAGTAATTCCGTGTCTTTTGTAGTCGCTTGAAGACAACTTCTAGATGATGGAATGAGTATGTCTGCCCGGACTTGCAATCAAGCAGTCATCACCACACATATGCAGGAAGTTGAGACCTCTATAAACGTCATCGAATAATCTCTGGAAAGCTTGAGTGAGATATTTCAAACCAAGTGGCATGCGGAAAAATTCGTAGAGTTCAAAGGGAGTGATGATAGTGGATTTGGGAATGTTGTCAGCAGCCATGGGAATTTGGTTATATGCTTTAACCAGGTCGGCGTTCAGAAAAACGGCTGTACCTTTAAAGGTAACTGTCAAATCGTGAATGTGAGGCGACCGGTAACGATCAGGATAGGTTTTCGTATCCAGTCACCGATAGTCACCAGCTGGATGCCCATTGTTGATGTCGGTTTTAGTGACCATGTGCAAGGGAGATACCTATGGGCTGTTCGATGGCTGAATAATTATCAAGCCTCCCATGTAGTCTTTGGCCAACCTCAGTTTTTCGGTAGCTAGTCGGCGTGCTTTCGAGAATTCAGATGGTCCTGTAGTCGTGATGTGGTGTGCAACATTGCTGGTCGCATACGACTATTTTGCTCGCGTTTGGTACAGATCAGAGTACTTAACAAGTATCTCTTGGTAGTATTGATCGATCGTGTGTTTTACTGTGACTGGGGATAATCTACAATCGGAAAAAGAAGTTACGCAAATAGACATATATTAGTTGTTCTGTCTACTGAACTTCGTTTTCACTTGTCGACAAGTAGATTATGCTGTTGTGGTGGATCTATACCAATAAAAGGAGTTGAAACATCTGCGACAACGAAGGTCCAGTGAATGAGTTTGCGTAAACCCACGTCATGATGCACGCATCGTCTACCGTATGTGGCAATCGGTTTCCCTTTTGGCGCCTGCATGTTGAATATGGGCTAGTGGATTCGATCGTTGTGATTTCGCAGAAAGAACACCAACTTCGGCGCCGGTATCGACGGGCTAGTATAAGTTCATCATCACATCAGTGGTGTACAACGGATGGCTGTGTTCACCGGCTACAGCTATCGTTACACATGCCGGCTGTGAAGCTTCTCGAATGGTTTACCGTGTCGTACAGCTTTAAGATTAGGAAACCGCACGACTTTCAGTGGTTTCTAGAAGACTTTCAATGATTATTGTGATACCAACACCAATCAGGATTGTCTGCTTCTCGTGATATGGAGATAGATCTTTTTAGTGACGAACTTCTTCGAGAGGCTTGGGAAGGTCTTCTATTATGATGAATATTAGGATAACAAGTGAGAGCATGACAGCGGTTGATGACATCATTTTGTGTTTTCCGAGGTTATTCTTTGACAGAATAATCCCTGGGGATGAGGGGTTCTGATGATCTTCAGAATCCAATCGGCAGATGCATTCATCTACAACGTTATTTTGAAATGGGAAGCTTAGTGGGGAAGCTTGGATAAGAAGAGCTGTTTGAACAGGCCATCGTCAAAGGTCGGTTGACCTGCGATGGCGTTTGAAGCGAACGGTACTGAGTCCCAGAGTGAACATCAACTCTGAGACGCAGGCACATCCAGCTGACGAGTCCCAAATAGGGCGAAACGCGCGTCCTGGATTCCACTGCTAGCCACTATCCATCTTTGCTTACAAGTCTATTTTAATTCTCTTGTCTTGCAAAGTAGAGGACTTATCAGAATACTTAAGGCGTTCACAAGCCCCGGACAACTCACTTGTCAGCTGATCATCGACTTTCCCATCGAGTCATCAACAAATAGAATTCATTACTTCGTCTGCCAACGCTTTCAGAAGAAAGTCAGTTAAAGTGAGAGACCACGATTGCCATGATTGAAGATGCCACATGTATTTGGAGTTCGACAACGCTTTAACCAGTAACACCTAAAATGAATCGCACCCACCAAGAGAAATCAAAAGACAGAAGCCAGGAGGTTCAAAGATAAATTTGATAGGTTATCAGTCTTTTGAGGATCAACTGATCTAGGCTGGCTAGCGATTGCAGGGGATGTTGAGCACGGCGTTCCCACTCGTGATCTGGTGCGTATGCATGACCGAGCGCCTTCAGCTAGCTGAGTTCACTAGAACTAATGTGGTCAGCATCCAATCTGGAAGACTTACGGATCTATTTATTTTAGGGATTTGTTTACCGCTACATGATCAACACAAGCCACCCAGCTCCTTTCCTTCGAGGATTGAAACTGAGACTGAAACATCTATACTGTTTGGACCGAAACATTTGCTACGAACTATGTTAGTTCAATAAATTATACCGCTGGGGAAACAAGACAAATGGAGAAGTTCACATGTTCAGGGTGTTGTGTAGAGAGGCTGGATATATGAGGGAAAGGTAATTTTTGAACGAACACTATTGAATACTCTCCCAAGGTCACCTCCGTGCTTTTAATATTCACTTTCCATGTAATGCTATTTCACAGTTTGTTTAGGTCAAGGTAAGCATAACAAATCAACTTTAAAGGTCTACCCGAAATCACTTTTTAGTTCCCGGTTTTTCTGTATATCTCGGATTGTCTGTTCAAACATTTCAAGGTCAGTTGTCGCTGCTATGACACATCGCGAGTCAATACGGCCTGTCGTTACGTCAGATCTATGTTCTCAGGACTTCGATTCTGTTGTACTTGTAGTTGAAGACGTGTCGGATGCATCCTCGTTTACGCCTCTTTTTGAAACGTTACAAGAAGCATCACAGGTCTGTGTGAAGCAGGATTATAATTTTTTTAGGTGAACCAGAAATTCTCTTCAGATGTCCACACCTTGACTTGTCGTTCTTTACCATCTAAACGTTTGGTATGTTGATGTTCATTTATAAAGTCTCCTAGGTCGTTTCGTTTACTGGTCACCTTGATCAAGACATTGATGATGCTCGTCGAATAACTGAAGCATCAACGAAAGGTATATCTCAGTAAGTAAATGTGAGGTATAAAAGGCAGGTGGTTACAATATGAAAAGACTTATATGAGGATAGACAACTCCAATCACTTAATTCAGTCATATGTCAGGTCAGGTTGTTTGCTGAAGTCTCCCAAGCTGCCCATTTTGGGGAAGCCGCTATAGTAAATTTTGGGGAAGTGAGACCCAAACCCCAAAATTTTCCCAGACTTAAGGAAATTCTCCAATATTTCCCCAAAATCCCTCTTTGACCTTGATCATGGTCATTCGACTCAGGGGATTTCCCCAAACATGAGCAAGGTCATTTGACTTCTGAAGTTTCCCCAAAATTGGCAGCTCGGGCTGATCTCACTATCTCCAATGTCTCTATGATAAGCACATGTAGATCATTGATAGGTGGTTTCATCTAGATTTCACATTACTCAGCAAACATCTGGTGGTTAGGTGTAAAATTAAAATAAAGGAGGCAAACGTGGGGTTCAAAATAAACAACCAAAGTACGATGAGCAAGTTTATAATTATGTAAAAGTAACAAACAGTAGATAACTCAACCAACTGATACCATGTTTGGCCTTTGGCACACCTACCTTTCTCCTTACTTCTGATAGCCAATATTACACGTTGGTTAGGTGTTGGTTGGGCGTACGTAATATCCCAAGCTCCCAACTTTGGGAGAATTTTTGGGAAATCCCCAAGGTGAAATAGCCTTCCCCAAAGTTTGGGGAAGCTTCCCCAACGTTTGGGTTTTTTGTGCCATTTCCTCAAAATTTACTATAACGGCTTCCCCAAAATGGGTCAAATTTTCCCCAAAATTGGGAGCTTGGAATACGTCCTGATTTTCTCAATTGATAGGTATTCAGAATCTTATCAACCAATTTCCCATTTTTGCTTGGCACTGTACGTTTGAACTTTCCATCACTTGTGTTTTAACATGCACTTGCAGTGCTATAGCTACACCTATGGTCAAGAACTTGAAGTTTACAAATTTGTTCTATAATTTGTATTTGGCGTCTTTAAAGCAACACAGCAAATTGCTGTATAGTCCCGAGCTGCCAACTTTGGGGAAATCTCCAAAGTTTGGGGAATTTTGGGGTTTTTGTGCCATTTCCCCAAAAATTATTATAGCGGCTTCCCCAAAATGGGTCAAATTTTCCCCAAAATTGGCAGCTTGGGGTTTACTCGTCCCTTCGTTGGCAGACGGATATCTCAAATCAGATAAGCTTTTTGAATTAGTGCTAATATTAGATCAGCCATCAATCCACCAGTTCTGATGAAACTTAATAAAAGGTGGGAAACGCGTTCAAAAACTTTGCTCTCTATTAGTTTCTCATTGACATATCAGCCTTAGAGCAGTATGTTTCTTTAGAAGTAGAAAAAGGCATCCCAAATGTACTAACATTAGTGCATTACTGAAAACGATCATAAATCCCTGTATTCTATTAGCTTCTTCACCTGAGATTATATACTGTATATTTGTAGTCCATAAGTGGGTTTCGTAGAATATCAATCCCTGAAGTCAGACAAAAGAAGGGATATTACTAAAAGTATGACAAAGTTGATTAAAACAAAAGGAATAATGAGCAACTCTAGACTACTTGAAGTTGGCAGTTTCAATGGAAATTAACCATAACGATTACTTCAACCAATAGTGATCAAGTAGAGATCTCACAATTTTTGTGTACTTCTTTGGTACGCCTTGAGGTCAAGAACCACAACTGTTGGCAGTAAGTATGCCAATGTTTTAAAGCCTGATGAATGATAAATGATTGACCTATATACGCTTATCGAGACCAAAACCCACCCCGATTTTACGGAGTTTGCTATTTGTCAGTTCCAGACGATCATTTAATGATTATTAAGGTTAATACTTTAGATATTTTATTAGTCAAACCATTTTCTTTTTGGTTATCAAAAGAAAGCCTTAGTTATTTCTGAACTGAGACATCCAACCGTCGAGGCCTGTCGGGTAAGATTTTCCCCAGCTCCAAACATCTAGATAGTATTTCAGTCAACCTGACTGTTAAAAATGTTCCACAATTCTTAAAAACCTCTGGAGTTAAACCGTCGAGCCTCATAGAACTTTATATTTCACCAAGATCAGTAGTATTTCTCAAGCGTTCATAGTTCAGCCACAAGCTCATAAGGAGTTTATTTCTCTATTTCTGCTTAACTAAGTTTGATGTAATTTGTACTTTGAACATACTATCACCCGAAAACTACACATCTTTCAGCATGGCATGAAACTTCTTTCACAGATGTGAGGCTAACATGCAAACACGGTATAACCTTATTCTACCATTCATCAAAATCGCTTCATGTTATATAATTTATGGCTAAATCCAATGAACGTCTTACATGTTTCTATGAGGTATTAGCTGGTCGGAGCGCACTTATACTTCATTAAAATCCTACATTATTCCAAATGGGCTGTATGTTTTTTCTAGGGCTATCAAAATCGGATCTAAAAGACCTCTCCTTCTGTTGGGTCCATTGAAAACGGCTAAAAAGTTGGAACACTCTTGGCTTGAACCATCCGTTTCCTGTTTGGCGTCTTTGCTCGGTGCCTTCCATGCTTTGTATGTGGTAAGTCTCCGGTATTTTTAAAAAATTACTTTTACGGTTTGATTAATGCATTAGTTACCGAACGCTTGAGACAATTCTAGTTCCTGATGACTAAGTTAGAGGAAAGTCAGTCAGTCATTCAGCTCTAACGTAGGACCAGGCACATATATGCATCGGTCCAACTTACCACACTTCATTATCACAACATGATGAACACCGAATTCACTTGTAGTAATATATAAAAGAAAGGTTGTGCATAAGGATATAACATTGGAAAAAAGAATTAGTTGGTAGAAATGAAGGTATAAAGAAGACAGTGTTTACACCTACGCCATTATGATCGATTCTGAGCCATGTCACCCAGTCCTCAACTTCTGGTTACGATAGCCACGCGGACCCCAACCAAGTAGTCTGCATCTACTAACATGGCTCAGACTAGAAGTTAGTGACTTCAAGCACTGATACCACGTTTTGGTTTGTTCGCCCCTAACTTTTTTCCAACCATCCCCTACACTAGTCAGCATTGCGCGCCGTGGTAATCGGTATTCAGGCATACGTAACACGTGGCTCAACCATCTCAGTCGATGTAGATTTGCAACCTCATCAACTGATTTACCATCATTCCCTAATACCCTGCGTCTAACCTCACTATTCATTACCCGGTGATCCCAGCAGATACAAGCTATATTTCTAGGACATCTGTGGTCAAATACTAGTTGCTTACGACTATCTTCTAATCTCAATGGCCATGTTTCGCAGTCGTAAAGTAGAACAGAACGAACTTCTGCGCAGTATACTCGTCCCTTAATTGATAGACGGATATCTCGCCTTCGCTATAGGTGACGTAAGTTGGCATAAGCCAAGCGAGCTTTTCGAATCTGTGCAGAGATTTCGTCATACACCAACCCATTAGGGCTGACCAGGCTTCCAAGATAAGTGAAGTTGTCAATGCGTTTGACTACTTCACTGCTTATCCTTAGTCCGGGTGTTGACGCAGGCCGAAGCTGCTACCTTGACGAGGTGGTCGGGCTTGCCTATCGTGATGACCCAACCGAGCTATATTGGCTGGAACATATGTTCCTGTAGGTTCTACCATGCCAGGCAGGTCGATTGGTGAACGGTAAGACTAAAAGCAGCAACTCAAGGTCTGAGGGCGAAGTCGTACTGCTGACTGTAGAGAGGTGTGACAGCAGTAAGGTGTTTCCCTCGGACAACCAGCATGACAGCGATGCTGCCTTCCCACTAGGAGGGGTGGGGTTAGAAAAGGTCGACCCTAAAAATGTCACACCTCACCTTACCTCACGGATTTCCGTCTCCGGCGGTAAGGCCCTTTGAAGAACGGAGCTAACACGTCAAAAACCTTCCACAAAAAGGCCGTGCGCGACCGGCCTCAAGCAGTTGTCCCTTGGGCTCTGCGGTCACGCTCCCAGGTCGTCAAGAACAACACTAATCCAATTTCCTTTTCATGTTCCTCAAGAAATACCCTTCCACGGTGTGGGCAGCCGGGAAGTGACATCAGCCCTCATACCCGTAACAGCACACGAGACCAAGTTGGTCACATTCAAATCCTTCCTACACCTCCTAATACCTCTCTTATCTCCATGACTAACCCTCCTCACGTCTCTTTATCACCTCGCACCGCTAGGGCAAACGATTCGAGTACGTGGAACGCTATTCCTGGTCTCCTGAAACCACGCTCTAAACTACACGTAGGAGCTTTTAACGTACGAACACTTTGCCAAATAGGACAGCAGGCTTCCTTAGCTAGGACTTTAGAATCTCGCGCCCTTGAGTCAATTTCCAGTTTTTAGCCGATGCTGCGGAGTTGATTGCCTTCATATTTGCCTTCCATTAGGACGGGGCGGCGCAACTGTTTGACAGGCAATCTCAGCCATGAATTTGAATAATATGACTGCATGGTCACTTCTCCCTAGTGGTGGGAGAAAAGTCATTTGACCAACGTCATCACCGTGTGTGAAGACTGAATCTAACAGATAAGAAGATTTTCTTAAGTCATATCTTGTGGGATTTCTAATGTGTTGGAATAAGGCTAATGCAATCGAGGCTTCTAACAGTTTGCAATCGAATGACATTATCGACGACCCTACTTCTTAGTTAATCCAGTTTATATACGGTGCATTAAAGTCGCCTACTACAAGGCTTTTACCCTTGTTACACCAGGACCTAAGTTTACTTAGGGGAAAATCATCTACACATTCTGAACTGCGATATACTACGACTAATTCAATATTGAATCGATTGTATGGTTTCACTGATTTGCACCACGACTCATCTGACATGACCAAGTTACCGAAGTACGCAGCGATAGGTCACGCACCCCGGAATGTGCTTTGAACCAAAGTACAATTTCGTTCCCGTTTTACTGAATAAGTAAAGAAACAATCATGCCCCTAAATGCCCTGGTATGGCCGAGAGTCGGGTGGGCCCGCCCTCCCTCTTGAAATACTCTCACACGGCCACGCGTATACAGCCTCTGCCAGGGAAGTCCTACTCACTGCCTCCTCGTGGCGAGCGTGTTATTTAATAAAAATGAGAGAACGAAAAGCGAATGTCCGGTGCTTTAACCGGATCCCAAACCAATGGTGCACGTGGGCTCCAGTATCCTGCGGGAACAAATGGAGTATGAACCAATCGTTGGTCACCGGCTACCATGGGACTGCATCTCCTCACGATGCTCCACTGCCTTGTGGGCCAGACCTTTAGGTCAAAGGCTCGGGGTGTGGCCCCCTAAGATAACCACCTGCTTCGGTCTGGGCACCCGGGCAGTATCACAGCCCACACACAAATATAATGATAATGAAAATGTGTGGTGCATATATATTTGGTGCCCACTTGTGTTCATGTGTTCAAATAATAATTCACTGATTTAAATTTTTCTACGTGTACTATATTCAATCGAGTGGTATTTTATAGGTCATTGAAAGTAAAGTTGCTATTCACAAGTACAAGAAATTTAGAAGTTTATGTTCTACGGAAGGTGAATACTCCTGTAGCATTGGTAGCGATAATGGTTCATATCACTTAACGTCTCGTTCGTTTATCTGAATGGTGAAAGGGTTGTTGATTAGTGTCTGTGTAATTAGCAATAAAGCTCAAAACCAATAGAAACTGTATAAAAACGTTCTTTCTAACTGTATATATTATCCAATACTTTTGTATTTCTGTCTTGTCTTTATCCGTCTATTACTCTCTTAAGCGATTTGTTGCCCATAGTCACTTGATTTATCCTGTTATCGTTTTCCTCTTGATGATGATTTCAAGTGGTAAACTATATGGGGGGGGGAGTTTAAGCACATTTTTAACTTCCATTTCTTATATTACAAAATTAAACTTTCAAAATGTATGCAGTACCAGTAAAATAAATGTACTAATTTTAAATTTTCTCTATTTAATCAGCCCCTCGAAGTTCGTGAGTTTGACCGTCCGGAAGGTTCTACATGCACAAAACCTATTCAGTCACAAAAAGCTGAAGTCCTGGGTTGGTTTTCTGGGACACATTACGCAGTAGACCACGAGAAACTTGTAAGATTTTATTATATTTTGTTGTTAGTGCTTTAATATTCGGAACAAATTGGCTATTTATAAAATATTGTCGTAAGTAATGATCTTTGTTTGGGTTTAATGCTTGTCATATCTTTTTATAGTGTAGTTTTCACCTGGTTTGGTTTGAGTTCTTAAACTACAATTCAGTCATATCTCAGTTACTTCATTCTTTAATTTGGACAGCAACAGGATATCGGCTGTCCCATAACTTCACTCAATGTAGTTTAAGTGATTGAAAGTTGCACTTCGAACCCAACTTATTTTCTGTCATGTTCAACGCATCATGACCATATTCTTGTATCACTATTCAAACCATGTTTGGAAACAACAATAATACGACGCTTATGATGCTGGTCGTGTACGATTAGCAACAATTAACCAGTATATTTAAAAGTTGTGTTACACACAAATAATCAAGAAAACGAAGATAATTGAAAAATATACAAGTGGTTCTTAGACATATGTCTCTCTACTATTTCCACAAATCCATCAATTGGGTTTGTAAATCACTCGCTCTGGGAATGTATAACAGTCTACTTAGTGGTCCAATTAGTCATCGGATATGTTAGATTGTACACTAGCGTTTGAGTTAACCAGTTAATAACTGCTGTTATTTCATTACTGTTTATACTATGTGGTTTTCTTGATCCATAGTCATTTTTACTTTCCGAAACTAATGTATTTACATATATTCATAAACCATGATTTTGACTTAGTTTTTCCTTATCTAAACTATATAGACTGGATTAGCCTGGTGTTTGGAAGAGGGTTTACGAGTCGCACGTGATATAGGTGGATCTGACCCAGAACGTATGAGTGCAAAGAATATAGTGACGTACCTTCAAAAAGAATTGACAGAACCTGTTCAGGTGACTGATTGTCCTGTTGATCGAGGGCTTTACCCTCTGTCAGCTATAGTAGATCGTGGAAGTAAGTTATTTTCTTTAGCTTGACAGCAAAATAATAAAAAAACAGCTCAACTTATTTGTGTACTACATGTTTACATATATTGAAAATATCTAGTAATTTTCCATGTGCAAATGATACCACTTATGTGTCATTAGGACTATCGAACTTAGCGTGTTTCGCATTCTATACTTTCGAGGAGTTATGATAATATATCAATTAAATTAAACGGAGCTTTGTAGATCCGTTCGCTTGATCTATCTATGCTACATCCGAAATTCACTTAAAATCTCCTAGGTATGTTGTTAATGTTCATGGTGTTAAACTTAGATGGCACGGGTAAGCTTTAACACAAGATTAATAAGCTGAGTATTATTCTTGCAGACTGTCTTGTCTGTAGTGGCCGGTGGCAACCGGTCCACCTTACGAAGTGAAGGTTCACGAGGAACTGTTGAAGCTCCGAAATTCACCAGACCTTAACGATGTGACTCTGACTCATTTTAAAGATGATAGCGAACACCTGGTCAGAAAACTAACGTGTTTGTTAGGAAATGTTAGGAAATCACTGCCCTAACATTATGGAATGAAGCAGTCATCATCTCTATGTTTGAAATTGACCTGTCTTGTTAATACAGTGATTACTGTGGGATGCGTCTACTTTCGATCGTATCCAAACTGTTAACGTTCGTTGTGCTTCGTAAATTGTACAAAACTAATGAGATTGACTGATTTTAGATCAAGTTTTAATCATATCACCGTCCGGCAAATGTTTTTGCTTTTCCACACTTCGTAAAGGCTAAAAATCTATGTTTCTTGATATGAGTGTTACCTTTGATTCGTGGGATATGATTGCGCTTTGCGGTTGTCTTTTGTAGCAGTGTCCCCCGAGAAGTTTACTGATATTTTGAAGTTTGTACACAAACACAGACAGAGCGAAGGTATACAACTACCTCTCTCCATTATTGTATTCATGCAATGAGATTTTGCTCAGTTGCCCAATTTCACCACACTTCAACTTTGGAATCGATGATATTCTGGAAACAGGTCTGACGTCAGTATTTCCCAGTACCTGGGAAAAGGCTCTTCAACTTTTTCTCTTGTTAATTGTCACGATTTGCATCCTACTCCAAACAGCTATTCTTACAAAGCCACATTATTATGTGGTGGTCGGTATTTGATATAATCCTTAAACTTCGTATACAGTTCGTCGTGATAACCGTTCTATATAACGTACCAACGGTATATTAAACAGAAGGCAAATACGAAGTGTCGATTACGTTTATTACGAAACCACACACATATATCCAAATAATAGATGTGTTAAACAAGCATAGGAGAGTTGTGCCGAAAGGCAAGCAAGCGAACGAGAGCCAGAGCAAGAGCGTGACGAGACCGTGCGAGCGAGTGAGCGATCGAGAGTTCTAGAACATGGCGTCACTATTAACGTGGAAAAGTGTGAATTTGGAAAGGAATCATTGCAATTCCTAGGTCATATGATAAATTCACATGGTATCACGCCAGTTCCGACAGAAGTTGCTGCTATTCGTAATTATCCGTTGCCCGATTCACAAAGAAAATTACGAAGATTCTTGGGGCTAATAAACTACTATTATAGACGATTTATCCCAAACTGCGCAGCAATATTACAGCCATTGACGGACGCCTTGCGAGGACATACTCGAACATTCCGTCTTTCAGAGGATGCTATACAGGCTTTCGAGAACGCTAAGCGAGCGCTAAACGAGAAGATGATGTTGGTACGACGAAAGAGCGAAGCACCATTAGCAGTAATGACAGACGCATCGAACTTAGCAGTAGGAGCCGTTTTGCAGCAGTTAGTAAACGGTGCATGGGAGCCACTTTCATTTTTCTCGAAAAGATTAAATCCTACCCAAACGAGATATAGTACTTTTGGACGAGAATTATTAGCAATCTACTTGGCAATAAAACACTTCCGTCATATGGTCGAAGGCATAAGTTTTACCGTCTATACAGACCACAAACCGCTAACGAAAGCATTAAGCGCAAAGCAAGACAATTATTCCCCGAGAGAGATCCGACAACTAGAGTTCATTTCACAGTTCACGTCCGACATACAGTACGTTAAAGGACAAGAAAACGATGTGGCCGACGCATTGTCACGAGCAACGATAAGCACACTTATGGCAAGTGGAATTGATTATAACGGTCTAGCAAAGTTGCAGGAGAGAGACATCGAGCTAAATAAACTCAAATCCGGTGGTATAACATCATTAGTACTCGAAGAGGTGCGGTTTGGTAACACGAAAGTAATTTGCGATACATCAACAGGCCGACCGCGACCGTTTATCCCGAAAACGTTGCGACACAAAATATTCGAAAGCATGCACAACATGTCGCACCCAGGAATAAAAGCCACGATAAAGCTCGAATAAGGTATATGGGCTTGGCATAACTGACACTACAATTATTTGTTATTTGAACACATAAATATTAGTACAAGTGGGCACCAAATATATATCCACCACACCATATTTGTGTGTGTGGGCTGTGATACTGCCCGGGTGCCCAGTCCGAAGCAGGTGGTTATCTTAGGGAGCCACACTCCGAGCCTTTGACCTAAAGGTCTGACCCACAAGGCAGTGGAGCATCGTGAGGAGATGCAGTCCCATGGTAGCCGGTGACCAACGATTGGTTCATACTCCATTTGTTCCCGCAGGATACTGGAGCCCACGTGCACCATTAGTTTGGGATCCGGTTAAAGCACCGGACATTCGCTTTTCGTTCTCTCATTTTTATAAATAACACCCTCGCCACGAGGAGGCAGTGAGTAGGACTTCCCTGGCAGAGGCTGTATACGCGTGGCCGTGTGAGAGCATTTCAAGAGGGAGGGCGGGCCCACCCGACTCTCGGCCATACCAGGGCATTTAGGGGCACAAAGCCACGTAACCTATGTTAATTTGGTACACTAGTTTACCAGCATTTGAACGAACCCAACCAAGCGGAAATTCGCCATTAAAGCATGTGAATTTTGGATCGTCAAGGAAAATAGAAATTCGATATTAGTTGTGACCAAAACATGGCACAAGTCCATGAAGTCACTGACAAGTAGACTGAGTCATATTGGTAGGTGTAGACTACCTGGTTGGGGACCGCGAGATGATGGCAACCGATGGTTAGAGACCCTGGATGATATGGCTCAAAATCGTTTGCAATGGCGCAGGTGCACTCTCTGTGTTCTCCCAAATTCTTATCTTCTGGATTCTTCATGCCCCTTTCTTTTTTCTCTTTCCAAATTTATTTCACTCGATTATACTCCTTGAATAACATCTTCAAACCCTAATTTTTCTGATTATAGCTTATTATTTTACTACACCTAGCACTGCGGTATTTGAATCGACCACTGCATCTCTGTCCTAATGTGGTGTGGCAACTCGAACTGATGTACGTACGTACGTACGAAGTTCTACGTTGTTACTGACTGACTATCTGATATTAGTTGTGAGACAAAAGTGAAGTGAAGTTTGTTTACTTGACTATAAATGGATACTACTTCTTGCTGAACTGTTATATGAACGACACTTCTGCCTTTTGCGACGAATGTTCAATTAATTGAAAATTTTCATTCTCTCAGTGCATGCCATCCTTCCCGTGATTCGAAGTTGGAAAATGTAGTAGGCCGTACTATTTCATTGTTCAATAAGCTTCTGACAGAGAGGTCCCAACTGTTGCCGCCACCTTGACGTAGACGTCAGGCTTGCTTATCGTGATGAACCAATCGATGTATACTGGCTGGAACAACCGTTCCTCAAGGTCCTACCATTCTAGACAGGTTGGCCGAAGAGCGGTAAGATTGAAAGCAGCAAACCCAAGATTCGAGGGCGAAGTCGTACTGCTGAATGTACAGAAGTGTGACGGCAGTAAGGTGTTTCCTTCAGACAACCAGCATAACAGCGAAACTGCCTTCTCACAAGGAGGGATGAAGTTAGAAAAGGTCGACCCCAAAAATGCACACCGCCTTATTCCACGGATATCCGTCTCCAGCAGTGAGGTCGGAACAAGTACGGAGCTCACACGAAAATACTCATAAAAAGGTCGTGTGTGACCGACCTCAAGCAGTTGTCCCTTGGGCACTGCAGCACGTTCTCAGGTCACTAAGACCACCTCTAACCCAATTTTCTTTTCAAGTACCTCCAGAAGAACCCTTCCACGGTGTGGGCAACCGGGAAGTGATAACCGCCCTCATATCTCTAACAGCACTCAAAATCACTGTGTTTATAACAATTTTCCTCTTCAATTCCTATTATTTCTTCCACCTGGACTTTCAACTCTAAACTTCCTCCCCAAGTGTCACCATGGCTAACGACTCTAGTGCGCGAAATCTTGTTTCTTAGGACGATGGCTTTTCAGGCCAATTTGTAGAGAAAAACGTGAAATGCATTCGGAACATAGTGTTCGAAAATTCTTTCTTTAGGAAATATCGTTTTGTGAACTTAGGATTTAAAGGTGGCCAAACTTATATTGTATTTAAAATCAGTCAACGACAGCTATAAAATGTTCTGTGCTGAAAAGCTGCAACTAACGTTCACTAGTAGAGGCTTGTCACATGTATCTGTAACGGACCGTCCGTTTGTCAGTTTTTATGCTCTTTTGGTGTAAGGTACGTTGGTCGTAACCATGACGATTCTCCAAAGGTCAGAGCAAGAAGCATAGGAGTTCTTTTTTCGAACATTTAGTCGATTCCAATCACTTCACTTATCCATAGGTTGATTTTATAGAATTTATCAAAATCTACATAGATTTTTTGTATTCGACTCCCCAAAACTACAGAAGCTGCCGCCATTAATGAGATAAAGCCAGAACTGCGCGTACAAAAGAATTACGTCTTATCCTTATCTTTACCATGACCTTAAACTGTTATAATAATTATTGTATTTTACATCGTATTGTAGTGGTTCCTTAGTTTCCAATTATGAATGCTAAGCGATGCGGATTGAACAATAGTCAATCAGCATTAAGCGTGCTGATAGACTAGTGCTCCATGTTTTTTTAATTGTCCCATTTATCTATTGAAATATAATTGTAATGTTTTGTGTTTTTTAATTACTCATAGATAATGAAAGACATCGTGGTCACGTTGTACACTTAGAATACGATGGATCTACCGAATCACAAATTGATCCTCAGCAAATAGTCAATTTGTTTTTAGTTGGTAAAGGCGTTACCTATGATACGGGTGGCTCAGATCTTAAAGTTGGAGGTATTATGGCTACGATGCATCGGGATAAATGTGGTGCAGCTGCTGTGGCCGGATTTTTCAAAATTTTAAACTTATTGAAACCGAAAAACCTAAAGGTTATAATTGTGAATTTGGTTTTTATGCAGTTGATTTAATAGGGCTTATTGAACAGTTAGTTACAGCAGTGTTTAGATTATATTATAGGGTTCATTAATTGAACTTCAAGTTGTTTTAAAAATTACTAAGATAAACGTTTAGAGTTTTCACGCTTGCTTACTAAAGAATGTGGAACACTAGTTCATTAGATACTTAGTTACACCTGTTGCCCCTCGTGGAAGACCATAGGCCGCTCACCGAAATTCTCCATCCAACTATGTTCTGGACAGTTCTTTCCAGTTGTTATTCATTCTATTGATGTCTGCTTATAATTCTCAACGCAGTGTGTTCTTTGGTCTTCCTCTTTTCCGTTTCTCTTCAGCATTCCGAGTTACCGCTTGCCTCATGATCCAGTTTGATGATTTACACAGTGTATGTCCTACCCACTTCCAAAGTCTTTTCCTAATATCCTCTTAATTTAGAAGCTGGCTTGTTCTCCCCCACAGTAGGCTGTTGCTGGTGGTATCCAACTGACGGACATTAAATATCATGTTAAGACAACTGCTCATAAATACTTGTACTCTTTTGATGATGGTTGTGATATTGGTACAAGTTTCAGCTCCATACACTAGAATTGTCTTCCCGTTCGTATTGAAGATTCTGAATTGATGTTAGTTGACAGTTGTTTTGAGTTTCGTATGTTCTTCAATTATAGGAATGTGGTGGCCATTTCTTTGCCATTCCTTGTGTGTTCATCTGCACCAGATCCTCCTTTTTCATCGATGCTGCTGTTCAGATATGTGAGAATTTCCACGTGTTCTAGAGCATCTGCATCAAGTGTGATTAGGTGTAGTGTGTTGCGTGTTGTATTTGGGGATTTAACATATTGCCCTGTGTATGTAGAGACCTACTGCTGAGATTCACCATATTGTCGAGGAAGGTTTCGAAAGATTCTCCTATTCACGCTGTCAAATGCCTTTTCATAATCAAGGGAGTTGTTGTGTAGTGAGTAATTCCATTCAATTGATTGCACAATATTGATCAGGAGTGTAGCGATTTGGTCTGTGCTCGACCGATCCTCACGGAATCTGATCTGTTGAACTTGAAGCTGGTCGTCTACTTAATTTTTGATCCGGTTCACATCACTGTTGAAAAGGTTTGCTGGTAGTGATAGTAGTGTGATGCGTCTGTAGTGCTCGTGCATGCTGAGACCTTTTCTTTAGACTCTTGATGATGTGTCTTTCTTTCCATTTTGTTGTCACTTGTTCTTCCTCCCTCACTGACTTTTTTACGAGATGTGGTTGTTGAGCCCATGCTCGACCCTCCTTTATTCAGGCTTGAGACCCCCAGTAATCATAGAAGGGCTTTCGGCGGAGTTTTTCACCGTTGGATTGTATGTAGAATAAAACAAATAGTACCTGGTTGGTATTATGGTATAATGCATTTAGTGGCTTTCCTTGGCATATTCCTTTTAATAACTAACTTATTCTGATCAATATTTGTCCTTCTAAATGATTCAACCCAGTTATTCACTTTATGCATCTATAGCATGTTACGTTTTACTTCCCTGATCAATTATCTGTTCAGTCAGATTAAATGTTAAATCTAATAACCTTCACCATGTTTACAGAGTTCCTTTTTTCAGTATCAATTATAAGAATGTGGTCAATGATTTGTAACTTATTTTGTTTACCTGAGGGTGATGTTCATCAAACAATTGTTTCTCTTCTGTTTTTCTTAGGTGCATGGTACTTTAGGTTTAGTTCGTAACAGCATTGGTGAAAATGCTTATGTAAGTGATGAAATAGTAACTTCACGTGCTGGAGTACGGGTTCGCGTGAACAATACTGATGCTGAAGGTCGAATGGTTATGACTGATTTATTATGTGAAGCTAAGGAGAAGGTAAGTGAATAAATGTATATTTGCCTTATCTATCTACTTGTTACTTTTTTGTTTCAAAATGAAGCGTGTAGAACTAAATTTTCACAATATTTTATTTTTGTCTGGTTAACTGAACAATCGTCCATTTTGTCCCACAACGACACTTTCGATTATTTTATTATGATCTGCACTTGAAATAGTTTATGTACGCAAGTATAGATGTAGTCTCACAGTGAGATTATAATTGTTCTGTCCAGGCAGCTATCCCATACGACTGATATATTTGAAACGGTTGGTCGCTGAGTAGCAACGACTCCCATGTTTATGTAATTCTTAACGTTGATTGCATTCGGCCGATCAATTTAAAACATGGTTACTTGTGTAGGTTACTCAACCGCTTGAACTTTTTTGCTATGCTGTGTATATGAAGGCGTTTAGGAGAAATTCTTGTAATGCGGATTCAAATCCCAGGGAGGTTATTAGTTCTTTTAAGCCTGAAAACACACGCTGCTAGGTGTTATCGATTGCCCCAGTCAGGTGGAGCACAATGAATCGAACTTGATTAGATAGATTGAACCTCTAATATAACAAAGGCAATCGAACGACACCACAACTACATACAAATGTGTAGAACAAACTCATAACTGAAGTTAAGGCAAGCCTACGAACTGATCTTTTTATTTCAGTAATATTCTTTATTTATTTGAACACATAAATATTGGTACAAGAGGGCACCGAATATATATGCGCCACACAAAACAATGAGAATTCGAAGAGAAGAAAAACAATAACGTACAGATTAGTGTAAGGTAGTGTAATAATAATAGTGATAATGGGGGAAACGGAGAGGGACAATCGGAAGAAATCTTTCAGTTAAGGAAGATACAACCACTTTTTATGAAGAAAGTAAAAGAAGGTTACAGCAGGATCGCCACTGGCTTCTATTCTGAGCCATATATGATAACGTCTCTGACCACACTGTCACACAATCTCTCGGACCCCAGCCAGGGAGTCGTGACGGACCAACACAAGCCAGCTTTTTGCAGCTTTCTTTCATACCACGAAACCATGTCATACACTAACCAGTCCCAGAGTCGGAAAATAATGCGCGACGTGGAATTCTCTGGGACGACATTCGGAGAACATATCCAAGCCACCGAAGTCGATGTTTCAAGATGGTGACACCAATTGCATTATCATCTCTGTGCCCGAACACACGATGCCGAACCTCTGCATTACTAACATGGTGTTGCCACTGGATGCCAGCAATCCTTCGGAGACAGCGATGATCGAACACAGAGAGTCTTCTAACATCCTCAACTCAGAGAGGCCAGGTTTCACAAGCATAGAGCAAAACTGCTCTCACCGACGCGTTGTAGATCCGACCTTTACGAAGGCGCTAAAGATGGCCCAGATTAGCATACGCCGCTCTGTGCATTGATCTCATCACTCACACCCCACCAGCACTTATGCAGCTACCTAGATACACGAACTTCTCGACTACTTCTATCTGCCCACCATCCAGGGTGAGTACAGGATTAGAATCCTGTCAGTCTTGTAGAAGTACTTTGCACTTCGAAGGTGCAAAGCACATACCATACCTACGGACACTGATTGCCAACTGATTAAGTGCGGATTGCATGTCTTGGGCATTATCGCACAGTAAGACAATATCATCGGCGTACTCAAGGTCGAGAAGTCTCTCTCCAGGCAACAGATCCACACCGCCATTACTTACATCCATCAGAGCTGTTTCCAGGATGTCATCGATGGCAAAGTTGAAGAGGAATGGTGAGATTGGTCAACCCTGCCTAACCCCACTGCCCGAATGGAACAACGGAGAAAGGTGGTTGTATGCCCTCACTCTGCCTGAGGTGTTTTTATATATGTCCTTTAGAATATTAATAAACTTCTCAGGCACACCCTTCTTCAATCCCAGAGAACAGTCCTGTCCAACGAATCGAAGGCAGCCCTAGTGTCAAGAAACACTACGATTGTCGGCCTTTGATAAGTATGACGGTGTTCTAACATTTGGCGGAGGGTGAAGATATGATCAATACATCCTCGACCGGATCGAAAACCAGCCTGCTCCTCGCGAGTCAATCTTTCTTGGGTTTTGAACAGCCTACGAAGTATGACGGAAGCCAATAGCATGGATGCAATCGGAAGTAGACTGATAGTTGTTACAAGAACGACGTGAACCTTTTTTAAAGATAGGGACAACTATCGACTCATTCCATGACGTTGGTACACTCTCTAGCTCCCAGACCTTTGTAAACAACGTTGTCAATTCCTTAGCCAGAAAGTCACTACCATCTTTAAAAAGGGCCGGAGGTAAGTCATCTGGGCCCGGTGATTTGTAGCGTTTCAAGAGATGGAGTTGCTTGCGGACCTCCGCCTCATTTGATGGGTCAGTCGTCACCGGCCATGGAGGGCAGGACAGTCTGAACGATGTTGCCGGAGCAGCAGGCCAGTTGAACTGCCCTCCGAAGAATTTCGCCCATCGCCCAAGACGTCGATGGATGTTAGTGATTTTCATCCCGTCATCCTCACAGATTGTTTCGCTCACACCAGACTTCTTGCTGCCAGTGGCTTGGATGAGATGGAAGAGCTTTCGGTAGTTACCAGATGCAGCTGCTGCTTCCAGCTCGTTAGCGCACTCCGACCACCAGGCTTCTCGGTCCTTACGCAAACTTTGCCCAATTTCCTCACGTAACATTCTTCGTTTGTGGTCAAACTCACGGTCACCTGCAGTAGATCGGCGGGCTTCAATGAGTTGTAAGGAACCAGAGGAAACCCAGTGCTTATAAGCCGGACGTTTCGCAAAGCCGCAAGCGGCTTTACTCGCCATTTTCATGGCGTCATGAAGTTGCAACCAATGATCATCTATACTTTTCCGTGGAATGGTAGCTAGCCTAGAAGCTAGCTCGTTTCTATACTTACTTGCAACATAATTTACAACCAACTTGCTGACATCAATCCTTTGGTGGCGGTCACTTCGTTGGCCACTGAAGAGTAAGGTAAGATTGGCGGCGGTCCTGTACACAACCACGCCAGCGGTAGCTGATCGCGATGTGATCAATCCGAGTCCAGTCTTGAGATGCAGAGGGAGGACGCCAGGTGGCACGTCGGCGATGACTGTGCCGGAAGTTAGTGCTAGCCAGAAACAGGTTGTGGTCTGCGCAAAGTTGCAGTAGACGGTCCCCGTTATCTGACCTGCGACCAACGAGTCCCCATCGGCCACCTAAACGACTCTCTTCTGTACCTAAACGCCCAACCTGAGCATTCAAGTCTCCGGCCAGTACTGCAATATCTGTCGGACGCACTTTCTGGAGAAGAACAGATAACTCGTGGTAAAACTCATCCTTGATTGCATCCGGGCTGCAATCTGTCGGGGCATAGGCGGAAATGACGAAAATACATCGTTTCTCACGCCGATTTCTTATCACTTTGATGGAACTTTCTAATCTAACAGCATATAACTGACTGTTAATGGGGATCCAATCGATAAGTGCTGCTTCAGCTCTAGCGCTTGGTGCGACACCAACGCCAGCAAGACCAGACGAAGATGCCATAGGGTCCCCGGATAAACGCACGTAAAAGAAGCTTTTCAAAGCGACAGATGGAGAGCGAATTTGTAGCACTTCACCAGAGTCTTGAATACGGGTCTCGGATAGATAACAGACGTCGATATTAAGACTTTCCAAAGACATAGCCAGCCCTATCTGTTGTCCGACCTGCATAAGTGTGCGAACGTTGAAGGCAGCCAGTTTGAATGGCGCCACGAGGAGGCAGTGAGTAGGACTTCCCTGGCAGAGGCTGTATACGCGTGGCCGTATGAGAGCATTTCAAGAGGGAGGGCGGGCTCACCCGACTCTCGGCCATACCAGGGCATTTGGGGGCTTCAATAATATTCACATGACCTTGATTAAGCAATAATAACACAATTAATTCAGGTAGGTCACCAAAACGAAGCAAAGCTCTTTGCGGCTTTACATCAAGATGCTACTTGGGAATACAAAGGCAACAGTCTAAAATAATGATAACTACAGTGGTGGTCTCAAGAGTTTTCTTTTTAATATCACAACGGTTGTTCGAAATATGCATCTACATCTATTTTGTAGGCATTGAAAGTATCAAATCCACGACTACTGACAATCGCTACTTTGACTGGTCATGTTGGGTTATGCTATGGACTAGGATATACGGTAATGTTTAAGCTTATTTATTGAATCGCTTTGTGGAATCCTTTCCATTGAATATTACTATGTATTATAAGTGAGTTTATAATTTTATTATAAATGACAGACTAAATTATGCACAAAACACACCGTATAAACGACCTCGACTTAGTGTTCTTTCAAAAGTCTGACTGAAATAATTAGGATTACAAATGGATAATCAAATAAAGTATTATTGAACTTGTGAAAATCAACCTGAACCAATCTTATAACACACCGATAACATGTATGCAAATAAAATATGGAATATAATAGTTTATTTGTAGATAATTTGTTTAATTTTACCTTATCTAGTGTTACTAAATAATCGTTGTGTGACATATATAGTACAGTCATTTGTTTATAAGTGTCAATATGCAGATAAATAGTTTTAATCAATTCAGTTCATGATAATAGGTTGCTTCTGGAGGTTTATAAACATATAGCGAAATTAACTGCATTATTATTCAAAGTAATCGTATAGTTTCCAAGTTTGACTTATATTTACAATTTTCCACATGTCTAGAAGAGAGTTGTTGACTGATTCATAATCAAAGTCTGTGTACCAATTATATCAGTTACAGTAATTGATCTTTCCCTCTGTTATTACTGAATTTCATCCTGTTTACTAATTAACTACAAACATATGATTAAATGGTTATTTCAGTGAAATCAAAAAATCGATCCAAGTTATACCAGCATTAACAACTTGGTAGAACTAGAAGGCTGTTTCTCCCTTGAATGGAGCACTTCAACAGTGCGCATCCACGACTGTGTACGCATGAATCGTGTCCAAAGCCTTCGTTCACGCGCGCGAACGATTAATCTCTAGACCGTTAGCTTAGACTCAATGATGTACAAGTCTAGCTTCAACCAACTCGCAATATTTCACAACCATCCTGTCTCACCCAACATGGCTGAACACCCGTCATAACTCACTGGGATTTTTTTCTTAAAACTAGTCACTAGTGAGCAAATGATTGTTGCCGAAATTGTATTATGGCATTCGCCGAAGCATCAAAGTTACTGTCGAGAGTTTCTTGGCATTTTCTTTTTCATCGATAGTAACTTATGTAAATCAGTGCATTTTTGCTGCTGTTGTACTACTGACGAATCTTAAACTGTTTGCTCTAAATAAACTATCTACTAATTATCATAATCTGTAGCTCAGCAACCCAACTCTCTTCACTGCCGACTAGTTTATTCCATTTTCTACTTCACTTTCAAATCTTATCATATTGCACAATCTTTTATTCTAGTTATTCCTACAGATGTATATAGTTCTCATAAGATTCATTAGCTATGGCTTTTCCACGTTCTACAAAAATTCTGTTTAAATTGCTTAAATAAGTCGTTTCGTCCCATTTTTAATGTGTATTCATATTAATCATTGTTTATAATAATGGACATATTATTTACCGGATATATTTGCCATGGCTTTTTTTTATTACATCTATTCACTATGTCACGCATATAAGTACTTTCTTATTTTATGTCTTAGTTTTTGTATGGGGTTTTATACATCTCGATTTCCGGTTTCTTATAATACATAATGCTAATAGTACTAGAGAAAAATCGAAAATCTAATTAAATTTATGTTGTGTTGCGTAAATAATTCTTTACAATGATTTCTGATACTTCAATCTACTTATGTTGTAGTCATCTGGGTCTACTTTCATGTATTTCTTTTTTTTTGTATATTCTTATGCTTTTGTTTTCTTTATAGGGTATCGTTTGTAATGGTCCGGCTAAAGAACTTGGAGAAGATTATGACTATCAGTTTGCTGGATCATTGTTAGGTGAAATGCATGAAGTGCGTTAAGCTAAGTAGTAGTTAGATTATGTTGTTTTGTTTTTTTCTCTCTAATTCTCTTATGCTATTCTGGTCATACGTACAAATCGCTTAACGAAGTAATGAAATATAACTTATTATGAAAACGATTTGTAGTAAAAGATTCTAAATTTGTATGTGTGGTGATGTATTATTAATTCTTCGCTCTTGTTGAATCAGTACTCTATAATATGGTACTATACACATCATGGACTAACCATAGATAACCGCTAAAAGTCAATAGAAACTGGACTGTCCTCGTTGTGAAATCCAGAGGTCATGAGTTTGATCCCTTGCTGGGTGACGAATGTTCTCTTTTCAGAAGTCCCATATTAGATTGGTACACCTGTCCAGAACTTCCTGGATATTATCGGAAAGCCTCTTTTGTATAGGGTAGCCCTGTGCTATGTAATTGAGCCTATTTTTAATATGTACTCCTTATGATCCCACTCAGACTGTGTAAATTATTATTTTATGAACGATGTGCTCATAGTTGATGAGATGTTCCTGTATTGAGCTGGTGACAATTTTGTGTTCTTCATTGAAAATCTACACCAGGTAGTGTTTTATAATGTATCTAGATAGCATTCGTTTCATGTCCCCAGTGTAAGGTGTCTCATAAGAGCAAGTAAACTTAAAAAGTTACACATACACTTGACCCTAAGCAGAGGTTTATTTTTAAAACATTCATAAATGACAAACCTGTTGTAGAAGACGATACGAAACATTGCAGAATAGATAATCTTCTCAGATATTTTGAAATTGATCTCTCCAGAATTTCCTCAGCAGCATCTCTTTTAAATTCTATATTTATGGGAGAACTCTTCTTTGATACTGTAAGTACTCTCTGAAGTTGGCTTTTTTGCTTCGGCTTTCTGTCAATAAATTTGGTAGGATAACCATTCTTTCTTAGTAATTATCGGAGTTTAAGTAGTTTATCTTCGATAAACCTGTATTTAATAAATGAGCTGCATTATAATATTAGTAGTTCGATTATCTAGTTTTAAATGTTTGATTTGAAAGCATGCTTTTTGCAATTTACTATTCAACTACGTTAATTTGCTGATATGTTATTATTATTGTTAAATAATTATTAACTTTCTAGATATCAACACTCCGACGTGAAGATTATGATGCGCATAAAACTGATGAAGAATATTGTGATTTATTGAATTCTGCTCGTCTGATTGGTGGGAAACGTAGCAGAGGGCATCAGTCTCCAGTCGCATTTATGATTATTGCATCTGGTTTGGACTCCGTACGTCCTATTTATTATTTTATTATTTAAAACAATTAGTCTTTTTGATATCTTTCAATAGTGTAATAAGGAAACGATGTGATGCTACGGAGAAAAACATTGAAGAATTTTTATGCTATGAATTCATAAATCTATGTATAGGTCATAGTACATTGAGACTTACTACACTTTTGACAACGAAAAAGTTTTTCTACATCACCCTACCATTGAGAGATTAGTCTAATAGTCTTTTGTTGAAACATATCATTTTCCAGTAAAATGTACTATGTGGCAAAGGTCATTACTATTGATAGAGCGAGGTCCATTCTTCGCTGAGAACCTAAACGGGATGTGAACGACTGAGTCACATCCCACTTTGTTTATCACTTTACATGTGTTTGTGATCACAAATATGTAGGAAGCAGCGATTGTGATTTGCAAATGAGGGTGTTTTAACATGTACCATCACAAATGGAATCAATTAACCAAATAAGAGTAGATGGTAAGCATCTATCGTTATCTCTTTCTAAACTCATAATTGAAACAAGTCATAAGATTGATATTAACTAGGATTACGTGGTTTTCTGCAAAAGTGTTATATTGAAGCTTTGACCTTACGGAAACTGACAACCACTTAAATGTGTTCAAAAAACAGTTTGTTAAGTTTTGCACTATTTTCTTAAACATTTTCTTGATTATCACTGTTTTCTCCTTCCTTCCATTTGTCAAGTTTACCTTTCGACTTTTCGTATATAAATGTTCTTAACAAATATATACGTGATCAGCTTGTTCGAAAAGTAAATTTCAGTCAGTCGGTAACAACATAGGGCTTCGTACGTACGTACATCAGTTTGAGTTGCCATACCACATTAGCACAGAGGTGCAGTCGTCGATTCAAATCCCGTAGTGGTAGAGGCAGTAAGAGAATAAGCTGTAATCGAAGACATTAGGATTTGAAGATGTTATTCAAGGAGTATAATCCAGTGGAATAAGTTTGGAAAGAGAAAAGAGAAAGGGACATGAAGAATCCAGAAGATTAGAATTTGGGAGAACACAAAGAGTGGATGCACCTGCGCCATTGCAAACGATTTTGAGCCATGTCATTCAAGGTTTCTAACCATCGGTTGCTATCATCTCGTGATCCCTAACCAGGTAGTCTACACCTACCAACATGACTCAGACCACTTGTAAGTGACTTCATGGATTTGTGCCATGTTTTGGTCTGGCCCCCCTTAGCTTTCTTCCAACCTACTCCTATATCACTGAACATCGCACATCGAGGCAGTCGGTCGTTGGGCATACGTAACATGTGTCCCAGCAATCTCAACTGATGAAGTTTCACCACTTTATCAATCGATTTGCCATCCTTACCTAATACCCGTTTCCTAACAACTGCATTACTTACTCGATGGTCCCAGGATATACGAGAAATATTTCGAAGACACCTATGATCAAATACTAGTAACCTACGAATATCCTCTACTATTACGGGCCAGGTTTCACTGCCATAAAGTAGGACGGAACGAAGTGCTGCGCAGTAAACCCGTCCTTTGGTTGATAGACGGATATCTCGCCTACGCCATAAATGACGCAAGTTGGCAATTCAATTTTCCAAGGTGGTGATACCAATTGAATTATCGTCGCTGTGCCCGAACACACGATTTCGAACCTCTGCATTACTAACATGGTGTTGCCACTGGATGTCGGTAATCCGTCGGAGACAACGATAATCAAACACAGAGAGTCATCTAACATCCTCAACTCAGAGAAGATAATTCTCAGTTTTAGCCAGTCGTGCCTAATGTCTCAGTAAGGATTTTAGTGTAGTTTTATCTCTATTTTCGTCTTACGCCCACTTTTTAGAGAATTTAATTTATCTAATTTGTAGGTATATCTAATACGTAAGGGGGTTTGTAAACATCATTCGATAACCACTGTGATCAAATTGTGACACTTTTATTATTCGTTTAGTTAACTGGACATTACATTAACATGTATTACTAGTCGTATAAATGCTTTCGTCATTGAATGACACAACGACAATCTTTTAATCAAAATATTTACTTCTTTATAACTTCTCTAGCATTTGAAAAATACTGAAAAGCCTTTGGCGTACACACATATGGATATCGCTTCAAGTAATGGTCCTTGTCCTGGCATTCCAACTGGTACGCCTATTTTAACACTAGCATCGCGTTACATTCTTCCAGAACAGATGAAATGGCCTAATAGAAAGGTGTAAAAATGATCGAATTGTCGACATTTTTATTAAGTTAAATGTTGATATGAACGATTTTCAAGATAGTAGGAACTTGTTGTCAAGTCGGGTATTAGTTTTGATTCACAGCTGATGTAACAATGTACTTTATAATAATTGTTACTTATGGCCTTTTTAAATTTTGGTACTCATGTATTACGTCATTTAGTAGTAATTTGTTGTTAATTCGGGTAATAATTTTGATTCACAGCTGATGTAACAATTTACTTTATAATAATTGTTACTTATGGCCTTTTTAAATTTTGGTACTCATGTATTACGTCATTTAGTAGTAATTTGTTGTTAATTCGGGTAATAATTTTGATTCACGGCTGATGTAACAATGTACTTTATAATAATTGTTACTTATGGCCTTTTTTAAATTTTGGTACTCATGTATTACATCGTTTAAACCTTTAATCAAACTATCTTAAATGGATTTTTTAAAAGTTCAATGGTTTATTTTCATTATCACGTTCTTGGATTGTTGTACCGTAATGCTCGTAGTTGAACAGTTGTCTTAATTTCTAAGGCGTTTTGCTTTCAACCACTAACTCTCAGGATTGAATCTCTGTTTGTATGGTCAACTGACTAGTATCACTAACTATTATACATTCAAAATGTTTGCGACGGAACCAAATATACAAGTCTGAGTTAATAACAAGGAGTACATAGGAAATTGTGTATCAGCATTCCGGGTAGGCAACTTTTTGAAATGATGTTTTTCATTGCAAAATTTTCCGTTGTTTAAGTAGTTTTGGTGTGAAGAAAATTTGTTCGCAAACTCTACAAGTCCTAGATTTTCATTTAAAATAGATTACTTACAGGAAGCTTACTATTTGTAGACCTGATCAAATAATCGTATTTGTTTATCTCTAGTCTATTATGACAGTTTAGCTTTTGCTAAAACGTTGTTTCGTCAATATAAGATTCCTGATTGTAACTCATAGATAACCATTAGATAGAATCTTTGCGAAGTAATGTACTTTATTTGAATATATAATGTTTACTTGATTCGATGATATCAAGTACAACACTGATTAATACTTAATGAAATAAAGGTGTCGTTAATTTTGTCACAGATTTCAAAAATTAAGTAACAAACGAGGAAATCATTTACTAAGTGTTGTATATAGTGCTTAAAGATGTTGTGTATTTATTCTGTTCAAATTGTTACAAAGTTTTAAAAATGAATCAACTTTCCACTGTCTTAGGTCTCCTATTTCATACTGGTAATGATACTGTTGTAACGGGTGGACTGCAGGTTTTGATAAGCAGCGTATTTATCGATCGATCACAGTGACACTTAAGGACGACCTAGAGTCCCGATTGGTCCCGCTTCCCTGCCTAGCCCAGCCAGTTGAGTCTAGAACGCAAGTCACAGCCTCTGAGTTATGAATCATTGTATTTCAGACATACTCTATTTATATACTAACCAAACAAACCACATCGTACCATAAAATAAAAAACAACATTTTGTACAATATACGACAAGTGAAACAAATATCGACCAATAGGGAGTGTACATTTAAGGTCCAAGGACACCATAGACTTAACACGATAATTATTGGTATATTTTTCCGACTATCCTAACAGATACTATCAAATAAGTCTTTTACTGAACTTTCAGCTGGAAAAACTACCATACTCCGTATGTTGGTTAAATCATGTTAAACACTTAAAACATCCAAAAATTTTCCTTAACAATTATAAGTAAATTCCATTTTGTCTGGAGTAATAAGAATATAGACAGTTGATTTTAAGAATTCCTATGTTGTGAATTAGAGCAACGTACATAAGTAAACAATACTGTTTTCAATTAGATCCTCATCATGCTTTACTCAAATATAGCTGAATTAATGCAACTAGCCTCTGTGTCTATCCAGCCGACCGTTGGTGATTCTTCAACTAAATGATAATTTACCTGGTTTTGATATCCAAGTTTATTTACGAATTCAGCTGTTCCTGTGGGGAAAGTTATATCGAACTCATAATCAGATAACTAAGCCAACGAGTTAATAAACACTTACCTTCGTAGTTAGGAAAGGGTATCGTCAAAACAATACGCAGCTTTGTTTTATCACACTTGATCGGTAGCGGTCATGTACTAGATAGAAATAGGTCATTTGAAGTGATTGATCGTATTCCTATTAGTTTTCCTGATTTAGTCCGATCTCTTCCTTTACTTTTATCAGAAGCTATAGGGGTTCGAGCCATTAACCCAAGTCTTTGTATCAATAAGAAATTTGTAACATCTTTATCTCTCCATTGGCCGAGTTCACCTTGATAAAAGATTCTGTTTGTTATTATTTTCCATAATCTTCGTTTATTTTTCTTCACCCTCCCTTTTTTAAATATACGCCTCATTGTTCAATTATCTGACCACTTCTTGTTACATAATCTTACAATTTTTAGTGAATGTTATTTCAGTATCTATATTTTTTCATTTTGTTATGAAATGTCGATTCAAGCCTTTGTTATTCTTATCACAACTAGTACACTTATCATCACACTACCAATTTGTACTTTTCACTTATTTATGTGATCTATTCCACTGTTATCTCTGACTCATAAACTGCCTTGACTGGTACTGGGTTCGAATGCTAAAGTAAACATCAAGCCCCCAAATACACTGGTATGACCGAGAGTGGGGAGAGTCCGCTCTCCCTCTCGAAATGCTCTCACATGGCCACACGTATATAGCGTCTGCCAGGGAAGTCCTACTCACTGCCCCTCGCTTTAGTCGTGTTGGTGGACGTAGAGAGTCCACCTAGGGGAGTTGGAAAACCCTGGTGCACATGGGCTCCAGTATCCTGCGGGAACAAATGGCATATGAACCAATCGTTGGTCACCTGCTGCCATGGGACTGCATCTCCTTACATTGCTCCACTGCCTCGTGGATCAAACCTTCAGGTCGAAAGCTCCGGGTGTGGCCCTCTAAGATAACCACCTGCTTCGGTTTGGGCATCCAGGGAGTATCACAGGCTTCACACATATCAAATGAGATTTGTGTGGTGCATAAATAATTGGTGCCTCCTTGTACCAATATCGATGTGTTAAAGTCAATAAATAAATATTGATTGGTTCAATGATTTTGTATATGCATACAGATATTACTGTATATTAGAGTAAAGCCTATTAAGAACAGTTAATTACCAAGGCTTATCCAGGTCTAAATAGGACGGTAACTGACTGCGACACAAATTAATTACTCAATCCTTGTAGCCACGCTAATATGAACTGGTGAGATCGTCAATTAAAATCTCCAGATCCTTCAATTTCGCCAATCACTCCACCAACCAGGACTATATCATCTGCTAGGTGGCGATAGGATTATTTAATGGGAGATCAATACGTAATTAACAGCTTCTGCCCAAGTTATCTGATAAAGAAATTACCTCAACCTTGTGACTAGTCAGTTTATCTCATCCGTCATCTATCCTTTTTTCTACTTAACTTTTATTCCTTTAATTAATCGTTTTTCACATTTCAACTAATGCTAACAATTTTCGGATAACTCCTAGGGCACTCTATGAACCATATGTTGGAAATTACTTTGTCCAAATGCCATCTGATCACATAAGAAGCTTCACATATCGGAAAATTCTAAATCTAAATGTAATCACGCAATTCAGATCGTGTGAATAAGTGTCTATATTACTAAGTATTGTCTGAAAAATTAATCGGATAGATTCAGGAAGTGCGTAATTCAGTTTAATAAACTGTATAACTGTTGTTACGAAACAGTTTTTCGATTTGCTGAATCAAAGATTAATATCCAGGTTACACAGATAACCTCAACTATTTAATCGTACTGGTGTCCGATCTGATTCAGATAAGAGCATATAATCGGTAATTTTGGTTAGACAAGTAATTTATAAATTCACAATACCTTGGTCAGATATACCATGTACCCATACGATCTGCTTTGACTTTGGTGTTGTCGCAATCCTGATTCGTATATCACTTGAATAAATAAAAAGGTACAACCACTGAACGGTGTGGTATGTATCTGTCTGAAGGTATAGTGATTCGAACCAAGTTTGATATGAAAATCACCGTGAGGAATTTTATTTATTATGACGCCAGTATCCATAAATTTACCTTGTCTGATGAGATGTTCAAGATCGAATTTCAGAGTTCAAAGATCAAATAATTTTTCATTTAAATGAACGTAAGCAATCGATAGGAAGGTTTTTGAATTGCATCTCAAGTTTATTACCACTTCTTGATAAGATACATCCAAATCCTCCAGGCAAATTTTAATTTAATATGAATTCACATCACCCAATATATTATCACCAAGTTACTTGCAGTGTCAAAGAGATTTCATGGCATCTGAACTGTTTAATAAACGTGAATATCATCGTTCCCAACCCCGTATGTTGTTGATTGTGAATCCAAGAGCTGAGAGCCAACGTTCTAAATAGTGACATCGTTCAGTAAGAGTTTAAGTATTTGATGAAATATTAGATATCTCATAAACAGACCTGCGCTTCACTAATGAGTACCCACAAGCACAAAACCTAGATTTTATGCTTTATATAATTGTATCTGACTGTACCAAATAAGTTTTCTCTCATTACTAACATTCAAAATTGTAAACATATTGCAGTTTTCGTAGCCTTCAGGTCTAGATTAGATGAAATTATTTACAAATTAATGATCGATTAGTATACACAACCGTTGCATTCATTGAAGTTGCATGATGGTTGATGGTTAGTCCCAGGATGTACTCTTCCTATTTTAAACTGTCAGCTGGAAATACTGGTATCACAGTGTTTGGATTCATGTTAAGGATCGAACCCGTTACCTTCGGCTCTAAACGTGACTAGTTGACACTATACAGGTAATGCGTTCATGATACACACACTAAATGGGATTGCCTAATTAATAACCGGAAATTAAGAACTCAACTATGATTATTACCTTTATCCTATACTATATAACCTTGTTTAGACTAACTTTTCATGTTTTATGTACATTAATTGCTAAAATTTCATTAAGTGGTTTTTTATGTTTACTTAATGAATAATTCATTGTTAATTTTTGCATTATAAGCAATAAACATCAAGTCCATGATGTCTAATAAATTATACACGTATTATCTTGGTTGGCATAAATCCAAATACATTAGTAAGAATGATTTTATTTTATAAAATAAGGTTTCCACAAAACAGCCACTGAAAACCTGGAAGCATTGGACAGCTATGTTTTTAGTCCTAGTGTGAGACTGTTCGGCAACGTCCATCTATGATCTTGACGCGGAGGATCGATCTCAAGTCCTTCGGTATTGAGTCCAACCTCTTACTCTATAGACTATTGAGCTGAAATCTAAAGGTGTACACAAATAATTAGTGATATTAAGCAACGATTTTCTAATATCTTAGCTGAGTACCTATCTCATACCCGACAAAGTTAAACTTCACCTATCATGGCTAATTTTACTGAGGTTTTTCATTGTATCTTTACTGCGGAAAATGATTTCCCATAATGATGTATTGATAATTCAATGATCATTACGAGCGTTTGATCAGAACTATAACTTATCTTAGATGACAATTCATATAATGGTGTATAGTGAAACATTAGTCAATTATTACACGAACGCTAGTATATTGCACAATATGTATTATTCAGAATAAAAAGCAATAGCAGAGATTATTAAATTTTAAAACATATGAAGCATCAGGAATCAGTATGGGATAGTTTAGAATATTCCAGGTAATATTGCTAATGTGCGGCTGATTACGTTCATCCGTTGAGTAGGCTCATATTGAATATGTTGCATGTAAATCACTTAGTCAACGAAGTAAAGTTTCTAGATATCAGTTTGGAAAAGCGTCAGAAAAATGTAATTCCTATCAGAAAGGTTTATGTTCATATTTTGACCTCACCTCATCTACTTAGGTAGAGGTCAGTCAGTAACAACGTAGAACTTCGTACGTACTTACATCAGTTCGAGTTGCCACACCACATTAGCATAGAGATGCAGTGGTCGATTCGAATCCCGTAGTGGTGGTAGAGACAATAAGAGTATAAGCAGTAATCGGGAAGATTAGGGTTTGAAGATGTTATTCAAGGAGTATAGTCCAGTGAAATAAATTTGGAAGGAGAAAAAAGAAAGGGACATGAAGAATTCAAAAAGATTAGAATTTGGGAGAACACAAGGAGTGTATGCACCTGCGCCATCGCAAACGATTTTGAGCCATGTCATTCAAGGTCTCTAACCATCGGTTGCTATCATCTCGTGATCCCCAACCAGGTAGTCTACACCTACCAACATGACTTAGTCCACTTGTCAGTGACTTCATGGATTTGTGCCATGTTTTGGTCTGACCGCCCTTAGCTTTCTTCCAACCTACTCCTATACCACTGAACATAGCATGTCGAGGCAGTCGGTTGTTGGGCATACGTAACACGTGTCCCAGCCACCTCAACTGATGAAGTTTCACTACTTCATCAACTGATTTGCCATCCTTACCTAGTACCCGATCCCTAACAACTGTGTTACTTACTCGATGGTCTCATGATATATGAGCAATGTTTCGAAGACACCTATGATCGAATACTAGTAACCTACGAATATCCTCTACTATTACGGGCCATGTTTCACTGCCAAAAATTAGGACGGAATGAAGTGCTGCTCAGTAAACACGTCCTTTGGTTGATAGACGGATATCTCGCCTATGCCATAAATGGCGCAAGTTGGCAAAAGCTAGTCGAGCCTTCTGTATCCGTACTGAGATTTCGTCACACACCAAACCACAAGGGCTGATGAGACTTCCAAGATAAGTGAAGCGATCGACACGCTCAATTACTTCACTCCCTATCATTAGTTCGGGTGTCGATGTAACCCAATCCTGAAGCAACATTAGTCAAGTTTTGTCACTGGCTATCATATAAAGACAGTGATCCGAAGGTGATTTCTACACACATGTACTGACCAGTCGAAACACTGACTCGTGGGTACTTATTTACCTGTGTCTGTTGCCCCTCGGTAAGGAACATTGGCCACACCCCAACCAATTCTGTTCTGGAAACTTCCTTCCAGTTGTCTTCAGATGCTCTTTATTCTACTGATAGCTGTTTCCGATTCCCGTCGCAGTGCGTTCTTTGGCCATCCTCTTTTCCGTTTCTCTTCAGCTTTCCGAGTTACAGTTTGCCTCATGATCCAGTTTGATGATTTCCACAATGTATGTCCTACCCACTTCCAACGTCTTTTCCTAATATCCTCTTAATTTAGAAGCTGGCTTGTTCTCTCCCACAGTAGGATGTTGCTGGTGGTATCCAACTGACGGACATTAAATATCATGTTAAGACCAGTGCTCATAAATACTTGTACTCTTTTGATGATGGTTGTGATATTGGTACAAGTTTCAGCTCCATACACTAGAATTGTCTTCCCGTTCGTATTGAAGATTCTGAATTGATGTTAGTTGACAGTTTTTTTTGAGTTTCGTATGTTCTCCAATTATAGGAATGTGGTGGCCATTTCTTTGCCATTCATTGTGTGTTCATCTGCACCAGATCCTCCTTGTTCATCGATGTTGCTGTTCAGATATGTGAGAATTTCCACGTGCTCTAGAGCATCTGCATCAAGTGTGATTAGGTTAGTGTGTTCCGTGTTGTATTTGGGGATTTAACATATTGCCCTGTGTATGTAGAGACGTACTGCTGTAAAGGCTGCTGCCACATTGTTTGTTTTCACCTGCATTTATTGGTGTGTGTGTGTGTGTGCTAGTGGAGATAGGTGATGATCTGTGAAGTCCAAATCGTCTAGTTACATGCAAGGTGTCCATTGTATTGTGTGCTACTTCTTAGATGTGAAGGTCTTCATAATGAAATAAGCCCTGAGAAGAAAGAGCAAGGGAGAGAGTAAACGGTCTTATCTGACTTCGGCCCTCACCTAGAATGCGTTTGTCAACTGCTCTCCATGCATGACTTTGCAGTGTGGTCCGTAGTATGAATTCCGGATGATGTTGAAAATCTGAGATTCACCATATTGTTGAGGAAGGTTTCGAAGGATTCTCCTATTCACGCTGTCAAATGCCTTTTCATAATCAAGGGAGTTGTTGTGTAGTGAGTAATTCCATTCAATTGATTGCACAATATTAATCAGGAGTGTAGCGATTTGGTCTGTGCTCGACCAATCCTCACGGAATCTGATCTGTTGAACTCGAATCTTGTCGTCTACTTAATTTTTGATCCGGTTCACATCACTGTTGAAAAGGTTTGCTGGTAGTGATAGTAGTGTGATGCGTCTGTAGTACTCATGCCTGCTGAGATCTTTTCTTTAGACTCTTGATGATGTGTCTTTCTTTCCATTTTGTCGTCACTTGTTCTTCCTCTCAAATCTACCTGAATAGAAATTGAAGCATGTTTGCAGTTACTTCTGTGTGACTTCATTGCATCATCTTGTGTTGTCTGGTCCTTGTTCCTTCCCACTCTTGAGTTGTCTGATGGCTATGTTGACTTCTTCTGTCGTTGTGAAGTGACATCTATGGGAGGGTGTGTATGGGTGTTGCTTGCATGTCCGGTGGATTCAATGGAGTTGGTCTATTCAAGAGTTTTTCAAAGAGTTCTACTCACTTTTCCCTCTGTTCTTGAATTATGGTGCTTTGCTTGTCTTCGTTGTTCTCGACTGGTCGCTCTGGTTTACTGTTTCCTTTCCAGTTTCTTCATTATATCATATAATTGTTTCATATTCCCTTTTCTTGCAGCTACGTCTGCTATGATTGCTAGATCTGCTAGGTATTTCTGCTTGTCGGCTTTGATGCTCTTGTTCACTCGCTTGTTTGCTCCTGTGTATTCGGCGTTTATTTTTCCTTTCTCTGTCCTTATTCGGCTGTTGTTAATTGTTGTCTTCTTGTCCTTCCTTTCTTGAATCCTGACTAGAGTTTCGACACGGATGTATTTCTTATGGTGATGCCTTTTACCACCCAGAACCTTATGACACGTTGAAGTTAGTGGTTCTTTGATCCCTTTCCAGTTGTCCTCCATAATAGTTTCCTCTTCTTTCGCTAGATCTAGTAAGATATGAAACCTGTTGTTGAGAGTTATGTTGAATTCGTTGAGTTTGTTAGCATGTCGAAGAAAGTCTGTTTTGAACCTTTGTATTGTTGTTTGTACAGTTGTCTAGTGTTTCTTAGCTTCAGTTTCATTTTGGCAACCACCAGGCTATGTCATCTCCTCTCCTAGTTTTCATGTCTTCCATTAACTGTTTGGACTTTTTAATGATGCAAATATGATCTATCTGGTTCTCCTTGATGTAATGCGGCGTGTATATGTTTGTATGGGAAACTAGCCATTTTGTTGTGGGCACATAGCTTTATGAAATAATTCAAGGTTTAGTTGTGAATGACTGATTACCGATTATATGTATCCCAATATAAAGAGATGATCACAACTACTAAAAGTTCTGGAATAATCTTCATAATTGATTATAAATTTTCATTAATAGTATTTATCTTTGACTCAAACAAAACTGATATCCAGTGATGGTCAGTTTTCGATAGTGTTATTAATTAATTTATTTCAATACATAAATATTGGTACAAAGGGGCACCAGATAGATATACGATACACAATAATAATGAGAATGTGAAGAGATAAAGAATGTAATGTGCGTGTAAGAAAAAAACAAGTATGACGATGAACAGAAATGAGTGTATGGTACTGAAATAATAATAATGGCAGAGACAGTTCAATTAGCAAAAGTACATCCACAGAGAATTCTTCCACTTAAAGAAGTTCCGTCTTTCTTTTTATGAAGACATTTACAGCAGGATCGCCACTGGCTTCTATTATTTGCCATATCTGATAACGTCTTTAGCCACTGTGTTGCACCATCTCTAGGACCTCAACCAGGGAGTCGTGAAAGACCGACAGAAGTCAGTCCTGCATAACTTTCTTTCATACCACAACACTATATCATACACTGACCACCTCTCCTCATTTTCCAACCAGTCCCAGTGACAGCAAATAATACACGACTTGGAATTCTCTGGGACGACATTCGTAGAACATGTCCAAGCTATCGAAGTCGATGTTTCAAGATGGTGACACCAATTGCATTAACATCTCTGTGCCCGAACACACGATCGTTGTGTAAGTAAATTCAAACAATTCTATAAATTATCTTCATGATACATTATCATCTTAACAAAGTTTATTTAACAATCAAATCGAAATAACGATTTATTTATGCATAATTCTTACAAGAACATTTAATCCATTATCTCTTGAACCCATTGTAATTTCAATTACCCCTCCCTATTTCCTTTGACATAATAATCAGTAAATCTAAAATCAACTTTATTATAGGTTTCTATGTAACTAATCAATCATTAATTAAAATTATTTCCTAAATCTTTTAGAGATAAAAAGACCTTCAACGATCAATGGTGATAATGAAATTGATTACAGGGTTTATATATAAATATATATATAGCACAAAGAGGAACACATAAATTTCTTCGTGGTGAGTTATTGATATGTAGTAGTGAGAGTAAAATGTAATTAGTCATTGAGCGTGTAACTTCACCTGTAGCTCCTCTAGATTTACCGCCAGTTGCAAGCTCGAGTAAAGGAAGAGGGTTAGGTATGGAGTCAGTAACCCTATCCCGTAGAAAAAATACTTTTCTAAAAAGACGTTAAGCAGATTAAACAAATTAAGTACTGAGTGTGTACAAATAGGCACTTAGTCAATCAGCTAATAAATGTGATTTCCTTTCTTCTCAATGATTTCTACTCAGCATTTACTGATTGTGATTGCTTTCACCTGTATAAAATAAGGTATTATCTACTGTTAACCTATTTCTCTATTCTGAGTCATGAATCCTGGATCTGAAATAACATGACTAGTCACATTATCGAGCCGTTAAATACCTTGATACGACCGAGAGTGAAGAGAGACAACTCTCCCTCTCGAAATGCTCTTACATGATCATGTGCATACAACCATTGCCAGGGAAGTCCTATTCACTACCTTCTTGCGGAGAAGATATTTTTTACGAAATTGAGATGAAAAAAAGCGAATGTCCAGAGCTTTAACTGGGTCGGTGGATATAGAGGATTCACCTAGGAGAGTCCGAAAACCCTGATTACAAACCAAAGATGCACATGGGCTCCAGGACCCTAAGGGAACAAATGGCATATGAACCTATTGTCGGTCGTCGGCTACCATGGGACTGCATCTCCTGACGTTACTCCACTGCATTGTGGTTTAGATCTTTAGGTCAAAGCTCGGTGTGTGGCCCCTTAAGAAAGCCTACTGCTTCGGTTTGGACACAAAGGCAGTATCCTAGCCCTCCGCAAATCGAATGATTTATTTAGCGCATATCTATTTGGTGCTTTCTTGTACCTTTATTTATGTGTTTAAATAAATAAACATCGTAATAACGTATTATCGTGATGTACCTGAAGGAGAGAAAAAAACTATTTTAAACCATCATCTTTACTTAGAAAGCTTATGAATTAGGGCAATACCAAGGTAATACGAACAATATGCATATGCCAATAACAGACTGATCAATTGCAGTCTTAAACACCAATGGGAAGATTCAAGTAAACAATGGCAAATGAATTTAAATTCACCCCATTGAACAAGCAAGTGGCTATCAGGACTCAGTAGCTGAGTAGATAACACGATGGCATTTGAAGTGAATGATACGAGATTCGAGTCTTAGAGTGAACATCAACTCTAGTACATGTAGCTAACGAGTCCCAAATAGGATGAAACGCGCTGCAAACTGGATTCCACTCCTAGCCACTAACCATCATTATATCAGTTATATTCATGGGAAACTATCATAAATTTCTCAGTGTTGTTTACTATCTTTTTGAAAAAAAGATTCTTTGTTTGTTTGTTCTTTTGTAAAGTGAATAAACTCTTAAATCATCCTGTAATAATTTATATATGTAGGCTAAAAGTTCAATGATTATCAAACGAAATAACTATAATTGACATTTTCAATATATAAAATAAGAGACCATTATTTCTGTTAAAAAGCATATTTATATCAGCGCTTTTTATCAAAAAACAAAGGAACTGGCTTACAGATTAATAATAATAATAATAAGGATAACATCACATTGTTAATGACTAATGATTGAATGACCTAATGAATTTATTGATAGAATTAATATTGTTATCTTTATTACTACTATTATACCTTTCAGTAATATACTTCAATATTTCTAAATGTAAAGTGATGAGTGAATACATTATTTAAAAAGTTTTTTTTTTGATAAAATATGCACATTTCAATAGTTGAGATCATGAATCACTTGAAGCTAGACCATCATGGAAAACCTGAAAGCATTGGATGGCTGGGTGAGATTATAATTTACGAACGAACCAATCAGGTGTAAGGTAACAGGTCTCGCATAAAATTCACTCATCCATTTGACTAAATAGGGTTATGACATTAGAACTGATATTAGTTCGTGATGAAAACACTCAATATTATTCCTAACCTTAAACGTCAACTGTAAATCATAATTCGAAGTCCTCATACAGGTTTAGAACCCTTATTTGGTTCTAGTTATTAGATGGACACTCTCAAGGTCACTTTAGAATCACTCAAATGTTAGTCTCACCGACGGCCGTTTTATTCTATAGTGGGACTCCTCAAAAGTGAGCAACCACGATCCCGCCTTGTGAGATTCGTACCCAAGAAATATCAGTCTCGCGCGTGAATACTTAACCTCTAGACCACTAAGCCGGCCGGCCGGCATCCATCAGTGTTAATTTTTAACTAATCCACAAAATTGATAGACACATCCACCATTATCTTAAGTGAATTACTATCTCTCAACAGACCCGGTTGAACTCCGGTGGCCAATGTTTCTCACTAAAACTCCAGGAAATACCTCTTGAAGCCAGTCACTAGTGAGCATATGTTGATTAATATTAGAAGGGGTTTTTGTGTATGTTATAGTAATTTTTAATAGCTGAATTCATGAGTCAAATGAACGTAGACCAGCATAGAAAACGTGGAAAACGTGACAAGTGGAGTTCAACCAGGTCTGTTATGAGATAGTAAGTCACTGATGACAATGATGGATGTGTCACTCAATTTCGTGGATTGGTTGAAGTTAGACATTAACACCGTCGGATATCGGCCAACTCAGTGATCTGGATGTTGTGTTCACGCACAAGACTGATAGGTCTTGGGTTCGAATCTCGAGAGGCGGGATCGTGGATGCTCAAATATATCCATTTTTTAGTAAAGAAACTTATCCTATCATTGAACAATGAACAACAAAACATATTGAACTGTATTAAAACAACACGAGATTAAATTACTGTGTGATAAATATTCGGACTGAACATTTGAATCGATTTCCTAACCTCTTCAGATAACCCCACGTTAAATCTATGCGACACTACTTGAACACGAGAGAAAAGGCAAGGAACATGGAATATAATGTGCAGAAAAGTAAGGGCATTTATAACACTTACGATGGCCTTGGGCTTCTGGAACGTTACCAATTATGGTAGCAGGATATGTAATCATCCAATCAAGAATATGACCCATAACTTTTCGCGGTCTAGACGTTTCTGAAAAACATACTTTTCAAGATTGATTGGGTGAAATGTCTCTTAGCGTTTTCAATATTTCTCTTGGCTTTGTTCAAGGAGTATTCTGGATCTCCCAAACACTGTAATAATAGATACATTCAGCTTAATTTTTTTGTTCATGAAAAAAACAAAACAAAAGAGAACAATTAAAAGAAAGTTGATTTATATTTAGGTCAAGAATACTTTTTGTGCATGCTCACACACTTTTAATATTGAAAATACGAGTATACTATTTATAAAGATTAAAATTTGCAAAGAAAAAGGCATGAATAGTAACAGAACTAAAGGCTTTTTATGAAAATAAAGATTAAAACTAGAACAATTTTAATTGTATGACAGAATTTTAAGGTCAAAGAATAAAGATTAATTTCAATAGAACAATTAGATGATGAAGTTGATCAGATCAACTTCATCTTCTAATTGTTCTATTGAAATTTATAAAAGGAACTAATTGCTTTAAATAAATATTAACATCATTCTCAACTAGAACTATCTAAGTTTAATCACTAATGACTTGCTTATAGAGGAAATTTTTTAGAATTATAATGACAAGTTGGGACTAGTAGAGTTTAACGCTATTAGCTGTGAGGAAGGTACCCACCGAATATAATGACAGACAATCTTGCAGTGTCGTGCACTGATTGAGGTTAGACTACAACATTACTAAATTCTTCCACAGTAGTATAGAGTTTGAGTTTTCGAGTCCGAGATTTAAGGTTCTGAATTATAGATGGTCACTACTGAAGAGTTCCATATAAGAACATGAAAGATATTTTTTTGTCTCTAGGTTTTCGAATGTTGTCCAATTGAGATCTTGTGATCTCAATAACATTGAATGATCTTCACATCTTCCAAACTGATAATAATAATCAAAATTATGCACTCATATAGAAAAACATGTAAACTAATATGTTTTTCTAGTACACAGTTGGATATGTAAAATATGAAAAGTAGTTGAATAAGGTTTATTTTAAACAGTAAAACACACATTGATGATTTATTATGAAGATATAAAATAAGGATAAGGAAGAATATACATAGTTTTGTAGGACTGTTGGACTTTAACTAGATAAAATCTAATGTATGCTCATCTCTTTCTACTAGCAGGTTGACAAAAGGAAAATACATTAACCACTATAGAAGTTCCTTATGAGTCTTACAATGTTGAAAATAGTTGAATGTTATTAGATTTTTATATGATCACATGAGTGAAGTATGTTCTAAACAGATATAACTTGTTTGTACAAACCAATTACTTACTTACTTACTTAGACCTGTTACTCCTCGTGAAGGAGCATAGACCAACCACCAGCATTCTTCATCCAACCCCATCCTGGACAATCCTTTCCAGCTCCTTCCAGTTGTTATTCATCCTTTTCATATCTGCTTATATTTCCCGATATAACGTGTTCTTTAGCCTTCCGCTTTTCAGCTTCCCTTCACGATTCCCAGTTATAGCTTGCCTCGTGATGTAGTTTAGTGATTTCCGTAATGTATGTCCTATCCATTTCCATCGTCTTTTCTTAATTTCCTCTTCAGATGAAAGCTGGTTTGTTCTCTCCCACAGAAGGTTGTTACTGATGGTATCCGGCCAATGGATGTTGAGTATCTTGCGCAGACAACTATTTATAAATACTTGTACCTTCTCAATTGATTGATCACTGGGTGGTGATCAATGTCATGCTTGTCTAGTCCTTATTAGTGCAGATCGAATGCTATCGATCATGTTGCGATGTGGCCACCAGTCTAGGTGACTCGACACTGCTGGCACTATGTATTGAGATTAGATGGTGGTTGGAGGTAGTCAACAGGGTTTCCTGTGTCGAATGTCGAGTCACCTAGACTGGTGGCCACATCGCAACATGATCGATAGCATTCGATCTGCACTAATAAGGACTAGACAAGCATGACATTGATCACCATCCAGTGATCAATCAATTGTGGTTACATCTCAGTCCTACAGGAGGTCAGTCGCGGCCCGGATAGCTCAGTGGTAACGTCTCTGACTGTGAAGCTGGGTGACACGAAATCGAATCCACCAGGGAGCACCAGTTCCCTCAAGATTACAGGTGCACCTTGCTGACGAGTGCAAAGTAGCACGAAACCCGAGTCCAGGGTTTCCTGTTGACTACCTCCAACCACCATCTAATCTCAATACTTGTACCTTCTTGATGATAGTTGTAATAGTTCTCCACGTTTCAGCTCTGTACAATAAAACTGACTGTGTTGACGTTAGTGTTGAAGATTCTGACTTTGATATTGGTTGAAAGTTGTTTTGAGTTCTATGTGTTCTTCAGTTGTAGGAATGCGGCCCTTGCTTTGCCAATCCTCGCCTTTACGTCTGCATCTGAACCTCCCTGTTCATCGATGATGCTTCCCAGGTATGTGAAGCATTCTACATCTCCCAGAGTTTCCTCATCAAGAGTGATTGGATTGCTGTTCTCTGTACAAACCAATTGGAGATACAAAAACAAATTTCCAGTGGTTACACTTCAAATGTTTAGGGACAGTATATGCTTTTGTGTAAAACCATGTGATTAATTGTTCAATTGTAATGTGTTTTGAATAATTCTACTATGATATATATATATGAAAATTTTCACCATTTTGTATAATCATACTTTTCATTTATAAAACGATTTTATGATTGATGATAATAGTGTACTATTACGTTTTCAGTGTAACTGAGTAGGGATGTATAACAATTTTAGACAAGATCCACTCAATATATGTAATTAATGATAAACTATGAATAATGCAGTTTGATAAAGTTAGATGGAGAATCTGTTAGTTGTAAAGAAGAAATGCTTTTTAATTTAGTGCTAATGTGCGGTTAGAGTGATTAGGTGATTTTTAAAGATCGGTTGTGCATAGACCAAATAGCAACGTTATAGATCCTTGTTGAACAATTGATTGAATACAATTCGTCACTATACATCAACTTCCTTGACTGTTAGAAAGCATTTGACAGCATAGATAGGTGAACCTTATGGAACCTCCTCGGACAAAATGGTGTACCTCTGAAGGTCGTCAACATCATCCGGAATTCATACTACGGACCACACTGCAAAGTCACGCATGGAGAGCAGCTGACAAAGTCATTCTAGGTGAGAGCCGAAGTCAGATAAGACCGTTTACTCTCTCTCGGTTTTATTATGAAGACCTTCACATCTAAGAAGAAGCACACAATACAATGGACACCTTGCATGCAACTAGACGATTCGAACTTCACAGATCACCACCTACCTCTTCTATCCAACACACACACGCACACAAATATATGCAGGTGCAAACAAACAATGTGGCAGCAGCCTTTACAGCAGTACGTCTCTACATACACAGAGCAATATGTTAAATCCCCAAATACAACACGCAACACACTAACCTAATCACACTTGATGCAGATGCTCTGAAACACGTGGAAATTCTCACATATCTGAACAGCAGCATCGATGAACAAGGAGGATCTTGTGTAGATAAAGACACAATGAATGGCAAAGAAATGGCCACCACATTCCTATAATTGAAGAACATACGAAACTCAAAACAACTGTCAACTAACATCAATTCAGAATCTTTATTAAGAAAGTGAAGATAGTTCTACTATATGGAACTGCAACTTGGAGCAATGTCACAACCATCATCAAGAGAGTATTTGTAAACAATTGTGTACGTAATGACGGAATGTCCGTTGGATGGATACCATCATCAACATCTTGCTGTGTGAGAAAACATATCAGCTTCCAAAGGAAGAGGAAATTAGGAAAAGTCGTTATAAGTAAATATGGCATACATTATCGAATAAATCAAACTGGAATTTATTTATTAACACATAAACATTAGTACAAGGAGGCACCAAATATATATGCGCCAAACAAATCATCCGATTTTCGTGGGTGCTGGAGTACTGTCCGTGCACCCAAACCGAAGCACGTGGTTTTCTTGAGGGGCCGCACACTGAGCTTTTGGCATAGAGGTATAGTCCACAATACAGTGGAGCAACGTTAAAAGATGCCGTCCCATGGTAGCAGTGGACCAAAAGTTGGTTCGTGCGCCATTTGTTCCTTCAGGATACTGGAGCCCACGTGCACCATTGGAATCAGCGTTTTTCAACTCCATTAGATGTATCAACAGTTTAAAGCACTGGACATTCGATTTTCGTCCTCTCAGTTTCGTAAACAACACCCTTGCCACAAGCAGTCAGTAGGACTTCCATGATAGTGGCTGTAAACGCGTGGCCATGTAAGAGCATTTTGAGAAGGACAGTGTACTCTCCCCACCTTCCACCGTATCAGGGCATTTTGGGGAACTTGGAATCCTGAAGAGAAAAGAAAAAATGAAAGACTAAATAACAAATAGCGTTGGGAATTGGAAGTAGATACCCATAGAATGAATTGCAAATATAAAGGAGATGTCAGGACAGAGTTGGCTGAAAATTGTTGGTGGGCGACCTATGCTCCACCAAGAGGAGATAACAGTCATAAGTAAGTAAGTAAGTAAGTAAGTAAGTAAGTAAGTAAGTAAGTAAGTAAGTAAGTAAGTAAGTAAGTAAGTAAGTAAGTAAGTAAGTAAGTAAGTAAGTAAGTAAGTAAGTAAGTAAGTAAGTAAGTAAGTAAGTAAGTAAGTAAGTAAGTAAGTAAGTAAGTAAGTAAGTAAGTAAGTAAGTAAGTAAGTAAGTAAGTAAGTAAGTAAGTAAGTAAGTAAGTAAGTAAGTAAGTAAGTAAGTAAGTAAGTAAGTAAGTAAGTAAGTAAGTAAGTAAGTAAGTAAGTAAGTAAGTAAGTAAGTAAGTAAGTAAGTAAGTAAGTAAGTAAGTAAGTAAGTAAGTAAGTAAGTAAGTAAGTAAGTAAGTAAGTAAGTAAGTAAGTAAGTAAGTAAGTAAGTAAGTAAGTAAGTAAGTAAGTAAGTAAGTAAGTAAGTAAGTAAGTAAGTAAGTAAGTAAGTAAGTAAGTAAGTAAGTAAGTAAGTAAGTAAGTAAGTAAGTAAGTAAGTAAGTAAGTAAGTAAGTAAGTAAGTAAGTAAGTAAGTAAGTAAGTAAGTAAGTAAGTAAGTAAGTAAGTAAGTAAGTAAGTAAGTAAGTAAGTAAGTAAGTAAGTAAGTAAGTAAGTAAGTAAGTAAGTAAGTAAGTAAGTAAGTAAGTAAGTAAGTAAGTAAGTAAGTAAGTAAGTAAGTAAGTAAGTAAGTAAGTAAGTAAGTAAGTAAGTAAGTAAGTAAGTAATACGTGGTTATTAGTTTGATAATGATGTATGAAGACCAAATAAATACTATCAAAGTAAAGCTTATTTGATAAACATTGTCCAAGCAAACTATACTGATGACAGAAATAAACTAATCAGCAAATTTCAGTATACTTCTAAAAACCTTGATTTATAAGCAAACTATATACTGTTGGATAACTTATTAGCTCGTACGTATTTCCACCCAGTTATATAATGACTAGTTGCATTTCAGACTAATTAATGATATGACCAAATAAGTGAGTAATCAAACATAATGGAAAACAGAACATAATTCTAAAGTTAAATATCAGTGGTAAAACTTGATGACTTTGATGATGACACTGAGCTGAAATTCAATGATCCATATTGTTTTATAGTGAAGTCATTAATCAAACATTATTAAGTTTTAGTTGTGACAAAACTGACTCCATAGATCATAGCTTTCTACAAAGAATTTCCTGAAACGTATCTTCAGTAAAATTAGATAATATATCAAGATTATAGATGGCAGTTGGAGGTAGTCAACAGGAAACCCTGGACTCGGGTTTCGTGCTACTTGGCACTCGTCAGCAAGGTGCACCTGTAATCTTGAGGGAACTGGTGCTCCCTGGTGGATTCGATCCCGTGTCACCCAGCTTCACAGTCAGAGACGTTACCACTGAGCTATCCGGGCCGCGACTGACCTCCTGTAGGACTGAGATGTAACCACAATTGATTGATCACTGGATGGTGATCAATGTCATGCTTGTCTAGTCCTTATTAGTGCAGATCGAATGCTTTCGATCATGATCACGAGATCGAATCCGCCAGGGAGCACCAGTTCCCTCAAGATTACAGGTATACCTTGCTGACGATTGCCAAGTAGCACGAAACCCTGGTCCAGGGTTTCCTGTTGACTACCTCCGACTACCATCTAAATCTCAATACATAGTGCCAGCAGTGTCGAGTCACCTAGACTGGTAGCCACATTGCAACATGATCGATAGCATTCGATCTGCACTAATGAGGACTAGACAAGCATGACATTGATCACCACCCAGTGATCAATCAATTGTGATATTAAGATTTTAAATGATTTGATGTAAATCTCTATCACAACAAACCATACAAAATTAATTGTAGTCAAAAACAATAGGATCAAGTTATTTAAAACTCTACTAGCATCATTTATTTATTAAGTGTATTTGTTAATAGTCTGCCCTGCAAGAGTCGATTCATTCTGAATATAATAAGGTACTAATCGATGTCTATTGAACTAGTTCAGTTTTAATATTGATCATATAAGATATTGGATAATATAGAACATTGAAAAACTATGACATTAAATAATGAAGGCTGAAATTGGCAAGATAATAACTAATTTCATCAATTTCAGAATTGTCTTATCCATGAATGTAACTGAACTTCATATCTATTTTAGGGTTTAGCCAATCATTCTCTTGAATGAATCTATCGATATGCTTGTTTAAAATGTGAATGTTCTACGTTAGATAGTTAGGGATGATTTAACGAAAACCATGGACTAGTGTTCATGCTCTTCTGAATTCATCAGACAACCAATATTTGGAACCACCAATCATGAAATTAAATTAATCGCCATTACAAATCACTTAAACTAAGAGTTTTATTGTAACTCGGTTGGTAGAATTCGTTAAACTCTAAGATGAAATTGTTGTTACTAGTTTATTAGTTATTGTATGCATCCTGAAATATGAATCAAAATATACTTAATTTGATTCAATTTATAGAGGACCTGTGCAGATTATAGTATTTTAACAGTTGAAATCACGAACTGATCTTAGTTAAACGACCACTGAAAACTTGGAAAGTGGGACCACTTACCCTATAGAAATATATTAACACCGTTGAATTCCAGCTCAACGGTTTATAGATTAAGCGTTTAGGCGAGAGAGAGAGAGAGAGAAGGCCTTAAGTTTCATTCCCGCTTGTGAGGTTGTCGATGTTCACAGTTAATGAACCCCATTATAGTATGAAACAGCCTTCTAGTACTATTGAGTTTTTAACAAAGGTTGCAGTTAATATCACTTTGTGATTTCAAATATGAAAATTATCCAAGTTATTTGAATATATATAAGGTCTCAATTTCTTCTAGAATTACAGACTTTTGAACATTATTCAATTTATTACTGAAGTTATTATTGAAATTAGACATTAACACAGTTGGATGCCGACCAGCTCAGTGGTATGGAGGTTAAGTGTTTGCGCGCGAAACTAATAGGTTATGGGTTCGAATCCCATGGGGCGGGATCATGGCAACGTACTGCTGAGGAATCCCATACTAGGATGAAACGGCCGTCCAGTACTTCTAGGTTTTCCTTGGTGGTCCTAGCTTCAAATGACTCATGAATTCAATTATTAAATTACTACAATCTCTACAAAACCCCTATCTGATTATTACAACTCCATGGAAACTGCAATCAATGTTTTGATTCCAAGATATGTAACATTTAATAATCAAGACTAATGTCACCTAAGCATATAGACATCCAAGTACAAATTATTATAAAAGTATTCAAATATTGAATAAACTAATTGACTAAGGTAATTTATCTGTCGTTTAAACAAACGCTTAAGAAAAACAATTCAATCAGGTGAAAAATACAACGATTCCTTATTTATATTAGAAGGGGTTTTGTGGAGATTGTAGTTATTCCAATAATTGAGATCATGAGACTGATAAATCCTGGATTCAAATCCCGCGAAGCGAGATCGTGGATGCGCTCTGTTGAAGAGTCTCATAATAGGACAAAACAGCCATCCAATGCTTCCAAGTTTTTCATAATGGTCTAACTTCAATTAACTCATGATCTCAATTATTGAATCCTTATTTCTTTTTCATTATCCTATTACTATTGATTTTAATGATTAGATTGTATTTAATTTGTATCTATGTGTTTTTGTAAGCTTATGTATTATGTCATATTTGTATTAAGTTCACTACAGTCGTTGTTGCTATGGCAACAAATACATTTTTTTTGTTTCTGGATAATCTCAATATAGATCATTTATAAAACAAAAGTATGATATAGAACAATGATCAATTTATTAATGAAATATTCTAATTGTTTATTTAGTTTAATTAGAAGTATTTAAGGGAATAAGGAAGAGAGTTAGAGTAAAAAACTGTTGAAAATAAAAAAAATTGAGAAAAGAATTCACATCTTATCGCATTATTACCATGTTAGAAATGAAGTAATTAAGCACTAATCAAATTCAATCATGGTTGTGTAATGAGTGAGTTAGTGAGTTACTCCTGTTACTCTACGTGAAGGAACATAGGCCAACCACCAGCATTCTCAATCCAACCCTGTCCTGGGCAATTCTTTGCATCTCCTTACACCGAGAAATGGAGACAGACATGAGAAGAATGAATAACAATTGAATAGAAATGAAGACCCAGGATAGAGTTAGTTGGAGAATGCCCTCTTTTGGGGTAATAGGCATAAGTAAGTACGTAAGTAACTCTAGAATCGCTACTATGTCCTTTTTAAGAAAAATGAATTCTTAACTATAATTACATCGTGTTAATGTTTAATGGAAAACTCGTCTTCTTTAACTTCAAATTATATTAATAGTTTAAAATAACCAAGCGTGTTAACTTGTATGAAATAGAAGAGAACACAATCAAACAATATGAATTCGTCGTATTCTATAGTCAATATCACACGTACTATATTTCGATTTGTGAAGAGAACCAAACACATGACGTATTTACGAAGTATAGATGGATAGTGGTTAACAGTGCAATCCAGGATATGCGTTTCGTCCTGTTTAGAACTCGTTAGCTGGATGTACCTGTATCTCAAAGTTGGTAGCCACTCCGAAACTCGAACCCAGTGCCGTTCGCTTCAAACTATATTGCGTTATCCTCTTAGCTACAGAGTTCTGATAGCCACATGCTTGTGCGATCGGGTGAATTTATATTCACTTGGCGTTGTTTTACTTGTACCTTCCCTTTGTTATTTAAGTCTGCAAGTGATTAGTCTCTTGTTGGCGTATGTGCATCCTGTGCGCACTGCTTCAATATTGATTAAAGTCACGAACCTTATAAACAAAGATTGATAATAGCTAGGGGTGGAATCCAGGACACGCGTTTCGTCCTGTTTAGGACTCGTCAGTTGGAAGTAGCTGCATCTCAGTGTTGATATTCACTCCGGGACTCAAACCCATTAACGGTGTGAACGTCAACTCTAAGATGCAGGTATATCCAGCTTACGAGTCCCGAATAGAACGAAACGCGCGTCCTAGATTCCACTGCTAGCCACAATACATCTATTCTTATAATGCTTGTGAATTAAAGCAATATCGAGGCAATACACACAGTATACACATATGCTAATAAGAGACTAATCAATTGCAGTCCTAAACAACAATGGAAAGATACAAGTAAAACAACACCAGGTGAATATATATAAATTGTTCATTTTGGCTACACTCTATATTTCATTCCAATTTTGTTTGGGGATAGAAAAAACACTTTGATAATTCAACAATAGAGAAGAAATGATAGTAATATACATTTAAGAGAATAAATTAGATTGATTCGATACAAATTTAATTCTCTCTAGACCAAAATTAATTCTCGAAACTTATACAGTTACAAAATATTTACTGTTACACAAATGATAACCAATAGTATCTATGTTAGCAACAATAAATTGTTGTTCTTATTAAAAAGATAAAAATATGATTCATATCAGAAGGGTTTTTGTGGATATTATAGTTAATTCAATGGTTGAGATTATGAGTCAATTGGAGCTAGATCACTATGGAAAACCTCAAAGCACTGGACGACCGTTTCGTTCTAGTATGGGACTTTTCAGTGGCACGTATTCACGATTCCACCTTGAGGGATTCGAACATAGGACCTATCAGTCTCTCGAGAGAGCACTTAACTATTAAACCATTGAGCTGATTGGCATCCAACGGTATTAATGTCTAGCTTCAACCAATCCACGAAGTTGAGCGACACATCCATTAACTAGATTTTATTATATTTCTCTAATAAAACATGTATTATACGTTGTCTTAGATATCAAGTATTGTCTTGATGATCTTCTAGGCTCTGGTACTATGTCGAGCCCATATAGATTATTCTAGCTTTTGGATAGATCAATCTATTCATTCTTCTCAAGCCACATTTTTTACTTATTCGCTTATTAATGCTGACTGTTTTTTTACATGATCGTATGTATGTACATTTCTCATGAATGCAGATGGAGATATTAGCTGTGAGATCCAAATACACACAACTGACCAAGCGTTGGAAATTAAATCAATGAACATTTGCTAATTTATTTCATTCTCACTACTTTTAATCGATAACTTGTACGCATTTGTGTTTTGACAATCATTTAAAACAATTAAAATACATAAAGAATCTTGTTTTCTTCTTGTTCAACTTTTTCATCTCATCAAAAGGTAACCTTGAATTTTCTCAATTTTACACTTTACTTACTTTTTTTCTGGTTAGCTTTGGTTTAGCGAATTAGTTTTCTACGGGATAAGGTCGCTAACCCCATGCTCAACCCTTCTCCTTTACCCGGGCTTGGAACCGGCAGTAACTCTAGAAGAGCTACAGGCGGAGTTAATTTTACACTTTACAAAGGTGTAATTCAAGTTTACTTTTCTTGATACATAACAATTTTCTACTTTCTACTGAGTTTAGTTTAGTTTAGTGGAATAGATGAAACTATTCAATTATTATTATCATCACTTTCATCTTATATTTACTTAATCTAAAGTTACTGAAAATGAATAATTCAGTGCCGATCAACGAATATTGACAAATGTAGAATATCAGAATGTGTTTTGTGGAGATTTTTTAGAAATTTTCACAGATTGAAATCATGAGTCAGTTGAAGCTAGACCATCATTCAAAACCTGGAAGCACTGGATGGCCGTTTCGTCTCAGTATGGGACTCCTCAGCAGTGCGCATCCACGATCCCACACCCCGCCACATTCGAAACCACGATCTATCAGTCTCGCACCAGGCGCTTAACCAACTAGACCACTGAGCCGACATCCAATGGTGTTAATGTCTAAACTCAAACAATCCACGCAGTTGCACTACCGTATACCATTGTCTTCAGTGAGTTACTATCTCACAGCAGACCTGATTGAACTCCACTGGTAACGACTTCTCACTAGAACTCCAGGAGTGTCTCCTGAAGTCAGTCACTAGTGAGCAGGTGATTATTATTATTATCAGAATGGGTTTTGTGGAGGTTTTTAGAAATTTCACTTGTTGAAATCAAGAGTCAAGTGAAGCTAGATGCGCACTGCTGAGGAGTCCCATACTAGGACGAAACGGCCGTCCAGTGCTTCCAGGTTTTCCATGGTGAACTAGCTTCACTTGACTCTTGATTTCAACCAGTGAAATTTCTAAAAACCTCCACAAAACCCATTCTGATAATAATAATAATCACCTGCTCACTAGTGACTGACTTCAGGAGACACTTCTGGAGTTCTAGTGAGAAGTCGTTACCAGTGCAGTTCAATCAGGTCTGCTGTGAGATAGTAACTCACTGAAGACAATGGTATACGGTAGTGCAACTTCGTGGATTGTTTGAGTTTAGACATTAACACCATTGGATGTCGGCTCAGTGGTCTAATGGTTAAGTGCTCGCGCGCGAAGCCAGTAGGTCCTGGGTTCGAGCCCCGGGTGGTGCGGGTTCGTGGATGCGCACTGCTGAGGAGTCCCATACCAGGACGAAACGGCCGTCCAGTGCTTCCAGGTTTTCAATGATGGTCTAGCTTCAACTGACACGTGATTTCAATCTGTGAAAATGTGGAAAAGTTTGCGGAAACTATCTACTTTAACAGAATGTATCTATGACCTATATACAAAAGAATATGCAAGTTTTTATCAAGATCAAAGTCTGTTTTAAACAAAATAGTCTATTCTGTTTTATAATAATAAATAATAATAAGCAAAAGACGAAATTGAATAGGAGAAAAGAAAATGTGTTTAGACAACACATAACAAACTATTGATGTGTGAACAAAAAAATATGTAAGAAAAACATGTTTATAGTAAGGTCTATGTTGTCTAGATTATATCTATATATATCTTTTATGCGCATTGAAGCCATGCAACAGTATACTAAAGAATAGTTTAAAGTATCATTAGACTAAGTAAAAAATTGATTCAATTGAATCGATATATGAGAAAAATAATGATATATATATATATATATATATATATATATATATATATATATATGCAAAATATTTCGGATCCGTAACACAGACACAGTTAGAAATAACCTACTGTGGGAGAGAACAAAGCACATTCTAGTGGAGGAAGAAATAAGGAAGATGCACTGGAAGTGGATGGGACACATATTGAGGAACGCACCCAACTGCATGACAAGGCAAGCCCTCACACGGCGTCCTCAAGGTCAAAGAAGAAGAGGAAGACCAAATACGCATTACATCGAGAAATGGAGACAGACATGAGAAGAATGAACAACAGTTGGACAGAACTAGAAAGGAAGGCCGAGGACAGAGTGGGTTCGAGAATGCGGTCAGCGGTCTATGCTTTTTTGGGGTAACAAGTGTAAGTCTAGTGAAAAAAGGATTTTTGATTGAGAGAATGAATCGATAAGTGTTAGACCCTCATTTAAAACCTGGAAACACTGAACGACCATTTCATCCTATTATGGATGAGCGCTGCTGAGGAGTTCCATATTAGGACGAAACTATTATGCATTGCTTCCAAATTTTCAATAGTGGTCCAACATTCATCGGTTTATAATTTGAATCAAAAACTCAACAATTTCCAAAACCTCACACTGAGAAAAAAACAATGTTTGAATGAATTTGTATAATTGTAGGCGTGATTATACGTTTATTTATTAAAGTATTCTTCGATAATTGATTCTTTCATCTGTAATCATATTGATGCAATATAAATGAAAATGATTTTGTTCAATGTCTTTCCAATAGCACGATATAGTTACAAGTTTAGTGGTCTAGTGGTTAAGCGCTCACGCGCGAGACTGATAGGTCCTGGGTTCGAATCTCTCAAGGCGGGATCGCGAGTGCACATTGCTGAGGAGTCCCACAATAGGTTTTCTATGATGGTCTAACTTCAATTAACTCATGATTTCGACCATTGAATTCTTTATTGTTTAATAATGTTTGAACTTTTATATCATGTTCAGTGAAGAAAAATTGACTACTATAAAAGTTAAAACCTGTAGTGTCGGTTATTATGTCAAGCCCATACATCTTATTCCCGCATTCGGACAGGCCGATTTATCGATTCTTCTTGAGTAACGTTTAGACCTTGCTAATTATTCGCTTATCTCAATCTTGACTCTTTTTGTATGAGCGCGTAAGTGTGTGTACACTTCGTATTCGATCACTCATCACATGTCTGTAACTTATTTTTGTGTGCCTATAAATATTGATTAACACTTGACTAAATTGAGTTGGCTTAACCGCCACGACTGCGCGTCGTTTCGCTTCTCTCTATTGCATTCGCTTCATATACAAATATATGTTTTGATCTAGTTTTCTAAGCTGAGTATTTTATTCCTAAAACAGTCATTTTTCCATTCAACGTTTGTGCTAATGTCGTTGTTCAGAATGACGATGAAAGCTCTATGAACAGACTACTCAGCTTAAAGAACAAAACACTATCAGAAATAAAACGTCTTAATCTAGTAAGAAATCAAAATATGCTACATAAACACTTCTTAGATAGGGACTTTGAAAATAAAAGAAGCATTAGATTGATGTAATGTTACTGCTTACAGCATAAAATGTTTGATTGTGTTCAAACATATTATATTCAACAATAGAGCTCTTGGTTACGTCATCCCGGCTGATTAGTCGAACATATTTTTTCATCTCCGGGTTAAGTTAATGAACTGGATAAACATTATTCTGATAGATGGTCATTAGCTGAATCCTTCTACAAATTATTTAATCCATTAAACTTGTACCTAAAATGATATCAACTCGAATCCAAAGAATTTTTTCAAATTATCTCCTATTTTTGATTATTTGCTTTTAATAATTGAAGTTAAATCACCATAGAAAACCTGGAAGCACTGGACGATAGTTTCGTCTTATTGTGGGAGTCCTCAACAGTGCGCATCCACAATTCCGCCTCAAGGAGTTTGAACCAAGGACCTGCCGGTCTCACGCGCGGACGCTTTACCTCTAGACCACTAAGCTGTCCGTCATCCATCGGTGTTAATGCCTAACTTCAACCAATCCACGAAATTGCACCACCGTCTACCATTGTCATCAGTGAGTTACTATCTCATAACAGACCAGGTTGAACTCCACTGGTCACTGTTTCTCACTAGAACTCCAAGAGTGTCTCTTGAAGTCAGTCACTAGTGAGCATATGATTAATATAATCAGAGAGGGGTTTTGTGGACATGATAGTAATTTTAATAGTTGAAACCATGAGTCATTTGAAGCTAGTTAACCTGTTATAACTTTTGGCTTTGTGCCCTATTAATGTATAATGTAATGATACCGCCAATTAGAGAACAGTAAGTTATCAACCGAACCAATAAAACATAAAACCCATACGAACAGTCTGGAATCTTTATCGGTTCTTCTTCCTGCTTAGCCCTACCTGCGAAGTCCATAACACCAATCTCAACCTCCATGATATGAATCATGTATTTCAAACATACTGGGTTTATATACAAACGAAACTGACTACATCACATCATAAAATAGAAAATAACATTTATACAAGATCTAACCAAAAGTAGCTGTGAGTGTGGGAGACTGTAATTAATACACTGAGCATAATTCAAGAATGGTGAATCGCATAATAATAGTTCATAGATCAAAATAGATAGGTCAAACATAGATATGCATAGTTTAGCGACTCAATAATTATACAGTAAAAATATATGTACAGCACTGGTTCAGAAATAGATCCCAACAGTTACCATTCATAATTCTCATCGAGATATAACACCACCATGAAAAAGCTGGAAGCATTGGATGGCTGTTTCGTCCCAATATAAAACTTCACTTTATTTTAAAATACAAATTTGTCAACCACTCCTTTTTCATTACTATCATGTTCAGATAGTTTAATTACAACGAAACAAAAAGAAACAACATGAAATATTATTATCTTTTTTTGGAATAAAGAAATTGTTTTCTTACATTCCAATCATAATGAACGACTTACTTACTTACTTACACCTGTTACACCTCGTGAAGGAGCATAGGCCAATCACCAGCATTCTCCATCCAACCCCATCCTGGACAATCCTTTCCAGCTCCTTCCAGTTTCTATTCATCTTTTTCATGTCTGCTTCTGTTTCCCGACGTAATGTGTCCTTTGGCCTTCCGCTTTTCAGCTTCCCTTAACGATTCCATGTTAGGGCTTGCTTTGTGATGCAGTTTGATGATTTGCGTAATGTATGTCCTATCCATTTCCATCGTCTTTTCCTAATTTCGTCTTCAGTTGGAATCTGGTTTGTTCTCTCCCAGAGAAGGCTGTTGCTGACGGTATCTGTTCAATGGATGTTGAGCATAATGAATGAGTGAATGAATGAATGAAACTCATCAGCTTATTAGTAATTGCTCATAAACTCTATTTACATTGATCTATTCTACTTGGATTATAACAACGTTGAAAGGAATAAAACAACAGTAAACAAAAGAAATAGTCAGCTGGTTTTTGATGAAAACAAAACATACTTTTCATACATGGATAGATGAAAAATAAACCATCATTAGAAATCAGTAATTTTTTTGTTCTTTCTGTTTTTCAGGATTATTGACTTGTTAACTTCTTCTTTTTAAAAAAAAATCAAATTGTGATAAATATCAAGATTTATAGTTAGTTAAATTGTGTTATGGATGTACACGACTGAGGAGTCCTATAATGGGACGAAATGCTCGTCCTGTACTTCCAGGTTTTAAACAGTTTTCTATTTATTTACTTACTTACTTACTTACGCCTGTTAATCTCAGTGGAGTATAGGCCTCTGACCAAATGGTTGTCTAACATTGATCTAATTATGTTATCAACTTAAACTCAACATTCTTCACAATCCTATACTGGTAAAATAGATGTTAAGAAACTGTTCATGTTTAATTATTTTTATATAGAGGTCTATCTTTTCAGTCATTAATGTTAAATTTAATATTTTATATACTGCTGTTGTTTACTAGTTTAATCCTTCTATCTTTAAAGTCTTTAATGTTACCAATAGTTGAACTACGTAGATATAACGACATACTATCATGTTGTCATCCGTGAAAGCCTTGAACATTGATCTTCTAATGGTCATATTATTTTCAATACATTATCAAACCGTAATACAATCATTATTTGTTAGGTTTGAAGCAATCATGAGTTCACTTAATCTGCGAACGAGAACAAAGTCTCAGTGATCAAAGACCACTAAGCCAGTTATTTGATGCGTCCCAGCCCCGCTAACTAGAGGGAGAAGTTCAAGTTTGGGATGGGAAGTATATTCTGCAAAACAGCCAGAAACGGGCGATAACAACAAACACAATTCAAAACGTTTATATACAGTGCAAAACCGTTACAAAATAGCATATTAAAAGGCGCAACGGACCAATAGCATTTAAGATATTTCTCAGTGGGAAATACGACATGAAGGTGACAAGAGCGCCTTTGGCACGAAAACAAAGAAATTCAAATTTTCTAAATAAAATTACAAAATTAGGTCCTTTCCCAAGTGAGTTCTGGGGATCTAACGTCTCCAACATTATTCTAACTAAGTAAGTCAATACAGTGATACACAAAGGTGTAATTTTACAAAATTCATGATCGAATTTCATCGAAGCTTATCTAAGATGTTAATTAATAGTTTTCATGTAGCCAGTAACTACTGTATTTAATGCCTATTTACTGGGCATTCGAACTTAGATCATAAATTCTTTTGTCATAAAAGGTAAAGCATATAGACCAATGTTCTTCAAAATACTTCCAATTTTTCTCATCACACTAGTCTCTTTTGTAGAACTTATTAGAAGTTATCCTTTTATCTAACCAGTCGTTTTACATTTTGACATCTATATGTCGTCTTACTACAGCATTCAATTTCCCGAATTCAGCTTGGCATCAGTTATTTAAAATGTAAGTCTTTCAAAAACACATTAGATCATAACAGAAAATCTATGGTAATTTCGATTTTTCATTATCTCTGGATGATTTATAATCCTTCTTCGATACATTTCAAACTAAAATAGCCGATATTCTTTAACGAAGTTTCTGATGGCTACCCGCATGTTGTCTTCGAAGATCATGGTAGGTCATTTCATGTATATTCTGACCAAAACATGTGAAAATAACATTTGTAACCTTTATCTTATTCTATTAAAAGTGAAGAAAACTATAGATATCAATATGCAAGAAGTAAATTGAGATGATATGACGGCCTAACTTACATAAACTTATTCCTAGCCTGGACAATTCCTTGTTGGTCAGCAATTGGTCCCCCATTTTGGGACATTTAAACGATGGAAAAAATCTTATCACTTAAAGGTTTGATTTCAACATTAGGAGTATAAAGTAAGTAGGTAGGATCTCAGACAAAGAAACTGGTACTATACTTCTACACATTACTTAAACCATATTATTGATTGATGAGTTCGCAATAATCGTCTATGACCTTGATAGAGTTCAGTAAATTATTCGACAACTTGTGATACGTATTCTAAAGTAGAAATGCATTTATTTCGATGGATGACTTAGGTTGAATTCAATTAGATCTCAATGACTCTATAAAATTATTTTTCAGCAAACGAAAACTGATTATTGATTCATCAAAACATGAAAGTGGTTCAACGAAGAAATCCCTTCCCAGTGATCACGTTCTCAGGATTGTAGAGTACTCTTTGTGAAAATTTGTATATTTTCTCAATGACTATTAATAATAACACTGATTAACAGAGAACTAGAACATTTCGCAGAGGAGAAATTCTATTTTACCCATGTCATTTACTGAAGCTGCACAATCTCATTAAGAGTTATTTTACAAACGTTATTTCCCACTGAAAGACAGAAACAAAATGACCATCTAATAAAATATTCGAAAATTTCAAGCATCCCGGTGGGGAAGTTAGATCCCTAGAACTCACTTGGAAGAAGATCTAATTTTGTAATTTTATTTACAAGATTTGGATTTCTTTGCTTTCGCGCCAAAGGTGCTCATTTTCACCTTCAAGTCGTATTTCCCACTTAGGAGAATCTTAAATGCTATTGGTCCGTTGTGTCTTTTAGTATGCTATTTTGTAACTCTCCCTAAGGATGGTTTTGTGCTGTATATATACGTTTTGATTTGTGTCTCTTGTTATCGCTCGTGCTTCTGGCATTTTGCGGAATATACTTCGCTATTTCATGCTCGGACTTCTTCCTCTAGTTAACGGGGCTGGAACGCATCGAATAGCTGGCTTATTAGTCTTTGGTCACTGAGTATTTGTTCCATTCGCTTCAAACCTAGCATATCCAAAGCAGATTTTGTACCAATTGAGTAATAAAGATGAAACAATAAAATGAAATTTATTGTTTCATGCCTAAATGTCCATTATATAATCGGTTAGCTGACTGTTAATAATCTGATTTAAATTTTCCTTTTCTATACTTAAGTATCTTGTATTATCCCTCTTTAGACGTTTTTTTTTCGTTGGAACCTCATAGTGTTTTCTTTTTTTCGTCTTTGTCTTTCGAGTAGACAATTATCTTTCATAAGCTTGTTTGAATCTCATCATTTCTTTTTAATCTCTACGACACAATTTGATTATCTTTCGATACTTGAAATTTTCAAATGTTTCAACATGTAATCTTACTAGAAGGGAGTGAATATAATGTTGCTCAATCATTTTAGCTTCATTTGTTAGTTTTGCAAATTCTCTAATATATGCCCTATCCAATTGCAACGTCATTTCTAAATTTCCTCTTCAGATGGAAGTTGGTTCATCGTCTCCCATAGAAAGCTGTTATTGATCGTGTACGATCAATGGATGTTAAGTATCTTGCGTAAAAAACTATTCATGAATACTTGTACCTTCTCGACGATGGTTGTAATAGTTCTCCACGTTTCAGCTCCGTATAGTAAAACTGACTGCGTTGACAATAGTATTGGAGATTATGACTTTGATAATAATTGACAGACAGTTGTTTTGAGTTCCATATTTTCTTCGATTGTAGGAATACGATCCTTGCTTTCCTAATCCTCCGATTCACATCTGCATCAGATCCTCCTCGTTCATCAATCATGCTTCCCAAGTACGTGAAGGACTCCATGCCTGTAACTCTTCTAGAGTTACTGCCAGTCACATACCCCGGTGAAGAATGAGGGTTGAGCATGAGGTCGGCAACCACATCCCATGGAAAAAATCTTGCCAAAAACTCCAACCAGATTGGACAAATTAAACCATTCAAACTCTACCGTGGGAGTTGAAGGAAGACTTATGACGCCTTAGGATGGAATCTGAAATTCTTCTTCGTAATTCACGTGGTCGATTCTCCTCCTAACAACCAGAGCAACAATTTTTGTAGGTGGATGGAACATCCGTAGAATGTGGGAGACCTGGATGACCAATCAAATAGGTGTTGAAATGAGGAGATACAAGTTAGTAGTACTTGAAATCAGCGAAACCCGTTGGATCTAATCTGGAAAGCAAAGGCTAGGTAAGTGAGAGATGCTGCTGCTCCACACTTCACTACATGTTACACATACATAATAATTTTAAATTTTTTATACTTTATATCTATCATTAAATATACTATTGAACTGAATATTGTTTCCATTGACTTGATATAAAAAAACGTAAATGGTTGAAGTTAGACATTAATACCACTGAATGCCTGCTCAATGGTTTAGAGGTTAAGCATTCGCGCAGGAAACTGATATGTACTAGGTTCGAATCCCGTAAGATGGGATCATAGGTGCGCACTGTTGAGGAGTCCCATACTAGGATTTAGCTTCAATTGACTCATGAATTCAACCAATAAATTACATAATTATTTGTTTATTCGTTTTTTTTAGTGATGATGTACTTTACCCATTAAAAAAATACTTTAATAGTCAGATAACTATAGAGATCAGTGATAATTTATAGGAAGATTGAATTGATTCTTAAAAGTAGGTCAACATATGGACGGTAACTATGATGATAATGATTTGTTTGAAAACCATGTATTTAATGTAAGGATTATAATGATAATACATCACAATTTATTAATTCTTCAGAGTACAATCAATGAAACGGAATACTTATCATCATTATTGAAATGAAAACGTCGAAATTGAAGCTAGAAAAAGAAAACAACATTGTTTATCAGGAACATCTGCAATTTCGTTTCTGTATCGAAACTAATTTTCTTGTCGAGTGTAATGATGATATATTTGGTAATAATTATGTAATAGTGAATTATTATTTACCAATATATGATGATCATTTATATTACTTTACTGTAGGATTTAAATAAAATTTATGAGTATAGGATAACATTCTTATAGTTGATGAATATATGGAACATAAAACAAATATCTGTCAACTAATACCAAAGTCCCTCCGAGGGCTACTGCCAGTCCCAAGCCCTGATAAAAGAGGAGGGTTGAGCATGGGGTTAGCGACCACATCTCGTAGAAAACTAACTCGCTAAAAACGCTCTAATCACAAAATACATCGGATCTGTTGGCCGGACACTATTAGCAACAACCAACTGTGCGGAAGAACAAACCAGATCTCAGCGGAGGAAGAAATCAGGAAGAAGTGCTGGAAGTGGATAGGATACACATTGAGGAATGCACCCAACTGCGTCACAAGACAAGTCCTCACATGGAATCCTCAAGGCCAAAGGAGGTGAAGAGGAAGACCAAAGAACACGTTACGCCGACAAATGGAGATAGACATGAGAAAAATGAAGAAGAATTGGATGGAACTAGAAAAGAAGGCCCATGACAGAGTGGGTTGGAGAATGCTGATCGGTGGTCTATGCTCCATTATGAGTAACAGGCGTAAGTACTTAAGTAAGTAAGTAATACCAAAGTCAAAATATTAAATATGAACGTCAAGACAGTCAGTTCCACTATATGGAGGTGAAACGTGGAGATCTACTACAACCATTATCAAAAAGATACAAGTATTTACACAAGATACTCAATGTTCGTTAGCAGGATACCGTCAGTAACATTCTATTATGGGAGAGAACAAATTAACCTTCATCTGAAGAGGAAATTAGAAAAAGATGTTGAAAGTGGACAGGTCACATATTGAGGAAATCATCAAACTGCATCACGAGGTAAGCTGTAACTTGGAATCTTGAAGGGAAATAAAAAAGAGGAAGGCAAAAGAACAATACGTGGAGAATTGTAAAAAAATATGACAAGGATGAATAGCAATTGGAAACCACTGGAAAGGAGGATGCAGGACAAAGGTGGACGGAGTGTGCTGGTGGTTGGTCTATGCTCCTCCATGAGGGATAACAGGCCTAAGCAAGTAAGCAAGTAAGTATGGGGATTCCGGTAAATTGTGGTATTTTCACAGTTAAACTCACATGTCGATTTAACCTAAACCACCAATGAAAATCTGGAAACAGTGGACGGCTTTTTCATCCTAATATAAGATTTCTCAGCAGTGCGAATCCACGATACCTCACGCAGAGACTGAAACATTCTATTACTAACTAAATTGACCAGTTTGAATAAAATATTTACGTAAACAATTATTTAGTACATTTAAACAATAATTGGTAATGATAAAATTGCCGAGACTATAATTTATGGACGACCTTTGAACGAGTCTTAACTGACTATGAGAAATATTGGCCAATCAGCAAACAGTCAGTATAGAGTAAATATATATTATACAATACCAAAGAATTAAAGTTGACACACTTCTTTTACATGGTTCAAAAACTTGCCAAGGTTAGAAAGAGAATCAGGGGTTCTAAAGTCGGAATGCATAAAGTAGAGGAAATCATTTATATGGCTACAGAATAGTCGACCTCTCGAGCCATGATAAGATCGTAGAAACACTTTCAGCCTCAACCACATAGCTTCAATATTGTTTGTGTGTACTCCAGTTGTTGAGTACACAAAATGCCACTTGTGGATAATGACATGATGCACAAAACTAAGCCTATGTAGTAGTCTGTACACTCTCCAATAATCCGTATATATTGTAGTACCTGGCTGCAGCCAGTGTTACTGATGCTTTTATTATCCAGTTCGCAATATTTGTCATAATTTGTCTTAGTTAGGAATTATATATCGAGTTTTCATCACGAACTGCCAAAACTGTATTTAGCCAAATTGATGAAAGGCTTTCGCGCCAAAATCCATGATCTGTTAACTTATACCTGATTGATTCGTCCACGAATGTTAGTCTCACCGTTTTATTTGTTATAGCCGTTCAATATTCATATTTTGTACAAAATCCCCTGTGAACCCATCGTACATTAGCATTAAGTACTGAAGTTGGCGCTGTGACTTTGAAATCTCTTAAACGATTCTGACTGGTTCATCTATAAATTAGAGTCTTGCCATAATATCTACTATAAAACTAAAGAATTCTGAAATATAGCTCACTTCTAACTAATTATTTCCAAATAATGAATTTTAATTATATCATTAGAGTATAATATCTAAGTAACCATAGCTTAGATGTTATCATCTTAATATATATTCTACAATTGATCCTATCAGATCTAACATAAATTGTAGCCTTTTCATACTATTCACATCAACCTTTGTCGGCTTACAATATATTGAAATGGTAAAAGAGAAATGATTAATTTTTCTTATCATTTCAATAAAATAGATTTATTTATATTTTTAAGATCATGAAAGAGCTGTCAGGTATCGCAACAAAAAAGCTAAACTACATTCAGTAATCTTTTATATGTTTGAATTTTGTACAGTTAGATTAACATCTGAAAAAAAAAGGGTAAATATTGGACAGATTTGCAAATAATGTAGATCAATCTCATCTATCACCATGCCAAAATACACACATTGACACAAATATAAGAAAGTTTCAAAATGAAATGAATTAACTCCATTTTAAAATGCTTGTCCTTCTCACTTTAAAATATGTCGATTTAAATGTCACTTCCCATGATATTCTTAGAATTCTATTGAACTTTCTTCATAATTCCAGAATTCGTCTTTTATACATCACCATACACATAGATACGCACATCATCAATGAATCCAATCTCTATGTGCAGAAAATGTTAGTGCAGCCTATTAATTTACTGTGACCTAATTTTTATTTGGTATAATGTTTCGCAGAATTTGTTTCTATTTTCATATGGTATTGTTTATTTGAATCTTCCCATTGATGTTTAGGACTGAAGTTAATTAGTTTGTTATTGGCATATGTGCATACTGTGACGATTGCCTCGATATTGCTTTCATTCACATGTATTAAAAGCAAAGATGGATAGTGACTAGCAGTGGAATCCAGGTAGTGCGTTTCGTCCTGTATGGGACTCGTCAGTTGGATGTGCCTGCATCTCAGAGTTGATTTTCACTTTGGGACTTGAATCCAGTACAGTTCGCTTCAAACGACATCGCGTTATCCACTTAGCTACTGAGTCCTGATAGCCACTTTCTTGCGCAATGGAGTGAAGTTTGAATTCATTTGGTGTTGTTTACTTGAATCTTCCCATTGATGTTTAAGACTGCAATTGATCAGTCTCTTATTGAAAAATGTGCATACTGTGCGTATTGCCTGAATTCCATTGCTATTATTATTATTAATTAATGGCTAGCCACTATCCATCTTTTGTTGTTTCTATTTTATTCAGTTTCAATTTGCAATTACATTTTACATATTCTATCTGTCTTAATAATCTGATTACCTAGTTTTTTTTCTTGTAGACCCGTCTTATTAACCTCACAAGTAACATCAAACATTTCTATTCAGTTGCCAAATCTCGAAATTCCTTAGTTTTTGTTTATAATTAACGAGTAATTAAAATGAACTGATTATCTAATCTGATCTTCTGATTTGATTTTTATATCTGTTGAGTTTCTAAAAAGATCAATATTTTTTTAAAGGAAACATTGGAATATATTGATCTATTGATAAATCATTATTTCAGTAGTTGAAATCATGAGTCAATAAAAGCTAGACCACTATGGAAAACCTGGAAGCACTGGATGGCCGTTTCGTCCTAGTATGAGACTCGTCAACAGTGCGAATCGACGATCTCGCACTCCCACGCCAGATTCTAGCTCAGGACCTATCAGTCTCATGCGCGAGCGCTTAACCATTATACCACTGAGCTGGCCAGCAACCAACTAATCCGCTAAATTGCGCTACCGAACACCATTGTCTTCAGTGAGCTGATATCTCACAAAAGACCTGGTTGTACTCCACTAGTAACAGCCTCTCACTAGAATGTGTGTTGTTTATTCAAGATATGATATTCTTGTATCAAATCAACATGAACTATGCTCAACATGACATACAGCAAGTGATTTGTTATAAATTTAGGTATTTTTCATATATTTGATTTCATCATAACTATTAATTGAAATGAGTGTACAATTAATATACAAACCTGTCTATCTTCGACTAGAGTCATCGTCGTGTTTTGGGTTTAATGAATTTCCACTTGTAACGGTCTTGGTGTTCTCACTTCTCGTCGTGAGAATTGCAGTGTTTACTTAAGCCTGTTACCCTTCCTAGAGGAGCATAGGCCGCTGAAAAGCAATCCTCAATCAACTTTATCCTGCATTCTCCTTTCCAGTGGTTTCCATTTGCTATTCATCCTTTTTATATCTGCTTCCAAAGTAGTGTGTTATTTGGACTTCCTCTTTTCTTGGGTATCATTAACAAAGTTTGACTTGATAATTTTTAATAAATTAAGCATTGGATAGATTGATATAAATAGAATAATATATTTGTAATATCTCAATGAGTAGAAAAATTACATTTTTTGATGTTTTGTGATTTAGTGTAAGCCAATTCTTTAGAGAAAAAACAACCAACGCAAGAATATTATCATAATGTTCTTGCGTTGTTCCTTTGTATTACTTAAACTTAGATTAATTGTGGTTTGTTTATTTGTTCTCTGAAGAAGTGGACTACACTGAGTCACGAAACGTCAAAAAATCTTATTTTTCTACTCATTGGGATATTGCAAATATATTAATTTGTTTACTTCAACTTTTCTGTTTTCCTTCAGGATTTTAAGTTAGCGCTTGATTCATGATGTAGTTTGATAATTTCTTCAATGTATGTCCTATCCAATTCCAATATCTTTTCCTAATTTCCTCTTCAAATGGAAGATGGTTTGTTCTCTCATACAATAGGCTGTTACTGACGGTATTCAGCTAACGAACATTGAGTATCTTGCATAAACAACTGTTTATAAGTACTTGTACTCTTTTGATGATGGTTGTAGTAGTCCCCCACGTTTCAGCTCCGTACAGTAAAACTCACTATGTTGACGTTAGTATTGAAGATGATGACTTTGATATTAATTGACAGACAGTTATTTTGAGTTCTATATGTTTTTCAACTGTAGGAATGTTATCACAACCCCATTCCGAAACATAATCCATTACCGCGAGTAAAAAGATTACAGAATCAATATGATTTGAAAGTTGAAAATAAAATGTAAAAACAATGAAACCTAAGTTGATTATTATGATAAACGAAAAAGAACAAAATAGTACTTCATGTTTAAATTAATTTGAGGTAATAAAGATCATTTTTTTAATCAAAATGTTTAGATAAGAGGAATGAAAGTGAAAAATGTATAGAAAATACTTGATTAGAGTACAGTGCTAAAAGAGACGGTCGTCCAATGCTTCCAGATTTTGCATGGTGGTCTAGCTTCAATTGACTCATGATTCCACCTCCTTTGGCCTTCAGGATTCTATGTGAGAGCTTGCCTTGCGATGCATTTCAGAGCTTTCTTCAATGTGTGTCCTATCCACTTTCAGCACTTCTTCCTGATTTATTACTCCGCTGAGATCTGGTTTGTTCTCTACCACAGTAGGCTGTTGTTGATAGTGCCTGGCCAACGGATCCGAAGTATTTTGCATAGACAACTGTTAATAAACACCTGTATTTTCTGGATGATGGCTTTCGTAGTTCTCCAGGTTTCTGCTCCATACAGTAGAACTGTTTTGACATTTGTATTGAAAATCCTGACCTTGGTGTTGGTTGCCAGTTGTTTTGAGTTCTAGATGTTCTTCAGTTGTAAATATACTACTCTTGTTTTACCGATCCACGCCTTCACACCTGCATCATATCCACTGTGTTCATCAATGATGCTGTCCAGATATATGAATTTTTTCACATCTTCCAAATCTTCTTCGTCAAGTGTGATTTGATTGGTATGTGTTGTGTTGTATCGGAGACTCTTGCTTTTCCTTTTGCGTATGTTGAGACCTACTGCTGTTGAGACTGCTGCTACCCTGGTCGTCTTCTCCTGCATCTGTTGTTGCATGTGCAATAGGAGGGCCAGATCATCTGCGAAGTCTAGACTATCTAGCTGCATCCTAGCTGTTCACTGTATCCTGTGCTTCTCTCCAGATGTTGACGTCTTCATGATCCAGTCGATCACCAGGAGAAAGAGAAAGGGTGAGAGTAAGCAACCTTGTCTGACACCGGTTTTTACTTCGAACGAGTCTCTCAACTCTCCTCCATGCACGATTTTGCAGTTTAATCCATCATATGTATTCTGTATGATATTGACTATCTTCTGAGGCACGCTATAGTGTCGAAGAAGTTTCCATAGTGTTGTTCTATCTACGCTATCAAATGATTTTTCGTGGTCAATGAGGTTGATGTAGAGTGATGAATTCCATTCAATTGATTTTTCCACAATGATCCTTAGGGTTAAGATTTGGTCTGTACACGATCTATCCTTACGGGATCCTGCCTGTATGTCACGAAGTTGGGCGTCTAACGAGTCCTTCATCCTGTTTAACAATACCCTGTTGAAGACTTTTCCTAGTGTTGAAAAAAGAGTGGTGCTCCTGTAGTTATCACAGTTGCTGAGATCGCCTTTCTTCGGTATTTTGATCAGAAGTCCTTCTTTCCAGATTTTTGGTACTTGTGGAGTATCCTTGCAGTTGCCGGTACGTCTGCTTTTAGTGCCTCTGCTGGGATGTTGTCCGGTCCTGCTGCTTTGCCACTCTTGATTTGTCTGAAGGCCATGCTGATTTTTTCAATGGTTGGTGGGCCAACATTGATTGGGAGGTCCGTGGGTGCTGCTTCGATGTTGGGTGGGTTCAGTGGAGCTGGTCGATTCAACAGCTCTTTGAAGTGTTCTACCCACCTGTTTTGTTGCTCTTCGATGTTGGTGATTACCTCGCCTTCCTTGCTTTTCACTGGTCGTTCTGGTTTACGGTGATTTCCAGAGAGTTTCTTCGTTGTGTCATACAATTGTTTCATGTTTACTTCTCTTGCAGCCTTTTCCGCCGTCGTTGCTAAATCTTCCACATATTTACTTTTGTCAGTTCTGATGCTCCTCTTCACTTGTTTGTTTATTTCTGTGTATTCAGCTTGTGACTTGGCATTTTCTGCTCTTGTTCGACTGGTATTGATTGCTGCCTTCTTATTGCTCCTTTCTTGAATCTTATCCAGTGTATCAACAGTGATCCATTCCTTGTGGTGGTGCTTCTTGTGACCCAGGACCTCATGACATGTTGAAGTGATTGCCTCTTTGATCTCCTTCCAGTTGCTCTCCATAGTAGTTCCTTCTCCATTGAGTAGATCGTGAAAGGCCTAGAAACTATTGCTGAGGACTATCTTGAATTTGTTGAGTTTGTCAGTATCCCGAAGAAAAGCCGTATTAAACCTTTGTGATGTTGTCCGCCCCGTTCTCCAGTGCTTCTTGAGTTTCAATTTCATCTTGGCGACCAGCAAGTGATGATCTGATGCTATATCAGCTCCTCTCTTGTTTCTCACGTCCTTCATCGTCCATCTTAACCTTCTGTTGATGCAGATATGGTCGATTTGGTTTTGCATAGTGTGATCCAGTGAAGTCCATGTACTTTTGTTAATGAGCTTATGTGGGAATATAATACCGCCTATGACCCGTTTATTGAAGGCACATAGGTTTGCAAATCTCTCACCATTTTCGTTCCTTTCTCCCAGCCCATGTCGTCCAATGATGTCTTCATATCCGGTGTTGTCCATTCCAACCTAGGCATTTAGGTCTCACGTCAGAATTGCCAAGTTCTTTGTTAGGCACTTCTCAACGATTGACTGCAGCCTATTGTAGAATTAATCTTTAACGTCTTCATTGTAGTCGTTGGTAGGCACATAGCATTGGATGATGTTCATCGAAATGCCCTCTTTCTCTGTTTTGTACGAGGCTTTGATGATCCTTGGTCCATGAGATTCCCATCCTATAAGTGCATTTTGTGCGTGTTTGGACAGTATCAATGCAACTCCTTGTGTATGTGGAGCATTTTCTTCATCATGTCCGGAGTATAACAGAAGCTCCCCTGAAGCTAGTCGTTTTTGTCCAACTTGCGTCCAATGTGTTTAACTGATCCTAAGCACCTCTAGGTTGTATCTTCTCATTTCTGCAGCAATTTGGAAGACTCCCCGAGTACGAGCATTCCATGTACCTAAATAAATGGTCGCTCTGGTTGTCAGAAGGGGCATCGGCCTCGTGGCTTCCGGAGGAACTCGGCTTTCACCATGGGGCGTCATAACGCTTCTAAATGAGGACCTTCTGACTCCTAGGGCAGAGTTTAAGTGGTTTGAATAAATTTTTCTGGTTAGTGTTTTTTTAGCGAGTTAGTTTTCTACGAGATGGAGTCGCTAGTCCCCATGCCCAACCCTCCTCCTTTATCTGGGCTTTGAACCGGCAGTAGCCCAAGAAGGTCTCCAGTCAGAGTTGAATTTTCATTTAACTGACTTTTATTAATTTTCATATAAAATGCCTTGACAAGTATATGTGTGACCATTTTGTTCGAAATGAAAATTGCTCAAATACATCACATTTTACAGATCAACTACGTCTTCTCATTGTTTTACAAAAGTTTATAAAATGGGACTGAATGCTTCATATTGAATTATTTTTGTAACTTTTTCATGTAAATCAATAAGAAATTCATTACAGAATTCCGGTTTTATTATATAATGAGATTGTGTAAAAAACATTTTAAGGATTCGAAGTTGCTTTATTTTATCATAGAAAATTACTTGAATTAAAGTCATCAGGTAACTTGACAAGATTGTCCTCAGACTTCATTGTTCCTTCATATCCATTCCAATTGGTCGGTCTCTTGCTGGCACATATATATCCTATGTGAACTGCCTTGATACTGCCTTAATTCACAAGCATTATAAGCAAAGGTGGACAGTGGCTAGCAGTGGAATCCAGGACGCGCGTTTCGTCCCATTTGGGACGTACTTGCGTCCCAGAGTTAATATTCACTCAGGACTCATTACCTAATTGGATAACTCGTTTGAAGCAAACGGTACTGGATTTGAGTTCCAGAGTGAACATCAACTATGAGATGCAGGTACATCCAGCTGACAGGTTCACTGCTCGCCACGATCCATCTTTGCTTATTAGAACGAATAGTTTGACAAAAATGTGGCGCCGAGAATAGAGAAGTTATTATATAAATTTAATAGTTGAATTCATGAGTCAGTTCAAGCCAGACCACCATACGAAACCTGGAAGCATTTGGCGGCCATTTCGTCTTAATATGACACGCCTCAGCAGTGCTCATTCACGACTTCGTCTCGCGAGATTCGAACCCAAGCCCTATTCGTCTCGTGCGCGAGAGCTCAACCACCAGATGCAAAAGATTATATTTGAAATAGTCTCAGTGATTGAAATTTCAATAGTTCCAATGTTTCGTTCAGCAAACTTGTCTTCCTCAGGGTAACAATCAAATTCAACAAATACATAGCGTTTAATAATAAAATTAGATCAAATCTTTGCTGTGCTAATCCAATCATATTTAGATGTTGACTTAAGTAGAATAGAATGAGTGCGAATCATGTGAACGGTTCACAACGTAAAAACAATGACCGAACGAATTGTGTGTGTGTAGTCTGTATGTGTAAGAGTGAATTATTAATAGTTGATATTAGGTGTTAATATGTTTTTACATATATAAAGGAAAAGGTAAAAGTGCAAGTTGAAGGTTGAAAAAAGTTGTTTATGAGTCATCATTGTGCATGTAAAAATGAGAATCATCAGAAGGGGTTTTGTGGAGATTTTTCGAGATTTCACTGGTTGAAATCATGAGTCAATTGAAGCTAGTTCACCATGGAAAACCTGGAAGCACTGGACGGTCGTTTCGTCCTAGTATGAGACTCCTCAGCAGTGCGCATCTAGCTTCACTTGACTCTTGATTTCAACAAGTGAAATTTCTAAAAGTCTCCACAAACCCCATTCTGATAATAATAATAATAATCACCTGCTCACTAGTGACTGACTTCAGGAGATACTCCTGGAGTTCTAGTGAGAAGTCGTTACCAGTGGAGTTCAACCAGGTCTGTTGTGAGATATCAACTCACTGAAGACAATGGTGTACGGTGGCGCAACTTCGTGGATTGTTTGAAGTTAGACATTAACAACGTTGGATGCCGGCTCAGTGATCTGGTTGGTTAAGTGCCTGGCGCGAGACCGATAGGTCTTGGGGTCGAATCTCGCGGGGTGCGGGATCGTGGATGCGCACTACTGAGGAGTCCCATACTGAGACGAAACGGCCGTCCAGTGCTTTCAGGTTTTTCATGGTGAACTAGCTTCATTTGACTCATGATTTCAACAAGTGAAATACCTAATTGTATTGCTAAAATAGCCTACAATAATTACAGTCAGAATAATGATGCCTATGAAATAAACAGGTTGGATAGAGAATGAATCCAAGTACATGTTCATGAATATTTGCCAAATAGTTGCTAGTTGAATACCATCCCTTCTGCCCAAGCTGTTCTTATTCACCCATATATATATTCAGCGCTTCTGCGCTGAGTGAGTGTTAAAACCTTTCTGAAGTATTTTGATCCGTACAAAATTGAAATTATTTAAATTTCAACCGCTGAGATTATTTCAAATGTAATTTAGGATAAGAAACATTTATTCTATATAGTTGAAGACATCTGGATCAATTTCAGAAAACCGAACTTATTTATCCAGTATTTATGTTTACCTTGGCTGACGACTACACCACCGGATATCTGGATATTATAAACCTTTTATCCTCCCTTCCAATTTATTTTTATGTTTATATTTTTCTTTATCTTCACATTCATCTTTCCCAAATTCACATGATTCCTTTTTGATCGTTATTACTTTAATAACATCCCTCTTATTACACATTATATTCACACAACAATATTATTATCATCACCTTGATTAACAAAATGAAACTCTCCTATTACGATTATACTGACTATGACTTGACACACTTTACCTTTTTTAAATGACCTTTCTAATTTACAAATAATACAATTTTGAAGTATATTTATTCATTTATTGGAACACATAGATGTTAGTGCAAGGAGGCACCAGATACATATGCGCCATACAAATCTCATTTGATTCGTGTGAGGGCTATGTTACTACCCAGGTGCCCAAACCGAAACACCCGTAGCCTTCAAACTAAGGGTCTGATACACAACGTCAGAAGATGTAGTCCCAAGGTAGACGGTGGCCAATAATTGGTTCATACACCATTTGTTCCTTCAGGATACTGGATCACATGTGCACCTTTGGTTTGGAATCAGGGTTTTCCAACTTCCCTAGGTGGACTATCCGTGTCCACGAACCCGGTTAAAGCTCCGAACATTCGCTTCTCGTCCTCTCAATTTCGTAAACAACAGTAATGCTGCGAGGGTGCAGTGAGTAGGACTTTCCTGGCAGAGGCTGTATACGCCAATGTAAGGTCATGTGAAAGCATTTCGAGAGGGAGAGCGGAGATGCAAACGTTCACCATTTTTTAAGATTGTCGAATCCGTTTATGCATGCCTTATTTTGGCCTTTGCAAGATATCATAATTATGGGCTTATAACTGTGGTGTCTGATTATGAAGTTATTGATAACAATTATTCTCTCAAATACTGTTCATTTATCGAGTACTTTAAAAAAAGATAAGCTCTGTGAAACAACTACCAATCATGTTTGTACTTTTTTGCAATTACCGATAAACTGTTTCAGTTTGGAAAGGAGAAGAGACTAAATGGCTTGTGTTAGTCCAGACAATGATGGTGTCTCAGATGGAGCTTCAACCATGCGTTGAAGTAATGAATTCCACTGGTAGATAATTCGATGGGAAAGTCTATAGTCAGCTGACAAGTAATTTGTTCTAGGCTTGTAAACGTTTTTGGGAGTGTTCTCGTAAATTCTCTGTTTTAGTAGACAAGAAAAAATGAGGGCATATCAGATGCAAACTTATCATTACGTAACTTGAAAACCGTAATCAACTCACCTTTAGTTCTTTGATAAGATTCTTCTTTCTTTTATATTATTTCATTGATTGAAATCATGAGTCAATTGAAGCTTTACTTACTACGGTTATTATGATTCCAGATCTCAGTTGATAGAAAGATTGAAAGCATAAATGCGTAGTTAACTCATAATCCAAAATGTGTTCCAGTAATTCAGAACACAGTTTCTATTGTCTTTATTAATTCATTAATCAATTGTCAATGATACGTTATTATAATCTGAATAGTTAAAATCCATAGAGCATAGACTATTCTGACTCGATGTTAAAATTTACATTTGGATTTTATTTTAAGAAAGAGAAAATCTATCAGATGGCTCCATTGTCCTGTTCCATGAAATTGTAACTATAGAAAAAATTAATTCATAGGAATACTATACCATACAACTACTGGTTTTTAATAGGTACTAAGGAGAAAAGTAGAATTAGTTTTATTATTAGTGAAATAAAAACAAAAATTAATTAATTCCATCATGTCGATTCAAGTTTTTAGTTGTCATGACAATGGGAAATTACTAGAAATTAAGTGAATATAATCTCTATGTAAGTTGAAAGACTATAGATGTCGTCTAAAGTAACCTGAACAAAAAAGAATTAATACCTATGAGTGTATATGTATTTTGTTAGTAGTAAATGTGTTATAAGTACACAATAAGACAAAATCAGTATCTTTATTTTTTAATGTAATTTTATGATGAAAATATAAACGTTTTAAATATTCTAATCAACATTATAGTTCACGAAATCATTATTGTTTACTTAATGACATGAAATTTTACTTAAGATAATTAAATAGACTTAATATTTACATGTAATGAGGTTTGTTGCCACCAAAACGAAGGGTGGGGAGAGAAGCTCCCTCTCTCTTTGTCCAAATGCTCTTACATGGCCACATGTATACAACCACTGTCAGGAAAGTCCTACTCACTGCATTCTCGCAGAATTACTGTTGTTGACGAAATTGAGAAGACGAAAAGCGAATGTCCGGCGCTTTAACCGAGTTGGTGGATATGGAGCATACACGTAGGAAAGTTGGAAAACCCTGATTCCGAAACAGTGGTGCACATAGGATTCAGGATCCTGAGGGAACGAAAGGAGTACGAACCAGTTGTTGGTCACCGTCAACCATGGGAATGTATCTCCTGACATCGCTCCACTGCCTTGTGGATTAGACCTTTAAGTCGAAGACTCGGGAAGTGGCCTACTAAGAAAACCACCTGTTTCGATTTTGGCACCTGGGTAGTATCATATCCCGCACACAAATCAAGTGACTTGTGTCGCACAAATATATTTGTTGCCCCTTTGTACCAATATTTATGCGTTCAAATAAATAAACACCAATCATCCAATTTTCTCATTCTCTTTTCGATCTTCTTAACATTCTGCCTCCAAGCATTTCCCTTTCACTTGATGATACATACTACTTATAACTGTCGATATCAATAGTACACATCACACTAATATTTGTTAATCCATACTTATATACTATTGATATTGTTGGTCAACGTTTTACAATACATAGACTGTTTAGTAATATTCCATTGACAAAATAGAAGAGTTTAGACTATAACATTCACTTTCATAATTGATCAACACAGCTATTAATTGATCAACTGGGTGTGATTTTACTTAGTTAAAATGATCGAAATCATTGGTCTAAAGCGTTTTTTTCCTCTCCTTGTTCAATTCAGTTGATTACTTGCTATTTGTAAATGAATAACGTTATTCACATAATTTTTTAATGAAAAAGCAGACAAGGTATCGATTAGAGTAACCGATTATCATACAAACGTTAAATTTCCATTTGAATTGATTAGTAAAATAGGATAACCGTTTGGATAATACGTGGTTGAAGATAATTTTCAGGATCCATTGGATTTGAGTTTTGTTCACATTTACCAGGCGTTCCTACAAACATTAAGGAACTGATGTCTATCGTGGAGTTAAAACCCATGTTGCGAAATATCACAGTCAAAGAGATTATAACTGATATATTTGTTCAGTAACTTCGCCTGTAGCTCTTCTACATTTGATGCCGGTCGGAAGCCTGAGTAAAGGAGGAGTGTTGGGCATAGGGTTAGCGACATCATCCCGTAGAAAACTAACTCGCTAAAGAAACGCTAACCAGAAAAATAATTCATATTTGTGTAAAGACTAACCACCTATTTGTCTGAGATATTCAAACTTTTAGTTCTGTATAGAGAAATGCTCACTTCACTTAACCATAAACTCAAAAGTAATAAGAAAATTTAAGAATAACTACTCTCCAGAAAATCGCTCATTTTATTCAAATAGTAGCTAACTTTCATCACAACCACGTAATATGATTCCTTACAGACACATAAAACTATGTCTTTTAGACTAACTCTATGAAGCAGGTTATCGTCCAAACCCTATGGATAGTTTAGATCTTTCACTAGATACATATAAACGACTTATTCAGATTATGGGTTGGAAAAGATTGCTCAAATCATGCATTTATTCTACATTTAGTTTAAACTCATTACGTGAACTAAATGTTATGAAAGACCAAATTTAATCTCAAACTAAAGTTACTGAACACTGTTTTTTTAGCAAGTTTGGAATTCTTCTACAGAATCTGTCATTCCGTATTTATAATGTCATCCATTTTAAGATCCATCACAATATAAAGTCTATACATTGTCAGCTAATTACTCTGTTATTCATGTATTGGTCGTTAACTACATTAGTACTAATTTTGATGCAGTTTTACTCATTGGAGATTTACTAGTTTTACTTATCTACATTTATGCGATATTACTATTGTGTCTAGATTGAAACTGTTATATCCAGACGAGAACAATGTATGGTAACTGTTGGAATCTATTTCTGGAATAATACTGTACATATATTTTTATTGTATAATTGTTAAGTAACTAAACTATTCATATTGATGTTTTCCTTATTATCAACTTTAGTTTGAATCATAGACTATTATTATACGATTTACCATACCCAGTTTATCAATTACTACCTACCACATTCACAGCCACATTTGGCTAATTCTTGTACAAATATTGTTTCATATTTTATGGTATGATGTGGTCTGTGTGTTTTGTATATAAACCCATTATGCTTGAAATAAATGATTCATATTGGAGAGGCTGAGATTGGTGTTCTGGACTTAACTGACTGGTCTAGGTTGAAATCAGGACAGATATGATCTCTAGGATGCTCATACTCGTTTATGTATCATTAGTCCAGTCGATAAATCACCGTTCTCTAATTGACAGGACGCTATGTCACAAATTATAACAGAAAACACCTGAAGAAAGTCTACTTAGTAAATAAATCCATATTATTCTATTATGTTCATCATATTTGCTTGATTTCAATTCTAGTTTTATTTAATTTCACCAAAACTAATTTGATTATTCATGCATAAAGTATGTTTGTTGTAGACTAGAAAGAGATATGAATTTAATTAGTAACTAATCCTTATTTTTACTACTGCAATCAAATAGTTTTATTTATATCTATAATATATGAATGATTTATTGTTGTGTAATTAGAGAATAGATGAAAATGGTAAAGTCACATATACTTCTATTGTCCTATCTTTATCAAATAATCAATTGCTCAAACACTTATTTAGATTCTAATTAATTAGTTCAGTGTTCAAGTTTTCTTTTCAACTGAATAGACTTAATATTTTAATGTCTTTCCATGATAACAAAGACGTTGAATAACTAATCAGTATGTTTCATCAGAACTAGGGAATCAAGAAAAAAATAGGTTTTTGATTGAGATCATGAATCGATTGATGTTAGACGACCATTGAAAACTTGAAAGGACTTGATGACCGTTGCGTTCTATTGTGGGACTCCTCAGCAGCGCGCATCCACGATCCCGCCTCGAGAGATTCGAACACAGGGCACTCAGTCTCGCGCGCGAACACTTAACCTACTGGATCACTGAGCCGGCATCCAATGGTGTTAATATCTAACCTCAACCAATCCATGAAATTTCGCGACCATCTTCCATTGTACTGACGTAGATACCTGTCTCTACCCGACAGTGGTTTAGCTCCACTGGCCACGGCTTCTCACTAGAACTCTGAGAAGTGTCTACCCTTGATATGACATGATCATCACTCACTCCTATTGGTAGTACGTTTTTTATTACAGACATGGTTGAACTGTAATGTATTTATTATATAGAGATAGAATGATCTGACGATTTTAAAATCAGGGAGTATTCAACAGCTGGAACTGTTCAGATAGGTCCGTTTAGAACTTTGTATAAAATACCCCTGATTCAGTACTAAGATAATTACTTATCTGTGGTATTTGATAATTGTCGTATTAATTGTAAATGGAATTATTAGTCGCTAGATTCCAAATTGATAGTAGTAGAAACAGATGCTCCTCAATTGTACTGAAGGTTCCACTTTATAACCTTTCTTATTTTATGGAATCATTTACTTCTACAATTATATCTCACTCTCAAAGTTAAGTAGTTTATTGTTCTACCCTAAATACACCAGTCTTGTATCCTTCAAGAACTTTCAGAAGTCGATTATTATCTACACAATTTGACAAACTTTTAAATGATACAATGAAAAAAAAATCAAAACATATTGTCGAATAGTACATTGAGACACGAATAAACATGCCAGTATTGCGTTATTTAATGTAAAAAATAAACAGTGTACTTTTAAGCATTATGTTTGTCAGTTAATTGATATAAGTAATTTTAAAATATATTATGTGTTTATAGAAAACATTCAACTATATAGACAAAACAACTATCTTTTAGTTTCAGTAGTTAAGATCATGATTCCATTGAAGCTAGATCACCATGGAAAATTTGAATGCCCTGGTATGGCCGAGAGTGGGGAGAGTTTGCTCTCCTTCTCGAAATGCTCTCACATGGCCACGCGTATAAAGCCTCTGCCGGGAAAGTCCTACTCATTGCCTTCTCGTGGCATTACTGTTGTTTACGAAAATGAGAGGACGAAAAGCGAATGTCCGGCGCTTTAACCGGATTCCAAACCATTGGTGCACATGGGCTCCAATATCCTGCGGGAACAAATGGTGTATGAACCAATTGTTGGTCACCGGCTTGCATGGGATTGCATCTCCCTACGATACTCCACTTCCTTGTGGATCAGACCTTCATGTCGAAGGCTCAGGGAGTGGCCCTCTAAGACAACCACTTGTTTCGGTTCTGGCACCCGGGGAGTATTACAGCCCTCACACATATCGAATGAGATTTGTGTGGCGCATATGTATTTGGTGCATTCTTGTACCAATATCTATGTGTTAAAATAAATAAATAAGTTGAAATACTGGATGTCCGTTTCATACTGTTGCGGGACTCCGCAGTAGTACGCAGCTACGACCTCGTCTCGTGAGATTCGAAACCAAGACCTATCGGTCTGGCATGCGAGCGCTTAACCACTAGACCACTGAGCTGGCCGGAATCCAACGATGTTAATGTCTAATCCACAAAATTGAACGACACATTCATCATTGTCATCAGTGAGTTACTATCTCACAATAGACCCAGTTGAACTATGTATTACTTTGATATTCTCTAGGAATTTATAATATAATTTAAATGTTAATAAAATGCACCATATGTGAACTCTTATTAACCATGATGTTGTATAGATAGCACTAATATGATCAATTAACATATCAAATTACATCAATAATTTGAAACTGATAATATATTATTAAGGTCAAAATAATAGTGTACTTTAGCCTGTACATATTTACCAAGGGGTAATTATTAGAGTATATGAGATAATATCATATAACATGACCGGTAATATGTGTAAATGTACTAGTAGCATTGATTAGATTCGACCGTTTTATTCAATCATGTACATCATTTTACAATGAATAACTTGTATTTCACTCACCAATTAAAAATATACACAGTTATTTTAACCTAAATAAAATTATATAAACAAGCTCTTTGATCTATTTCGATAAGTTCATTGTTTATTAGTGTTTATATTAAACAAAACTTTCATGGAATTTGACTATCTAGTTTTATGAAGAACATTTTATCTAGGCCCTCAAATGTTCAGCTACGGTTGAGGGTGGAGAGAGTCATCTCTCCCACTTGAAATGTTTTCAGATGGGTATGCATATACAACCACTGTCAGGGAAGTCCGACTCACTGTATTCTCACAGAATTACTGTTGTTTACGAATGTCCGGTGCTTTAACCGGGTTAATGGATACGAAAAATTCACCTAGGAGAGTTGGAAAGCCCTGATTCCAAACCAATGATGTACATGGGCTCCAGGATCCTGAGGGTACAAATGACTTATGAACCAATTGTTGGTCATCGGCTACCATGAGACTGTATCTCCTAAAGTTGCTCCACTGTTTTGTGAGTTAGACCTTTTGGTCAAAGGCTCGGGGAGTGGTCTACTAGGAAAACCACCTGTTTCAGTTTGTGCACCCGGTCAGTATTTCAGTCCTCATACAAATCAAATGGGATTTGTGTTTGTCACATCTATTCGGTGCTTCCTTGTACCAATATTTATAAGCTTAAATAAATAAAGAAATAGAGGAAAGATTGTTGTAGCCTAAATATTAGTCGGTTCATATTTATACTACTGTTGAATCCATTCCTCAGTGTATGGCTTACATAGGTTAATTAACAAATAATCTGGAATGAATGATTTATATCATAGCCGACAAGATTTTTTAACTTTACCAAAAATTAGTACCAAACCAATACAGTTTGAATTACTTCGACTTCCAATAACTGCAGGTAAAAATGTAGTGTACATGATTATTCAGTATCTCTTTCCTTGTGGTTTAAATTATTTACTAATTTAGCTGAGTCGTTCAGGTACTGAGAGCATACTCAGCAAGATAATTAGTAACTGAAAATCGTTTCAAACAGCGCAGATACTTCACAATTATGTTCTACGTATCAAACTTCAGTTCTGTTATTTCATTTGTAAGTTTTCGAATCTTTCTGATTTGAATATTAAAGACTGTCAATGATCAGTGTTTTTCTGACTTGTAGGCGCAGATTGTCTCGATATTCCCATTTTGTCAGGCGCATTCTTAGGCCTAGTTGGCAAGTGACTACCAATAGATTCCAGGATGTGAGTTGTGTACTATTTGAGACACATCAACTGAACGTACCTATATTCTAACGTTGTTGTTCATTCTGGGACTCGAACTTCGTACCTTTTACCTCAAACGCTCAATGTATTATCCAATTAGCTACTGAGGTCAATGGATATCTACTATTTTTTATTTGCGGTTAACTATCTTTGATCTCGATCAATATAGATCTTAGTAGTTAAACTATTGCCATAATTTGTAACACTTGAACTGCATATAACTATATTCTCTTAACTTCCATGAATGTTTTAAGTAATGAAAAACATTATGGAACATTCTTTTATCCCAAATTATAAACACTTTAAAGATTATGATAAAAGGGCACAATTAACTTAACAAAATGAAGCATATATAAACTCGATCGGCATATATTTGCTGTACAAATTGAGAAAATGCAGTGTAGTGAACGATGGGTTTTCATAAAACCCAATCTTATGTCCACACCAAAAAATCTTTAAATCGCTTGTATCAAACATTATTATTAGCATATTTTTATTGGAAGTCAGTAAAATACACTTGGTATTGTTTACTTGAGTCTTCCCATTGATGTTTAGGACTGAAATTGATCAGTACCTTATTGGCATATGTACATATTGTGAGAATTGCCTCGATATTGTTTTAATTGACAGGCATTATAAGCAAAGACGGATAGTGACTAGCTGTGGAATCCAGGACTCACTTTTCGTCCTCTTTAGGACTCATCAGCTGGATGTGCCTGCATTTCAGATTGAACATCAACACCAATGATTTTTATAGATGGTCAAAACATCAATAGGAACATGAAAAAACACAAGACAAGAAATTCTATTCAACGTGTATTCCATATAAGAAAAAGATGAATATTTTATTAAGTTGAAGTTTGTAAATCATGAAATCGAGTGATTGATTTTCAAGAGAACACACACAGAGACAAAAATAAAGTGAGAAAAAAGTATGAAAATTAGTTAGTACACAAGAATTGAAGTCAGAATAGTCTTTTCACTTACTTTTTCACTTTTTAAACATCAATAGCATAAATATTCAATAGGAAACGATCTGTATAACATTTCTTCATCAAATTATACTTTCAGAAGAGGATTTTATGGAAATTTTAGTGATTTGATTTACTTGACTTCATGAATCAATTCAAGCTAGACCATCATAAAAAAAGTGGAAGCACTGGACGGCCGTTTCGTCCTAGTATGGAACTTCTCAATAGTTCCCTAATCTTTCCGATTATTGCTTATACTCTTACCGCCTCTACTACTATGGGATTTGAATCGACAACTGCATCTCTGTCCTAATGTCGTGTGGCAACTTCAACTGATGTACGGAGTTCTACGTTGTTACTGACTGACTGACTCTCAATAGTTGCACATTATGAATTCAACTATTAAATTATACTTTTATTAGTTTTAAGACAAAAATGTAGTTGATTCAGATGATCGGTATTCTACATATTGAATAAAAAATTGTAATAGATACTAATGAAAAAGAAATTTAGAGTAACATATATAAACGAAAAATATTGTTTCCAATTAGATCCTCATCAGGCTTTACTCTAATACATAGTAATGTATTTATATGTATATATGAAATGAATTAAACCGATCAAGGTAATTTATGAGTGAATAATAACAGTGGAATAGATTACATAAATAAGTGAAAAGTACAAATTGGTAGTGTGGTGACAAGTGTACTAGTTGTGATAAGAATAATAAAGGTTTGAATCAATGTTACATAATGAGAAATACATCAATGATAAAAAAAAATATAGAAATTGAAATAACACTCATAGGAAATATCATAAGATTACGTAATATGAAGTGTCCAGATAATTGGACCGTGAAGCGTACATTTGAGGAAAGAAAAGGATGGGAGGAAGTGAAGAAAAACAAATAAAGAAGGAGGACGGAAAATAATAATAAATGAAATCATTTGTTAACATCAAGGGAGAGATAAAGGTGATATAGAATTCTTATGAACACAAATACTTGGACTGTAAGCTCGAATTCCTATGGCTTCTGCTATGTGTAAGAGTGTTATGTCCCGATAAACATAATGAATGTAACTTTTGGGATCCATATTTTTATCGTATAATTGTTAAGTAACTAAACTGCTCATAATCATGTTCCTCTTATCATGAGCTTCATTTTGACGTATGAAATATTATTATAGGAATTACCTTTCTAGAGTTATGGCCTATCTATTAATTACTACCTCCCACATTCACTACCACATTTGGCTAATTCTTGTACAAATGTTGTTTCATATTTCATGACATGATGTGGTCTGTCTTGTTGATATATAAACCGAATATGTTTGAAATGAATGATTCATATTGGAGAGGCTGAGATTGGTGTTCTGGACTTATCTTACTGGGCTAGGTAGGAATCAAGATCGATAAGTACTCTAGACTGCTCGCATAGGTTTTAGGCATCGTCAGTCTGATCGATAATTCACTGCCCTCTAATTTGCGTTATGATTATATTACACATTAATAGGGCACACAAGTCACAAGTTATAACAAAGAGATAAGAACTAACCCCATAAGGAAAAGTGGTGGGAATACGGTAAACCACTTCAAATGACCTATTTCTCTCTACTGTATGACCGCTATCGATCAAGTGTGGTAGAACCGAGCTGTGTATTGTCTTGACGGTACTTTTCCCTAACCACGTAAGAAGGTGTTCACTAAGTGTTTGACTCAGTTATTCAATAATTTTGTATATACATATAAATATTACTGTATATTAGAATAAAGCCTGATGAGGATCTAATTGGAAACAATATTGTTTGCTTACATACGTTGTTCTAAATTTACGATATCGGAATTTATCAAATTTTATAAAGAAACTGATCAAATAACATTGTTTAAGAATTAGAAGGAAACGCGTGTTCTAGATCTCTCTAGTAGGTACACATCTATCTGTTCTAATCGTAGTTTATATAATATCTAACTTTTAATTACAAATAGAAATATTACGAAACGATTAACGAATGATAACAAATAAAAGATCGTACAAAGCACATTAAGACCTTAACAGAATCATACTAAAAATAAATGTGCCTGTAAAATGTGAACATTCTCTAGATGATATAAGATCCTTTAATTGTTGTTGTATAGTGATATTCTACTACATATATAAAATAAGTAGAGAAAGCTAATAATAAAATTTCGTAGTCTCAACTGTTAACTCGTTTCAACATTATACTTCAGTAGACATTTTATTGTACTGTCGCCATGGTCGACGTTAAATATATATATATATATAGTGGAGAAGATTTGTAGCTCAGGTGGATGATTTTGGTGCAGTTTTGTTCTCTGAGCTGGATGGTTTGGTCGTGGAGCTTTCATCGTTCTTCTGAACGACATCATCAGCACAAACTTCAGATAGCAGTCAAACGGCATGATATCTCTTCACTTATATCAATACACGTGGACAACTGCGGACACTCATTCGATTGGAAAAATGTGGAAATCTTAGACAGGGGAAACTCCAAAAACACCAGAATTTTTAGAAGCCTGGCACTCAGGTCAATCAACAAGCATATTGAAATCAATCCAATTTATCAACCAGTCAGAAAAATTATGCACAAACATAAGAACAAAAATCAAAACAATGGGAGACACAACCAAAACAAAGAAGTAAACAACAACAAATTTAAGGTCGATAAGAACCAATCAACGTCGAGGTGCACAGAACAAGCTTTGAGACACATATGGAGAAATTCAAACACTTCACTTCTGTCTGAAGTTTGTGCTGATGATGTCGTTCAGAAGAACGATGAAAGCTCCACGACCAAACCATCCAGCTCAGAGAACAAAACTCCACCAATATATATATATATATATATATATATATATATATATATATATATTCTGCAAGATATCATCCATGGGGAAACTTATTTGAAAGTTTTATTCGTAATAATAAATTGATGCCTAACCGACTGAAACTCTAAATTCATGGTTCAGAGTTTCTTCCTGTATGATGAAGTAAGTAAACAATGTTGAATGTCCTGAAACTGGAGTAAATAGCTGTTTTGCTCTTATCATCATTTCATAGGTCTTATTCTAGCTGAATTTCGTGATAAAATACACATACACATTTTTTAAAATCTTAGTCAAGCCAAGAAATAATTGTGTTTACTAGTGGTCATCTTTGAGATAAGGAGTTGATTGATGAAGTCCAAACATCTAAAGAATGAAACAAGTATTCCGAAAATCACCGGATGAATGACTGAAATTGAGAATATGAGGTAGCAGATTCTAAAATGTCGCCAGTCATTTCAACCCTATGTAAGGTATGGGTCGGTACTAATGAATAGTTTTAAAGTAGGTTTTCAATGGTATCCAAATTTATATCAGTTCATGAGCAAAGCTGTCTATACTTCCAGCAATTTGCGTCACGGACTAAATTTGAGTAGAAGGTAGTAAATGATCACTTTATCCTAGAATAAGACTACTCAGCAGAACACATTTACGATATCACCAAGGATCAAACCTAGGACCTTCAGGTCTCACGGAGATTACCTAACTGTCAAACTACTGAGTTAATAACCAACGGTTAACGTTCGTAACTTCAACCAGTTTGTGATCTTGCTCCACCACCATCTAATGTCATTGGTGAAGAACTACCTCACACTAGGAATGACTGAACTCAATTGATCAACGGTCCTCATCAAACTTCCTGTAATCACCTCTCAAAAGTAATCACTAGTGAACAGATCAACTTCAGCTATGTATTATCCGTTAAAATCTATTGTAATATCGCTTCTTTATCGAAGTGTTTAACCATAAAATGTGATAACGCAATGATAGTGAATATAAAACTGATTTACAAGGACGAAACGGCCATCCAGTGCTTCCAGGTTTTCCATAGTGGTCTAGCTTCAATTGATTCATGATTTCAACTATTGCCATTACTAAAATCTCCACAAAACCTCTTCTGATAATAATCATCTGCTCACTAGTGACTGACTTCAAGAGGCATTTCCTGGAGTTCTAGTGAGAAACTGTGGCCAATGGAGTTCAATCAGGTCTGTTGTGAGATATCAGCTCAATGAAGACAATGGTGACGGTGGTGCGATTTCGTGGATTGATTGAAATTAGACATTAACACTGTTGGATGCCGGTCAGCTCAGTGGTCTTATGGTTAAGCGCTCCCGGGCGTGACTGGTAGGTCATAGGTTCGAATCCTGCAGGAGGGCGAGGTCGTAGATGCGTACTACTGGGGAGTCTCACAATAGGACGAAACGACTGTCCAGTGCTCCCAAGTTTTCCATGATGGTTTGACTTCAATTGACTCATGATTTCAACTATTGAAATTACTAAAATTTCCACAAAACCCCTTCTGAAAAGAAAAAAATTATTTCATATAATTTTATGGCTTTAAATTTTGTAACTAACCGGTCAGTTTTAAAAAAAAATCAATAAATGTCGATTCATTTCAGTTATATAAAATTGGCAAACATGATTTCAACAAATATGATTAATTATTCATATTGATTTTGTGACATAATAACAATCAATCTCTTTATAGATACGTCAATAAATCATGTACGTTTATCTTTCCGTTTTAATAATCCATATTTTTCAGTGTGTAGTGAAGACTTTATTAATGATAAGAAGATAGAATCTGAGTATATTATATCATTTTCTGTTTATATTGTACATGATTTTGAACTATGAGAATGTTTCTATGAATGATTCGTGTTCACACGTTTATGAAGTCTCATATGGATCGATTGAAGCCTTTTTTCTGCAACGATGTGATAGTATTCTTGAATTCTCTTTTAATAAGAATGATCATCATCATCTCATTTCCAAATGACTTCAAATATTATGAAACCATCATTAAATATATTTTGGTTAGCGTTTTTTTTTGTTAACAGGATTGTTAATCACATGCCTAACCCTCCTTCTTTACCCGGGCGGCCTATGCTCCTCCACGAGGAGTAACAGGCATAAGTAAGCAAGTAATTAAGTAATCATTAAATATAAGAAGAATAAATTTTGTCAACATATGGTTTACATAGTACATCAAGCACACAGTTTAAGAATATATATATACTGATCCGTTAGAAATAGTGCAATTTTGCTTAAAATAAATGTGTCTCAATGGTAGTATCGCGGCAAGCAGCACAAAATGCATATTTGCCGAAAAAAGACGGTTCGACTGAAGTTCAAATTATCAACGGTAAAATTCAAACAACCAATAAGATTAAATTATCATTTACCCCCGCTATACACGTTAGTGGCTATGTAGACTCTGAAGTTTAATTTAAAGCATGTAGGTCGTTTGAAGTGAAAGGTACTGGGGTCAAGTTTCGACGTAAACACTAACACTGAGTTGCGATTACATCTAGCTGACTATTCCCAAATAAGACTAAATGGGCATTCTGGATTCCATTGCTAGACATTATCGAACTCTTCTCGAAATGCATAAACAATGTTTAAATATGGTGTCGTGAACACATTACATTTTAGATTTATATAAGAAATGTTTTAAAATGAGGAAGTGCACTCTATTTTATTCATATAATAAGAATATTTTATAAAATCATCTTTACGTTTACTAAATTAACCAGTATTCATTTTCTAATGCTATTCAATGTCATTTAAACTACCGTTGATTTACTTCCTAAATGTCACTATCATGAATTGTCTCTTTCATTTGCTTTGTTTGTCTGTTAGTTTTAAAGCTGTTTTTGCCAGATTGAGTTGATTGTTTTTAAAGTTATTGGTAATGAACTGTAGTTCAAATGAAACATATGGATCACTGGACTAGTATTCCGTTGTATACTAAGATTCTTAGGTTGTATATAGCAAGACATATAAGTAAAATGTACATATTGATACTAGTGATAATAACAGCATGAATGAATGTTTCGACATAGGAAACTAGTTGAAACTTTGGCAAAGAAACTAATTAAACTAGTTTTATAAATTATAGATAGATGGTGGCTAGTGGCGGAATCCAGGATGAACATTTTATTCTATTTGATACTCGTTAAATGGATATACTTTCATCCCAAAGTTGATGTTTACTCCGGGAATAGAAGCCGGTACAGTAGTTTGCTTCAAGCGCCATCGCGTTATCTAATTAGTTAATGAGTGCAGACAATCACTGGCTTGCCCGACCGGGTGAATTTTAATATCCATACATTGGTTGTTTTAGTCTTCTTGGAGAGAAAATCAACTCTGGGATGCAATCACATCCATCTAATAAGTCTCAAAGAAGGAGAAAGATACATTCTGAATTCCACTGCTAGACACTACCCATTTATACTTTAAAATAATTATGACTTAATAGAAATGTCGACGCTATCCTCATATGCCAAAAGGGATTGATCGACCACAAACTTTAACATCAATGTTACGGTTTAAATAATCAATATAGATGAATTTATCTAACTAATAATTACTACATGAATAATCAGTTCAGATATATAGTTTGTGAAGAATAGACCTGAAAAGGATGAAATGAAATAAACGGTGAATAGACAGAATCATCAAGACATTCCATAAGATTTTGTCTATTATAGAAAAAGAGTATTGTTACAAATTTGTTTCGAATATGAACATCAGTGATGTTGGCTCAAATCCTTATGTCTAACATTGTATATGGAAAATGAAATACACATAAAGTTCCTTTACACTGTTTGAACAAACTAACCACTATTAGTGCTATTCATAGATTAAATTAAATCTGTTGATGGGAATGATTTTACAGAAAGATATTTAATGGTAAAACATTTTGTTGTCTATCTAATGATTTAAAAATCCATTGTGACGGTGACCATGTAAATGTTTTCCATATATTACTATAGATGTCGTACACTGATTACTTCAATCAAACATTATCCACTAGTTCAATACATCGAAGAAGATAATCCTTCACGTTTTCTGTTTGCAATTTGTTATATCCCGATAAGAATAATGAATGGTAACTTTTGGGATCCGTTTATAGACAAATAATATGATTATATTTTTTATCGTATAATTGTTTTGTAACTAAACTGCTCATATTCATGTTCCTCTTATCATGAGCTTCATTTTGACCTTTGAACCATTATTATACGAATTACCATTCTTGAGTTATGGCCTATCTATTAATTAATACCTCCCACATTCACTGCCACATTTGGCTAATTCTTGTACAAATGTTGTTCCATATTTCATGATATGATGTGGTCTGTCTTGTTGATATATAAACCGAATATGTTTGAAATGAATGATTTATATTGGAGAGGCTGAGATTGGTGTTCTGGACTAAACTGACTGGACTAGGCGGAATGCAGGACCAATCAGGACTCTAAACTACTCGCATGTGATTTATGCGTCACTGGTTCGATCGATAATTCGCTGCTCTCTGATTGGCGGTACCGTTGCGTTATACAATAAACAGGGCACACAGGTTCATAAGTTATAACACAATAATAGGAAAAACTGAAAATAATAATCAGTACACAACTACTTTTTATTATTTTATGCCTCCTCATCAATATACATCGAAATTAACTCTTGATTCACTATAGAACAATGTAAAATTAGATTTGTACTGACAAATCTTAATATTATAAGTTCAAAAATTTGCGTGTAGGTGTTAGACTCAGTTGCCAAAAAGACGATCTATAAATACTTCAAAGAAGCCTTGAATCAAGATAAACAAAATTATCCAGTACTTTAGTTTTTTTAACATCTTTTGTAGTTCATATCAATTCATGATGGAGATTGTCATTTTTCTTTATTGATTAATATATCTTGTATAGATCTATTAATCATGATTGAACTTTCAATATCTAGGGCGAGACTATAATTTATAGATAAACTAATCACACACCATCGACATTCCTCATGCTTTCAAAGTTATCAATAGACAAAGAAATACGACCACCCTCCGTTTTGCTGAAGCTATTATGATCAAAAAACTTAAACCTGACTTATGCATTCAAAAAGAGACGTTAATTAGCTTATCACTACCCTGGTAACCCTTTATTATTATTATTATTATTATTAGTTTATTTTTATTTACTTTAAAATATTTATATTCCTCCCCTATTACATAATTCTTAAACCACATTATTATTTACGCATTTCCACCACCTGATCCTCCTAAATTATCTTAACTTTTCATATTCTATTTAATTATTATTACGTAACCTATCTTATGATTATTCAATTGCATTATTACACCACCCAACCCGAATTAATTCCTTTTGACCTCTGACCTGTTCTAGCATATATATATATAGTTATTATTGTAACCCAGATATTTACACTCATCTATGTCATTTGTTTTCACTCTATCTCAATGTAAAAATTCTATCACATTTTTTGGTTTGTAAGCAGCTGACGAGAAACCTCGAAATAATATGAATTCATACTATTCTGCATCAATATTTGTTCTTGCTTTATTTAAATTCATAAAGGGAACCAATTGCATGAGATATAAGATAGTAAGTCTTCGTTTTTGGCTCGAAATTCATTTATTACTTAATTGAATAATTTTTTCTGGTTAGTGTCTTTCTAGCGAGTTAGTTTTCTACGGGATAGGGTCGCTAAACCCATGCCGAACCCTCCTCCTTTATCCGCGCATGGAACCGGCAGTAGCCCCTCGGAGGGACTTCAGGCGGAGTTGAAATTCATTTATACATTTAGCTAAATAAAGTTTTAGCATTATATCCAATATTAGTCTATGATACAAATCTTAACTTTAATCATCAACTGTAAATCATAAATTCATATTCCCTCATATTCATTTATAACTTTCATTTTGTCTTAATTTGTAGGTGGACATTCTCAAAATCATTTTAATAGCAGTTCAATATCATCCATAAATTATACTCTCACTATATATATATATATCAGCTGGTGGGTGGTCTATGCTCCTCTATGAGGGGTAATAGGCGTAACTAAGTAATATATATATACATAATAATGTTAATTATCAATCATAAATATACATGTTACCTAAACTAATTATCATTATTCAATTATATATTAGAGAATTAATTCAACTGTACACTTTTATGTTTCAATAGGCCTACATAAACATGAATTATTTAATTAACCAATCAGAAATTAATAACATCATTCCACAAATATGATTGGTTAATTTATCTCCAATGGAAAAAAAATACAAAAATAAAACAAAAAAATACAAAAAAAAGAAGAAATATTAGTTATCTAATCATCATTCTAATGATGATTTCATTGAATTATTTACTAAAATATTTCTAATATTATTTCCCAATTATACATATACATCTATATATCTATATAGAATCATATTGATGGATAATTAAGACATATCATAGAAACAATAAAGGATTATCATTATTATTATTATTACTGCCATTATGAATCATACTTTAACTATAACATATATTGAATATAATAATTTCTTTAATATAACACAATTTATAAAATCACCATATAAAATGATCATATTAAGTTTATTATTATTTATTAATTTATTTATATTTGCATCAAATTTATTTATGATTATTATATTACTTATAAGTAAAAATAAACGTTTTGATGCAACACGTAAATTTTTAATTAATTTATCTATTATTGATATACAATTTGCTTTATATATTATGCCTATCTCTATTATATATTTAATATTAAAAATGAATTGGTTATCTTATTATATATTATGTTATTTATGGATTATTATAGATATCTATTTTTGTACAACAAATATGTTTAATTTAGTAATTATAGCATTTGATAGAATGTTAGCTATTAATTATGCTGTAAAATATAATCAAATTATGTCACCAACACGTGTACGTTTATTATTATTATTAATATGGTTATTAGCATTATTCATTATATTACCATTGATTATTTATATCATTTGGTATCAATTCAATATATCATCTATCAAAAAACAAAATATGGATTTGACAAATTCTTTAAATCTTAATCATAATAATGATCCTAATGATGATTCTAATGATTCTATACAATATAAATGTAGTTTAATCCATGTAAGTATATATATACGTTTATTTATATCCATATGTTCAATGTATATACCAACTTGTTTAATGTGTTATTTTTATTTTCATGTATTCTCTAAAGTGATTATAAATAAACGTGGTATATCAATTGGTTTATTAATTGATAATAATAATGATTATTATAAAAAATCAAAGAAAAAATTCACATTATCTAATGATCATATCAATAAAATCGATTTTAATCAAACTAATAATGATCATCATAATATTATGGATAATAATAAACGAAATAAATGTAAAATCGATAAAACCCTTAATTATAAAAATATAAATAATCATTCAAAATATGGTTTATTAAGAGTACATGTTGGTGGAAAACAATTACTATGTGGTAATAATACATTTATTAATCATAAATGTAATAGTACTACAAATATTAACAGTATTCATAATAATAATAATAATAATAATAATAATGGTAATATATCACAACATCTAAAGTTAATCAATAATGACACTAATGATTCAACTATAATGATGAATACATTACCCGATGATTCAACAATACAAAATCAAGATGATTCATATGATCAACTAAGATCTACAACAACAACAACATCATCAACGAAAGATCCTCAACAACAACAAGAACAACAACACTCATCGTTAACAACGGAATTTATAACACCAAATATATTAATGAAATCTGATTATACTGTATCGAATGAAAAATCCAATGATTCAAATTCAATCAATTTAATCAAACCTATGGATAAACTAGAAACTAGTAATAATAATGATAATAATATTATAATGAAAAAACACTCAAATTCATTATCTGAAGTATTCTTAAAAGTAAATAGGAATAAATTGAATGATAATAATAATAGTAACAACAATGATAATAATCAATCGATTAGTCAACAACCTCATTCATCCCCACCACCACCACAGCAACAGAATTTCAAAGAAAAACTTACCAATATATTACGTAAACATTCATTTCATACATTATCACCATATACATATATAAAACCATTAGAATTATCTCAATCAAGACGTTCTACTGGTAGAACTGATAAAAATGAGAAATGTAATGATATTATAACATTAAGACGTTGTGCATTAATGCCATTAAATCATAATACACCCTATTCATCAATTAATAATGAATATATGATACATTCAAATAGAAATTCAGAAAATTTATCAAATCTATCAACAACATTGATAACACCAAGAAATAGTAATCAATTAGATAAATCAATAATTATCAATGATCCATTATTATTGACATCATCACCCTCAGCAACAACAACACCAGCAACAACAACAACACCTAATTATCATTATAATATTAAAATGAAACATTTAATTGAATTAAAAGCAATTTTTATGTTTCTAATTAATATTAGTTCTATTATATTCTGTTGGTTACCCTATTACACTTTAATCTTATTTCATGATATCTTACCTAATTTATGTATTACATTTAATATTTATCATTTTTTTTATTGGTTAAGATTTCTATGTATAGCATTCAATCCAATTATCTATGGTTCAGCATCAGAAGATTTACGTAAAGCATTTAAACGTTTTATATTACATTGTGGTAAAATAAAACATGAGAAAAAAGCATTAAAACGTTTAGTATTAGCTGGTTTAGGTGCAGCTGGTATACCATATGGGCATAGAATAATAATACCACAACAAATGAAATCAACAGATTTTAATAATCAACAATATAATAAATCAGTTCTATTTAATAAACCATTAATGGTAATAGCTGATATTGAAGAAAAGATTTAACTATCTATCTATCTATCTAACTATCTATCTATCTATCTATCTATCTATCTATCTATCTATCTATCTATCTATCTATCTATCTATCTATCTATCTATCTATCTATCTATCTATCTATCTATCTATCTATCTATCTATCTATCTATCTATCTATCTATCTATCTATCTATCTATCTATCTATCTATCTATCTATCTATCTATCTATCTATCTATCTATCTATCTATCTATCTATCTATCTATCTATCTATCTATCTATCTATCTATCTATCTATCTATCTATCTATCTATCTATCTATCTATCTATCTATCTATCTATCTATCTATCTATCTATCTATCTATCTATCTATCTATCTATCTATCTATCTATCTATCTATCTATCTATCTATCTATCTATCTATCTATCTATCTATCTATCTATCTATCTATCTATCTATCTATCTATCTATCTATCTATCTATCTATCTATCTATCTATCTATCTATCTATCTATCTATCTATCTATCTATCTATCTATCTATCTATCTATCTATCTATCTATCTATCTATCTATCTATCTATCTATCTATCTATCTATCTATCTATCTATCTATCTATCTATCTATCTATCTATCTATCTATCTATCTATCTATCTATCTATCTATCTATCTATCTATATGTATATTCAAAGTATTTCACCTGTGATTTTGACGTGAATAAATACATGTTTATCATTTCGGTCCTATTCTCAGATGTTTCATGTTGTATAAATATAGATATTTCTATATAGAAAATATAAATGGTAAATACATTCTGTTTTTCTTTGGTGTTTTCTTTCTTTCTTTTTGTTGTTGCTGTTGTTGTTTAAAGGCATTCCTTTGATTATTCAAATTATTTGAATGAATAAACGAATGTAAGATTTTGATATATGTTGAATTATTTTGTTTATTTTTATTAATTACAAAATGAAAATATTATTTAATGTAAGTTAAACATGAAGTTAGACATGAACACCATTGGATGCCGGCCGGCTTGGTGGTCTAGATATTAGGCGTCTACGCGTGAGAACGATAGGTCTTGGGTTCGAATCTCTCTAGGCGGGATCGTGAATATGCACTGCTGAGGAGTCACATAATGGGACGAAACAGTTGTTCAGTGCTTCCAAATTTTTGATGGTAGTCTAGCTTCAATTAACTCATGATCTAAACCATTGAAATTACTATAAGATCTACAAAAAATCTTTCTGATATTAATCAACATACGTTCAATAATAACTGGCTTCAAGAGGTATTGCCTAGAATTCTATTGACAAGCAGTGGACAGTGAAGTTCGACTGGGTCTGTCGTGAGATAGTGACTCACCGATGATAATGATCAATTTGTCGTTCAATTTCGTGGATTAGTTGATGTTAGACATTAACATCGTTGAATGCCGGCCAGCTCAGTGGTCTAGTGGTTAAGGATTCGCAAGCCAAGCGAATAGGTCCTGGTTTCGAATCTCTCAAGGAGAGGTCGTAGATGCGCGCAGCTGAGAAGTCCCATACTAAGACAAAAGGGCTATCCAGTGCTCCAAGGTTTTCCATGATGTTCTTAAATCGACTCATAAATTCAACTATTAAAATCACTATAATATCCACAAGAAGCCGTCCTAACATTAATCAACATATCCTAACTAGTGATTAGCTTCAAGAGGTATTTTCTGGAGTTCTAGTAAGAAGCAGTGACCGGTGCAGTTCAACCGACTCTGTTGTGAGATAGTAACTCACTGAAGACAATGATGGACAGTGGAGTGATTTTGTGGATTAGTTGAAATTAAATATTAACCCCATTGAAAACCGGTTGACTCAGTGGTCTAGTGGTTAAGCGTTTACGCGTGAGACCGATAAATCCTGGGTTAAAATATCCACAAAAACCACTTTGAAATTTTAATCTAAAAATAATCATAAGGTAATCATATTGAAAAAGTATATTATTGTCTGAAATTTGTATTCTTATATAAGTAGTATTAACTGTTGTAATAATGATTAAATAATATAATTCATGTAATTATTTTTTTGAAGTTAATTCTATTTTAATCCTTGGATTACATTCAGTCTCTATTGAAAGTATACTTTCACATTGGAAAAAATAATATATGATTAAATAAAATGAAATTAATAAGAGTTAAGATATAACAAGAGAGATGGATAGTGGCTAGCATTGGAATCTAGGTCTTGCGTTTCGTCTTATTTGGAACTCATTAGTTAGATGTATCAGTATCTCATAGTTGATGTTCACACTGGGACTCGAACATAGTATCGTTCTCTTCAAATGCCATCGCGTTATCTACTTAAGTATTGAGTCCTGATAGCCATTTGCTTGTGAAATGGGATGAAGTTTAAAGTCATTTGATATTGTTTGCTTGTATCTTCTCATTGTTGTGAACATCAACTCTGAGATTCAGGTACATCCAGTTGAAGAGTTCAAAATAGGATGAATCATGCGTCCTAGATTCCACTACTAGCCATTATCTATCTTTGCTTAGAACGTTTGTGACTTAAGGCAACACCAAGGCAATCCGCACAGCTTGCACATATGGCAATAAGAGACTGGTCAATCGCAATCATAAACAACAATGGGAAGACTCAGATAGACAATATTAAATGAATTCAAACAGTTAAGATAGTTATGTTTTAAAGCTTTGCATTGTTTTTCCAACAGAAGTTTACTTAAATCATACTTTTAGTAACTACATAAGAAATAAACTTCAGGAATACTGTAATGAATATTAAAATACCAATGGGGACGATCAAATGTATTTTAATACGAAATAACATAATCGCTTAGTAAAATCTGAAAACCATACAGTAAATACTTCATTTGCGAAATATTAATCAATTATCTTAGGTTTGATTATTCCTTAGTTTTCACACAAATCACCCCTTGTTTCCGTTCTCCTCACTTCGATCTTCTCAACCTTCTACTACCAAGTATATAACTTACAGTTGATGATACCTACTACTTATATCCATCAACATCAGTAGCATACACTACAAATTCCTTTGAAAAACAGTTGTTGAGTTTGAAGCATAGCATACTAAAAGACTTAACGGACCAAAAGTGTATAAGATCCTCTCAAGTGAGAAATACGACATGAAGGTGAAAAGGGTGCTTTTGGCGTGAGAACAAAAAAATTCAAATTTTCTGAGTAAAATTACAAAATCAGGTCTTTTTCTAAGTGACATTCTGTGGATCTAACGTCCCTAACAACCATTAAATAAAGTATACAATCAAAACAAACTGTTGGGATATTCAGAAAAATATCCGAAAAATTATCTTGTTAAGTCTAATGCTATTCTTGAACGTGAAATGGTGTCATTTTCCTATTGGTCAATTTTTATTCCACGTGCCGTTTCCCTACTGGTCAATATTTATTTCACGTATCATTTTCCAGTTGTCCAAATATTGTCCAAATGTTATTTTTTATTTTATGGTACGTTGTGGTCTGTTTGGTTGATATATAAACCGAGTATCTTTGAAATATGATATCTCAGAGGCCTAGTTTGGTGTTCTGAACTTAACTGGCTAGGTTAGGCAGGAAGCAGGACCAATCAGAGCTCAAGACTGCTCGCATGTGTTTTTTGGGTCATTGATCCGATCGATAAGTCACTACTCTCTAATCGGCGTTCACAACTTTAACAAAAACGATCAGTTCCCAGTTCCAATAAAGTATTGTTGTCTTAATGAAAAGAAAACGGTAACACGTAGTTAAAATAATCCTTTACATGTTTTTGTATTGATACTATACATTAGGAAAATACATTTAAAGTCGATTATAACAATAATAAGGGAATATTACGTGTTTATTCATGACTTCATATAATCTTTACTTTAAAAAAATAAAGTGTAAACTTATATAAAACTCAACTAAAACAAAAACAATGTAACATAGAATGTTTATTTTCGTTACAAATTAAAATCAGTATCATTATCCCATTTGAATCAAATGACGTCAGTAAAGTTAAATGTGTAAAATAAAATCAATATTGGCGTTAATGTCTAACCTCAACCAATCCACGAAGTTGCGCGACCATCTTCCATTGTATTGAGGTAGATAATTGTCTCCACTCGACACGGATTAGCTCAACTGGTCACCGCTTCTCCATAACCCCTAAAAACGGATAATTACCATGTGCTCACTAGTGACTAGCTTCGCGAGGGAATTCTCGGAGTTCTAGTGAGAAGTCGTGACCAGTGGAGCTAATCCACTGTCGGGTAGAGACAGGTATCTACGTCAGTACAATGTAAGATGGTCGCGAAATTTCGTGGATTGGTTGAAATTAGACAATAACACCGTCCGATGCCGGCTCAGTGGTCTAGTAGGTTAAGCGTGCGCGTGAAACTGAGTGTCCTGTGTTCAAATATCTCGAGGCAGGATCGTAGATGCGCACTGTTGAGGAGTCTCACAATAGGATGAAACGGTCATCCAGTGTTTCCAGGTTTTCAATGGTGGTCTAGCATCAATCGGTTCATAATCTCAATCAAAAACTTAATAATCTCCACAATCCCTATACTGATTTTCTAAACTGTATTGAAAATTATGAAGATAATGGGTAGAAAGAAAATAAAATTAGATTTCTAGCCATTTATTAAATAAATCAAAATTTAATAGTTGAGTTCATGAGTCAGTTGAAGCTAGACCACCGTGGAGAACGTGGAATCATTAGACGCCCGTTTCGTCCCAGTAAAGGAATCATCTGAACGAAAAGACCATCCAGTGCCTCCAGGTTTTTTATAGTGGTCGAGCTCCCATTGTCTCATGATCTCAACCATCGAAATAAATATAATATCCACAAAAACCGCTCTCTGAGAATAAGAGACGGAACTCTGATTTAGATATACTGGTAACTTTTGTTTGAGATTTATAACAAGATATTATCCATAAACATACGAAACTTTGAAATAGAATTGACATGATGAGATTGAGAAGGCACACTACTTGGAAATCATTTGAACAAGAATGAATTTTATTAAACAGACATTGATTTGATCTGTATTCAATATGTTTATCATACTGTTACTAGCAATAGGTCTCAATATACGATACAACACAACGCACAACAATCAAATCACACTTGACAGAGAAGAATTGGAAGATGGAAAAACATTCACATATCTGGACAGCATCATTGATGAACACGATGGATATGATGCAGATGTGATCAGATGTTGATCAGCAAAACAAGACCAGCATATCTACAAGTGAAGAACATATGGAACTCAAAACAACTATTTGTCAACCAACACCAAAGTCAGAATTCTCAATAGAAATGTTAACACAGTTCTACTAAATGTGACGGAAACTTGGAGAACTACAAAATCCATCATCGAGAAGATACAAGTATTTATTAACAGTTGCCTATGCAAAATAATCCGGATCTGTTGGCCACACACCATCAACAACAATCTACTGTGAGAGAGAACAAACGAGATTGCAGTGTAGGAAGAAATGAGGATGAAGTGTTGGAAGTGGATAGGACACACATTGAGGAATGCACCGAACTGCGTCACAAGGCAAGCTCTCACATGGAATCCTCAAGGTGAAAGGGGAAGAGGAAGAGCGAAGAACACATTACACGGAGAAATGGAGACAGACATGAGAAGAATGAACAATAATTGAATAGAACAGAAAGGAAGACTCAGCACAGAATGTGTTGCAGAATGCTGGTTGGCGTCTTCTCCTGCATTTGTTGTTGCATGTGAGATAGAAAAATCAGATCATCTACGAAGTCTAGATTATCTAGATGCATCCTAGCTATCCACTATATCCTATGCTTCCCTTCAGATTTTGACGTCTTCATGATCCAGTATATCACGAAGAGAAAAAGAAAGAATGATAGTAAGCAACCTTGCATGATACTGGTCTTTACTTCGAACAAGTCTGTGAGCTGTCCATCATGCACGATTTTACAGTTATTTTTTTACCTTACTAGAAATATGTGATCATTACCAACTTCCAACTAAACTCTTCCATATAAGTAATTTGAATCTACAATTGAGGAGAACTAAATGAATTATAATGAATTGTTGTTATTTTGCTCAAAATATCGTTCTTTTTTATCATTACAAAGATAAATGAAACGATTTGTATGAAAAATCTGATTATGTAATGTTCATCTAAGCTTAAGATTTTTTAAAAAAAAAGAATCTTCGAAGAATGATCATTGTATGGTTAGTTAGATAATTTCACTAAAAGTCTTTAATACTCCTAAATGTATTGATCTGATGGTAGATATTTACTACTGTTAGTAACTCATTGAATTTCTCTTAAAAGTATTAAATGATTGATTAAATACGACCAGCCCCCATAGTGATTAAGAACACGAGTGTGGGGGGGGGCAATCGAATCTATTTGAATACATACATGCATACATACATTTGCTAAATATCAATCCATTGTGTTAAACTTGACTGTTCTTTTTTGTAAATATCAGTCCATCTTCTCAAATTTCATTGTTCGTGCATTTTCATACCAGTTACTTTTTGTTCCTGTTGTTTGTTTCTCGATCTTCTACTGAAATACATTCTGTTTTAATTTACCCCAGCGAAACATGGCCATTAAGAGTAGAAGATACTCGTAAGCTACTAGTATTTAACCACAGATGCCTTAGAAATATTACTGGCGTGTGCTGGGATCACCGGGTAAGTAATAGTGAGGTTAGACGCAAGGTATTAGGGAATGATGGTAAATCAGTTGATGAGGTTATGAATCTTCATCGACTGAAATGGTTGGGTCACGTGTTACGTATGCCTGAACACCGATTACCACGACATGCAATGCTAAGCGGTGTTGGAGATGGTTGGAAGAAAGTTAAGGGCGAACAAACCAAAATGTGACATCAGTGCTTGAAGTCACTAAATTCTAGTCTGAGCCATGTCGGTAGATGCAAACTACTTGGTTGGGATCCACGTGGCTATCGTAACCAATGGTTGGAGACTCTTCGTGACATGGCTCAGAATCGGTCACAATGGCATCGGTGTATACACTCTCTGTCTTCCTTTGAACTATGAGATTAAAATCGCTTCATATCTTTCTTTCTACCAACTAATTCTTTCTTCCTGTATTATGTCCTTATATGCAATCTTTCTTTTATATATTACCGCCACTGAATTAACTACTTTTATGAATCCGGTGTTCATCTTGTTGTGTGAATGAGGTATGGCAACTTGGACTGATGTATATAAGTGGCTGGTCCCACGTTGTAGCTGACTGACTGACTGACTGATTGAAATACATTCTATTCCTGACTATTGTTATATACTACTTATATGGATATAAGGAACTCATACCACAGTCTTTTTGTAAAATTTAATAAAAACAATAAAAATTTATTTCATTTTAAATCTTGTCCACTGTGAAATTGCATATAGTAATCTGATTGTAAACGAAATATTGTTTTACTTTAGTTAATATAGTTGAAATTGAAGCTTAAAATTAGACAGAAAATCATTAGAACAATAAGTAGACATAACAATTACACATTGTAGTTGAAATGAATGGGTATTTCTATGTTACATATGGATTATGTATGTTTAAATACTAATCAGGAGACATAATGAAAGGAAACAAAAACTTTATTGATTATTTAATCAGATTACATAATTAAGGTAGAATTCATCTAATGAGTAAATGTGAGTAGACAATTAAAAAGGTACAATTGAATGAACGAAATTACATCTCTATAATTAGTGTATTACGACAAATAGATGTCACTACATTTTTCTATCATGTACATTGAATCATATGCTCTCAAAAACATTTTTATATCAGTTTCCTGTACAAAGCTACTCTAGAATTGGCATTTATTGCATTTCAATTAAACATTATTTAATCTATCTAATGTCTACTAGCCTTAAATCATTCAGTGATGTTTATTGTTCTGATCTTTTATTCAAGATGATTTCATTTATGGATAAGTAAATCATAAGTGTAACTAGTGTGATATAGTAACATATGTTAGAAAATCAGTCTTATTTTCATTCAAATCATCAGTTGATCCACACGACTTATATTGAGAATGAATCTACAATTTTTTTGATGTCATATTGACAGAGTCATTCCTTAAACTTTTAAACTGATTTGATTTGGATTCTGATATAAACCGCGTTGACATAATATGATCCATATCAATTGCTATTCGTGCTAATGAGGTATGGAAATTTGGACTGATGCATTTATGTGCCTGGTTCTATGTTGTAGCTGACTGATTGACTGCTATTTGTGGGTAAAATGACCAATTATGTTTCTCAACTAAAATGCCTAAATTCTATATGGAAACCAGTCACTAGTGAGTACTTTATTGATATTCTTGTATATTTATAGAACCTTATTTGGTGTCAATGTTTATTAAGCACTACCTTCACTATTATAAATATATCTGGTGGTCACTTTTAACTTTTAAAGGTGCATAGTCTATCAGGTATTTTGTTGAATAAATTCATGAATTTCGAAAATATTTCAGTCTAAAAAAACAGAGGTGGATAGTGGCTGGTATTGGCATCCAAGACGCATGTTTTTTCCTTATTTGGGATTCGTCAGTTGAATGTATGTACTTACGGCAATATCGAGATAAGCAACATAAGATGGCATATACCAATTGGAGACTGATAAGTTTCCGTCCTAAACGTCAATGGAAAGATTCAAACAACCAATACAAGATTAATTTAACTCACTTTATGTTGTAAGTCTTGATATTAGAAGTATATATCAGGACTAGATAAACATAAAAAAGCATTCATATTATAAACATTTGATTCACCTGAATCTCTGATTTCCATTTTCCAGTAGACTTATGAAAGTTTCTCAGTAGATACGTTAACCATTTAGATTCATTTAATATGTATTATCTAATTTAAGCAATGTCAGTTGTTACTTACTTACTTAATTACGATTGTTACGCCTCATGAAGAGGATAGGTCAACCACCAGCATTCCCCATCCAACTCTTTCTTGGACAATCCTTTCCAGGTGTCATTCATCCTCTTCATGTTTGCTTGAAATTCCCGACGCGGTGTGTTCCTCGGCCTTCCTCTTTCCCGTTTTTCTTCAGGATTCCAGGTTGCGGCTTGCCCCGTCATGCAGTTTGATGATTTCCTCAATGTGTATCATATTCACTTCCATTTTTTTTTTATAAATTTCCTATTCAGATAAAAACTGGTTAGTTCTCTAGCACAGAAGGCTGTTTTTGATGGTATCCAACAGACGAATATTGAGTATCTTATTAAGACAGTTGTTTATAAATGTTTGTACTTTCTAGATGATGGTTGTGGTTGTTCTCTACGTTTCAGCTCCGTACAGTAGAACTGTCTTGATGTTTTATATTGAAGATTGTGACTTTGATATAGGTTGACATACAATTATTTTGAGTTCTATATGTTCTTCAATTATAGGAATCCTGTCCTTACTTCTTAAATCTTCACCTTCACCTTTGCATCAGATCCTCCACGTTCATTGATGATGCTACCCAGATACTTGAATGTTTCCACCTCTTCCAGACTTTCTCCATCAATTATGATTGGGTTGATGTTCTCCATGTTGTATTTGATGATGTTACTTTTTCCCCTGTATATGTGGAGGCCTACTGCTGCAGAGTCTACTGCTTAGTGGTCTAGAGATTGAGCATTCATGCATGAGACCGAAGGTCTTGTGTTTGAATCGCCTCTGCTAACGAACTGTCAGGTGTACTAGAACATAGATGAATTAACGAAATTACCAAATGATGTTTAGTAAATACTGTTTTAAAATTATCATTTAGAGCATAACGAAAATAAAACTATTTAATTCAGTTGTGAAAAGCAGTAACAACACTAATAGTAGTCATTCACGCAGGTCGGTTTAATAAACCAATGGAATAGGCAAAAATAAGTAATTAACTACACTGAAAATGTACAGTTTTCTTTAATTAAGGCAAACAAAAATGATAGAAAAAAATCGAAAACAATTACAAAATACAACAATAAAGTAATGATAATCGCTATATAGCCGAAGGGGGTTGTGTAAATGTATAAGATTCTCATAGATAACAATACGGACTGATCACAGATAAGCATTGACATAGAGTCCCTGTTGTAACGTGTGGACTGCAGGTTATGATAAGCAGCGTTGTATATCGATCGATTCAGGTGGACACGTAAAACACGTACGAACGGCCTAGAGTCTCGATTGGTCCTAATTCCCTGTCTAGCCCAGCCAGTTGAGTCTAGAACGCAAGTCACAGCCTCTGAGTTATGAATCGTTATATTTCAAACATACTCTGTTTATATACCAACCAAACAGACCACATCGTACCATAAAAATAGAAAACAACATCTGTACAATATTTAACGAGTGAAATAAGTAATGGCCAATAGGGAATGCTCATTTAGAGTCCAAGGACATCATTAGACTTAACATGATAACGATTGGCACATTATTCTGCATCCATAACAGTCCCATAACAATGTCAATGTTTCAAGCTTTCTATGCCCATCTAACTTAGCTCAATCCATGATAGAATCTATTAAAATAATAATACTTAGACATTTCATGAAAAAAGAAAACGCAATAAGTTTGATTGTCTTAATTGATAAAGAGTAAAACGTGTTATCGAATAATGTCAATATAATTAGACAAATTATAATAATAAATTTCAATTAGAAACTAAAAAGAAAACTTGACTAAATTGAATAATGAAGTAATTATTATGAATTACCAATTGAATTCATGAGTTAATTAAAGCTAGATCACCATGGAATACGTGGAAGCACTGAATGGCCGTTTCATCTTAGTATGAGACTCTTCAACAGTGCACATCTATGACTTCACCTCACGAGATTGGAACCCGGGACACTATAAAATGTGATAGAAAAGATAAAGAATAATATAAGTTTGATAAACAAAACAGAAGTTATTGGGAATATACACATCCTATGTAAAAAAATAACTGTAAAATCGTGCATGATGGACAGCTCACAGACATGTTCGTAGTAAAGACCAGTGCCAGGCAAGGTTGCTTACTCTCATTCTTTCTTTTTCTCTTCGTGATATACTGGATCATGAATACATCAACATCTGAAGGGAAGTATGGGATATAGTGGACAGCTAGGATGCATCTAGATAATCTAGACTTCACAGATGATCTGACTCTTCTATCGCACATGCAACAACAAATGCAGGAGAAGACGCCAACCAACATTCTCTAACAGACTCTAACAGACACTTCTTCAGTAAATAAATAAACGAATAATACAAAAGAATAATGCAAAACTATTTAGTATGATCAATCATAAAAAAAACATATCTGACCAAGTCATAGCCATATCATTCTGGTCAAATGAGATCGGCATTTCATTTTCAATAACTATTAAAATAATACAAAAACGCTTTTTCAACCATAAAGGAAATCTAATAGCTGGAACTTTCCACATATTGCTAAATGCTAAAAAGAAGTCCTACTGTCCATCCAACTTGGTGCATCTATTCGAGCTATCAAGTTTAATTCTATTCATATCTCATAATATTATCATAAATACAAAGTTGACTCTATCCTTGCACATTTTTCATCCATTAACATGTACATGAATATACAAATATATCCCACATAAATCACCTTGACCGTAGGAACACGATTGACATGAATGACAACAGCTTTGTCAGACCTGGGTTTTTTTAATGATCGTACTAAACAGTTTTGTACTATTTAAACTTTGGTTCATTTAATTTTGACAATTAAAATCACGAGTCTATCTAAGTTAGGCCATCATTGAAAACCTGGAAGTAATGGACAACCATCGTTTATTTTTTCATTGAAGAAGCGGCTAACAATGAGTTACGAAACCTTCAAAAACTTATTATACTATTTTATTGCTGTAGATGAATGCATAAATAGTTAAATAAAATTAATTGCAAATAAGTAATATTATTCATCTCCATTGAACAATAGCTGTTTGTACTTAATCAGCTCAGTAGATAACTCCCCGAGTCCTTAAATAGAAAATATTTGATCCCTAGTCCTGGTGAGAGCACTAACATTTTGATGCTGGTAAATACAGCTGAAGGAAATTCGGTGAGACTGTAATTTATGGACGACCTTTGAAGGAGTTTTAAGTGACCTTGAGAAATATTGGCCAAACACTTTCAGCCTCGACCACATAGCTTCAATATTGTTTGTGTGTACTCCAGTTGTTGAGTATACGAAGTGCCACTTGTGGATAATGACACGATGCACATAACTAAGCCTATGTAGAAGTTTGTGCACTCTCCAATCATCCGTATATATTGCAGTACCTGGCTGCAGCCAGTGTTACTTGTGCTTTTATTATCCAGTTCGCAATATTTGTCATAATTTGTCTTAGTTAAGAATTGTATATGGGGTTTTCAACTATAATGCCAAAACTCCATTTAGCCAACTGGATGAAGGGCTTTCGCGCCAAAATCCATGATCTGTTATCTTATATCTAATTGATTCGTCCACGAATGTTAGTCTCACCGTTTTATTTGTTATAACCGCTCAATATTCATATTTTGTACAAAATCCCCTGTGAACCCATCGTGCGTTAACATTAAGTACTGAAGTTGGAGCTGTGATCTTGACATCTGTCAAGCGCTTCTGATTGGCTCATCTATAAATTGTAGTCTCGCCGGAAATTCATGTCACTAATATCTATTTTTACCTAAACATTAGAACAGATGAAATAAACATTCTCTTTCTCTCTCTCTCTCTCCAGTTTTTCATTCATATAGCAACAAAATATAAAGTTGCTTTAACTAATCACAATGCATTTTATGTCAATGGATCCATTTTATTATTTGAATGGTTGAATGAATGTTTGACATAAATTATATTGTATTATTTCATAAATATAACTAGAATTATTTAACTATTTTCCATTATGTATCAATCAAATATTGTGTCAACTAAGTTGATCATGGTTAAAAATGGTTTCATTCAATCTGTGAAATTATGAAATTGATTAACGAACTCAAAATCTTTAAAGGTTAATGTATAGTTTGAATTAATTTTTCGCCTTGGCAACAGCCTTAGCAGCTGTAGGTCTCAACATAAACAATTGGAAAACAAAGATTCTCCGATACAACACAACACACAACAGTCAAATCACACTTGATGGAGAAGATTTAGATGATGTAAAATCCTTTACATATCTGGGCAGTATCATTGATGAACACGGTGGATATCATGCAGATGTGAAGGCGCTGATCAGCAAAACATGACCAGCATATCTACAAGTGAAGAACATATGGAACTCAAAATAACTGTTTGTCAACCAACACCAAAGTCAGAATTTTAAATACAAATGTCAACACAGTTCTACTGCATGTGGTGGAAACTTGGAGAACTACAAAATCCATCATCCAGAAGATACAAGTGTTTATTAACAGTTTTTCACGCAAAATACTTCAGATCTGTTGGCCACACACTATCAACAACAACCTAGTGCAGGAGAGAACAAACCGCATTCCAGTGTAGGAAGAAGTCAGGAAGAAGTGCTGAAAGTGTATGGGACACACGTTGAGGAATGCACCGAACTGCGTGACGAGGCAAGCCCTCATATGGAATCCTCAAGGTCAACGGGGAAGCGAAATGCCAAAGAACATATTACGTGCAGAAATGAAGACAGACATGATAAGAATAAAGAAGTATTGAATAGGACTATAAAGGAAGGTCGATTACAGTGTGTGTTGGAGAATACTGGTTGCTGGATTATGTTTGATTACTTTGAGGCGGCGGGGTTAACAGGTGTAAGTAAGTAATGTATATTTGCTTTATTTAATAAAACAACCGGATCCTTTTCTTATTCATTTTTTTTCTTTGTTGTAATTTGAAGTTGCATTTATTTATTATGATAATACTTACTATTTATAACTGATCGCACATTGAGTTATGACTAATATCACGTATATCAATTCCTTACTACTGACTGAATTCTATCGATCAAGTAGCACTATGAATACTGGTTTAAGTGACTAAACATTATATACACTGATTACACTGTAAGTTGACTGAAGATAGTCAACAGGAAACTAGAAAATATCATTTCCTTCAAGATTACAGTTGAACGGTGTTGATGAGTGACAAATAGAACGAAACCAAAATCGAAGGCCTTATGATGACTACCTCCAAACATCTTATATGTGAAGTTAAAGAATGATGATTAGAAATTCACTCGTTAGAAATATATTTCTGTGTTCTATTTGGAATTGTAGTTGTTTAGTACAAGTTTTGGTTTTAGTGAAATGTGATATATATGGGCTAACACTAGAAGTTTATATTAAGTTTTAATGAAGTCACCTCATTTAATCATTCTATTCATTAAATACGTCTTTTGAAGTTTTATATTCAAAGCCGACTATTATAATAATAAGAACAGAATAAATCACATCACTATTTATTAAATTACTTTGAAAATTATATAGAAAAATAATCAGATAGCTAACTTTTACATGAACTTAACTTACGCCTGTTACCCCTCGTGAAGGAGCATAGATCGCTCACTAGCACTCTCCATCCCACTCTGTCCTGGGAAATCCCTTCCAGTTCTTTCCAATTGCTATTCATCCTTTTCATATTTGCTTCCAATTCCCGGAGCAGTGTGTTCTTCGATCCTCTTCTTTTCCCTTTTTCTTCAGGATTTCAAGTTAGCGCTTGCCTCGTGATGAACTTTGATGATTTTCTCAATGTATATCCTACCCACTTCCAACGTCATTTATTAATTTCCTCTTCAGATGAAAGTTGGCTTGTTCTTTACCATAGTAGGTTGTTGCTGATGGTATCCGACCAATGGACATTGAGTATCTTACGTAGATACTTGTTTATAAATACTTGTACTCTTTTGATGTCAGTTGCAGTATTTCTCCAAGTTTCATCTCTTTTACATGAAGTAGGTGATAATAATGATCTAAAATATTGACAGAAATGTTGGTAATTAAATCATCTAACTCAAAGAAAACAACATCAATTATATGACTTCTTAGATTTTGAAAAACTAACCTCATACTACAGGATAATAACAAAAGATGTTCTAAACATATTTATCTTTCATTGTATGAATTTTCCAATTCATTACAAACCGACAATCAAATTCATCCAACTGACCTACAAATCTTCTCCACCATCTCAATAAAAGTGGTTTATATGGAAAGGAAAATGAATGTAACATTCTTCTATGAATAGAATGTTTGAATAATGAAAACCTATATTAAACAATTTGTAGTATGATAATGTATGTTTTGAAAATGAATACTGATTTTAAATTCACTTGGTATTGTTTGGCTTGTATCTTCCTATTGAGGTTTAAGACTGCAATTGATCAGTCTGTTATTGGTATATGTGCATACTGTGCATATGCCTCGATATTGCCTTAATTTACAAACGTTTTGTAAGCAGTGATGGATAGTGGCTAGCAGTGGAATCCAGGACGCGCGTTTCGTCCCATTTGGGACTCGTCAGCTGAATGTGCCTGACTTTGATTAGGTTTGTATATCGTTACTTTATATACTAAGACGACTAGTTTGGTAATAAAAGTATCATCATTAATTATCTTTTATTTCTCTAAGGGAGATAAAGGCGACAATCAAAAGTTCCCAGTTTTCTGTGTAAGAAACGTATTATTTTACTGTATTCTCAGAGATTGATATTGTAGTGAACAGAACACGAGTGGGGATTACCGAATGTATTTGATACGAAATAACAGGACTTGTTAATAAAATCTAACAATCAAATAGTAAATACGCAATTTGCAAAATGTCTATCAGTTGTCTCATAATGACTCAGACTTCATTGTTCTTGCATTTTCATACAGATTTCATCCTGTTTCCATTCTTTACTGTCTGATCCTCTTGTCTTTCTTCTGTCAGACCTTCTGTTCACGACTAACATCACATACTACTTATGTCAATATAAGTAGCACATACCACAATATCATCAACTTGGAAATTATTACATATTAAGAAACCATAATCATTTCTTTTTGGTATTATTATGCAATTGTTTAATAGTCTCGACTCATATCAAAGTCAAGGATAAAAATCAAGGTATTCCAATTTCTCTGTATGCTATTTATATTTCTTTTATAAAAGAATGCGTAATATGACTTTTTTCAAAGGTACACGTAATTGTCAATGGTTAATTTAACAAAGGATCTTGAACAGGCTAGTTAAGTTTATAGTTGACACTCGTCAGTCATTAGCCTTGGTCGATATGCTATTGCAAACCATGGGGAGCGAACAAATGTTTCAGTCTAGTTTAGAACTCCTCTGATAGTCAGGTACTAAATGGAAAACCTAAGCATCATTGGTTTGACAGTCACCGAGTTAATGGATAGATACTCATGAAAAGTCCTAAACAACTATTCATTACTTTGTAGTTTTCATTAGTACTCCAACTGAGGTCATATGATGAAATAATCGAAAAAAACAACTGTTATGTACGACATAAATCATTTAATAGTAAGAGTGACCCTAAAATGGTTTTGTATATATTTCACAATAACTAATACTTCGTCCCACATGATTAAAAGGGAATCAATTTTTAATTTATAAACGTTTGCATAGAACAATTTTTTTCAATATACGAATAGATTGCGTGCAGACATTCACTATGAATAATGTCTATTTGAATAAGACTTAAAATTAACTTAATCGAATCCATAAGTCAGTTGAAGCTAGACCACTATGGAAAACCTGAGAGCATTGGACGGCTGTTTCGTCCTATTGTGGGACTCCTTCGCGCGAACGCTTACTTTATAGATCACTGAGCCAGTCAGCATCTAACGGTGTTAATGTCTAACTTCAACCAATCCACGAAATTGTACCACCGTCCAACATTGTCTTAAGTGAGTAAAATCAACTCTTTTTTATTGTAAGAAGAATAAATAGTATGTTGATAAAGATTAATTAGTAGTGTAATTCAAAAATTTGATAATCGGATAAGTGACTTTAGTCAAATGATTAGAGATATCTTGTACTAGAAAACAATAACGACATTTCTTATTTACTCTTTGTCAACATAGATTGACATCAAATACGAATGAACAATAGGTTGATGCATTTCAGTTTAGTTTGGAAAAATAGTGATCTTTATATAAGAGAGGATAAAATTACCTTGTTAGTGATGAATTATTTATAGAATCACTAATTGCGAAGCTTTATTCATCGTCTTGGAAAACATCATCACTACTTGAGTCTTGTCGAAGTGAAGCTATTTAATTCAACTAAAATTATTAAACCAGCCTGCTTTACTAACATTAATTGTTATTTATAAATCTCTTGAGTGCATTGTTTAGTTGACCTCTATTTATATGAGTGGTTGGTGTTTCTTATATAAGTTGATAAACGGAGTTCATTTCAATATCCCTACTGATCATAGGTGACTTTGAAATCCATATTAACTAAAATTCACCGGCATATTTTGAATTGACACAATCCGAAATTTCGATGTTTACTAAATCAGTTCCTCTGATAAATACAAACTTAATATCACCGTTTCCTAATCCATATCTTTTTCAATCAAATAAATGAATATTGTTTATGTCAGACCACTATAAAAACCGTGAGACTTGGCATATATGTTTACCCATTCCATAAAGTACAACAGATTAATACAGTGTGAGGTAATTACCAAGAGGCATAGTTATAGTATTATTTATGTTTGTAAAATAAAACTAAACATTGAGATACATCTGTTGATATTTGACCAATTTCGTGAAATATTTTTTTATAAGGGGATTTTTGTCGAGACGGTGGCGCGATTTCGAGGATTAGTTGATGTTAGACATTAAAACCGTTAGATATCAACTCAGTGATCTAGAGGTTAAGCGATCGCGCCCGTGACCGAAAGTCCTCGGTTTGAATCTCGCGAGTGGGACCGTGGATGTGTACTGCTAAGGAGTCCCATTCTAGGACGAAACGGCCCGCTAGTACTTCCGGGTTTTCCATGGTGGTCTAGCTTCAATTGACTCATGAACTCAACTATTCACAATTGATTGATCACTGGGTGGTCATCAATGTCATGTTTGTCTAGACCTTATTTAGTGTAGATCGAATGTCATCGACCATGTTGCAATGTGTCCACCAGTCCAGGTGACTCGACATTGCGGGCACTATATATTCAGATTAGATGGTGGTTGGAGGTAGTCGACAGAGAACCCTGGACCCGGGTTTCGTGCTACTTGGCACTCGTCAGCAAGGTGTACCTGTAATCTTGAGGAAACTGGTGCTTCCTGGCGGATTTGATCCCGTGTCACCCAGCTTCACAGTCAGAGACATTACCACTGAGTTATCCGAGCCACAACTGACCTCCTGTAGGACTGAGATGTAACCACATTTGATTGATCACTGGGTGGTGATCAATGTCATGCGTGTCAAGTCCTTATTTAGTGCAAATCGAATGCTATCGATCATGTTGCAGTGTGGCCACCAATCTAGGTGACTCGACACAACTCAACTATTAAATAATGTATAAGTTGACATTGTATAAGATGACATCTATCGAAATATAGTGTACAAATATAAATACACATTGTTAATACATCAACCTAACGAAAAATTTTATTCACTGTTAAAAAATATAATGAGACTGATAGGAAATGGAGTTAGTTTTTCGATAAAGTATTGAAGCATATCTTTTGCTCTTCCCATGTGGGTAAGCTTTGAGTTAAGCATGCTCTATTTTTAATCGAAACGTTTTTGTTTCTCTAATATACTACATGATATTGCCTCTATTTACTGAACTATTATGTTCACTTCATTTATACAAAATGTATAAAAAGTGATGTTCTGAATGTTACCTTACATTCATTGTTGTTTGTTAATTCAAACTGACACTGATCTTGTGGGCGTATTATTGATCAAAGATAATTCATTGAACTGTGAGTTATCCGGTTATTTGTCAGCTTTTTTATAACTTAATCAGTATTGATATTTTCTTTATTAAGTTAATCGTAGTCATATAAATACATTACTATAGCTATTTATTCATCCTTCAGGAAAGTACTGAATTTTGTTAGACAACTTAGTATTCCTATAAAATGATACAGTGTTTTAGATTAATTGTGATGAAATGTACACCAGAAATATTAGTTTTTGATTAAGATCATGAGCCGATTCATGTTGGACCCGATACGGATTAGTTCCACTGGTCACAGCGGGTAGAAACAGGTATCTATCTCAGTACAATGGAAGATGGTCGCGCGATTTCGTTGATTGGTTGAGGTTAGACATGAACATTGTTGGATACCTGCCAGTTCAGTGGTCTAGAGGTTAAGCGTTCGCGCGTGAGACTGAAGGCCTTGGGTTCGAATCCCACGAGTGAGTTCGTGGATGCGCACTGATGAGGAGTCTCACAATAGGATGAAATAGCCGTCCAGTGTATCCAGGTTTCCAACGGTGGTCTCATCACAAATTATTAACAGTTTTAAAATTTCATTTCATTCATTGTTCATGATTCATGGCAGAAATTGACGAAATGAATGATTGATTGTTTAATGTCATAATTGTCTAATTCTTACTGCCAATTGAATTCCATTGATCAATGATTACTAATCAAAATGACCCAACATCTCTCGTAATATGTTTGGTTGATTGGTGTTGGTAGGTAGTCAGCATCAAACTCTGGACCTGGGTTTCCTGACAGTTCAATAATAATGTCTCGAACTTTAAAAACCTAGTGACTCAGTTTCGAATTCATTAAGGACCATCAGTTCTCTGTCAAATGTAGGTACGCCTAGGTAGTGATTACCGGGTGGCATAAAGTCTAAGTTAAATATTCTTTACTGATTGAATTCAATGACAAAACATCAAACAATAAACAACATAAAACTTTGTGCGAAAGTTTACTACACAGTGGATTTATTATTCTGTGATTAATGTAACCTATAATATTATTGAACATATTCAGCACGTATAAAGTCTATTTTAAAAGTTAGTTTTCATAGGATATCAGACGAATGGTCTATTCTTTAGAAAACAAACTTAAGTGAAGTATATTTCAACCAATCCTATAATAAAGAGAGTAAAAACGAAGATTGATACAGAATAATATGAATTCATTTTATTTCGTTAGGATCCCATCACTTGCTTAAAACCTATTGACAAAGTTATACATGACGAGGTGATTAAAGATGAATACATGTATCATGACGTAGCGAAGATTTCAATAGAGTTAATAAGGTCATAAAATATTTATATCAGAAGAGGTTTGGGGGATATTATAGTGATTTTAGTAGTTGAGATCATGGGTTAATTGAAGCTACACTATCATGGAAAACCTGGAAGCATTGGATGGACGTTTCGTCCTATTGTGGGACTCTTCAGTAGCGTGCATCCATGACTTCGCCTCGCGAGCGCTTAACCGCGGTGTTAATGTCTAACTTCAACTAATCCACGAAATTGAACGAGACATCCACCATTGTCTTCAGTGAGCTACTATCTCACTACAGATCCAGTTGAACTCTATTAGTCACTGCTTCTCACTACTGAGGAGTCCCATAATAGGACGAAACGGCCGTCCAATGCTTTCAAATTTTCCATGGTGATCTAGCTTCAATTGACTCATGAATGACGTAATATGCATTACATATTGCTATTTTATCGAAAGAATATTATGCTACAAAATTATGTTGATTACTTTTCTTATATTCTTCAAGTAATGAATACTTTCATGCACGAAATCAATTTCACAGGATATAAAAGTATTCATATGATTCCATTTTATTTTCAATAAAATTAAGAGTTCAGCTAGAATAATATAAAGGACGAATCAGATAGAATAAGAAACGAGAATTCTGAGTTTCATTTTTTTAAAAGCAAAATACAAATCAGACATAAAATGAGTAGCATAGTAAAAACCATAATGGTAAATGTATCACATGTTTAATTCTTTTTCTTTTGTGAATTATTTATAAGAGGCAAATCCCAACTCTAAAAACTTAATAGCTACGAAGTGCTCTGGTACAGTCGAGATTGGAGAGAGTTAACTCCGCCTTTCGAAATACTCGCACATGGCCACACGTATACAGTCACTGCCAGGGAAATTCTACTCACTAACTTCTAGAGGCAGGAGTGTTGTTTAAGAAATTGAGAAGACAAAAAGCGAATATACTGAGCTTTAACAGGGTTAGTGGACATGGTAGATCCTTCTAGGGGAATCGGAAAAGCCTGATTCCAAACCAGTGGTGTACATGTGCTCCAGGATCCTAAGGAAACATTTTTTGGTCACCGACTACCATGGGACTGCATTTCCTGACGTTGCTTCACTGCCTTGTGGATTAGACCTTTAGGTTGAAGGCTTCGGGTGTGACCCTCTAAGAAAACCACATGCTTCAGTCTAGGCACCCGTTCAGTATCTCAACTCACACACAAATCAAGTGAACTCGTGAATCCATCTGTTAAAATACATATCAAACAGACAATTTCTATGTTGTCAACTCTGTATTGTAATAGTGAAAATAAGTAGTGCTACATTTATTCATTCCTTTCAATCTCGACTTACCACCTACATCGGTTGATGATTCCTAGAAATAAATGTTTTTCGACATTATTGCAAACCTAATTGATTTTGCTTGACATAAAACAGCTGAAGTCCCTCAGTCAAGCATCTGCACCAGACCACGTGACGATCTTCTGTGGAAGGCTTCTCTTCCTCTAATTAGCCACTTTAAAAGTCTCATATCATGCTTCATCTACACGCAAGCAAACCATACCTTTCATAACAACTATCATTCTTTACTTCTTTGTCACCTATGGGTTCTTCTATTATGCTAGTATTACCTGATTTTCCAATATTCGAACCATTTTTGAACATCATACATGCATTTCAAACGAAAGGTTGTTAAGAAAGGCTAACTTAAACAATCCAATTACATGTAGTGATTAATCGTGACAAATCATAATGAATAATATGCTGAATGAAACTAGTGGATGAACAGTCATTGTTGTAATTAGGGACTCTAAAATTCCTAATGGAGATATATTTTGTTCAAATATGACCAATAGAAAATACCATTCAAATAGTGATAATGTTAAAGTTGGTCAAATAATAGTAATATGGTGATCCGTTGGGATCGCCAACAACCTACTATGGGAGAGAACAAACCAGATTCCAGCGAAGAAAAAAATCAGGAAGAATCGCTGGAAGTGGATAAGATACACATTGAAGAATGCACCCAACTGTGCCACAAGACAAGCCCTCACATGGAATCCTCAATGTCAGAGGAGAAGAGGAAGACTAAAGTACATGCTACACCGATAAATGGAGACAGACATGAATGAACAACACTTGGATGGGATTAAAAAGGAAGGCCAAGGACAGAGTGAGTTGGAGAATGCTGATCGTTGGCCTATTGTCCATTGAGAGTAACAAGCATAATTATGTAATGGTAATGAGAATAGTGTTCTCAAAGTAGTGAGATATTTTAAATAAGCAATACATGAGTGTAAAAACGATATCCAATTCATATATTTTTGTGCACTTTTTTACAATAAAATGAGAGGTATTATACAAACTGTCATTAGAAAGTCATGACAGAATACTAATCTTTATTCCAAATTTCTTTCTTTCTACTTTTCACATGTTAGAAATTACAGATTATGATCGGATCAGTACAAATTTATGACAATAGTCACCTACTATTGTATTTGACTGACAAATGTATGAAGGTGAAACATCTACTTCTTGTTGTGTTTTTGTTTCAAAGTTGAATTCACGGGTCGATCTAAGCTAGATATATACATTGAAAATCTAGAAGCATTGGACGATCATTTCATTATAGTATAGGACTCCTCATCAGTACATATTTACGATCCCACATCTGGGACTCGAACTCAGGATCTTATTGTTCGACGCCTGATGAACACATCCAATAGTAATAATCAAAGTTTAATAAACTGGAATTTTACCAATCAAACGATCATTTATACAGTTACATAGTTTATTTATGAACAGTAAATAACTTCAAAATATGAATAACATTTTACAATAATTTATTTTGAGTAATTCGTTTAATTTTATTAGTTGAGATCATGAATCAATTTAAGCTAAACCACCATAGAAAACCTGGAAGCACTAGACGGCCATTTCATCTTATTGTAGAACTTCTCATCTGTATACATTCACAATCCCAACTCACGGGGATTCTTACAATTGATCAAATAGGCCGCCTAGTTGTTATGTCCCGAAAAGAATAATGAATGGTAACTTTTGGGATTTATTGATGGACCAATACTGAACGTATATTTCTATTGTATAATTATTGAGTAACTAAGCTATGCACATTCATATTCCTCTCATTATAAGGTTTATTTTGGCCTATAAACTATTACTATACGTTTTACCATTCTTGAGTTATGCCTTGTCTATTAATCACTACCTCCCACATTCACAGCGACATCTGGCTAATTCTTGTACAAATGTTGTTTCATATTTTATTGGTACTTTGTGATCTGTTTGATTGGTATATAAACTCAGTATGTTTGGAATATAATGATTCATATCGCAGAGGTTAAGACATGTGTTCTGGACTTAACTGGCTGGGATAGGCTAGGCGGAAAGCAGGACCAACCAGAACTCTAGGCTGCTCGCACATGTTTTACGCTTCATTGATTCGATCGATAAGTCACTGTCCTCTAATTGGCGGTCACAAGTTATAACACAAAAGCTTCCAGATTTTCGATGGTGGTCTAGCTTCAATTGACTCATGATCTCAACTATTTAAATGACTATAATATCCACACATAAAATAACCCCTTCTGATATGAATTTATTTAAGTATATTAATAAATAGAATGTTTTATAATTGATAACAAATAGAAAATGATATAATCACAGATTATGAAAGAAAAATAGTGTATAGGGAAGATATAATATAATCATTAACATGTATAATTGTATATATTCGATAGTCAATGTATATTCCATAAATCCTCCAGTTTTTTTATTGGTTCATTAGTTTAACGAGTGGAATTCGTAGATAAATTAAATTAATCAAGAAAAAAATAACAATGATAAGATTTTAATAGATTTAATCACGAAATGAATTAGTTGAATTATGTTCCCTTTTCAAGACAAAATTGTCGTTCTAAAGAATTATCAGAAAGGGTTTTGTGGAGATTTTAGAAATTTCACTGATTGAAATCATGAGTCAATTGAAGCTAGAACACCATGGAAAACCTGGAAGCACTGGACGGCTGTTTCGTTCTAGTATGGGACTCTTCAGCAGTGCGAATCCATTGAAGACAATGGTTTACGGTGGCGCAACTTCGTGGGTTGGTTGAAGTTAGACATTAACACTGTTGGATGCCGGTCAGCTCAGTGGTCTAGTTGGTTAAGTGCCTGAAGCAAGACTGATAGATTCTGGGTTCGAATCTCGCGGGGTGTGGGATCGTGGATGCGCACTGCTGAGGGGTCCCATACTAGGATGGAACGGCCGTCCAGTGCTTCCAGGTTTTCCATGGTGGTCTAACTTCAATTGACTCATGATTTCAATCAGTGAAAGTTTTTTGAAATTTTGGAATTATGATCACTAATATGTTTTAATGTAACAAACAGTGCAAACGTAAAACCAAGTGGCAGCTATTTCGTCTTAGTATGGAACTGCTCAGCCGTACGGATACACAGGATTTTTAAATCTTTCAATCTGAGCTTAACCACCAGATTACTGGGATGTCATGTCATAGTTTATAAGTCTAACTTTGATCTGTTCAGGGTATTATATGACTATCTTCAAAAGTTACCGACAGTTAACTGCTTCACGCTTCAGGAATAATTTCCTCACCAGTGACTTGTATCGACTAGTTAGTTCCAAAGATTTTAGAGTGAAACTGTAAATAGTGGAGTTCAACGTTATCAGGTGTGAAGCAATTAATCATGAATGTTACTGAAAGATAGTTATACAATATTTCAAACTGAATGAAGTTGAATATATAGATGTCGAGTCAATCGTCTAGAGATTAAAAGTTCGCAGCAATATCTAAAAGTTATGGGTTTGATCCCCTAGTGAATTCGTAAATATGCATTTACAATAAGTCCCACTGACTGCTTAATGACAATCAGTCCGCGACGTAAACTGTATACGCTTTCTTTTAAATTTCTAACACACTCTTCGGATTGAAATACAATCTTTTTAGACTGATAAGTACATGAAACAGATAGTGGTTATTTAACAATGAATGATTCAAACGATGCTAAATATACATTTTACAATTACCAACATTCAGCCTTAAAAAGGTAACACCAAGTTCAAGCATTATTTATTTTATTTATTTCATTAACATGATCGATAGCACTCGATCTGCACTAAATAAGGACTTGACACGCATAACATTGATCACCACCCAGTAATCAAGCAATTGTGATTACATCTCAGTCCTACAGGAGGTCAGTTGTGGCTCGGATAACTCAGTGGTAACGTCTCTGACTGTGGAGCTGGGTGACACAGGATCGAATCCGCCAGGAAGCACCTGTTCCCTCAAGATTACAGGTACACCTTGCTGACGAGTGCCAAGTAGCACGAAACCCGGGTCCAGGGTTCCCTGTCGACTACCTCCAACGACCATCTAATCTCAATATATAGTGCCCACAATGTTGAGTCACCTGGACTGGTGGACACATTGCAACATGGTCGATGACATTCAATCTGCACTAAATAAGGACTTGACACGCATGACATTGATGACCAACCAGTGATCAATCAATTGTGATTTCATTGACCATTTACGTAACCGTCCTTAGTTATGTAAACTTATTAAAATTTGGCTATCAATCATCATATTACTAACTATATAATAACTAAGTTTATTGTTTCCGGTTCAATCATTTTACCGCCATATTTATTTTATGAATTTTAAATCATTATTGTTTATTTAATAAATTGAATAATAAAATTGACAAGGTACATAATTGGTTATACACTAGATATTTAAGCAGAATAAGATGAATTCATTTTATGACGTTTGGTTCAATTCACGTATAGTAACCTGTGGATGTTCAAGAGTTGTAATTACATAAAATTTTTATGTAATTACCTCTTGATTACTGAGCCGACATTCTACGGCATAAATGTCTAACTTCAAACAATCCACGAAATTTGCACCACCGTCCACCATTGTCTTCAGTGAATCACTGGCTCACAACAAACATGGTTGAACCCAATTGATCATAGTTTCTTACTAGAACTTCACGAAATACCTCATGAAGTAAGTCACTAGTGAGCATATGATAACCCATAACTTGATTAACTATGCATAAAATAACAAAATTAGTAACTTTGTTAAGTGGAAAAGCAGTTCTAATGAATGAAATAAGTAGTGTAATTACTAGGTTTTAGGTGTTGTGGAGATTCCTAAAATTTTGATTGAGATCATGATAATGTTAGACAACCGCTGTAAACCTGGAGGAACAGGACGGCTGTTTCGTCCTATTGTGGGACTCCTCAGCAGTGTAAACCCACGATCCCGCTCGCGGGATTTGAACACAGGGCACTCGGTCTCGCGCGCAAACGCCTAACCTACTGGACCACACTGAGCCAGCATTCAATGGTGGTATTGTCTAACCTCAAAAAATCCACGAAATTGTGCGACTAGCTTCCATTGTACTGAGGTTGATACCTGTTTCTACCCGTCACAGATTAGCCCTGGGCTCGAACCCCGCGAGCAGGATCGTGGAAGCGAACAGCTGAGGAGTCCCCCAATGGGACGAAACGGCCATCCAGTGCATCCAGGTTTTCAAAGGTTGTCTAAAATCAATCGGTTCATCATCTCAATCAAAAACATAACCATCTCCACAACCAATAAAATCGGATAATTACAATGTGCTCACCAGTGACTTGCTACGTTAGGGAATTCTAGTGAGTAGCTGTGACCAAAGGAGCTAATCCACGTGCATACAATCACTGCCACGGAATTCCACTCACCGCATTTTCGCGACATCCCTGTTGTTTACGAAATCGGGAGGAAAAAAATGTCCGTCGCTTCAACCGAGTTGGTGAATATGGAGTATCCACCGACGAGAATTTCAAATCCCTGATTCCAAATCAATGGTGCAAATGGGCTTCAGGATACTGACGGAACAAAATGCTTGTGGACAAATTATTGAACACCGGCTACCATGGAACTACATCTCCTTACGTTGCTCCACTGCATTGTAGATCACACATTTGGGTTGAAGGCTCTAGGCATGGTCCCCTAACAAAAGCACCTGATTCGGTCTGGACACCTGAGCAGTACCATAACTCACACATTAATCAAGTGACTTGCGTGACATATATCTATTCGATGCTCATTGGTACCAACAATTATATGATCCAATAAATGAATAATCTGTTAACAACTCATGGTTAGTAAATTTGCTGCTGAAATAACTATAATCACATATAAGTATCCCTGTATATTTCTGTTACTTAAAGCATGAAATGTGAACCTGGATGGTCACAGATATTTTCACTTCTGAGGTTGTATATGGGAACTTCTGATGAAACTCAAATCATTAAATAATGGATATTCTCAACGAATATCCATGATCTTCACTGATACTTAAAATTGCTTTCTGTTCGAACAAATGATATATTCGCCAAGTTACATCAATGGGAATCTGACATCGTGTGACATTGTATAAACTAGACATCATTTAAAGGTTAAGTATTCAAATGGTGAATGGAATGTTATTTCCTTATCATTAATCATTGGAAACCAGACATAATACATTGAAGGTAACCCAGACATTGAAGTTGTTAATAGTTCAAAGCATGTGATTTGTCTAATTGCCAACTCAACTTTATTACCGGATTGAAGTTAATTGAGTTAAATAGAAAGCGATTCAGAGAATGTTAACCTTTCAAAATTATACTATAGCGAATTGTTTAGATATTGTCTAGTAATATTTTTAGTAACTTGGTTTTACGGCCATGAAAATAGTACAAAGAAAGAAATAGTTCAGCTGGTCATAACAACCTGACACGTTGTTACAGTAAGATTCCGAAATTCCGGAAGTAAAGTATTATTCTAATAATAAACTTCCAAATGAAGTACAACATACTTAGATAAACAATGGTAATAAAAAATAGAATAGCTAAATGCTGGCTCAGTGGTCTAGATGTTAAGCGTTCACATTCTCGGAGTTCTAGTGAGAAGCCGTGAACAGTGGAGTTAATCCACTGTCAGGTAAAGACAGGTATCAACCTCAGTATTGTGGAAGATGGTCGTGCAATTTCGTGGATTGGTAGAGATTAGACATTACCACCATTGGATGCCGGCTCAATGTGGTGCAGTAGGTTAAGCGTTCACTCATGTGACCAATAGGTCAAGTTTTCAAATCCCATGGGGCAGGATCATGGATATGTAGTGATGAGTAGTCCCACAATAGGACGAAATGGCCGTCTATTGCTCCCAGTTTTCCCATGGTGATTTAGTTTCAATCGACTCATGAACTCAAATATTAAACTACTATAATATCCACAAAATACCCTTTTTGATAAATAAAATGTAACAAAAAGGAATAGCTCTAAAGTAGATAAAGAAAGGTGCTATTCTAATCAAACAAGTGAATATGGGTTGATAGTTAGATAATAAATTAATCAAAAAGTGCGAGAGAATGATTGGTAGTTGATACATTTTTGTGTTTAAGTTTCATTGTATTAAACATAATAAATAATGGGATCGTAGGATTGAATAGGTTGGATCGTAGGATCGTACGATTGAATAGATTGGAAAGAAACGGTCATTCAGTGTTATTACATTTTTAATGACATTTCAAGTGAAATCAAACTGTGATAAATATAACTTACATTTAATATGATACATTGTCAACTATCTGCATATATCTATGGTATAAAACCATCCCTTTTTTTCAATATAATACTAATGTTTCATGTTAGATGGTAGAATAAGCAATCTTAAGGGATGAAATAGTGATTTCTTGTATAAGTATTAACTTTATATAGGTCAGTGACAATATTACTAAGCTCTGTTTATGATTTTAAAAAAAAATTTATACATCCCACTGTATATACCAATTATAGATCAAGGAAACATATAACCAGTCTTGAGGCTGAAATATGAAATGTTAGGTAACCTTTGATTGTCGTTACTTAGATATTCACGTATACCTAGTTCAAAAGTTGAATATTGAACAACATGTACTTTTCAGATTTCACTGCTAACCAAAATTTTTTTTTAAAAAAATTACGTTATAAAGCTTATAAACCATGATGATCATCAATCGATCAACTAATATGATCATAGAAACAAGGAATGACTGATGAATTTTATTACTGAAACACAAACATACATGAAGAATCGATGGATTAAATACTTTTAATGGTTAAAATCATGAGTCAATTAAAGCTAGATCACCATAGAAATTCTGCAAGTATTGGACAGCTATTACATTCTATTGTGGGATTCCTTAGCAGTGTACATTCACGATCCCACTACATGAGATTCGAACCCATGAACTATCCATAAATGACTGAATATAAATGCCATTTTCATATTTCTTTTCTTTTATATATAAGTAAATTTGCCTAACGCTATCCTAATACGTAATTGTTCTTATAGGTTAAGGATATTGGTTTTGGTATACATATATATACATATAGCATTCATCTAAGCATTATTTCCTTATTCATGTCCCAGTATCAATAATGGAATAAGTTTTTTGGTAAAATAATTAAACAATCATTCATATTATACGAGTAGTATTTGTCAGTCAAGAATTTACCCCCCATTATCATTATTTAATGGAAAATAGAGAGATAAAAAATCCAAAGAGTTAGGTCATGGATACGCCCTGAAGTTAAATGATAAACAGAAATAGATGAAGAACATAATTTATCATAAAAATTTATTTGTGTAATTATCCTATGAAAAATTGTGTGTTAATATTAAAAGGGTTAAAAAAAAGGAAATAATAATACAGATTTAGAAAATGAAGTTGCTAACCCCACACCCAACCTTTCTTCTTTACCTGGGCTTAGGATTGGCAATAGCCCTAGAAAAGCTAAAAGCGGAGTTTTAAAAAAACGGAATAACTTGCATATATATATATATATATTTGAAGAATAACTTTTCTAACAATCCAGGTTAATTATCAGTTTAGGGGTAGTGGAGTTTGTTAAGTTTTTTGATCGGAAACATAAGTCAATTGAAGCTAGACCATCATGGAAAACCTGGAAGCACTGGACGGCCGTTTCGTCCTAGTATTGGGACTCCTTAGCAGTGCGGTTCTACGATCCTACACCCCGCGAAATTCGAACCCAGGACCTATCAGTCTCGCTTCAGGCACTTAATGAACTAGACCACTGAGTAGGCATGCAATGGTGTTAATGTCTATGTTGGGTCGGCTTCCGGAGAACTTCAACGGAGCCTCCAGAGGCCCAAAAAGGAGCCGAAGGGTCCCAGCCAATCAGAGTGTGATGGAACTTTCGAGAATTCCAGCGTGGCGTGCTACCATTGGTCGGTAGCATAATATGACGTTAACGGATTGGCTGAAATAAGATGTTGATTTAACAGACGCCAACATCTATAAACACCCTTGATTTTCTGTACTAGAATGAACCTCGGGATAAGGTGTTTTCTCTCATACTTGTGTCTTCTCTCTGGAGTTCAAGTCGCTGTGTAGTTCTAGTCTGCGGGTTACGGGAATAGCTTAGGAATCGTATATAGCGTTCAACCTACACGACTTATCAGTCTAACTTCAAACAATCCACGAAATTACACGACCATCTATTGTACTGAAGTAGACACCTGTTTCTACCGGACACGGTTTAGCTCCACTGGTCACGACTTCTCATCAGAACTCCGAGAATTTTCTCACGAATCTAGTCACTAGTGAGCACATGGTAATGGTGCTTCCAGGTTTTCCATGGTGGTCTAGCTTCAACTGACTCATGATTTCAATAAAAAAATCTAGGTTATATATATATATATAAGCTACATTATATCTATAATTGGATATAAATCATAAGTTTACTTTTAAATTACCATGTTTCTGAATGTACAGTTTTGTAAAGTTGCGTTTGTTGTCTTTCTGAACAACATTCCAGTCTTCGTATGGGATTGAGACTTTTGATTTATTCCATGAGGGTTAAGTTAGTTGTTTTTGATGTCCTACTTTCAGATTATAATTTTTTTAGATTAAGTGGGTTTCACCTGCTCATTTGTTCTAGATAACTGTCTTATTAGTTTGTCCTCTGAAAATTTCATTAAGCAACTTATTAAAGTAAGGCAATGATAGATCAGATGTGAATTGGATTAGGAAGACTTTGCGATTCTGGAATAAAATTCAACGAAAACAAGAACATTCTATTTATCAACTAATGTCAAACATTCAGATGGTCAGATATCAACCCAACAAAACAGCCGATATGAATACAAGAAAATATGAAAACAACGAAATCTACAATTGTAATGAGTCAGAAATAAAAGTACCAGAACGAACTGGTTTAACCCTCATAGAATAAATCAAAAACTAACTTTATATTAATAATAATGACGAAAGATTCTTAATTAGACCATATAGCTCAAGGGGATCAACATTACGAAATACATCCACCTGCGAATATTCTCCGTTATTTCATGGATTTAATAATTACTGACTTAATGAAGAGATATTCTATTAGATAACCATAAAATATTGTGTAGCTCTATATTGAATTAACAATTTATTGTCAGAGTTTATTCATCATAGTGTGTGACTTGATGGCTGAACATATAAATATGACATGATTAGATAATTCTCCCTTTGAAAAGAGAAGCTACTTTAGTTTTCGGTATCCATTAGTACTATTTACTTGTGCTCCTAAATGTACATTGTAGTTTATGTCAGTTACTCAACATTCAGAAATCCCATTCTTACTACAAATAGATTATGGGTAAGATATCTGGGAAAGCTATAGTGCATACATTACTTTACTCGGTCAGCACAGTTTCATAAACAAACAATAAATATAATAGTCAGTATAGTAATGTGGAAATTGTTGGATTTCATTGAAACCACGAATCAATTAAAGTTATAGAAATATTGAGAATCAGGAAGCACTGAACGGCCGTTTCTTCTGTTGGGGACGATAGATCCCCAAAACTCATAATTAATTTTATCTTATCGATCAACTTATCGATTAAATGTTTAAATATTTGTATTGGGGTCAATTGATGAACCGATCGATTAAATGTTAAATAGCGGTTAATTGATGGACTCATTGATTAATGTTTAAAAATTTTCTATGATAATATCGATTGTAAATATTTGTATAAATACGCTTGATTTGTGTGCTTGACTTGACTTGTTATCTACTGTTTGTCTGAAGAATACACTTTCTACACCTTACCCAGACTTCTTGATCGAGTTAGCAGAGCCATGGACAGCGAACTAGAATAGCTATCGAGTCGCCTAATCATTGATCCTTCGTTCCGTTCGAGTAAGACGAATCAGCAGTAGCATTCAAGCATAACGAATCGTAACATCTTCCTAGTATGGTTTCCTCTGCAGTGCGTAGTTAATACTTGTATGGTATTGCATACCGGTTCAATAGTCTGAAGACTATGTTCGTGGGTGAAAATTAAGGTGCATAGTTTGATCCCCGCATACATAGTCGTGGATGTGCACTACAGAGTGGTCCTGTTTTAGGACGAAGCGGTCGTCCAGTGCCACAAAAATTTAAATGTCTAATTTTGATCGGTTTGTAGTTCCGATGGCAAACATAGGAACTACACTTTTATGGTTAGTTTCTATTAATGCTTTTTTAGCTGTCAAATCAACACCTAAATTTTTTCTTGATTGTATGTGAAAGTTTTAAGTAACTGGAAGTCGAGTTTAAGCATAATATTATACAGCTAGTCAATTTTAATAATATTAGTCTGATGTTTAAAAGAAATTACCAAATGTCTGATTGATATAACTTAACATCAAAAGGGTTACTAACTATGAAATTTCTAATAAGCAAAGATGGTTGGTGGCTAGCAGTGAAATCCAGGGCGACGTTTCGTCCTCTTCGGGACTCGTCAGCTTGGCGAGAGACTGATCAATTGCAGTTCTAAACAACAATGAGAAAATATAAGCAAACAATATCAAATGAACTTATGATTCCCTTAATTTAAATGTAACCTTATTATGAAGCGTAACATAAAATAAAATTCAAATTCTATACAGATAAATTATAATCAGAAATAGGGTTTGTGGCGACTGTAGTAATTTAGTAGCTGAATTCATGAGTCGCTTAGAGCCAGACCACCATGGAAAACCTGAAAGCACTAGATGGCTGTTTTGCCCTAGCGTGTGACTTCTCAGCAGTGCGAATCCATGGTCTCGCTCGATGGATTCGAACCAGGATACTCCGAATTCACACGCGAACGCTTAGCTTCCAGACCACTGTTGATGTCTAACTCCAAACAATCCTCAAAATTCGCGCCATCGTCCACCACTGTCTTTAGTGAGTTACTGGCTCACAACGGACCCGGTTGAACTCCACTGATCACAGTTCCTCACTAGAACTACAGGAAATATCTCTTCAAGTCAGTCACTAGCGAGCACGTAATGATTGGTTGAAATTAGATATTAAAACAGTGGGATGCCAGCTCAGTAGTCTACAGTCTAAGCGTTCACGAACAATACCGATGTTCCTGCAAGCACAGTTGTGAATGAGCACTACTGAGGAGTCCCATACTAGAACAAAACCGCCATCTAGTGCTTCTAGGTTTTCCATGGTGTTCTAGCTTGAATCGACTCATGAATTCAATTGTTAATTAAATTATATTTGTAAACAAGACGAAAAACTTATGGCTTCTAACGATTGTTTATTGAATTAAAACTCAACCTTAATAAATTATTTAAGGACAATTCGAATGATTACATTATGATTATTTCCTTTATTAAATTTGTGGCATTAACTATGACCTGGTATCTCCTTTCTTTAAAAAAAAAACACAGTATAATCATTCGTGCATAAAATACACAAATATGATTAAATGAATAACTTTATAAAAACAAAAAAAGGGTGTTCAACAAAGAGGAACAAAGAAGGTCTTAAAATTTCATTCTTAAGCTTATTTATACATTGGAATATTTACAATAAGTATTGAATTAAACAATGAAAATACATCAATAAATACAAAACATTCTTTTAAAGCAATGATAGGTAGTGGTAAGCAGTGGAATCCAAGACGTGTGTTTCTTCCTGTTTGGGACTCGTCAGCTAGATGTACCTGCATTCCAGAGTTGATGTTCACTCCGAGATGCAGGAACATCTAGCTGACGAGTCCCAAATAGGACGAAACAAAAGTCCCGGATTTCACTACTTACCACTATCTATCTTTGCTTAGAACGCATGTGACGTGAGGCTATATTGAGGCGATCCGTACAGAATGCACATAAACAAACAAGAGACTGTTCAATTCCAATCTTAAACATCAATAGCAAGATACAAATAAAATATCACCAAGTGAAATAAATTATTATTCTCATTTAAGCATTGAATAAGAAATAGTCTAAGAATATCTATCCTATAACCTAAGTAATTACACTGCATAATATATGACTATCAACATAGGTAGTATGTAACATCAAGCGAAAGTCGAATGTCTCACAGTAGAACACTGAGGAAAATCGAATTGAAGAAAATTGAAATGGAAATGGAAATATAAACGTACTGTGAATTGGGAAAAAGTAGACAGAATATGATGGACAATTGGTGGATGATTTTCAAATGAACTAATTCATGTATGGTTCTCATATTTTACCAAGATATTCTGTAATTGGTTGGCTTCACCCAATTTCTAGCATATCTAGTAAATCACATTTAAAGTCGGGATTCATGTTAGACATCTGATTGAACACTGACAAATCTTTGTAGAGGTGGATTACATTAATTTTTCTTTCTTTTGTTTGTATATTGTCTTACTGAATGTTAGTTTTGTGTTGAAAATGAATCTTATTAATAGGATTCATTTGGAGGACAGCGAGATCATGTGTAAAGTATTGTCATAGACACCTGTATTTGGTTATGAATCTATTCATACTTTGAAAGAATAATAGTTTGTTTAAAAGGAGACATACTATAGAAGTTGAGTGATTCACAAAATAGTCTTAGACAGTTCACTACCTGAATATAACATTCAGAGCACATATATGTGCACAGTATTTTTATGTGTCTTATTATTGAATTGATTGAACGTATTGCTTCAGTATGCAGAGTTCGAGGTTGAACTGATGAAGCATTACCGCTTCAGTAGTGTATAAGTTTCCGATTCAACCTCCCTTTGATTCAATGTTTTTTGACTTTGTAAAATCTTCTAAAGAATGATTGGTTTTGATCAACAAGCCCAGAATTGTTGAGGTGCACCTGAAGTGACCTAGTGAGGTTTTGAGATTTCCTGGTTAGTGTTCTGAGATGTTTTTGGAAAGTGTTCGCTTTGTGTGATCAATGTGACCTACTACATAATGGCAACTGAACTAACAGATCCATATAGGTATGGCGTAAATGGGAAGCTTTTTCTTAGCACAAGACGGACGTTTCGTCCTATTGTGGGACCCCTCAGCGAAGCGCATCAACAATCCCGCCTCGAGAGATTCGAACACAGGGCACTCAGACTCGCGCGCGTACGCTTAACCTACTGAACCACACTGAGCCGGCATCCAATGGTGTTAATTTCTAACCTCTACCAATCCACAAAATTGAGTGACCATCTTCCACAATACTGAGGTTGATAACTGTCTTTACCTGACAGTTGATTAGCTTCGCTGTTCACGGCTTCTCACTAGAACTTCGAGAACGTGATTGCTTAACCTCTGGACCACCGAGCCGACATTTAGTTACGCTTAAATGTTCTTTAAATTCTAGTAATTCATTATTACATTTCTGATTACCTTTATTTATTTATCTAAGTATGTTGTACTTCATTTGGAAGTTTATTATTATTATAATACTTTACAAAATGATAAATAGCTGGTTAATACTTAACTACTAAATAAATTGAATTCATTGTAAATTTCATTTATTTATTTATTTAAATTAGATTATTGAAGCTGTGATGATGGAGACGACTTATTGCTGAGGTGTGTGTGGTTTTGATGGAGGTTTATACTGTGAGCTGGATGGTTTGATCGTGGAGCTACCATCGTTCTTCTGAACGATATCATCAACACAAATTTCAAGTCGAAGTGTGATTTCATTGAAAGTGCATTCAGATGAAAATATTTTCTCAATATTTTACTAGCTACTTAATCATTCAATAAGAAATCACTATGATGAAGATGTAATTTTATTGTTTATCAAAATAACAATGTTTAATTCATATTTTTTGGAGGTTAAGCATTGATATGTGAGAAGGAATATCTGCAGTTTGATCCTATGTAGTAGGATCATGAATGTGTACTAATGAGCAGCCCCACAATAGATGAACATAGATATCAATTGGTTCCAGGCTTTCAATAATGATCTATCATCTAAGATCAGCAGTTCATGATTTGAATTATGTAAATACACTTGATGAAATACAGTGAGATAATGAAGAAATAGATATTGAACTTTTCTTTTTATGATTTTGCAGTGTTGGTTGACATGTTCAGCCCATATATCTTATTCTCACATTCGGACAGGTCAATTTATCTATTCTTGTTGAGTCTGGCTTAGACCTTGTTAATTATTCGTTTATCTCAATCTCGACTGTTTTTATATGAGCGTGTAGGTGTGTGTACACTTCTTATTCCATTACTCATCACACGTCTGCAACTTATTTTTGTGTGCGTATAAATATTTATTAACGTTTATCTAAATAGGAGTTTTCTGACCCGCCATCTCCACTGCGCGTCGTTTTGCCTCTCTCTAGTCCACTCGCTTCATATACAAAATATATGTATTCAAAATTCTATTCTCGTTATTTGACTTATTTAATTACGATCTCCTAGAAGTCAGAACTCAGACCACCAAAGTGGACAGCCCGTCGATAACATCGTCCAATCTGAATGACTACAAAATAAGGGGCCTCACTAAAATTTGAATACTTTATCAATTTATAGAGTACATCACATAAAACTGTGTTATAGTTAAAACGAAATACTTTTGTAATTACTCTCAAAAACATGTTTAATTGGATTCGTTTTCAATTGTTGTTTTCATTATAAACTCTTATAATTATATCAGAAACAATATTCCCATCCTTTCCTCATAATAAACGGAGTTAATATAGATGGACGCTAGATAAATGTAAAATACTTATTTTAAGCGATTGTGCACCAGATATCAGTTTGCGGTCTTCAGTTGGTCTTCAGACTAAACAAGTGCTGTAAAGAAACACAAATACTTAACGGTTTTACTTTTATGAATGACAATTTACTTAATGAATTGCTTAAAGTTTTAATAAGAGCCCAATCCGTTTTGTGTAGAAACAGGTATCTATCTCAGACGATGGATAAAAGTTTGCTGAAGTTCATGAATCGATTGAAGTTAGACAATAGCACCGTTGAATTTCGGTTCACTGGTCTAAAGGTTAAGCGCCTGCCTGCCCACCTACTAGACTACAGGTCGTCGGTTTGTATCCCATGTGCGTGTTCATGGGTGCACACTTCTGGTGAGGAGGAGTCCCATACTAGAATGAAATGGCGATCAAGTGCTTATAGATTTTTAATAGTGTCTAACATCAATCGATTCATGATCCTAATCAAAAAATTTATAATTTCATCATTTTGTGCTGACGTGATGTGCCAAACTGAATTGATGCACATATGTGTCAGGATTTGTGTTGATCATAACCGATTGACATGCATGACAATTTGCAATTGTGTGGTTCAAGGCCACATCAACATCAGAGACACGGTGATTCAAAATGTGGCTATTATTTAGACCAGTTTGAACAAAGATGAGACTATTATTGAGTGAAACTTGAGGAGATTAGACAAATATGTAGAGCGTTTCAATTAAATATTCAACTGACCTCTGGATAATCTTCAGTTATTGATTATCTTCAAACAGCCTGAATAGCAAATCGACACAAATCCTCCGCCTTTACCTTAGGTTGAAATGGTTATAGTTAGTCTAAATCGACGATCCAGATATATAAGTTGTGTATTCTTTGAAAAACGGTGGTACAGATTTACCAGTTAGACGGACCGAAATGTAAGCTATAATCCGGTAACTATACGTAATTCGATATGTAATGCCATACATTTGGTCTCTGTCTCTGATCGTTCCATTCGATAAAAGAGGACAACAATCCCCTATGACATCCACAAGTAATACTCACTGTTCGTCAAATTCAGGAACATAGGGATGCTTGGACTAAGCCGTGTATTTCGGTTTACACTATGTGGTTTGGGTCGACGAGATTATTCTAACCAGTGGTTGGAAACTTTGCGTGACTTAACTGGGAATCGTTCGCAAGAGTTGCTTTCACACTTTGTCTTCGCTTATTCCCGAAATCGCAAAATCTCTTCACATCTCTTTCTTTTCTTTGTATTTCTACACCTAATTTTTTCTACTACTACACATACTAATTTCAGTGGTTGCGAACGTGAGTCAATTATAGCTAGACAACAATGGAAAACCTGGAGGCACTGGACGACCGTTTCGCCCTAATGTAGTACTCCTCAGCAGTTTGGATACTGTTACTGTTTCTAATATTCTGGAATTTCGGAATCTTACTGTAACAACGTGTCAGATTGTTATGACCAACTGAACTATTTCTATCTTTGTGCTATTTTCATGGCCGTAAAACCAAGTAACTAAAAATATTTCTAGACAATTTCTAAACAATTCTCTACAGTATAATTTTGAAAGGTTAACATTCTCTGAATTGCTTTCTATTTAACTCAATTGACTTCAATCTGGTAATAAAGTTGAGTTGGCAATTAGACAAATCACATGCTTTGAACTATTAACAACTTCAATGTCTAGGTTACCATCAATGTATTATGTCTGGTTTCAAGTGATTAATGATAAGGAAATAACATTCCATTCACCATTTGAATATTTAACCCTTAAATGATGTCTAGTTTATACAAAGTCACACGATGTCAGGTGTCCAGATCGAATCAGGTGGTTTTGTTAATGGACTACTCCCAGAGCCTTCAACCCAAATGTGTGGTCTACAATGTAGTGGAGCAACGTAAGGAGATGTTGTTCCATGGTATCCGGTGTTCAATAATTGCTTCATACGCGTTTTGTTCCGTCAGTATCCTGAAGCCCATGTGCACCATTGATTTGGAATCAGGGATTTCCTATTCTTGTCGGTGGATACTCCATATTCACCAACTCGGTTGAAGTGCCGGACATTTTTTTCCTCCCGATTTCGTAAACAACAGGGATGTCGCGAAAAGGCAGTGAGTGGAATTCCGTGGCTGTGATTGTATACATGTGGCCATTTGAGAACATTTGGAGAGGGTATGGTGATTCTCCTCACCCTTGGCCATAGTAGGGCATTTGAGGGCCAGATATACAAGTGAACCTAAAAGTGTGCAGTCAGATAACAATCGACAAATGTTTATTTCATTGGTCATTGAGCTGCTCCATTTATCGACTGAAAATAGATACGCGATAGTTCAATTAAAGATTTTCATATCCTCCTTTTGACTTGGGGCTATATTGAGGCGATCCGCATAGGATGCACATAAACAAACGAGAAACGGTTCAATTGCAATCCTAAACATCAATAGCAAGATACAAATGAAACAACACCAAGTGAAATAAATTATTATTCTCATTTAAACATTGAATAAGAAATAGTCTAAGAATATCTATCCTATAACCTAAGTAATTATATTGCATAATATATGACTATCAACATAGGTAGTATGTAACATCAAGCGAAATTCGAATGTCTCACAGTAGAACACTGAGGAAAATCGAATTGAAGAAAATTGAAATGGAAATGGAAATATAAACGTACTGTGAATTGTGAAAAGTAGACAGAATATGATGGACAATTGGTTGAAGATTTGCAAATGAAGTAATTAATGTATGGTTCTCATATTTTACCATTATATTCTGTAATTGGTTGTCTTCACCCAATTTCTAGCATATCTAGTATATCACATTTAAAGTCGGGATTCATGTTAAACATCCGTTTTAACACTGGCAAATCTTTGTAGAAGTGGATTACATTAATTTTTCTTTCTTTTGTTTGTATATTGTCCTAATAGGATTCATTTGAAGGACAGCGAGATCATGTGTAAAGTATTGTCATAGACACCTGTATTTGGTTATGAATCTATTCATACTTTGAAAGAATAATAGTTTGTTTAAAAGGAGACATACTATGGTTGTTGAGTGATTCACAAAATAGTCTTAGACAGTTCACTACCTGAATATAACATTCAGAGCACATATATGTGCACAGTATTTTTATGTGTCTTATTATTGAATTGATTGAACGTATTGCTTTATTATGCAGATCAACTGCCATCCTATACATCAACCTGGAAGATCCATGTGACTAGAGGCATTGACAACCGGGTCCGTTGTGAGATAGTAACTCACATATGACAATGGTGGATGTGTCGCTCAATTTCGTGGATTTGTTGAAGTTAGACATTAACGCCATTGGATTCCGACTAGCTCAATGGTTTAGTGGTCAGTTGCTCGCGCATGAAACTGATAGGTCCATGGTTTGAATCTTGCGTAGTGGGATCGGGGATGCGAATTGATAAGGAGTTCCACAATAGAACGAAACGGCCATCCAATTCTTCCAGGTTTCCTGTGATGGTGTAGCTTCAAATGGCTAATGGTCTCAATTAAACACTTAATAATCTCCACAACCCATATACTTTTAATGAAATTATTGTTTATTTCTCCTAGTAAAATGCCCCAACTTCAATAGAACTCAAAACTTTTAAGTTTCTCGTTTGACAGGATTCTTTTTTTGATAATAATTTTAATTTCAAGAGATATTTGTATTTTGACTATGGTCTGTGCGCAACACGGTGCTGGTAATGTAGTGAACAAAAACACGATTGGGCACAATCGACTGTGTTTGAGCATAACATTACAGAAAATCTAACTAAAATCTGAGAACCATACAGTAAATAGTTAATTTGTAAAATATCAATCAATTCTCTCAAACTTGACTGTTCCTTTGGTAAATCTCAGTCCATTGTCTCAGATTTCATTGTTCATGCATTTTCATACCCGTTTCCGTTCTTTCCCTCTCGATCTTCCACTGAAATACATTCTCTTCTTGACCATCGTTATATACTACTTATGTGGATAAAAGTAGTTCACACCACAGTATCAATCTATTATCATCAATGACTAATCCACCAAAGCTATTTATATCCACATATTCTAACATCTTAATAAACCTTCAAGAAATCCATTTCAAAATGTCACTAATAAGCATCTCAATTGAACTCATGGATACATATGGAAAAGAATGAAATACCCCTATATCCATTTAAATTGCATGAATGAACAATATATACTCTTATGCTTGAAAAATACTTCAGTCGTAAAGATATCTTTCATCTTGATAAATCTCTATCCCATGATAGAATAATAATTCAGTGTATCAGTTAAAATGTTTAAATGAAGTTATCTACAACAAGTTCACTCGATAGGAATTCACATTTAATTGTTATTGATTCCAATAAATAGTTCATATTCTGATGGTTTGATCATGATCTTAATTAATCCAAGTTAATTCCATGATATTTTTGACATTATGTAAAGTATGTAGAATTATGATCTACTTCGTTATTAGTGTTATTATTATTATAATAGACCTAATCTTAAAATTGTAAATATCAGAAGGGTTTTGTGGAGATTTTAGTAATTTCAATGGTTAAGATCATGAGTCAGTTGAAGCTAGACTCCTCAGTAGTGTGCATCCGCTTTCCCGCTCCCTGTGAGATTCTTACCCAGGACCTATCAGTCTGGCGTGCGAGCGCTTAACCATTAGATCACTGAGCTGACCAGCATCCAGTGGTGTTAATGTCCAACTTCAACAGTTCAGTGCTTCCAGGTTTTCCATGGTGTCTAGCTTCAATTGACTCATGATTTCAACTATTAAAATTGTAAATATGTCATGATATGATTGCCTTGTAGGGCCAGTGAAACGTCACTGAGCTCTAGCCAAATCATCCAGCAGTTGAATCACTGAATGTCGAACAGATCGTCGCTCCCTGCCAAGGTCATGTCCAACCAACGCGCATTAGTTAATCGTATACCATGAACTGGCCCATGCGGCAGTGGTCTTACTTTCGCTTGTATCTTCTTTAACTAATATATTTCTGTAATAACGTCCTTTGTGTTGTACAGTCTTCAAAGAATCTATAGTACCTTGATACGTCAGTGGGGGTAGTCCATGTAAGGTGCTGACCACGAGGTGTGACTTCGACGTTAGTTGGTTCGTCACACCATTCACGTCTAACTCGAGTAAGCCTCCAATCATTTCGACATAGATCATCTACGTTGGTGATCTACAGCCTAATCTATAAGATCCTACGTGAAAATCATATCATTGTCTATACTGACTCACCGTAGAGTAATAATTAACAACATGATGTCCGGTGTTTATAAAGAACAAATTTAGGTTGAAAATAGAATGATATATTTAACGTGAGTAAAGACAAGTTATACAGGATGACCATGCCTTCTGAGTTATGTTGCCTGGTTGAATTGAAATGAATATTTCCCCCTTCTCGATTGTTAACTTTCTCGGTTTCAAAAGTCGTGTGGTAACAGTCCAATGCTACTACAGGTAATAATTCAATAAATTCTGAAATTTTCTTATTTCCTGTTTAAAAGTAACAACCAATAATTAAGGTGTTATAGTTGTAGTTATAATCACTAAAAGTCATTTGTACTGTATTAGATTCAAATAACTTCTCTAGTCATTTTTCAATTGAATAGAAAGAAAAAGGCATCATTTATAAAGCATAAAACAAAATATACTTGATTGTATACATAACATCCTGAATTCCTATTATATTGATGGAAAATGATAACTGTTTTTATTCGAGCATCATAGCTAACGAAACTTTGGCGAGATTATAAATAATGGACGAACCAATCCGGTATAAGATAACAGATCTCGGATTTTAGCGCGAAATCCACTCATCCATTTGGAAAAATACTGTTTCTGCATTATAACTGATGTCTCTAAATCTAATTACTAACATTAACCATAAACTGTAAATAATAATTTTAATTCATCACACTGGTTTATAACCTTCGTTTGGTCATAGTTATTAGGTGGACACTATGTTAGTTTAGCATCGCTCAAAGATAATCTATAAATTATACTCACACCGAAACTTTTATCTAAGATACAAGATTAAAATGATTACTTAATTACTTAAGCCTGTTACTCCTAATGGAGCATAGGTCACCGACCAGCATTCTCCAACTCACTCTGTCGTGGACCTCCTTTGCTAGTTCCATCCAATTCTTGTTCATTTTTCTCATGTCAATCTCCATTTCTGGGCGTAATGTCTTCTTTGGTCTTCCTCTTCTCCTTTGGCATTGCGGATTCCGTGTGAGGGCTTGTCTTGTGACGCAGTTGAGTGCTTTCCTCAATGTGTGTTCTATCCAAATCCAGCGCGTCTTCCTGATTTCTTCCTACACTGCAATCTCGTTTGTTCTCTACCGCACTAGGTTGTTGTTGATAGTGCCTGGCCAACAGATACGAAGTATTTTACATAGACAACTGTTAATAAACACATGTATCTTCTGGATGATGGCTTTCGTAGTTCTCCAGGTTTCCGTCACATATAGTAGAACTGTGTTGACATTCGTATTGAGAATTCTGACTTTGGTTTTGGTTGACAAACAATTGAGTTTCAGATGTTCTTCACTTGTAGATATGCTGGTCTTGTTTAACCGATCAGCGACTTCACATCTGTATCATATCCACCGTGCTCATCAATGATACTGCCCAGTTATGTGAATGTTTTTCCGTCTTCCAAATCTTCTCCGTCAAGTGTGATTGAATTAATTCATGCTGTGTTGTATCAAGGAATCTTACATTTCCCTTTGTGTATATTGAGATTGAAGTTGTACCTGAATGTATTGTGGCAACTATTCTACAAACAATTTCAATTATGATTCATTTTGGTTGAGCACTTTTTATTAACTTATTTAACAGATAATGTTATTTGAACAGTAACAATTCGTATATTTCTTTGTACCGTTATGATCACTAGAGCACATGAAACATTCTAGCTAAAATGTTGATTACTTAAATATCACTCGGTGATTCATTTTTCTCTTCATGTTTATATGTACTCAAATGCTTGTTGCACGCTTATACAATTCAACTATAAATTTGCCTAAGTAATTGCTCTCATATATTTATTCGCTTCTCCGCTTCAAATACGTTCGGTATGTTCATAACTTTGTGATCTACGCTATAAGTGGTAGTTTCGAGCACCCTCATACTTTATCCCATCATTTCCATAATTATTTCATTGGTCTTCTCAGTCTCACACATTGTCCGGACATTCCATGTACCCATATGAATTGTTCATCCGGCTGTTGGAAGATGTATCGGCCTCATGACTTCCGAAGAATCTCAACATTCTCCATAAGGCATTATAATTTTTCTAAATAAGAATCCTTCAACTCAAAGAACATAGGTTCAATAGTCTAAATTGTTTATTCTGATTAGCGGTTTTTAGCATGAATATTTTCTAGACCTGTAGTAAACCCATTCAACTATTGTATTATTTATCTGCTCACTGTAGTTTAGACATTTAATCCACTATGTCAATTTCTGTGTAAGTATGATTGAGCACATGTTTGCACATCAATGTTTAATCTATTCTCCCATTGGTTGTAACACACAGGTAATCAATAATTTATCCATAATCGATTAACACTCATTCATATATATATGGAGTTTTAACACTCATACTCACTTGGTTTCCCTGTGTAGTTGCTTCCTATACGCTTTGCGGGTTTTATCAATCTTTAACAATAAACTATCTCTATAATTGGTATTCAGGCTTTTAAATAATCTCGAGTAAATCCATAATACCTCTAGGAGATTTAGCCTACATTAAATACTCAGTTAACGGGATACTATTTTATTGGAGTCAGATATGGTGGAGAAGATTTGTAGCTCAGGTGGATGATTTTGATGGAGTTTTGTTCGCCAAAAGGCAGGCTTCCACTCGAGAACAACTATATTTTCTCCATGAGTGACACGACCAAACCATCCAGCTCAGAGAACAAAACTCCATCAGAGTCAGATACAGAAGAAACTAACTTCTACAAACCACCCTTCTTTACTTCGGTTTAGAATGAATAATAGATTTAGATTAGCTACAGATGGAGTTATCAGGATGATTAACCATGAGATAATTCAAACAATATAATTACTATTTTCATCGATTCTGAGCTATTATTATTATTATTAGAAGCTTTATTCAACATTATATTTTTAGTACAACATAGAATTCTCAGCATAAAGTATTTCAACAAGTTTCCTTTTCTTATACCTTGATCTATTGTGACGATAAATTTTGAATGATGACCGGTTAGATGTTAGGAGGTCGGTAATCCACATTTGTGGATGCATATTGCCAGCCACCATGATGTCGCTGATTGTGCCTTTTTGTATCACGTATAGTGAAAGGTTGTAAACTTTTCATAAACGCGCCTGAATAAATTGTGCGCACATAAGACATAATGATATGCTAAAACAAACAACAAAATAGATAACTTGATGAAATATCTAGATCGGAGGAACAGGTAGCCCAGATATTCAAGCAGGCCGCCTTAATCGTTCTGTAAACAAATATATACATATACATGAAGATAATAAACTTCTGTTATAAATTAATATGGGAGTATTTAGTGAAATCTAAAGAGATATCATTATTCAATTCATATTGAGTTGAGAAGAAATTGGGGGGGGGCTTTCCTTATTCTTAACCACTTTCTCAAATAAGAAAAAGTATTTGTTTTGATCTCATCTATACCATCACTTATTAATGTAATGATAATTAATGAGTATCATTAGATAGAATAGAATAATGTAGAAAAGAAGTGTTTCTATGAAATGTATTCTCTTCTCTAGTTCATTAAATCTATTTACAGTTAATTATCGTTATATATCTATGTGTGTACATATAAGTAAGATTTATGTTTTAAAATGATTCATTTTGATCATAATTATTATCATGGAAATAAATGAGAAAACTTAAAACGAAGGATTGATCTATTTAACGGATATTTAATATTTACTATTACGGTTAGTTAGGCAAGGTTGCTTACTTTCACTCTTTCTCTTTCTTCTGGTGATCGACTGGATCATGAAGACGTCAAAATCTGAAGGGGAACATGGGATACAGTGGACAGCTAGGATGCAGCTGGACGATCAAGACTTCGCAGATGATCTGACTCTTCTATCGAACACGCAACAACAAATTAAGGAGAAGACGATCAGTGTAGCAGCAGTCTCAACAACAGTAAGTCTCAATATACACAAAAGGAAAAGAAAGATTCTCCGATACAACACAACACACAACAGTCAAATCACACTTAATGGAGAAGATTTAGATGATGTAAAATTCTTCACATGTCTGGGCAGTATCATTGATAAACACGGTGGATATCATGCAGATTTTAAGGCGCTTATCGGTAAAACAAGATCAGCATATCTACAAGTGAAGAATATATGGAACTCAAAACAACTGTCTGTCAACCAACACCAAATTCAGAATTTTAAATACAAATGTCAACACAGTTCTACTGCATGTGGTGGAAACTTGGAGAACCACGAAAACCATCATCCAGAAGATACAAGCGTTTATTAGTAGCTGTCTACGCAAAATACTTCGGTCCCGTTGACCAGACACTATCAACAACAACCTAGTGTGGAAGAGAACAAACCAGATCCCAGGGGAGGGAGAAACCAGGAATAAGTGCTGGATGTGGATGGGACACACATTGATGAAAGCAGTCAACTAAGTCACAAAGCACACCCTCACTTCCCCTTATCAAAAGCTTCATTTTGACTCATAGATTATTATTATACGATATACTGTTCTTAAATTATGTTCAGTTTACTGATTACAGTCTCGAACGTTCACACCCACTTTTTGGCTTCATTTTGTATAAATGATATTTCTTATTTTATGGTGCGATGTGGTCAGTTTGGCTGATATATAAACCAAGTATGTCTGAAATAAATGATTCGCATAGTGGAAGCTGTTGCTAGTGTTCTGGATTCAACTGGACGGGCTAGGCGAGCAGAGAGCCAATAGGACGCTAGCCTGATCAGATCGGTCGAACGTCATTGGTTTAGTACGGTACAGGAGTGAATAAGCCGTATTTCGATTGGCGAATAAATAATATGACAACTAGCCGGACGTAAAGTCACAACAAATTCCACTTCTAATCACTATCCACCTTTGCTTAGGATGCTTGTAACTTAAGGTAATGCACGCAGTATGCACATATGCCAATAAGAGTCTGATCAATTACAGTTATAACCATCAATGGGGAGATTCAAGTAAACAATACCAAATGAATTTAATAATGCCTATGGTTTTTATTATTATGTACGTGAAAAACTGAAATCATTAATTTATCATATTGTTGAGGAGACCCATAAGATTCCTCAAAAACAAGGTGAAAGGGTCTTTGAAATTTCTGGGAAACATTTTATACAATCAGCATTGAGTATAAGTTTCTCAGAAACGTCTAGAAAGTAATGAGTCACATGTTAAATTCCTGATTGAATAATTACTTATCCTGCTATTATGTTTAGTAAAGCTCCAAAATCTTCCAGAAGACCAATGCCATCTGAAATATAAACTAACCTGGGATTAAAACGTTAATTCCACATCTAGCGTCTTTTCTCATGTGTTCAAATCGTCGTATAAATTTAGCTTGAGGTTATTAGAAGAGATTAAGTAAGCAATTCAAGCGTTCAATTAGATAAATTTAGATGAATGGTGTTTTTGCCCACATTTCTAACACAAGTTCCATCAATTGTACAATGAATTGTATTTGAGTAACGCTTCACACTTATCTCATATCAAAAAACGTATTTCTAAAACTTTTACAAGATTTCTCTAGAAAAACTGTATATTAATAACTTAAATCGTATTCGAACCTTCAATGATACACATCTACCTCCTTGTCTATTCTTTAATGTAATAGGAGTTATAGCTGAAAACAACATTACGGAAGTTGAATTCTATACTTCTCATATATATATATTTTCAATAATCACAAGTTCCATAGAGATAAGACAGGGTTATCTTGTCATGTTACATATAACATACCGAGAACCCCCCCCCAGTAATATCAAACGTATAGTGTTGAATATATTTATTACTATTGTTATTATAGTTCATACCACTGAGTGGATTTATTGTTTTCATAACTAAATAATAAAAGCAATATTGGCAATATTCTCAAATGCAACATGGAAAACACCACCCCAATCACACATGATGGAGAAGCTCTGGAAGAATTGGAAACTTTCACTTAGCTGGGAAGCATCATAAATGAATGTAGAAGATCTGATGAAGACGTAAAAGCTAGGATTAGCAAAGCAAGAACCGCATTCCTAAAATTGAAGAATATATGGAACTCAAAATAAATGTCTGTCAACATGAAAATCAGAATCTTTAATACAAACGTCAAGACAGTCCTACGGTACGGAGCTTAAACGTGGAGAACTACTACAAACAAGTACAAGTATTTATAAACCATTGTCTACACAAAATATTGAATGTCTGTTGGTCGGATACCATCAGCAACAGCTTTCTGTGGGAGAGAACAAACTAGTTTTGATCAGAAGAGGAAATTAGGAAAAGACGTTGGAAGTGAATAGAACAAACCTTACGGAAATCACTAAACTGCAACGCGAGGCAAGCCCTATCTTGTTATCGTGAAGGGAAACGAAAAATGAGGAAGGCCAGAGAGCAGATATGAAAAGGATAAATAACAACTGGAAAGAACTAGAAAGGATTGCCCAGGACATAGTTGGATAGAGAGTGCTGGTGGTTAGCCTATGCTCCTTCACGAGGAGTAACTGGCGTAAATAAGTAAGTAATTTTATAATCCTAGTTCATTGTAATAATATGCTTTCAGAATTTTCCTCAGAATCATTTGTTTTGTAATGCATCCATAAAAAAACATTACGAAATCTATCCCTTTAAGTATAAATGGATCTTAAATTCATGTGAATTCAGTTGTTGTTTTTTTCTTGGAAACATTTATCGATTGACTACTCTTTTGAGCAAAGACTTAAATTTAGTTTTTCATTAAAATTCATATCAATGTCTGTTTTAAAATTGTCCCAATTTACCGTAATAGAAGTTTATAAGCATCTAATTTTGTCTGTTCAATATCTATAACTCTGTTAAGGTTAATCACGATAATTAACTTTATGACCGCGTAAACATACAATCAAGAAATCATAAGAACTTTCTATATATTAATGAATATCATAGACTCTTAGTTACTTGATGATTTCAACTCAGAGTTACCTTGAATAATTGAATGAATACAGTTGTTATTGTAACAATTCTCGTCCTACTCACTGCCTTCTCGTAACGGGGGTGTTGTTTACGACATTGAGAGGGCGAAAAGCGAATGTTAGGCGCTTTAACCGGATTCCAAACCAATGGTGCACATAGGCTCCAGTATCCTGTGGGAAAAAATAGCATATGAACCAATCGTTGGTTACCGGCTACCATGGGACTGTATCTTTTCAGTATTCTCTGAACTTCATCAAAAATTGATCAATCGTAAACAAAACCAACTATTGTCTTAGATAGTTCTCTTCTCTTCTATTTAGTTTAATAGAAATGTCATGTATAATTAAACTGATAAGCCTTGCGGATTGAACTCTATATTCGTCTCCTAAGCAATTCTGTAACCCCCAAGCTGTAACTATACAGAGACTTGAACACGAGAGAGAAGACCAAAAGTATGTGAGAAGTAGTTTACTCCAAGGTTCATTCTAACACAGAAAATATAGGGTTTTCATAATATTTTAAATATCCTTGGATTGCTAGAAGATTCTGGAATGCTACTAAACATAGTAGCAGTGTGGCAACCAGCCAATCAAAACCTCTGCATGTGACGTTTCGCTTCTTTGATATTTTTGGCTAAGACTTGAACTGAACGCTGATTGGAGGAAACGCTTCTTAGTGTTTCCTGATCCTTGCTTGAAATTCGGTGGATCACTCCAACATAAACAAAGTGAGATATGAAATACAATAAAGAGATCATGTTTTCCCATTCAATAATATGTTCTAAAATATAAATTGAAATTCATTTGTTAATGTTCCATTATAACTTTCCTCTAAGATAATCACTTATTTTAACATGAACTATTCATTATCTTGGTGACATACCAATACATGGGATTTTTATCGGTAGAAAGATACATCTTAAGAGGCTAACGAGAGTAAAAGGTATGTTATGAAAGCTTCATAATTAAACTTTCTGTGAAATAGGACAAACCAATTTTCACCTGAAGAAAAAATTAAGAAAAGACGATGGAAGTGAATAGGATACACATTAAGGAAATCATCAAACTACAACATGAGACAAGCTGAAACTTGGAATCCTGAAAGTAAAATGGAAAAAAAGAAAGACCAAAGAACACACTACGTTGAGAATTGGAAGCAGATATCAAAAGGACGAATAATAACTGGAAAGGATTGCCCAGGACTGAGTTAAATGGTTCTGATACCGTTATAATAGTTCCGTTATGTTCATGTCAATTTCTAAAACAAAAAAGAAGAATTCTTCATCTTTTACTTGATAGTTAACCACATTTAGTTAATGAATTCTGAATCATCTTTTTATTTGAAAGATAGAAATTATAAAACTCATAATTGATATCTATCTAATAATCAGACAGTGGTTTTATGGATATAATAGTAATTTAATAGTTGAATTCATGAGTCAATTGAAGTTAGACTACTATGAAAAACCTGGAACCACTTGATGGTCGTTTCATCATAGTATGGACCTCCTCAGAAAAGCACATCCACGAAACGGTCGTCCAGTGTTTCCATGTTTTTCATGGTGGTATAGCTTCAATCGAATCATGAATTCAACTATTAAAATATCTATCTAATAGACCAATTTCAATAACTTACTTTTATGGTTTTTACGGTGAAAATGTTTTCCGATTGTTTATGCTATTTTTAGATTCATAAAAGTTTTTCAAAGTGTTGATACACAGAAAGAAAATGTGTTCTAATATAGTCAAACGAAAAAATAATTAAGTAATGATAGACGGTGATGCAATTTCGTGGATTGATTGAAGTTAGACATTAACACCATTGAATGGAGGCTCAGTGGTCTATAGGTTAAGCGTTCACATGCGAGACCGATAGGTCTTTTGTTCTAATCCCATGGGGTGGGATCTTGGCTGCTCACTGCTGAAGAGGCACATACTATGACGAAACAGCTGTTCAGTGTTTCAGGTTTTTCATGGTGGTCTAACTTTAATTGACTCATAAAATCAACTATTAGAGATTTTATAGTTTAATGTAAAATACAGCTTTTTATTATATGAATGGTTTCAGGAAACATTTCTTGAGCCAGTTTATAGAAACTATTGATCACTGAAAGTCATCCTACTAGTTTTCTCATCTAAATAACCCGTAAATATTATGATAACTGAAATTGCTGTGTAGTGAACGAAGACTTGATGGAGCGAACGAATTTATTGTTTGATGCAAAATTACAGAGCACTTTAGTAAAATGTGAATATCATACATTAAATACTTCTGTTAGCGGGACATAAACTGGATTAAAGCATGCTCAATGCACGATTGCTTTGCTGCACGCTGATTGGCTAATTCTTATCCAATCAGCATTAGTCGATAGTTGAAGAATACTCTAGAATCTTCTCATGTAAAAACTATAAATATACTAACATTTTCTCTATTGTGCAACTTACTTCCATCTAACCTTGTTATTTGGAATATAATCTCTTTCCTGTTCAACCGTGTTCTGATTTGGGGACTTGTCGAGTGAATCGGTGTCCGAGAATACTAAGCAATAGGAATAGCTGGGTCATAGCCGTAAGAAAGAGATTATAACAACTTCATTTGCAAATCCTCCATCAATTATCCTCCGAATTCTGGCTTATTCCGCCAATTCACAATTTCTTTCTGTTTCCATTTCCACTTTCTTCAATTAAATCTTCTTAGTCAAACATTCCGCTTCTGATTGGTGTTACATACCACTTATGTCGACTGACATAAGTAGCATACACCACTTCAAGCCTTCACTTTCGCCGTACCACTTTCTTCTTAGTCGCAGTCTTTGCCATGCTCTCTGTCGGAGTGTCACGTTTGCCAGCCATATCAACCTACCGGGCTATCTAAATTCGATGTCCACCCATCAGCTGCATGTCCAATCTCTCCTCTCTATTGATATATTTACGCTGTCTAACATTTGTTTCATACTGTATACAATAATCGATAAGATATTCGTTATCAGTCAAGTATTGTTCTAACATAGTTTTCTTTTTTTCTTTTTCGAGATATTAAACATTATGACTCTTGTTGCTAACTTAAATGTATAGTGATATATGTCACTATGACTACGTACTAGGAATATTAATGTTATCGACTTTTTTGAAACTATTACATTATATAGCAATATATCTATGATGTATTTCGATGATAGTTAACTTTTGTTATCTATTTCTTTGTATCATTATTACGTTTGTATAAATGTGTACACATGATCATATGTGACAGATTATTCATATATCACGTTGGCTTAAATGTTAATTTCACTGATTGAAATAATGAGTTAATTGAAGCTAGACCATTATGGAAAAACTGGAAGCACTGGACGGCTGTTTCATCCAAGTATGTGACTCCTCAGCTTCAATTGACTCACGATTTCAATCAGTGAAATTTCTAAAATCTGCACAAAAATGTTAATTGCTTAAAAATCGCTCGTTGAATTATTCTTTTTCTTATGTTTATGTGTTCGAATCCTATTTAATAGCCTTTGGCTTGCTTCACTGTACCTTGATTCGATTTCACCATATATTCGCTCACACATACACATGCATTGGCCTCTCTAAAATCAATTTGCTCAATATGTTTATAACTTTGTTATCTGTGTTATCGGCTAATAAACAGTAGTCGCCGCTTCTTATTACCTTCTGATGTATATAATAACGGTTATCAATGTGATTAGTCAACGAAGCTAAGCCATTACATTATAAACGTGTTGAATAAAATTGACCAAATCGCAACTCCACGGACCATTGTGGAACAATCAATTGAATGGAATTCATCACTCTACATCAACTTCATTGACTACGGAAAAGCATTTGATAGCGTGGACAGAACAACACTATGGAGACTTCTTCGGCACTATGGCGTGCCTCAGAAGATAGTCAATATCAAACAGAATTTCTACGGTGGACTAAACCGCAAAATCCTGCATGGACGACAGTTGAAAAAGTCGTTCGAAATGAAGACCGGTGTCAGGCAAAGTTGCTTACTCTCACCATTACTCTTTCTCCTGCTGATCGACTGGATCATGAAAACGTCAACATCTGAAGGGGAACATGGGATACAGTGGACAGCTAGGATGCAGCTGGACGATCAAGACTTCGCAGATGATCTGACTCTTCTATCGAACACGCAACAACAAATTAAGGAGAAGACGATCAGTGTAGCAGCAGTCTCAACAACAGTAAGTCTCAATATACACAAAAGGAAAAGAAAGATTCTCCGATACAACACAACACACAACAGTCAAATCACACTTGATGGAGAAGATTTAGATGATGTAAAATCCTTTACATATCTGGGCAGTATCATTGATGAACACGGTGGATCTGTTGCAGAAGTGAAGGCGCTGATCGGTAAAACAAGAGAAGCATATCTACAATTGAAAAACATATGGAAATCAAAACAACTGTCTGTCAACCAACACCAAAGTCAGAATTTTAAATACAAATGTCAACACAGTTCTACTGTATGTGGTGGAAACCTGGAGAATTACAAAAGCCATCATCCAGAAGATACAAGTGTTCATTAACAGTTGTCTACACAAAATACTTCGGACTGGTTGGCCAGACACTATCAACAACAACCTACTGTTGAACAGAACAAACGAGTTTGCAGTGTAGGACGAAATCAGGAAGAAGCGCTGCATGTGGATAGGACACACATTGAGGAAAGCACTCAACTGCATCACAAGACAAGCCCCCACATGGTATCCTCAAGGCCAAAGGAAAAGAGGAATACTAAACAACACATTACGTCTGGAAATAGAAATGGACATGAGAAAAATGAACAAGAATCGGGTAGAACTAGAAAAGGAGGCCCAGGACAGAGTGGGTTGGAGAATGCTGGTCGGTGCCCTATGCTCCATTTGGAGTAACGGGCGTAAGTAAGTAAGTAATTATAAATTTTAATATTGTATTTCGTACTTCAGACCTATACTCAGTTTTTGTTTTTCGAAAAAATATTAAATAATCTATGCCATATATTAGCAACGTTGAGAACATATCTTATTTCCATGTTCTTCTCAGTTGTTTCTTCCATAACACTTACTTATTTGATTTGCAAATTAGCAAACTCAGTATTCGTTACTTGGATATTCCCATTGATGTTTAGGGCTTCGACTGATCAGTCTCTTATCGGCGTATGTACATTCTGTGCGGATCGCCTCGATATTGTCTTAATTCACAAGCATTATAAACAAAGATAAATAGTGGCTGGAAGTGGAATCAAGGACAGCGTTTCGTCCTATTTGGCATTCATCAGCTAGATGTACCTAAATCTCAGAATTGATGTTCACCCTGGAACTCGAACCCAGTATCGTTCACTTCAAATGCCATCGCGTTCAATCATAAGGGACTGATCAATTGCAGTCCTAAAGATCAATGGGAAGATTCGAATAAACAATACGAAATAAATTTAAACTTCCCCTCCCATCGCACATGCAATTGGCTAGCTGCACTCAGTAGTTAAGTGGATAATGTGATGGCGTTAGAAGTAAACGGTACTGAAATCGAGTCACAGAGTGAACATCAACTCTGAAATGCAAATACATCCAGCTGACCAGTCCTAAATAGGAAGAAACACTCATCCTAGATTCCATTACTATTCATCTTTGAAAATAAGTAAACATTTAAACACTCTAATTCCATCATAACTATTGTCACATATTATTCTATTTTGACATGTTGAACTCAATTTTACTCAAGATGTTCCTGGTATAAATGATACTTAACTTTTTCTTTCTTTTTGTTCTAATGATTAATAGTATAGATTTTAAGTTGTAAGCAGCTGCGATGTATCCATGACATAAATGAAGTTATGTTATTCTCCAATGACTGTTCTTGTTTTGTTGTTTTGTTTCTTTATTAATGGGAAAATTTTACAAATTTTTTTCTTTAAAACAACATGTGTTTAGGTCAGTTTCATATTCTTATCCTTCGTATAGAAAACATATAATCATGTATAAATGATTTATGATTATATAATCTAACCTTCAAGAAGTTCATGGAAAAATTGTTTTACAAGGATTTATCACACTTCAGAGATCTATTTGTTATGAATTTATGTCCGGCTTTTTATCACGTGATTTATCCACCAATTAAAACACGAATTATACAATCTTTGCACTGTGCCAAACCAATAACGTTCGACCAGTATGAGCAGTCTAGCGTTCTTATTGGTCCTATGTCCTCCTAGCCCGTCCACTTGAGTCCAGAACACCAATAACAGCTTCCACTATGCGAATAATCTGTTTCAGACATACTGGGTTTATATATCAACCAAACAGAGCGCAACGCACCATCAAATAGGAAATAACACTTGTACACAATAAAGCCAAAAGGTGGCTGTGAACGTGGGAGGCAATAGTCAATAAACTGAACATAGCTTAAGAACAGTATATCGTAGAATAATAAATTATAGGTCAAAATAAAGCTTATAATAAGAGGAATATAAATATACATAATCTAATTATTGAATAGTTATACCATAAGAATATATAAATAATAATAGTCCATTCATATGTCTCAGGAGTTACTCGTGATTTAATATTCGCTCGGATATAACACTATTCATAATTATTAATTATGTAACCTAACTGAAGAACGGTTATTTAATGAATTCATTAAATGAATAATGAAATGGAAATAAACCTAAATAGAAATTCATGAACCACTAATCCATTAAAAAAAACATTGTTTCCAAGGTACTTTCTCTACTTCATAGTGTATATATAAGTCAATATTATTATGATATAAATTCAAGCGTATATAATACAACAGAAAAGAAGGTCTAGCCATTCATTCAACTTGTACTACTTTACAAACAACCATATTTAACTTTATTCATTTTCCACAAACTCTACACATACACACACGCACACGTACAACAATTCAATCCTATTCCTTCATGTTTTTTAAACTCACCATTATATATGCAAACAAAAACATCGATTTTTGATACAGAATCATCGTCTAACATTGTCTTTATGAAGGATGTAAGGGACACTTGATGAAAGATTTGCAAATGATTTAATTAAAGTAGGAATTTCACATTTTACCAAAGTACTCTATAATTCTTCATTACACAATGCATTGATTATTATGAGAAGGGGTTTGTGGAGAATTCAGAAATTTCACATATTGAAATCATGAGTTAATTGAAGCTAGACCACCATGGGAAACCTGGAAGCACTGGACGACCGTTTTGTCCTAGTACGGGACTCCTCAGCAGTTGGCACCCACGATCCCGCACCCCGCGAGATTCGAACCCAGGATCTATCAGTTTCGCACCAAGCGCTTAACCAACTAGACCACTGAGTTGGCATCCAACGGTGTTAATATCTAACTTCAAACAATCCACGAAGTTGCGCCACCGTACACCATTGTCTTCAGTGGATGTGCACTGCTGAGGAGTCCCATACTAGGACGAAACGGCCGTCCAGTGCTTCCAGGTTTCCCATGGTGGTCTAGCTTCTATTGGCTCATGATTTCAATCTGTGAAATAAATTTATTAGTACTATCCAAGTGTTTGTTCATTACAATTCTAGAATATAATAATAATTTTGTTTTCCATTAATATTATTCATTTCATAGATTATTGGTTTCAGTGAATCATTGAGAATATTAGTTATTCTAATTCACAATTGATTGATCACTCATTGGATGGTGATATGTGTCATATGTGTCAGATCCTTCTTAGTGCAGATCGAATGCAATCGACCAAGTTGCAATATAGCCACTAGTCTAGATAACTCGACATTGCATGCACTATTTTGAAATAAGATGGTGGTTGACAATAGTTGAATACCTTAGTTATTCTAAATCTGTATATGAATTTCCGTTACTAAATGAGAGATTAGTATTAAATTTATTACTTCAGTTTATATTAACTTGATGTTGTTTACTTGTATCTCTCCATTGTTATTTAGGACTCCAATTGATCAGTCTATTATTGGCATATGTGCATTCTGTGCAAACTGCCTCGATATTGCCTTAATTCACAAGCTTTATTATCAAACATGGATACAAGTAAACAACACCCAATGAATACAGCTTCACCCCAATACATAAGCAGGTGGCTATCAAGACTCAGTAGTTAAGTGAATAATGCGATGGCCTTTGAAGTGAACGATACTAGTTTTGAGCCCCAGAGTGAACATCAACTCCAAGATGCAGGTACATTCAACTGATGAGTTCCAAATAGGATAAAACACTGTTAGCCATTATACATTTTTGACTTCCGTATTTGATTAAATGTATCAAGTGTAGTTGTTTACAAGATTTTATATTTTCCTTTGTAGATCATATGAGTTTTTATTATCATTATTTGTTGTTGATTGAGTTAGTTCAAATTCAATCAAATGTCAATCACAACTAGTGGTTATGCAATGATCCATCAGTTATGACTGACATTCACATATAAACAAGTTTTTCTTTTTATTGGATAATGATAATGATTGTCAGAAAGAAAATGAGGGGGGGCAAAGGATGAATTTCTATGATTTGAATTAATGAAGAGAATATGTAGTTGAGGCTAAATAAAAACTAGTTTCTTGTTACTATTATGATTTATCGATATGTTTGAACCAGATCATTGTTTGTTTAGGTTGCTGTGCGTTAATTTACATCTTTTATTGTCTTATTTTACAAGTCGTTTTAATTGTTAAGAATTTATTTCATTTGAAAAGTTTATAGTTTCAGCAAATGCATAAGTAGAATGATGGATGGATGGACGGACGGACGAATGTATGAATCATAGTTTGGATTAGTTCTTCACTCATATTCAAGATAAGATTATGATCAGCTTCGGTAGCTTTATCCAGAATGGTTGACTCGTTGCTGTCTGAAGTGATAAGTACTGATTTAGAATCTAAGTATGAAAATCAATACTGGAATTGACGTGTAATCAGTTGACAACCTCAAATATGATGTAAGTTGAAAAATTCAATTTAGCTATTATTCAAAATATTCTGATGATGTAATATTTGACTTTTCTGATCATTTCAAAAGAGGATTAATGTTCTTAACTTTTTGTTCAGTTGATAATCATTTATTAATTATAAAATATAAAAAAACCCAAATGAAACCAGATTACCCTGACAAAAGTATTACGTTCTCTTTAGGGATTTCAGGGATATTTCTTCAGAATATACAAACTAATGCTGTATTACTGTTGGGGACGTTAGATCCCCATAACTCACTTGTAATTTTGTTTTCGCGCCAAAGGCGCTGTTGTCACCTTCATGTCGTATTTCCCGCTGGGAAATCTCTTAAATACTATTGGTCCGTTGAGTCTTTTAGTATGCTATTTGGTAACTTTCCCCAAGGACGGTTTTGTACTGTATATATATACGTTTTGAATTGTATTTGTTGTAATCGCTCGTTTTTGGCTGTTTGCAGAATATACTTCCCATTTCAAGCTTGGACTTCTTCCTCTAGTTAGCGAGGCTGGGACGCATCAATAACTAGCTTACTGGTCTTTGGTCACCGAATCTTGTTCTCGTTCGCAGATTAAGTGAACTCGTGATAGCTTCAAACCTAGCAATTACAACTGATTGATGTGTAGTTTTATGGAAGAAAGATTTATAGAGTACTTAAAAACTCTAGATTTTTAATTGTCGTACTGTTGAGAAAATACAGCTAACTTTTTATTTGTTTGTTCACGAGAAACTGTTATAATGCCAAATCATCCAATTCGGATGCTAATATCTAAAGCTTCTTATGTTGAGATCTCAACCTGATAAGCATTTGAGAAAATAATGAATGAATAGGAGCTTTTATGAGTATACACAAATCGAATGTATATACAGATGAATACAGATACATATATCAACTGGATAATTGACTAGAATTTCGAACAGTCTTTTAGTGTGGCCTAGTAATTACCCTTAAACATGCCATGTGTACTAATCTGGCCTTCCGTAAACAGTCGGACAAATCATGGTATTAAGGGATGCAATGAATAATAGCACACTTTACTTGATGTACACAAATTCATAAGTCGATTCACATCCAATTTCTCATACTGACTTGAATTGATTGATAACTATCAACATAGTCAATGTGGTAGCTTTGTAGTATCGTTTCAAGAGGTTGCCAATATATGATTCCATTTTTCTACTGAATATTCTTATTTACTTTCTTACTTACTTACTTACGCCTGTTACTCCCAATGGAGCATAGGCCACCGACCAACATTCTCCAAAACACTATGTCCTGGGCCATCTTTTCTAGTTCCATCCAATTCTTGTCTATCTCCATTTCCCGGCGTAAAGTCTTCTTTGATCTTCCTCTTTTCCTTTGGCCTTGAGGATTCCATGTGAAGGCTTGTCTTGGGACGCAGTTGAGTGCTTTTCTCAATGTGTGTCCTATCCACATCCAGCGCTTCTTCCTGATTTCTTCCTACACTGCGATCTTGTTTGTTCTCTTCAACAGTAGGTTGTTGTTGATAGTGCCTGGCCAACGAATATTTTTATTGTATAATCGTTATGTACCTAAACTATGCATATTCGTATTCCTCTCATTATAAGATTTATTTTGACTCATAGACTATTATTATACAATATATCATTCTTCAGTTATACCTAGTCTATTAATTACTACCTCCTATATTCACAGACACATTTGGCTAGATCTTGTACAAATGTCATTTACTATTTTATGGGACGATGTGGTCTGTTTGGTCTGTATATAACCACAGTATGTTTGATATATATAATTCATATCACGGAGGCTCAGGTTGGTGTCCTGGACTCAACAGGTAGGCCTAAGCGGGAAGAAGAACTGATATAGACCCTAGACTACTCGTATGGGTTTTATGCATCATTGGTCCGATCGATAATTCACTGTTCTCTAATCGGAAGTGTCATGACGTCATATATTGATAGAAGCACAAGATCACAAGATATAACAATCTGAGTATTGGCTAATAAGAGGGATAAAAGCACCAAGGTAACTCTGAATCTAGAAGATATCACCAAAACAGTATACTGAAATTTTGTCAACAATAAAGAATTATGAACAAAGAATTTGCTGCTTTTACATTCATTTCGAATAATTTTAGGTTAAAGTATTTTAGCTCTTACCCTTAGCCTAACCGGTTGATAATGATTTACTGTCTGGAATAGTTTTCCTATTGTTTAGTCTATAAACCTTGTTTCCTTTTACCTTATAATTTGCCTAGATGACGTTTTATTTTATCTTAACACGTTTGTATGTGGTCAGATTGTTTAAAATGTATTGCGCAAATATGTCACAAAATTCTGTTGTCTTTCGTCTTTGCATCGCATTATCCAGATTTGACAAAGAGATTCGTTGTTTTTTAGTTCTTTAAATTAGACACTATATACAATATGCTAATTGCATTGTCTGGTAAGCGTTTTTTAACTCCGCCTGTAGCTCTTATAGGGTTACCGCCGGTCCCAAGCCCGGGTAAAGGAGGAGGGTTGGGCATTGTCTACTCGATGAAAATATTAAATGTTCAAAATTACTTACGAATAAAGCGGATCATTGGAAATAAACCTTGAAACTAAACGAATGTAGTGGTCGGTATTTGATAGAATCCTTAAACTTTGTAAACACTTCATCCTGATAATTGTTATTAGATAATATCCGCAACGGTGTATAAATCAGAAAAAAGAGTACGAAGTGTTGATCACGTTTATGATTGTACCACGCATAGATTATCAATACCACAGACATGCGAAATAAGAACGAAAGGCTAATACTGAAAAGCGAGCGAGCGAGTGAGTGTGCGAGTTCGCGAGTCGAATGGGCAAGTCAATGAACAGGATACAAATGTACATATATATACATAGGGGAATGAGTGAATAATCAAATCAATTAAGCTACTAATAGTAAAGCTAGCAGAATGAATATGTACGTAGGCGATAAGCAATGCTCAAGCATACATACTCATACAAGCGCAACTATAATAAAGATACAATGATATAGATAACAGCATCATTGTTGAACAAGATGGATCTGATGCAGATGTGAAAGCGTGGATCGTTAAAGCAAGAGCAGCATATTTACAACTGAGGAACATCTGGAACTCAAAGCAACTGTCAACCAAAACCAAGGTCAGGATTTTCAATACATATGTCAACACAGTTCTACTGTATGGGATGGAAACCTGGAGAACTACGAAAGTTATCAACCAGAAGACACACGTGTTTATTAACAGTTGTCTATGCAAAATACTTCAGACCCGTTGGCCAGACACTATCAACATCAACCCACTCTTGAAGAGAACAAACGAGATTGCAGTGTAGAAAGAAATCTGGAAGAATCACTGGAAGTGGATAGAACACACATTGAGAAAACCACCCAACTGCGTCACAAGACAAGCCCCCACATGGAATCCTCAAGGCCAAAGGAGAAGAGGAAGACCAAAGAACACATTACGTCGATAAATGGAGATAGACATGAGAAAAATGAACAAGAATTGGATGGAACTAGCAAAGGAGGTCCAGGACAGAGTGGGTTGGAGAATGCTGGTCGATGGCCTATGCTCCATTGGGAGTAACAGGCGTAAGTAAGTAAGTAAGTAAGATATAGATAATTTGCTATTGTACGAACGACTCTGTCCGTTAACCGATTACGTAAAATGTAGTTGCACTGAGGAATTGTTTTTATATCTACTTCAAAATAAATTAATGTTGTAGATCAAAGATCACATTTTCGACAGTCGTAAAATGTCTTTTTAGGTATTTTTTTCCGAAATTCTCCAAGTTTCGAGGGGATAATTCCCCAACCCCCTCACCAAAAAAAATTATGAATGTGAGAACTGTTATTTGTTGTGTACTTGTGTACGATTACTCTTCAACTGATTCCAATTTTTTTTTAGTAAATATTACCTCCAAACCATATCATTTAAGTTTACTCACTATAGATATTTCATGGTAGTCCAACTGTAGTGAACAAGACACGGGTGGGGACAACCGAATGTATTACAGGACTTGTTAATAAAATCTAACAACGAATAGTAAATACGCAATTTGCAAAATGTCCATTGATTGTCTCAAAATGATTCAGACTTCATTGTTCTTGCATTTTCATACGAACTGTATTCTGTTTCGATTTTTTACTGTTCGATCCTCTTGTCTTTCTGCTGCCAGACCTTCTGTTCACGACTAACATAATCTACTACTTATGTCAATATAAGTAGCATACACCACACAACAATCCAGATTATTATTTGATTCATTAGGATAATTACATTCGGTACTGAAATGATCTGACTTGCTTATAAATCTTTATATTTTGATTAGATACTACCTAAATAATTAAAGCTACATTCTATTCATTTAACATTTATGGATCCTTGTGATTATACTAACAACAAAACTTAAATATATGGTTTATCTCATCGAATCCTAAAACCATTCCTCATAATACTTACACAGTCAATAGTCAAGAATTTAAATTTGATTCATTCAACTTAGTGATTTAATGTAATAGTCAATCAAATTACATGACATTTACAAGTGTTATTCTTAACACTCCAAGCTACTGACAATTTATTTTGTTTATTCTATTTTTAGAGAAATATTCCGGAGCTCATATGACGAACTACAGTGCAAAGTCGTGCATAGAGGATAGCTGACAGATTCATTATTCTGTTTTATTCTTGTTGCTACTTCGAATCCATTGGCCGGACACTATTAGCAACAGCGCACTGTGGGAGAGAACAAACTAGATCCAAGTGGAGGAAGAAATCAGGAAGAAGCGCTGGATGTGGATAGAACACACATTGAGGAAAGCACTCAACTGCGTCACAAGGCAAGCCCTCACATGGAATCCTCAATGTCAAAGGATGAGAAGAAGTCCAAGGAAGACTTTACGCCGATAAATGGAGATTGGCTTGAGAGAAATGAACAAGAATCGGATGGAACTAGCAACGGAGATCCAGGACAGAGTGGGTTGGAGAATGCTGGTCGGTAGCCTATGCTCCATTGGGAGTAACAGGCGTAAGTAAGTAAGTAAGTACTGTATTATCAAGTAACAATGAATAATTTTTTTCTGGTTAGTGTTTTTTTGTTAGTTAGTTTTCCACGGGATGGGGTCGCTAACCCCATGTCCAATCCTACTCCGTTATCCAAGCTTGGAACCGGTAGCAGCCCCAGAGGGGCTCCAGGTCAAGTTATATTATCAAGTACTTAGTTAAATCTTCTTGAATATATAATCTGTGATCACATTGTTTATAATTCGTTTCTTTAATATATCAAATTATTTGATGTAAATTATTAGTTTCGGTAGTGCTGAATTTATATCTTTCGTCTTTTTAATGGTACACACTAAACAAATTTCTATGAAACAATTCTAGGTGAGATCCAATTCCTGGTTTTATTACGATTCCTCGAGTAATGTCTAATTTTTATTGAATATGATAAGTCTTGCCAATTGAACGTTATATTCCGTTCCTAAGCTCTTTTAGTAACCCTCAAGCTAGAACTACACAGCGACTTAAACACGAGAGAAAAGGCGCAAAATATGCAAGAAACACTTTACACCGAAGGTTCATATATTTACAGAAAATATAGAATTTTTATAGTATTTTGAATGTCCCTGGGTTTCCCGAAACTTTTAGAACGCTACTAAACATAGTAGCATTATGGTAATCAACCAATCAGAGACTGGAAATGTGACTTTCCGACCTTTAGATGTTTCTGACAAAACTTTTAGTGAACGCTGATTGAATAAAATGTTTCTTCATGTTTTCAGAGTCTTTCTTGGCTTTTTTTCGAGGAGTTTTCTGGATCTCCCCAACAGAATAGTCTGTCAATGACCATGTTATTTTATTCACCGAAAATCTATACTGTTGGCAAATGTTGTTTCTGTTTGATTCATCTCATTGATGAAATAGGAGTGAGATACTTGTGTTGATAATTTCATCTTATGAACAGTTACCAGTTGATCACATTTTATTATATACTTGTCAAGATTATATTCACCATTAAGAAAAAACACCTGAACTAGCTCATCATTGTCACCACAGTCCATTAGAAGCATTCTCTATAACAATGATGATCTGATCAATACATTCACTAACCAGTGATATATTCAATATAATTCATACAGACTTGAGAACAATTCAGAAGAAAAAAAGATACATTTTAATAATTAATTAAGAATTGTTACTAATTGGTGGAAATTAGCTGATACAAATATTTGGTAACTATTATTGTTCTCCTTACAGACATTACAATAAAATCCATAGCAGAATATTTCCACTAGCAACACCGTAAACACGAATGAATAAACAAATTATGCTTATATATATATCTATTAGTTGTTTATCTATTTGAACATATAAATATTGGTAAAAAAAAGGGGCATCGTATACATATGCGCTACACAAGTCACTTGATTTGTATGTGAACTGTGAAACTGCCTGAGTATTCAGACCGAATCAGGTGGTTTCTTAAGGGATTACACCCAGGGCCTTCAACCTAAATGTCTGATCCATAAGGAACAACGTAAGGATATGTAGTCCCATGGTAGTCAGTGACCAACCATAGGGTCTTACACCATTTGTTCCTTCAGGATCCTGGAGACCATGTACACTATTGGTTTGAAATCAGGGTTTTGCAACTCCCCCAAGTGAACTCTCCGTGTCCACCAACCCGGTTAAAGCGCCAGACATTCGCTTTTTGTCCACCCAATTTCATAGACAACACCTCCTCCACTAGAAGGCAATGAACAGAACTTCCCTGACAGAGGCTATATATGCGTGGCCATGTGAGAGCATTACGAGAAGGAGAGAGAGTTGACTCTCCCCACCCTTGGTCGTGTCAGGGCATTTGGTGGCTAAGATGTATATCCTTCCTCATGACATTTTAAAAGAATCTAACTTTAATAATAAATCAGATTACAAATAAGTCAATGTTTTCTAATTCAAAAATGGTTTCATATTTTAGTCAATTATAAAATTATCAAGGGAATTCTATTCGAATATGTTGAGAATTCTGACAGATCACAAAATGAAATTTTTCCATTTAGTTATCAAGTAATTTAATTTCATTCACCAAAGAAACAAAATAAAAATAAACTAATGTAAATAAAAGGGATTCGGCTTTCACACAGAATGCACCAATCCAATCACAATTGACGGAGAAGATTTGGGAGATGTAAAAACCTTTACGTATTTGGGCAGCATCATTGATGAACATGGTGGATCTGATGCAGATGTGAAGGCGCGAATCGGCAAAGCAAGAGCAGCATAATTATAACTGAGGAACATCTGGAACTCAAAGCAACTGTCAACCAAAACCAAGGTCAGGATTTTCAATACAAATGTCAAGACAGTTCTATTGTATGGAGCAGAAACCTGGAGAACTACAAAAGCCATCATCCAGAAAATACAGGTGTTTATTAACAATTGTCTACGCAAAATTAATTCAGATCCATTGGCCGGACACTATTAGCAACAACGTACTGTGGGAGAGAACAAACAAGATTGAGATGGAGGAAGAAATCAGGAAGAAGTGCTGGAAGTGGATAGGACACACATTGAGGAAAGCACCCAACTGCGTCACAAGACAAGCCCTCACATGGAATCCTGAAGGTCAAAGGAAAAGAGGAAGACCAAAGAACACATTACGCCGATAAATGGAGATCGACATGAGAGAAATGAACAAGAATTGGATGGAACTAGAAATGAAGGCCCAGGACAGATTGGGTTGGAGAATGCTGGTCAGCGGCCTATGCTCCATTGGGAGTAACAGGCGTAAGTAAGTAAGTAATGTTAATAATTTCAATAACTAAGGTCATGAATCATTTGAAGCTAGACCATCATGAAAAGCCTGATGAGTCCCACAATAGAATGAAACGGCCATCCATTGCTTCTAGGTTTTCCATAATAGTCTAGATTCAATTGACTCATGATCTCAACTAGTGAAATCACTATAATATCCACACACAAAAAACCCCTTCTGAAATTGTGAATAAGTGAGGTTTGATGTAAAGTAAAATGTTGAATACTAAGGACATATACATTAAAGAGTTTCGCTTGTCTTTTGTTTAGTTTGGCTAATTGACGTCAACTTAAAAAAATATACTGAAAATTGGATAGTGCTGGATAAATGTTTCGTTCTACTACATGATTACTTAGCAGTTTACAAAGAATTCCGCAGGAATTATTGGTCAAACCAAGTAATTCCTAGTCATATATCGACGTAGTTATCAATAGATTACTGACTATATATTACTAACTTCAACTGATAAGTGGTATATTGTTTATTAGCCTAATACTAGAATCAAACAACAGCTAAATTCTCTGGTGGTTTTATAACTGATGTTAATTCATGGTGAAAAACATCCTGATGTCTGGAAATGTAGTCAGGTTTTGATTTTTATGCTTCTAGATAAGTTTGTAAATTGTTTAATCCATAAACTGAGTATAGAAAAATGTGTTGAATATTAATGTGATCATTGTGTGGATATCCAGATTAGACAAATACAGGCAAGCATATTACATGTTAAAAAGGATTATAAAGACATAAGAATGAGAAATATAGTGTAAACGGGGCTGAAATCGCATTTACTGGAAACAAAAATCTCAAAATCTCATCTCGAAGTAACTCCTACGGTCCATATATTCACTCAGTTCTATGTAAAAATAAAGAAATAACATCCATACCTAGATAATTCTGAAACACTCAAAATGAATGAATTGCCAATTATGGATTATAATTTATACATTTTAACATTTATGTCAAAAGTTCACACTCATTAGAAATCTACAAATAAATACAAACAATCCGTACCAGGTTTGATTACCAAAACGAAATAACCACTGATTATGTAGTCAAGTTGTCCAGTGGTTAGCTTCAGTGGTGTTATATTGCACTACTGTGTTCCTAGTCTATAGATTCATCAGAAACAGTTAAAACACTCATAGGTTTCTAATATTGATTGCACTTGTGAACTCAAATACTCATCAAATATCAGTACAAAACTTTTACAGAAACAGAAGGAGTTTTGTGGATATTATAGTGATTTTAATAGCTGAGATCATGAGTCAATCGATCTCAGACTGATAGGTTCTGGGTTCGAATCTCGCGAGGCGGGATCGTTGATGAGCACTGTTGAGGAGTTTCACTGTAGGACGAAAAGGGTCATCTAGTGCACCGAGGTTTTCGATGATGGTCTAGCTTCAATTGACTCATTATCTCAACCACTAAAATTTTACAAAAACGATTATACTACTAATAGTAGACAAAATTTAAACTTCCAACAAATCATTTACATGCGTGTTACATCCTTAACGAAATTTTTTATCGTCTATGTAGAACGAAATGCCTAAAGAAAAAAAAACGTGGATAAAACATCTTTGCTTATAAAACTTGTGACTTAACGCTATATCGAGGCAATCCGCACAGGATTCACATATGCCAATAAGAGATTGATTAATCATTGTCCTACACAACAATGGGAAGATACAAGCAAAACAACACCAACTGAATTTGTTGCATTTGTTTAAGATAAATTCTTAACATCTTAATAACAACCAAAATAACTTTGTATACGATAAATAATTAACAAAGTTCAGTTATCTGATTCATTAGTCAATTTTGTTTTATTTGGATAATTTAATGTTTATTGAATTAACTTCATATCATAACCCAATAGACTAAATAGTGTTAGGTTCAAGTCAGTTAATGTCTAATCGAAAGGTGACCAGTTATCATCCTTACCAGTTATATCCTTAAAATTAATTGATTTGTCCATAATAATTCGTTTGTTTCTGCTAAATCCATGTATCTGCATGTTTTTTACACACTAAATGGCATCGAAACAATAAAGTCATTGTGTGACTTTGAATTGTTTATCACTTTGTATCTGACCAAGTGAAGTACAAATACAAAGTGTTCTGGTTCTCTTTCATTTTTAATAGGTTAGTTATTAGGTAACTGTAATCAGTCAACAAAGAAGTCTTGATTGGTTTCACGGAATTATACAAACTAGACATCCATTAAAAGCCAGGAACCTTTAGGTGAATATTTTGTTGTAGTATGAGTTTCTTCAGCATTGAACATCCATGATCGCCATTAAGCACTGAACTTAGTTGGTGGAGTGACATCTATAGGCAGGTCTCTAGGTGCTGCTTCGATGTCCGGTGGATTCACTGGAGCTGGTTTATTCAACACTTCCTCGAAGTATTCTACCCATCTGTTCCTCTGTTCTTGAACCTCAGTGATTGGCTTGCCCTCTTTTTCCTTGACCCGTCTCTCTCGTTTACTATATCTTCCTTCTAAATTCTTAGTTGTATCATATTTTCTTCTCTTGCAGCATTTTCCGCCGTCGTTGCTGGATGTTCCATGTACTTCTGCTTGTCAGCTCTAATGCCCTCCTTCACGTCCTTGTTTGCTTCAGAGTATTCAGCCTGTGCCTTAAGTCTTGGAACCTGTTGTTGAGAGTTATCTTGAATTGGTTTAATTTGAAAGTAGGTCGAAGGAAAGTTGTATTGAACCTTCATAGTGCTGTTCCCCCAGTTGTCCAGTGTTTCTTTAGCTTCAGTTTCATCTTAGCAGCCACCAGTTGGTGATATGGAGCTATGTCAGCTCTTCTCCTGGTTCTCACCTCTTCCATTGAGAATATGGTCAATCTTATTCTCAGTGGTATGGTATGGTCATACCCATGTGGCTTTGTGTATGTGTTTGGGTGGGAACATTGTGCCACCTATAATTATTTTTTTTTGATGCACACAAATTTGTATATCTCTCATCATTTTCGTCCCTTTCTCCTAGTCCATATCGTCTTATGACATTTCCACATGCATAATTGCCCATCCTAACTTCGGCGTTTAAACCTCTCATCAGTAGTCTCAGGTCCTTTCCTGAGCACTTCGCTATGATCGACTGCAGTCTTTCGTAAAACCTGTCTTTGTCGTTTTCATTGCTATGAGCGGTGAATGCGTAACATTGGATAATATTCATTGTGATTTTGAACGATGCATTAATGATCCTGAGTCCATGCGATTCCTATCCTATAAGTGCTTAACGTCCATCTTTGGACAGCATCAGGGAAACTCCTCGAGTGGTCGGAGCATTTTCGTCTTTATCATTGGAGTACAGCAGCATCTCTTCCGAAGCTAATCTTTTCTGTCCAGCTTGTGTTCAATGGATTTAGCTGATTCCGAGCACCACCAAGTTGTATCTCTTCATTTCCGTTGCTATTTCACCGGTCCTCCCAGTCTTCGACATTGTACAAACATTCCATGAACCTGTATTAATTATTGGTCTGGTTGTTAGTAGATGCATCGGCCACATAACTTTCGAAGAATTTTGGCTTTCTTTATGAGGCGTTACAATTCTTCTGAAAGAAGATCGCTAAACTCGGGGTCCTGACAGTCCCAAGTCCTGGTAAATGTGTAAGGTTATGCATTGGGTCAGTAACCCTATCTCGTAGATAACAACCTTATTATAAACATCATCTACAGAAATATAGTCCCCGCGTATATATATCTGTTATATATATATATACTACTTCAAATAATTAAGTACGCAAACATTTATTTGGAAATAATGTAAAATATATAATGATCATAAGTATTAAGTAGTTGGGAATATGAAATGAATCCACTAAATATTCTTTCCATTGAAAGGATTATTTGCCTAGATAAGTGGTTATATATGCTACAATGTATTCATTTATGGAGCGAGATCAGTAGGTTAAAGCTCTGGAAAAAAGATTGTCTAAAAGAATAATGTAATACTTAAAAGTATAAAACAGTTGAAAGATTTACATGGTAGCATATTACCAATATTAGACAACAATTCTGAGTAAAATAAAACTTGTGCATCTATCAATATATGATGTAATGACACCGCCAATTAGAGAAAAGTGAATTATCGACCGGACAAATGATGCATAAAACCTCATATGGGTAGTCTTCCGTCTTTGTCAGTCCTTCTTCCTGCTTAGGCCTACCTGTTGAGTCCAGAACACCAACCTCAGCCTCCGTGATATGAATTATATATCTCAAACATACTGTGTTTATATACAAACCAAACAGACCACATCGTCCCATAAAATAGTAAATGGCATTTGTACGAGATCTATCCAAATGTGTCTGTGAATATGGGAGGTAGTAATTAGTAGACTGGGTATAATTGAAGAATGGTATACTGTATAATAATAGTCTATATATATATATATATATATAGTGTTAGTCTATGAATGGATCCCAACAGTTACCATTCATAATTCTCGTCAGGAAATAACAAAAACATACACTGATATCAATGTGTTTAACATTAACTCACAAAACTGGAAAGTATGATTAAGCAAAGTATAAAGGTTTACTGATTTTCTAAAAAATGTTACTGGTCTTTTGAATTATCAGTAGCCAAGAGGAAGTAACTTATAGTCTAAGCATAATTATATGCTATTTGTGTTAATACATTATGAATATCTACTAATAATACAAATATTTACTAATTTTGAGTTGGTCGTTACTCTGTGTTATAATTTATCGTTTGAATGCTTATTGTCTTGACTCTTTGAATGCTACATTTTGTATATGGTCGTCGCTGATTGGTTGTATCGGAAAAGCTTATCACTTATACTCAGGACGAGGGACTTCTGCAATTCCCACGATGCGAAAGTAAGAACACAAACACTGGTTTAAGTGATGATTTATTAACCCCAAAACACGAGAATGACGACGACGACAACTCTAGCCAAAAATACACTCATTTATATATTGATTATACACCCATCATTAGGATGAAATCACATACATGGAAAATACTTAGAGGTATAACAAATCACATACCGAGCATAGTTCATTTCAATGGAATACAAGAATATCGTATATTATACAGAATAAAATATCATACGAGGAAGGAAAACAAATACTACATTGAGTAATCATTACATTGAATGAAAACGGAAGTAATCTTAAACAAAACTCATAATGAATAAATCAATCGAAAATTGACTTCTCTTACCATCATATCACCCTGTAAATTTGTTTAACCTTTAGATAATCATTCTAGTTTGGTTCTTCATATTTTCAACTAAAAGCACTTCACAGTACTACGCATCCACGACCTCGCCCTGCGATATCTGAACCCAGGACCTATCATTTTCCCGCGTGAACGGCTTAACCTCTAGACCACTGAGCCGGAATCTAACTTCAACCAATCTACGAAATTTCGCTGCCATCCACCATTGTCTTCAGTGAGGACGAAACGACCATCCAGTGCTTCGAGGTTTTCCATCGTAGTCTAACTTCAATTGACTCATGAATTCAGCTATAAATATACTAACATCTCCACAAAATCCTCTTCTGATAAAAACAATTCATTTAAACCGTTATTCAAATATCTAACAATCGCCTATCTATCCTACAATGGTTAGTTTATTCACTTACATGTAATCAGTCACGAACTAAAATCTAACCGACTATGAGTTCACCATTTTAACATAACTGTAGTGAACGAGAATATAAGTTGGGGCAATCGAATGTGTTTGAATACAACATTGCAGAATCGCTTAGTAAAATCTGAGAACCATATAGTAAATACTTCATTTTCAAATTGTGAATCAATCGTCTCCGACTTCATTGTTCTTTCGTTTACATACAAATCATTCTCTTTTCTCGTTCTCTTCCTATCGATCTTCTTAACCTTCTGCCACCGGACATTTCAGTTTTGATTGATGATCCATACTATTTATATCTGTTGACATCAGTAACACACACCATATAATTAGGTAAAAACAACTAAGAAATCATAGATTACTAAACACTGTAAGACTATAATTTATAGATGATGCTAAAGTAACCTTGGGAGTGTTCACCTACTAACTAGGACTAAATGAGGGTTAAAAACCAGTACGATGAATTGAAATTCTGATTTACAGTTGACCGTTAGAGTAAGAATTAAATTTAGAATTTTCATCACGAACTGATATCATCTAAAATGCCATAACGATATTTAGCCAAATGGATAATTGAATTGTGCGCTAAAATCCAAGACCCGTCATCTTAAATCTGATTGGTTCGTCCATATATTGTATTTTCACCCTAAATGCTTGTATTTCTAAATAAACTTTCAGTGCACTTGATATTGTTTTACTTGAATCTTCCCATTGATGTTTTTGGACTGAAATTGATCAGTCTCAATAGGAAGATTCAAATAAAACAATATCAAGTGAATTAAACTTCAACCCATTGCACAAGCAAATGGCTATCAGGACTCAGTAGCTAAGTGGATAACGTGATGGCGTTTGAAGCGAACGGTACTGAGTTCGAGTCCCAGAGTGAACATCAACTCTGAGAGGCAGGTACATCCAGCTGACGAGTCCCAAACAGGACGAAACGCGCGTCCTGGATTCCACTGCTAGCCACTATCCATCTTTGCTTATAAAACTTTCAATGGATTAAATTTTTTGAAGGACATTTTGTTGCACTTTTACTCGATCATACCAACTAATAATTCAATGTCATGAAACATGTCACACAACTGAACATTAATTAGGATTACATAGGGTATTTACTAAAAATGTACACTATTCAAATCATCATTAGTTCAACACAAAAGTACTTTATATTTGGATTGTTTGTTAAGAGAAATGGAAAAATAAAATAAATGTTGATCATATATGAATTCTTTCAATTTCAGTTTGGAAAGGACAGAGTGTTTAATGAGCTTTGTTAGTCCTAGCAATGATGGTCTCTCAATTGATCCAACTTTCTTTTGAAAGAGTTGATGGGTAGTGCATCAAACATGTGTTGAGGTAATGAATTCCACTTGTTGATGATTCGATTGGAAAGTCGACGGTCAATATTAAAAGATAAACAATAAATTTGTAATCATGAGTCAATTGAAGCTAGAGCACCATGAAAAACCTGGAAGCACTGGACGGCCGTTTCGTCCTAGTATGGGACTCCGTCCAGTACTTCCAGGTTTTCCATGGTGGTCTAACTTCAATTGACTTATGATTTCAATCAGTGAAATTTCTAAAATCTCCACGAAACCCCTTCTGATAATTATTAAAAGTTACTTTTCTGAAAAATTCTACAACATAAGTAGTATAACAGTTTTATAAAACTTTTGGAATTCAATGTTCACCAAACCCCAGTGTTAAAGAGAGTAAGAACGAAGATCGATGCAGAATAATAAATGGATTCATTTTATTTCATTAGGTTCCTATCAGTTGCTTACAACCTAAAATATTTGAAAATCAATGTTTTTACAGATATTGACATACTTATACATGAGACAGTGATGAATGGATGAATATATGTGTATCATGATGCAGTGAAGATTCCGATAGAGTTACTAAGGTCATAAGAATTTTATTTCGGATCAATAAAGTTTGAGAGGGAAAGTTCCAGAACATTGAAATAGTAATTAGAACTCATGAAGTTAACAAGCATTAGATGATTATGTAATGAGGCGATTGATAACAGATTATTGGTAATAAAGAAGGATATGAATTGAAATCAGTCAGTTATGAATTGAAGAAAACAATGATAATGATGTAATTGACACTTCAGATAGACTTGAAATAATGAATGACGTAATTAATAAAAAAAAGTGGGGGTTAATGTTACCAGCGCGAAAAAAGATTTATTACTGCCTCCTTTTGGATACATAAGTCTGGTTTTAGACATTTGGTAGCTATCGCTTCGACAAATTTCAAAGATTGGATTTTGATTGTTTGTTAAACACCTTGAAGGACTTCAGTGTATCGATTTCATGTCCTGTGTCAAGAAAATGACTTGCGATGGCACTGGTGAATGCTTTTAATCCATTCGATCTTAAACTTTTCGAAATATCTTCTTTGAATCGGATATAGGCTCTTCTTTCTGTTCTATCAATGTAACTGCTTTGGCAGATACATGTAAATTTATATATACAGTTGGTGGTGACATTAAAGGGATACCTATTGACCTTTGATTATGTTAAAGAACATGTTGTTTTAGACAGGATAATCAGTTTAGCTGCAGGATAGGTTCCTGTCAATGCAGTTTTTAGTCTTATATTGATTCACCCTGTGACATCATCACCTCTGAATTTAAGTTGAGTAAAAATAGGTTTTTATTTGCTGTAGTTTTTTTGGGTTATTTTATCTCCACGTTTTCCATATTTCATAAATTTCATTGTGTATCCGTTATTCCTTAAACACTTTTTAACATTCATAACTTTCTTATCGAGTGTATCGGCAGTATACTGTGAAACAGCGTTTTGATAAGTGCCTTTTTGTAACTGATTGGACAAAAGCTATTGAAAGTGAAATAAACCCTGTTCCATGTATCTTTCTTATAAACTGAACTTTGAACTGTCCCATCTTTCCTTCGTTTCATTGAGATATCGAGAAATCGGAACTTGTTTTCATCTTCATGTTCCATAGTAAAATGGATATTTGGATTGGCTTCGTTGAAAAACTTTAGCAGATTTTTTGCATGTTGTTGATTTTTACATACAATGAAGGTATCATCAACATACCTCGAGTAATACATCATTTCATCAATCACTCCTTTGAGCTTGGTTCTTTCGAGCTTAGCCATGTAAATATCTGCTAGAACAGGACCTAACGGACTTCCTGTTGCTACATCATCGGTTTGTCGGTAAATGATGTTGTTGAACTAGAACTGAACATCATTTGTACACATGAGTAAAAGTCGTTTGAATTCTGACGCTGATAGAGGTAGGATGTCAGAATGCTGGCAAATTATGTCTATGGTTTCAAGAAGTGTTTTTTTTAAACAATGATGTAACATCAAACAAACCATAAACTTACCGGCAATATTTATGTGGTCCATACTGTCAGCAAATCCAAATGAATCCCTCAATGGCTAATTAATGATGAACTGGTTCTAACTTGTCCGCCAACCATCGTGCAACTTTGTGGTGCGGTGTATTGACCATTGACAGAATAGGTCTGAGAGAAAAACCTTGTTTATATATTTTTGGTAAACCGAACATGTGGGGCAAACGAGACCCACGTGGTCGTAGGTTATTGCAAATGGATTTATCGATCATCTTCTTTTTCAGGAGATCCCTGAATAATTTCGTGATTCTTTTCTCAGTTGAATCGGTTAAATCCTTGTTACTTTTATCTAACTTGAATTTCATATAGTCACTCAAAATGTACTTCATCTTAGACACATAATCTGTTATGTTCATTAGAACAACACTTGAACCTTTATCTGACTGCAATATCATTATATCATCATTTCGCCTAATATTTTGTAGTGCTGTTAGGTGGTCTTTGGAGTTTGAAACGTAATGTTGTTTAGATTCTTTAAACCAGCTAAGAAGATATAATATTAAGGATATTCTAATAGAATATTCAAACTCATCTTCATTTTTCTTCCACAGACTACTGGTAAAGCATAGCATAACGATATGTATTGTTGTTGTTTTATTCTACTTTAACACTTACAATGTCTTGTATAGTTTAGATGGATTGACATTGAATAAACAGCAGCTAAAAAACCCAGAAAACACTGGACAGCTGTTTCGTCCAGTAGTAGGAAACTACTCAGCAATGAACAATAAATACCCAACCAAAGATTGAACTCAGAACATTCAAGTCTTATTGAAAGTTCTGAGCTCTTACACAATGATTGAAAAAATGTATGACTTCAACCAATTTGTGATATCACTCAGCCAACTTCCAACTTAAAATCTTCACTGTTTTTAAATATAGATTTTCAGCATTTACGTAATTGTTTAACACCCTTACAAAGCGTTTTTTTCAATAATCCAAACAATAAATATGTTACTAAATATATGAACAATAAATTTATATCAGAAGGGGTTTCGTGGAGATTGTAGTCATTTCAATAGTTGAGATCATGAGTTCATTGAAGTTAGACCACCATGGAAAACCCTGGGAGCACTTGACGGCCGTTTCGTCCTATTATAAGACTTCTCAGCAGTGCTCATCTACGACCTCGCCTCGTGGAGTTCGAACCCGTGACTTAGCAGTCTCGTGCGCGAGTGCTTAACTATTAGACCGCTAAGCCGGCCGGCATCTAACGGTGTTAATATCTAATTTCAACTAATCCATAAAATTGAATGACACATCAACTACTGTCATCTGTGAGTTACTATCTCACAACTGACCTAATTGAACTTCACTGACGTTTTAAGTGGTTACAGTTAATCAAAATGAAACTCTGAACCTAATTTTCTTGCTAGTTAATGCACTTTACTTAGATATACATGTAACATTGAAGATATTGATTCTTTGTGTGATTAGAACCGGTAACGCCCATCTTCTCAACCTGAAATCTCACCACCTTACAATTGATTTATCACTGAATAGTTATCAATGTTATTGTTTGTCAATTCTTTTAATTATAACTTTATGTTTATGATAAATATACTACTTAAAATATCATTATTTTATTGGAATGGACAATACACGAACTTCCACAGTTGGGTTCCATTAATTAGAAAAAGGAATTTAATTCATTCTTTATCCTCAAGGATCAGGCGACTTTGTTCCAATGACACAATAGATGGGAAACTATTTTATCTTCGATAGACCCTCATCAAAAATGGTTATCCACCGACATTCATCGATAGAAACTTGGTACCTAGACCTCATGACAAAGCATTGACAGTAGAGAAAAAACTCTATTTATGAATATGGAATTTAAGGGAGATACGGCTGCTGAAATCCTAAATAAACGAATTTCGAAATCATTCCACGCAGCTAAGCTTCGAATCATCCTCTCTAGCCGACCTACCATTCTGGGGTGTGTTAAGGAGAAACTTTCGCTTTGGGCTACTTCAATGTGTATCTATAAATTTACTTGCTCATGTGGGGTATGTTACATAGGCCGAACAAAGTGATTATTATCCAAACGCATCTCGGAACATTATCCGGCTTGGTTCTTGAAAGGGGAGCGAAAAACAATCACAAGTTCTATACAGGAGCACTTAATCAACTGTGGACATATCGCTCCAAAAGACTCTTCGTTTAAAATAGTTTACAGAGTCAAAAGAACTGGATCGAAGGAGGTTCGAATCAATATTTTATGCACCGCAGAGGCATTGGCAATCTACAAACTAAAGCCTGAACTTTGCGTGTAGAAACGATTTGTCCAACCTTTCATTATTTTAATTATACGTGTGAAATTAATATTACAGTTTATTATTATTCAAAATAGTTCATGTAAATATTCCATTAAAAAAAGCCGAATTTTATACCACATTCATTTAAATGATAAACAGTCGGTTGGAATGTGTTCGTTTTTTTTTTTTTTTACTGAACATTCGACAAACTGAATGACCTCAATTCACATGATATTTTATTTGAATTTTAGTTACTAGGTGTATTTAGATAATAATAATGATGATAGTAATAGTAAATGACCCTTAGCTAATATAAAATACTTTGTGTAGCGTAATATATATATATATATATATATATATATATATATTAATAATGTTATACATAACATATATTATGATACATCAGCCTTTTGAAGTGTGAAACGGGATCTTTCATCGTTGTACTCTCTTTCTCTCTGTATATATATATATATATTTTCATGCATAAAATGTAAGTTACACAAAATGATGAACTCTCTTGTACAATATTGATTTAAAAGACTTTAAATCTTGAACAATAATGAACGAATAATCATTTCATAGAACATTTCAATGTTATTAAAAGTTTGTACATAACCATAGAAACAAGTGTGTTGATAATAGAAAGAAAGAAAATGAAAATTCATACCGACGAGACTCTAATTTATAGATGAACCAATCAGAAACGTTTAAGATATTTCAAAGTCACAGCGCCAACTTCAGTACTTACTGCTAATATACGATCGGTTCACAAGGGATTGTTTACAAAATAAGAATATTGAACGGTTATAACAAATAAAACGTGGACGAATCAATCAGGTATATGATAACAGATCATGGATTTTAACGCGAAAGTCTCTCATCTATTTGGCTAAATAGAGTTTTGGCATTATAGCTGATGTCAGTTCGTGATGAAAACTCTATATATAATTCCTAACGAAGACAAATTATGACAAATATTGCGAACTCGATAATAAAGGCATCAGTAACACTGACTGCAGCCAGGTACTACAATATATACGGATGATTGGAGAGCGTACAGACACGTACATAGAATTGGTTATGTGCAACGTGTCGTTATACACAACTATCATCTTGTGTACTCAACAACTGTAGTGCACATAAACAATATTGAAGCTATGTGGTCGAGGCTGTAAGAGTTTTTGAGACTTTAGCATGGCTTCAGAGGCCGACTATTCTGTAGCCGTATGGATGATTTCCTCCACTCCATGCATTACGATTTTAGAACCTCTGAACCTCTTTCTAACCTTGACAAGTTTTTGAACCACGTATAAGAAGTGTATCCACTTTATTTCCTTGGTTTTGTATAACATAGTTTTACGCTATACTGACTGTTTGCTGATTAACTAATATTCCTCAAGGTCACTTAAGATTAGTTAAAAGGTCGTGCATAAATTAGATTACATTAAGTAATCAATTGAAAGAATGTAATTTCTGCTTTCTGAGTACACTTTTATTGTCATTCTTGATGACAGAACATGAAGTTGACGGAAATCAATATTAATCTTTAGAATGTTTCTTCAGCCTGTACTTAAATTCGGGCATCTTAGAAATAGCTTATCTTCAAACAATTAATAATACCAGATAGGTTTTTGTGGAGATTGTAGTAATTTCAGTGGTTAAGATCATGAGTCAGTTGAAGCTAGACCACCATGGAAAACCTGGAAGCACTGGACGGTCCATGGTGGTCTAGCTTCAACTGACTCATGATCTTAATCATTGAAATTAATAATATATTTAAAAAATATATATATTTATCTGATACAGTTCACCTACTTGCTTCATTAAGTTATTTATTAAGTCTCTTGATGAAACCTTTTTTTCATACATTGTTTTTATAATCGGTTGTAGAAAACCACTTCTCCCCTGAAAGATATCGATCAAAAAACACTCATTTTCATACCCACATATTTCATTGCTAATTTACTGATACAGAAGTATGGAACAACCTAACTATCAGGCTGGTCAGACATAAAGGGATTGACGAAGGAATTCGACTGGTTTCACCGTTTCCTATTAGATAATCCCAACGGTACGTCATATGATAAATCCTCTAGTACTAAACTGGATAATACATCATTATACTAGACTCCATGGTATCCACACACATCATATATCACCTACAATTGAGAGCTAGATTATATATTAGTTACTTAAAGTGCAAGAAGTTAAGTATAGTTTAGTGATGGTAGAAATCCTGGGCAATTCTCAAAAGAAATCGGCAGTTCACAACATTCTTTAATGTCTCATACAATTAGCATGACTGGATGCTTACCTTTCCCCACTTACTACTCAATAAAACGTCAATAATAGAGGGGCAAAGTGGAGATTTATTTAATTTCCATGTGACTTTTATTGCTGACAAGCATCAATTGAGGCATATTTTGAAAAACCGTTAGCATAAAATAACGTACAATTCATTGATCACCGAGTAACAATCATGTAATGATTGTTTAGTCCTCAGTATTGATCGCATTGTATCAATAAGTTTCAATGTGGTTATCAGTCCAACTGACTCGACGTCATATACTCAAGGTCTTAATGTTTAGCGATTGGAGCAAGTCAGAAAGAATCTTAATAGTAATGTATCAGATGGAGAAGTTGAATGACGACGATCCATATCCCATAAAAAAACATTGGTCCCTCTAAGGCAATAAGTATGGCTTACTGATGAGTGCCGACTAGCACGAAACGTTACTTGCTTACTTAATTGCACCTGTTACCCCCGTCACCCCACACCAATGGAGCATAGGCCGCCGACCAGCATTCTCCAACCCAACCTGGCCTCGACCTTTCCTTCCTAGTTCTATCAATTGTTCTTTGGTCTTCCTCTTCTCCTTCGGCTTTAAGGATTCCAAGTGAGGGCGTGCCTTGTCATGCAGTTCGGTGATTTCCTCAATGTGTGTCCCATCCAATTCCAGCACTTTTTCGCCATTTCTTCCTCCGATGGGATCTGGTTTGTTCTCTCCCACAGTAGGTTGCCAGTGTCTAATATTGTCTGGCCAACAGATCTGAAGTATTTTGCGTAGACAACTGTTAATAAACACTTGTATCTTCTGGATGACGGATTTCGTAGTTTTCCAAGTTTCCGTCACATACAGTAGAACTATTATGACATTCGTATTGAAAATTCTGAATTTGCTGTTGGTTGACAAACAGTTGTTTTGAGTTCCATATGTTCTTCAATTGTAGATATGCTGGTCTTGCTTTGACGATCCGCACCTTCACACCTGCATCATATTCACCGTGTTCATCAATGGTGCTGCCCAGTTATGTGATTGTTTTTACATCTTCCAATTCTTCTCCATCAATTGTGATTTGATTGGTATATGTTGTGTTGTATCGGATAATCTTGCATTTCTCTTTGTGTATGTTGAGATCTACAGCTGCTGAGGCTGCTGCTACACTGATCGTCTTCTCCTGAATTTGTTGTTGCGTGTGCAATAGAAGAGTCAGATCATCTGCGAAGTCTAGATCGTCCAGCTGCATCCTAGCTTTCCACTGTATCCCATGCTTCCACTCTTCTCAAACACACCTGGAGCCCCTCTGGAGATACTGCCGGTTCCAAGGCCGGATAAAGTAGGAGGGTTGGGCATAGGGTTAGCGACCCCATCCCGTAGAAAACTAACTCACTAAAAAAACGCTAACCAGCACGAAACGTAGCTTCAGAATATTCTGTTACAAACGTTAACTCATCTAACAATACAGAACAACTGTTTTGTTCTAGTTTTTGATTGACATTAACCTGTAATAAAAACACATTTTAAACAATAATATAATTGACAACATACATTCTAGAAAAAAACTTTACATTTCATTTACCGAAAGAAACCATTCAAAATGAAAATTTGTTTGTTGTTCACTTGGTATTATTCTGCTTGAATATTCTCATTGATGTTTAAAACTGCAATTGATCAGTCTGTTATTGGCATATGTGCATACTGTGCGTATGCCTCGATATTACCTTAATTCACAAGCTTTTTATAAGCAAGGATGGATAGTGGCTAGCAGTGGAAACAATACCAAGTGAATTTAAATTCACCCCATTGCACAAGCAAGTGGCTATCAGGATTTAGTAGCTGAATAGATAACGCGATGGTATTTGAAGCGAATGATAGTGGGTTCGAGTTCCAGAGTGAACATCAACTCAGAAGAAACACGCTTCCTGGATCCTACTGCTAGCCACTATCCATCTTTGATTAATTTGTTGTTATTCAAATATATTTTAACTAGAAGATTTGAAAACATTCATTTCACTTTTGATACACACACAAAAAACATCATATGACAGAATGTTTCTAAGAGCATTTATCATAGATGGATGAAATAAAAGTGTCCTTTAAAAGTTTAACAAAATAAAATATAAACATCTTACTAGTATAAGTAGTCTTCCACTTAAAAAAACAAGTTAAAAAATCTGACTATACTGCTGAATGTGTCCTGGGTAGTGGGACGAATGACTCATGGCCGACACCCACACTCTGATTACGAAACCCACAGAGAAAAACAGCACAATTACATTTGGATTGGAAAACGACAAAAAATATACAAAAGTGGTGCATGTAACATATGGAGTTGCTTGTCAAAGAGCAAACTCCAACGGACTGCAAAAACAGCCATTCTAGCCCCGGCAGTTGTGCCGTGCTTCGATATGGCCTGTTTTCTCTCCAGAAGGGCCTACCAGACTTTATCAACTTGTTTGGCTGGAAGCGGGGATTCTATTGAGGTTGAGAATGTGTACTACTAAATACCGATCACATGGTTAAGTAGTTAAAGACTCGAAACGAGACTTAGACATCAATTATTCCACAATTGGAAGGATTATAGGTGTGTTTTATTGTGTTATCTGATTTAGACGAAACGCTTGTCCAATAAGTGCTCCTGATATCGAATCCGTAATGAATATTATTTATAAATTGAATGAATCCCTACGGAAATTTCCCATTATGTCTTTCCTAAAAGTAGTATTCAAATGGCAAGTAATTACCTGTTGCTTTTAGATAGAACAACCAAGTTAACTTTAAGTACAATCGGAAATTTCATTTCGCCACATACTAATGTCAAAAAAGATAATAACTGTTTGAACTGATAATTTTTTTTGACATATTGGCGGTTTCACAGATTGAAATCATGAGTCAATTGAAGTTAGACCATCATGGAAAACCCGGAAGCACTGGATGGCCGTCCCGCTCTAGTATGTGACTCCTCAACAATGCGCATCCACGATCCCGCACCCCGCGAGACTCGAACCCAGGACCTATCAGTCTCGCGCCAGGTGCTTAACCAACTAGACCACTGAGTCGGCATGCAATGGTGTTAATGTCTAACTTCAACCAATCCACGAAGTTTCGCGACCGTATACCATTGTCTTCAGTGAGCTGATATCTCACAACAGAACTGGTTGAACTCCACTGGTAACGGCTTCTCACTAGAACTCCAGGAGTATCTGTTGAAGTCAGTCGCCAGTGAGCAGATGATTATTATCAGAAGGGGTTTGTGGAGATTCTAGAAATTTCACAGATTGAAATCATGAGTCAATTGAAGCGGTTTCTTGAACGAAATCATTCTGAATTGACAAAAAATCCAGTCATCTAGAGTATTTTCAAAGTTTAAAATTGGAAAAATTGAGACAAATCATCCAATCTATAGCATTTCAGATAATACATTAATAGTGACTTCCGGACAATGTTATAATGAAACTTGTTTGACAAAACTAAAAAAATGATTCCGTACAGCAGAACTATTCATGTATTAGATTCTTTTAGAAAAGATACGCTTAAAGACTTTTCATTCCAGTTAGAAGTTTCACAAAGAAAAGAGGAAAAACCAACTTGTAATTTTTATGGTATATAATGGTTTTGTATAAACCACAGAGGTTCTACTTAGATAAGTGAAAGTGAATGACAAGAAATCTAGGAACCTGTAATAATAATAAACAAAGACCATATTCGAAAATGTATTAATAACATACAACTACATTAATAGATCCCGTTCACTCTTTCGCATTACAACAATCACAAATAGGATGAAACGGCCGTACAGTGCTTACACGTTTTCCATGGTGGTCTAGATTCAATTGACACATGATATCAACTATTTAAATCATTGATTTATGTAACAGTCAACAATGTGAATATAACACATAATCACTATGTACACATGTCCTTAACATGAACTATATTTTCTATCCTCTAATTTAAAGGTGAAGAATTCAAACTTGTTAGTTATAATGATAGAATGAACATGAATATTCCAGTAACCTGGAGATTATCGATTATTTTCTCTGCATTCAACCAACTCTTCATCATGATAGATTTGATCAGATTTCTCTGGATGAATAGTTCACTTAATTAGTGTGCGTTAATTTCTAATATGTTTCTATTCACAGAATGTATTTAGAAGAGTTGAAATGGTAAGCTATCACATCTGGTCAAATACCAGTTGTGTGATTCGTCAAGTGAACCTGTGACAATGAATGAATGATCGAAATTTCGTCTCTATCACATTACTCAATCATCATCAGTTGAAGTAACTAACTAACTAACTATAATCACCGAATATCACAGTTGATCAGTTGAATACTAACCACTCATTCAATCTCAGTTCGAATGACTGATTGATTGCAATTTCACTCAGTCCATAATTCATCGTAACTGCACACTGTCACGCTGTTGGCAGATCACATTGCGACTGAGTTCTCAACTAATATTATCGTACTAAGTCAAATCAACCTCCGAATCAAATTCACTCTCCAGTGTTCACACACTGCATTTTCACAAACTACAAACATTCATCCTCTTCATACTGAGCTTGAAATTACTACCGTCTGTCGTCACCTAGTGCACTCACATCCAATGTTACTCTCAAACCGAATACTGCCAACTGTCAATACTCAAGTCGAGATGGTGAATTCACAGGATTCGATGGTCAGTTTAATGACTGGATTCATATCGATTGTATTTGTGAACGATGTGAATTGAGTAGATGATGTGTTGGTAATTCATTGCACAATACGAGTCACATTGACTTCCATTTATCATTGTGTACAGATTTGTGAAACTTGAGAATAGGTGATACGGTTAAATAAGTGATACATGATCTGTATATTAAAGAACGTAGACTCATGTGCAACAATTTTTTTATTATTGTAATAGTAATATTTGTATTAACATTACTCGTAGTAGTATGAGTGGTAATAGTAGTTGCATTTTTATTAGTATGAGTAATCGTATAGTGGACGAGGACCAACGAGACTAGTTCATGGGATCTCTTGATAACAATCGAGAACCATACATTGAATACTTCATTTGAAAAATTCCATCATTTGCCAATCACATTCTGTGTGATTCTTCCAAGTCACAATTCCTTTCTATTTCCATCTCCGCTTTATTCAAGTTGACCTTCATAGCCTTTTGCTTCCAAGCACTTCTCTTCCGGTTGTTGCTACACACTACTTACGTATGTCGACATAAGTAGTAACTACCACATTAGTAGTAGTAGTTGTTGTAGTAAAGTTATTAATAACTTCAGTTTGATATCACTGACAACAGATTTAACAACATTAACTGACTGATAGAAGCTACCTCAAATGTCATAAAAATCTTCGAAATGTTTCTGATAATCTGATGAAATGAATACTGATGATTCATGTTCCAATTTACTTTCATTTAAAATATATTGTAGTTTGCATCTTCTTTATCATGTTTAATCTATCAACTTACCTACTTACTTACGCCTTCTCATTTCTGCAGCAATTTTGAAGGCTCTCCCGGTGTCCCACATTGTACGAACATCCTATATACCTAAATAAATGGTTGCTCTGGTTGGCAGAAGAGGGATCGGCCTCGCAACTTCCGAAGGGATTCGGCTTTCATCATAAGGCGTCATAGTTCTTCTAAATAAAGACCTTCTGACTCCCAGGGCAAAGTTTAAAAGGTTTGAATAATTTTTTTCCTGGTTAGCGTTTTTTTAGCGAGTCCGTTTTCTACGGGATGGGGACGCTAACCCCATGCCCAATCCTCCTCCTTTATCCGGGCTTGGGACCGGAATTCGCCCCCGGAGGGACCCTAGGCGGAGTTTTAATCTATCAACTATAAATTGTTTTAATGCAATTCATTATTATTTCTACGTGACATTTTATGAATTCCTAAGCTTATACTATGTAAGTGATAATATGATAGGGGTTTTACGTGATAATCATTCATGTGGCTATAAAACATTTCTATGTTATACCTGATATTATTTCATGATTGCAAAATATAACCTTAAACCTTTAATTCTAATCCGCACTCTTTAACCTTCACCATGAATAATAGATGGAATCTTAAAAATCTTATTGAATAAGGTTCAAGAAGACAAATAGGGTATACTAATATAGTCGAATTTATACCTTATATTTTCAATTTACGGACAGAGTAACCTGTAAAAGACGTTAACAGATTCATTATGTAAAAGCTGTTTACGCTTTGTAGTATTATTGCTTCATTTTCCATAAACCATACGGTTATGAAACTGGTTTTTGTTTTATTGATTAAGGTCTGACTGAAAGTTTCTCATGATTGTGATGTAATAAAGAGGTTAACTTGTCTATTTTTACCAAATAATGGATTTTCATTTAAGACTTATGGTTGATTTGTTGATTATAACAATCGGCTATACTAAAGATTATGTTTGACGTTGTTATAACTTGTCGTTTGAATGCTTATTGTCTTGGCTCTTTGAATGCTACATTTTGTATATGGTCGTCGCTGATTGGTTGTATCGGAAACGCTTATCACTTATACTCGGAACGAGGGACGTCTCCAATTCCCACAACGCGAAAGTAAGAACACAAAGACTGGTTTAAGTGATGATTTATTAACCCCAAAACACGACGACAACGATTCTAGTAGAAAATACACTCATTTATATATTGATTATACACCCATTAGAGGTATAACAAATCACACATTGAACATAGTTCATGCCAATCGAATACAAGGATATCGTATATTATACAGAACAAAATATCATACGAGAAAATAAAACACATACTACATTGAGTAATCATTACATTGAATGAAAACGGAAGTAATCTTGAACCAAAACTTATAATGAGTAAATCAATCGAAAATTGACTTTTCTTTCCATCATATCAGACGTCGAACATACATATCAGCTAATTCAAAGTAGGATTTGATCTCTCAGGAGTGAAACATAGATAGTATGGAATTTCTTGATTCCCAGGAAATTTCTTAATAATTTTCAATGTACAATAAAGAAGTTATCATGTATTTCTTTTTCCAAATGATAATATCTTACCTTGTGAAAGATCGATAAATATAAAGTATAACATAGATCTGATAAAGATATGGAACTCAATATTAAGGTCATGGGAAATATTTCATTCTGACTTAACATTTATCGAGCCACATTAAACTGAGATGATGATGATGATGATGGAATGTATAATGGCCAATTTATTGAAGAAAATATTATTAGGCATTTACAGGACAACGGACTATTTATGAAAACACACATACAAATGAAAAACTGAAATAACTGTGAATGAGTTGAAAGAAATATGAGATGAGTTGATATTTTACTTCAATAGAGCTAATAAAAGGATTTAAGGTTAGGTTAATATTCATGTTAGAAACGGTATGAGCGATAGAAGTATTTTTAAAATTTGTGATTAGCATTGTGATTTCATGTATGGTTTAATGTTCGTACTGTGGATTAGTATACATATAAATCAATAGTAAATCCTAACCTTTAACCATGACTTACTTACTCCCGTCACCTCTCCCCAAACCAATGAATCATAGGCCGCCTACCAGCATTCTCCAACCCAATCTGTCTCCAGCCTTCCTTTCCAGTTCTATCCAATTCTCGTTCATTTTTTTTATGTCTGTCTCCATTTCTTAGTGTAATGTGTTCTTTGGTCTTCCGCTTTTCCTTTGACCTTGAGGATCCATGTGAAGGCTTGCCTGGAGCCCCTCTGGGACTACTGTCTGTCTCCACCATCTCAAAGCCCGGATAAAAGAGAGCGTTGGGCATTGGGTTAGCGACTTCGTCCCGTAAAAAATTAACTCGCAAAAAAATGCTAACCAGAAGAAAGTTATTCAAACAACTTTAACCATGGTACTAACCTTAAATCCTAACAGTTGAGAACGGTGGAGAAGATTTGTAGCTCAGGTGGATGATTTTGGTGGAGTTTTGTTCTCTGAGCTGGATGGTTTGGTCGTGGAGCTTCCATCGTTCTTCTGAACGACATCATCAGCACAAACTTCAGATAGCAGTCAAACGGCATGATATCTCTTCACTTATATCAATACACGTGGACAACTGCGGACACTCATTCGATTGGAAAAATGTGGAAATCTTAGACAGAAGAAACTCCAAAAACACCAGAGAATTTTTAGAAGCCTGGCACTCAGGTCAATCAGCAATCAACAAGCATATTGAAATCAATCCAATTTATCAACCAATCAAAAAAATCATGCACAAACATAAGAACAAAAATCAAAACAATGGGAGACACAACCAAAACAAAGAAGTAAACAACGACAAATTTAAGGTCAGTAAGAACCAATCAACGTCGAGGTGCACAGAACAAGCTTTGAGACACATATGGAGAAATTCAAACACTTCACTTCTATCTGAAGTTTGTGCTGATGATGTCGTTCAGAAGAACGATGAAAGCTCCACGACCAAACCATCCAGCTCAGTGAACAAAACTCCACCAAAAACAGTTGAGAACCGATAGGAAGTTTTAATCAATCGCTAATAGCATAAAATTGATCTATTCTTTCACTTACAAATATAGACTATCAGAAGGAGTTTTGTGGAGATTTTAGTAATTCCAATAGTTAAAATCCTTAGTCGATTGGAGCTAGACCACCATGGAAAACCTGAAAGCACTGGACGGCCGTTTCGTCCTGGCTTCGAATCTCACGGGGTGCGGGATCGTTAATGCACACTGCTGAGGAGTCCCATACTAGAACAAAACGGCCGTTCAGTGCATCCAGGTTTTCCATGGTGGTCTAGCTTCAATTGATTCATGATTACAAATTCATTATTTATCTTTTAATATTGTCATAAGTAAATAAATGAATGTTTTATATCTTACAACAGCTTCATGTTCTATAATCTAATCTAAGAATAAATGACCTTTGAATAGATGAAGAATTTCGCATATCAATAAGTAAATATTGCCAAAAACACTTACTGGAATTTTCCCATTGGACTTTTGGTGTTTTTCTTTTTAAAAGAGAAAAAATTAAATTTCTGAGTTAGCGTATTTCACAATACAATGTTATATTTCTTAAATGTCGAGGATATGTTAAATGATAATTGTACCTGATTAAAACGTTTGTTACTATTTGCTCAAATATCTAATCAATAATTGTAAAAATAACACCGCCTGTAACTGTTCGAGTGTTACTATCACTCTTAAGCCCCCGTAAAGGAGGAGGATTGGGCATAGGATTAGCAACTTCATCCCATAGAAAACAATATATTCAATAATATTTAGGAGGAAGAACAAGTGCCGCAGACAGACTGAGAAGAAGGACACCATATGAAGATATCAAAGAAAGGAAATCTGAGAAAGTGTGAAAACTATACAGGCATCACACTAATGTTAGTATCATGAAAATTTTCAACAGAGTGTTGTTGAACCGCACAAAAGACTCAATAGACATTCAACTTCGAGTTCAAAAGGCTGAATTCCGAAAGGATCGATAGTGCACAGACCAAATCGCGACACTACGGATCATCATTGAACAATCAATTGAATGGACCTCGTCACTATATATCAACTTCCTTGACTATGAGAAGGTATATGAAAGATTGGATAGGTATACCTTGTGAAACCTTCTTCAACACTATGGTGTACCTGAGACCTTTAATATCATTTGGAATTCATATGGCACTACAAAGTCGTGCGTGGAAAACAGCTGACAGACGATGAACAAGTGCTTGCAACTAGACGATCAAAATTCTTCGACAATTAATTATTTCTAGGAATTACCATCGATTTTGAGAAATCTAATAAAGGAACACATTACAGTTAATGAATCCGATACAGGATTGAAATGATTCATAGTTGTTCAGCATTTCTTCATTTCAATGATAAAACATTATGATTCTGATAGATTACTGAAGAAATGAGTAAATAATCAGCGTCAACACTGACAGATGGATAACCAACTGGCTATATTCCTACCTCTCTGAAAGGGAACAGTACAATGTATTTGGAGGAAAGCGTTCAGAGTCTCTACTGTCTCATGAACGTGTACTACAAGGAGCTGTCCTTTCACCTCTTCTTTTCTCTTTTTTTCTGCATGATCTGCCATCTTCCACAGAAAACACTTTTGCGAAATATGCGGATGATCTCACTGTATGTATGCCTATCTCTTCCTCTTTACATCCTATAGAAATGAATGAGTTTTTGTTTCGTATTGATTGTTGGTCTGTTGTTAACAGTCTTATACTTAATCTGTCCAAATGTCAAGCTGTGAACTTTAGTATGAGACATGAACGGCATCTAAACACCATTTTGAGATCCCATAATGCTTGTGTCATTGGAGACTCGTCGATAAACACAGTGTTGAAGGTCAATTATCTTGGTGTTACCTTTTCCTCTAATCTCTCTTGGTCTTCCGACGTTTTATTGTTATCGAAGAAGGTTTTCCGTCTGACTTACTACATAAAGAGATTGCATGCTCTTGGAATTACTGGTCATTTACTCTTACAATTTGTCAATTCTTGCATATTACCTATTATTCTTTACTGTTCTCCTTTATTCTTTCCCGGGCTTTTGAGAAAAGACTTTGCTGTATTGCGGAGAGTGCTGAAGGCAGTTAGCAAGGTGTGTGGTGAATCTTTCGAGGTCATAATCAATATGGTTGTGGATAGACATCTGGAGTCATGCAAACTCCTGGCAGGTGTTATTTTATCAGATACTGACCAACCCCTTCACTCATATCTTTCTCCTTGTATATCTTCTGGTAGAACGAGACATAATTACACTAAAATCCATGCACGCAAGCAAAAGTACAAGAGTTCTATAATACCTTACCTAGCAAATAGATTATTAGAGTTAACCTAGTCAATAACCTGCATTCTTAACATGTCTATAATTTGAAAAGTTGTACAGTTTTTCAGATTTTTCTAAAACCTTTTTTTCCCTTTGTTTTTTCTTTGTTTCTGTATTTTTTGTGCCAGTAACTTGTTGAAATACCCTGTGCTGAGAATTCTATATTGTGCCAGAATATAATATTGAACAAAGCGATTAATAATAATAATAATAATAATAATAATAATAATAATAATCTGAACTTCTCAGATCACGTACCACTTTTATCCCACACACACCAACAAATTCAAGTGAAGACAGCCAGTGTAACAGACGCCTCTACATCAGTAGGCTTCAACACACACAAATGAAAAAGCGATATCATGAAATATAAGACAATTAACACCAACCTAATCACATTTGATGGGAAAGCTCTGTAAGAGATAGAAAGCTTTACTTACCTGAGCATTAGTAATATCGATGAACATGGAGGATCCAATGCAGACGTAAAGTCGAGGATCGGCAAATCGAGGGCAGCATTCTTGAAATTGGAGAACCTATGCAACTCTAAACAACTGTCTGAAAACCAACATCCAGTCACAATCTTCAATACGAACCTCAACATAGTTCTACTGCATGGAGGTCAACCTTGGAGAACTAACACAAACATTATTAAAAATGTACAAATATTTATAAACAGTTGTCTACGTAAGATATTGAATGTCCTTTGGCCGGATACCATCAACAACAACCTACTGTGGGAGAGAACAAACCAGATTCTAGCTGAAGAGGGACTTAGTAGAAGACGTTGTAGGTGGATAGGACTTACATTGAGGAAATCATCAAACTGCATCACGAGGCAAGCTGTAACTTGGAATGGTGAAAGGAAATGGAAAAAAGAAAGACCAAAGAACACACTTTGCCGAAAATTGGATACATACATGAAAAGGATTGTCCAGGACACAATTGAATGGAGAATGCTGGTGGTTGGCCTTTGCTCCTCGACGAGGTGTTGCAGGCGTAAGTAACAATTATAGATAAACAATATTTCATAGTTCATATCCAAAATTAATAATGAACTTCAATAGTCGACTAAATGAATATCAAACATTATCGTTAGAATCGAATAATCATGTGAACACCTTATCAAGTCCATTGTCATATAGTTCAACAGTTCAAATGTTTTATTTTAATTGACGAATAAGTAGTATTATTCACATAGTCTGCTCTTTGATTCGTCAACTGATAAAAATATGTATAAAAGTATGAAATGTAAATCTCTTATTTAACCCAGAACCTGAACGAGTTTTCTTTATTTAGTAATTTTAGAATACATATAACTTTATTCATTGTACATCATTTTGTTTTCTAACTACACTTGTCTCAAACACATTAGATTGTCATTAACATAACTATTTCACAATTCGTAAATGATAAGTAACTTTAAGGGGTTTAGTCTAGTAGATGAAATAAAAAATAGAGATTGGGTATAGTGACAGAATCACATTCAATTATTATTCAATGTGTCACCAGATAATCATGAAGCAATAACAATCCGTTCAACTTTGCACATATTCACCTACATATAACTGACGCAATCCATCAAGTTCTTGAGAATTTCCAATCAAAAGTTCAATTCATTGTTTGTACATCATGAAGACATTTATGGAGTCCTCAGCAGTGCGCATCCACAAACCCGCCCCCTGCGAGATTTGAACCCATGACCTACTGCCGTCGCGCGCGAGCACTTAACCATTAGACCACTGAGCCGGCACCCAACGGTGTTAATGTCTAACTTCCCATACTAGGACGAAACGGCCGTTCAATACTTCCAGGTTTTCAATGGTAGTCTAGCTTCAACTAACTCATGATTTCAACCTGTGAAATTTACTAAAAATCTCCACAAAACTCATTCTGATAATATTTATGGAGGACAAAGCTATGGATACAATATCGTGCTTATTAAATAGACCATATCATTAATTCAGGCAACAAAAGCTCAGTTCAGAAACTGTTTTCAGCACTGATAAATTCATGCACCTAAAATTACGTGTATTATAAAGCGACAATTTAATTTCTCATGAAAAATTCATTTTCATTAATAATTTAGGTTGAATAAAGGTTTAAATTATCAGTGTACATAAATCCAATTTTCATACTGTTTACATTATGTCCCTGGATTAATTTAAGGTGAATGTCTCCCAACATGTTTCAAAGCTGTACTTTAAAAACACAAAATCATAAAAGTGTTTATCAGCATAAGGTTGTGGAGATTGTTGAGTTTAAATTGATATCATGAGTGGATCAATGTTATAGCACCACTGAAAACTTGGAAGCGCTGGACGGCTGTTTCGTCCCAGTATGGGAATACTCGGCAGTGTGCATCCACGGTCCCTCATAAGAGACTTAAACGCACGACCTTAAGTCTCTCGCCCGAACGAGTAACCTTTAGACTAGTGAGACGGCATCTAACGGTGTTAATGTCTAACTTTCACCAATCCTCGATATTGTGCGACCGTCGACCAGTGTTTTCGGTGAGTAACAGCATCACAACAAACACGGTTGAACTCCACTGGTCAAGGCAACTCACTAGAACTCCAGAAAATCCATCTTGAAGCTAGTCACTAGTGAGCGCATGATAATTATCAGTATAGGGTTGTGTAAAGTGTTGAATTTAGATTGATATCATGGATGGATTAATGTTAAACAACCATTTAAAAATGACGAGGAGTCCCATGCAAGGATGAAAATGTCATCCAGTGCTTCCGGGTTTTCAATGGTGGTCTACCACTGATCCATTCATGATAGAAATGTTTGTTGTATATAACTGAAATATTTCACCAGCATATTCACCCTAATCTCAAATCGTAAATAATTTAGGACAATGTGCACACTAGAAAAAATCACAAGAATAGTACACTAAAAGATGAAGATGAACAGGATATGGATCTAGGTAAACGTTCACGACCATTTGCATGCAATATCAATGTAGAACATTAATTACACAGAATACTGTCTATGACGCATTTAATCAATAAGACCATAAAATGATGAAACAAATTGATTAAGTTATATTTCAAGCGCTTAGTCGCTTTTACATATTACGATAGAACGCTATGAAGACTGAGTTTGTCTGAAAAATTAAATGTATATACATTATACGTTTCGAATAGTTCTAATATATCGGAAAATAAAACGTAAAAACAATAAATCAATTAACCCATTATTCAGCAAAAATTCAATCCGATATGAAGATAGACAATAAGAAAGTCCGTAAATTAAAGATAAAGTCACTCAGACAGTAAGTTACGTAGTAGGTTAGTAAGAAACTACTCTGAAACATGCAGTTGAAAATCAATTATACATGTCAAATATGTAGATCAAATTCATCTTACCTCCTTCTCACACACATCCTATGTCCTATAACTCGTCAGTTATCAAGTGACAAGATACACAATCACAACAACGAATTACACAACATTAACCATCTAGAAAATAAATGACGTCTGAAACACCATGAACAGTCGAGAATCAACTCTCAATATTCATCAATTATTCATACATCACTCTAACCAAAGAGCCACAACACAATCTCATCTACCACTGTATACATAATACATTTCAAACATATTCGATTTATATACAAGCAAACCAGAATGCATCACATCATACAATAGAATATATCAATCACAATAACAATCACATATGATCATGTGAAAAGTGGTTGTGAGTGTGAGCAACTGTAATGAATAGTTGTGAAATAGGTCAACATTGCTGAATCGTATCACAATGCCCCAATCGGTCAAATGAACTGATTTCAAATACATATAATCTAGCAACTACTGAATTATTAACCACAACAATATACATACATAAACAATTCCTAACAACGATTATTCATTTACTATATCTAAGTATACTACAACACAACACAGTTCCAATCCACAGAACGTCATGCTCAAAACTCAATTACATAATCAGAAATTATCATTTTGTTCATTTTACGAAGAAATAAAAATCCATTGAATTATATAGGCCAACCAAATTCGTCACATGATTCGATGAAAAAAAAAACATTTCTGAAAGGCAATTCAACTATACAAGCATTTCACGTGATCTCTAACGTCATTCGATTGCCACACCCATCATAGACGACCTTAACATTTCACTACGGATCGATCAGTTCCATTTTTGTTTACGTTAGTTATTAATCTAATATGTTCACAACACAAACTTATTCAATTTAATCGTGAATAGATAAATAAATATACAACTTCCAATCAGACAAATCACTAGTACGTGTCGAATATACAACCAATGAACAGAATTGTTAGACAATTCAATTATGTTCTCTCTAATCTCAATTAATAAATAGCCTGTTCAGAGTAAAATTATTTAGTAAACAGATGTAGAACGTGCGGTAATGGTGATGAGGAAAATCCATACGATCATGCATAAAAAAGTTGTGTAGTTTTTATAATATTTATATCGTACGACACGTAGTAAACAGTGGTATTAAACAAGTTAGTGATAAGTTACACAAATATCTGATTAAGAAACATTTGAATGCACGGGTTTCTGTAGTCTATACACATGTGGATTGATCGTATTGTTTGCGTAATCAGTGAATAACAAAATGTGACATGGTTACTGCCTTTTTCAAGCTGATGTAAAAGAGATAGGTCGGGCAATGGTCTAGCAGGAATACTTGTAGAAAACAACATATTTCCAAGAATCGCCAAGTTGTATCTCCTGATTTCTTCAGTTAATTGACTGTTCCTCCTGATCTTCACACTATTCGAACATTCCATGTACTTGTATTAAATGATTCTCTGGTTGTAAGACGACGCACCGGCCTTATGACTTTCTAAGAATCTCGGCTTTCACCTTGATGTGTCATAATCTTTCTAAATAAAGATCCTTCAACTCCAAGAGCAGATCTTAAGTGGTTTAAGTTGGTTTTACTGGTTAGCGTTTCTCTCAACAATATTATTTTCTACGGGTGTAGTTGCTCGACCCTTGTCCGACCTCTCTCATTTACCATGTCCGACCTTTCTCTTTTACATCAGCTTGAAAAAGGCAGTAACCATGTCACATTTTGTTATTCACTGATTACGCAAACAATACGATCAATCCACATGTGTATAGACTACAGAAACCCGTGCATTCAAATGTTTCTTAATCAGATATTTGTGTAACTTATCACTAACTTGTTTAATACCACTGTTTACTACGTGTCGTACGATATAAATATTATAAAAACTACACAACTTTTTTATGCATGATCGTATGGATTTTCCTCATCACCATTACCGCACGTTCTACATCTGTTTACTAAATAATTTTACTCTGAACAGGCTATTTATTAATTGAGATTAGAGAGAACATAATTGAATTGTCTAACAATTCTGTTCATTGGTTGTATATTCGACACGTACTAGTGATTTGTCTGATTGGAAGTTGTATATTTATTTATCTATTCACGATTAAATTGAATAAGTTTGTGTTGTGAACATATTAGATTAATAACTAACGTAAACAAAAATGGAACTGATCGATCCGTAGTGAAATGTTAAGGTCGTCTATGATGGGTGTGGCAATCGAATGACGTTAGAGATCACGTGAAATGCTTGTATAGTTGAATTGCCTTTCAGAAATGTTTTTTTTTTCATCGAATCATGTGACGAATTTGGTTGGCCTATATAATTCAATGGATTTTTATTTCTTCGTAAAATGAACAAAATGATAATTTCTGATTATGTAATTGAGTTTTGAGCATGACGTTCTGTGGATTGGAACTGTGTTGTGTTGTAGTATACTTAGATATAGTAAATGAATAATCGTTGTTAGGAATTGTTTATGTATGTATATTGTTGTGGTTAATAATTCAGTAGTTGCTAGATTATATGTATTTGAAATCAGTTCATTTGACCGATTGGGGCATTGTGATACGATTCAGCAATGTTGACCTATTTCACAACTATTCATTACAGTTGCTCACACTCACAACCACTTTTCACATGATCATATGTGATTGTTATTGTGATTGATATATTCTATTGTATGATGTGATGCATTCTGGTTTGCTTGTATATAAATCGAATATGTTTGAAATGTATTATGTATACAGTGGTAGATGAGATTGTGTTGTGGCTCTTTGGTTAGAGTGATGTATGAATAATTGATGAATATTGAGAGTTGATTCTCGACTGTTCATGGTGTTTCAGACGTCATTTATTTTCTAGATGGTTAATGTTGTGTAATTCGTTGTTGTGATTGTGTATCTTGTCACTTGATAACTGACGAGTTATAGGACATAGGATGTGTGTGAGAAGGAGGTAAGATGAATTTGATTACGATGTTTTAAACCAAGCTGTGAATGCTGATTGAATGCCTGTTGTTTTTCATTTTTAGGGTACAAGAATCCGATCAATTCATTCGACGTGTATAGTTGATTATGAATTGTATGTTTCAGAGTAATAATTGACTATCTACCAAACTGTATATCTTGCTAAGTAAATCACTTGCCGACTAAATGACGAAATACAAGTCTTTCGATTTGCCGGCTTTTTATCTTTCTTTTGAGAAAATATTTGTTGTGATCATCATGTAACTAGGTCATAATTTCTTTGTGACGACTGCTTGTATTGATGGATTTCTGTATGAGTCAAATGTTGCTTTGTGAGTCCATTTGTTCGAACGATTTTACAGGCAATCTAACGACATTTTTTAAAAAATTCTAATTTGTGCTAATGAACCTATTTCACGTATGATCGTGAATGTTTTTCAGCGAACGATATATATATATATATATATATCAACATTCTCATTTTGTTGAACGGTTTTTAGATTCTGTGAATATGGTGTAATCTCGTTACCATTACAGATCTGGTAATGATATCCCGATAAATAATTAACAAATATGATTAATGATCATAGTATTTTGTTTATGTATACCTGATCGTATTCTTAATTGTTATCTGATTTCAGCATCATACATTTCTCTGTTCGATTTTATGAATAATTTCCAAGAATGTTTCTGGGCATATTGATGCAGTTGTTTCCTACCTTAACTGACTAATCCAAAGATTTTATTGGTTTTCATACTTACTTACTTACTTACGCCTGTTACTCTCAACGGAGCATAGGCCGCTGACCAGCATTCTTCAACCCACTCTGTACTGGGCCTTCTTTTCTAGTTCCAACTCCGCCTGGAGTCCCTCCAGGGGCTGCTGCCGGTCCCAAGCCCGGATAAAGGAGGAGGGTTGGGCATGGGTTAGAGTCCCCATCCCGTAGAAAACTAACTCGCTAAAAAAACGCTAACCAGAAAAATTGGTTTTGATGACTAACGTTAAATATAGACTTTTCAATTCATGTTATGTATTCTGATGGATGATGATTCGTCTTATTGTACAAACTGTTATACCGTATCAAATACTCATATGCCTGATCACAAGAAAAACAGTATGAGTAACTAATAAAGACTTCAATACACACAGAAAACGAATTAAAGCAGTTTCAATTTACTAATATTTTCTGCATTTCATTTAATGAACTGATCCATCAACTAATTCGATTAAATTCCACTAGCACAACAGATAATCAGCAATATACTCAGTAAACACAAGTTACAATATCAGAAATTCAAAAGTGCCAATTTCACCAGGTAATTACACATTCCAAACACTAATGTCCTTGAGAAATGGGAAAGTTCTTTCAGAAGAAAATATCCTCAACCTTTGCTTCAAACTACAACAGAAATTTTGAAAAGAAAAACATATCATAAGATTTAGATTTGCAATTTACAGAAAATATCTTTAAAGTTGGTTACAAAAAGACCTATGTAAACATTTAGTTAAAAAGTTATAATTCGATATTTCACATCTCACAGGTTTCCAACAATGACTTATAACTCAAAACGTAGATTGAACATAATAAAAAATACATATGCTTTGTGACTATTAACTCATCATCATCATAATCATCATCATCATCATCATCATCATCATCATCATCATCATCATCATCATCATCATCATCATCATCATCATCATCATCATCATCATCATCATCATCATCATCATCATCATCATCATCATCATCATCATCATCATCATCATCATCATCATCATCATCATCATCATCATCATCATCATCATCATCATCATCATCATCATCATCATCATCATCATCATCATCATCATCATCATCATCATCATCATCATCATCATCATCATCATCATCATCATCATCATCATCATCATCATCATCATCATCATCATCATCATCATCATCATCATCATCATCATCATCATCATCATCATCATCATCATCATCATCATCATCATCATCATCATCATCATCATCATCATCATCATCATCATCATCATCATCATCATCATCATCATCATCATCATCATCATCATCATCATCATCATCATCATCATCATCATCATCATCATCATCATCATCATCATCATCATCATCATCATCATCATCATCATCATCATCATCATCATCATCATCATCATCATCATCATCATCATCATCATCATCATCATCATCATCATCATCATCATCATCATCATCATCATCATCATCATCATCATCATCATCATCATCATCATCATCATCATCATCATCATCATCATCATCATCATCATCATCATCATCATCATCATCATCATCATCATCATCATCATCATCATCATCATCATCATCATCATCATCATCATCATCATCATCATCATCATCATCATCATCATCATCATCATCATCATCATCATCATCATCATCATCATCATCATCATCATCATCATCATCATCATCATCATCATCATCATCATCATCATCATCATCATCATCATCATCATCATCATCATCATCATCATCATCATCATCATCATCATCATCATCATCATCATCATCATCATCATCATCATCATCATCATCATCATCATCATCATCATCATCATCATCATCATCATCATCATCATCATCATCATCATCATCATCATCATCATCATCATCATCATCATCATCATCATCATCATCATCATCATCATCATCATCATCATCATCATCATCATCATCATCATCATCATCATCATCATCATCATCATCATCATCATCATCATCATCATCATCATCATCATCATCATCATCATCATCATCATCATCATCATCATCATCATCATCATCATCATCATCATCATCATCATCATCATCATCATCATCATCATCATCATCATCATCATCATCATCATCATCCAAATCATCATCATCATCATCATCATCATCATCATCATCATCATCATCCAAATCATCATCATCATCATCATCCAAATCATCGTCATCAAAATTTAACATATCATTTCATGATTTAGAATACGATTCAAAATGATACAATTATCTTAAACATAAAGTTTACTTCTAAAATTAATTACATTTAGATGAAACTTATTAATTTGTTAAATACCTGCCTCCCAATAGATCAAAACTAAACGTTTCTTTATGAATGTGGAACTGGATAATACTCTACTTCTTAATTTACATAAAAACATAAATGAATTTTTATACTTGATTAGTTCCAATATTTTATGACATTTTGATTAATGTGAAACATTAAGTCATCTCATGATGTTTAACCGATATATTTTGTCCAAAACTATTGTATTATTACAATCATTACTACCATTTCAACGTAAAATGATTACTAATAATACTACTCACAATAATCACACTAGTATAAAGAATAATAGGAATTGAAGAGGGAGGTTGAATACAGAGGTCTTGAGTGCTTATCTTGGAAGTCTGATCAGCTTTAATGGGTTGGTGTCTGACGAAAATTCATTTGTCCTTTGCTAACTAACGTCACCTATGAAGAAGGCGAGATATCCGTCTATCAATTAAGAAACGAGTATACTGTGCAGACTTTCGTTATGTTCTACTTGATGGCTGCGAAACGTGGCCATTAAGAGTAAACGATACCCGTAAGCTACTAGTGTTTGACCATAGATGTCTTAAAAATATTTCCAGCATCTGCTGGGATCACCGGGTATGTAATAGTGAGGTTAGACACTGGATAATCCGGAATGATGGTAAATCAGTTGATGAGGTTGTGAATGTTCATCGACTGAGATGGTTAGGCCATGTGTTACGAAGACCTGAACACTGATCGCTACGACGCGCAATGCTGGCTAGTGTAGGGAGTAGTTGGAAGAAAGTGAGAGGCAGTCAAACCAAAACATGACATAAAGCCATAATGTCACTAACTTGTGGTCTGAGCCATGTTGGTAGATGGAGGCCACTTGGTTGGGATGAGGTCCGCGTGACTATCGAAACCAATGAGTCTGAGTTCCTTAATATACTGATCATGTATCAATTATTTAACCGTATCACCTATTTCCAAGTTTCACAGATCTGTACACAATGATAAATGGAAGTCAATGTCACTCGTATTGTGCAATGAATTACCAACACATCATCTACTCAATTCACATCATTCACAAATACAATCGATATGAATCCAGTCACTAAACTGACCATCAAATCCTGTGAATTCACCACCTCGAGTTGAGTATTCACAGTTGGCAGTATCCGGTTCGAGAGTAACATTGAATGTGAATGTACTAGTTGACGACAGACGGTAGTAATTTCAAGCTCAGTATGAAGAGGATGAATGTTTGTAGTTTGTGAAAATGCAGTGTGTGAACACTGGAGAGTGTATTTGATTTGGAGGTTGATTTGACTTAGTACGAGATATCAGTTGAGAACTCAGTCGCAATGTGATCTGCCAACAGCGTGACAATGTGCAATTACACTGAATTATGGACTGAGTGAACTTGCACTCAATCAGTCATTCGAACTGAGATTGAATGAGTGGTTAGTATTCAACTGATCAACTGTGATATTCGGTGATTATAGTTAGTTAGTTAGTTACTTCAACTGATGATGATTGAGTAATGTGATAGAGACGAAATTTCGATCATTCATTCATTGTCACAGGCTCGCTTGACGAATCACACAACTGGTATTTGACTAGATGTGATAGCTTACCATTTCAACTCTTCTAAATACATTGTGTGAATAGAAACATATTAGAAATTAACGCACACTGATTAAGTGAACTATTCATCCAGAGAAATCTGATCAAATCTATCATGATGAAGAGTTGGTTGAATGCAGAGAAAATAATCGATATTCTCCAGGTTACTGGAATATTCATGTTTATTCTATCACTATAACTAACAAGTTTGAATTCTTCACCTTTAAATTAGAGGATAGAAAATATAGTTCATGTTAAGGACATGTGTACATAGTGATTATGTGTTATATTCACATTGTTGACTGTTACATAAATCAATGATTTAAATAGTTGATATCGTGTGTCAATTGAATCTAGACCACCATGGAAAACGTGTAAGCACTGTACGGCCGTTTCATCCTATTGTGGGACTCCACAGCAGTGCGCATGCACACTCCCGCCTCGCGAGATTCGAACCCAGGATCTGCCGATCTAGTATGCGAACGCTTAACCTCTGCACCACTGAGGAGTGCCACAATAGGATGAGACGACAGTTCAGTACTTCCAGGTTTTCCATGGTGGTGTAGCCTCAATTGACACATGACCTCAACTATTGATATTACTATAATATCTACAAAAAACGCCTTTTGATATTAAATCAATGATGGTCATCATTTTGTGTAATAAAGTGATAGGATCTGCTCGTAGTTGAGTTTCAATTAGATTTGTAAATGATTTGTGTCTGACTGACAGAACGTATTAATGTGAGTGAATAAATGATTAATGATTTAAACTGTTTGACATTACTATTTGTGTTTGTTGTAATGTGAAAGAGTGAACGGCATCCACTAATGCAGTTGTATGTTATTTATACGTTTCAGCATTTTGAAGATAAACACTATGATTAAGTTTATCCTCCTAACACACTTTACGAAACTTGGTAGGTATTGTCAACTAATTAAAAGTAGCTCATATATTAGTTGATCTACTTTTGAACATTATTCTCAACAAAATGTACATTAGTTCGTTTTATCTAAAGCTGAAAATTTCGATAGATTATCGAAATAGTTTTCTCTACTTTTGTTCTGTCAATGAAGCTTACAATCAGTGAGCACAATATATTGTTATTACGTAGATTCTGTCATAAAACCTGACATGACACTGATATGGCTACTTGTTATAACTGTAAGAAAACTAGCTGTTACTTCTTACACATAACTAATCGTAGTGTCTACATGACTCGATGAAAGAAAGTAAACAGTATTAATAAATAATTATTATGCATCAATAATAAATCGATAATAAACTAACCAATATAACTAAATATGTTGAGTTATATATCAATCACTAATGTGATCAACCAACTTTCAATACATTGAGCCAAGGTAGCCTTGGACAAAATTAGGCAAAATCTTAATGTCAGTGTACAATTTATATTATCGACTAATTGAAATGTTTCATTTATTGATTTCTTACTAACATCATCTCATGATTAACTTATTTACAACTAATTCCATTTACATATCTTTGAATTTTGCCTTAGTTTCGTTCGTTTCTATTCAGTTTACACTTGCTGTCAAACTGAAAACCAATTTGATGTAGATCTTAGAAGAGAGGGCATTTCTCAGAGTAAAGTACAACTACGTATATTCTGTTCAAACAGATGATTACCATACAAGCATATCATTTCTTACGTTAAAAACAAGAATATTTAAGACTAGCTTCAGGGGAACTTCTGTTATACTCTGGCCATGAAGAAGAAAATGCTCCACATACACAAGGAGTTGCATTGATGCTATCCAAACAAGCACAAAATTCACTTATAAGATGGGAATCTCATGGACCAAGTATCATCAAGTCCTCCTTCAAAACAAAGAAAGAATGCATTAAAATTAACATCATCCAATGCTATGTGCCTACCAACGACTACAATGAAGACGTTAAAGATCAATTCTACAATAGGCTGCAGTCATTTGTCGAGAAGTGCACAACAAAGGACCTGACTATTCTGACAGGAGATTTCAATGCCAAAGTTGGAGTGGACAACACGGGATATGAAGGCATCATGGGATGACACGGACTGGGAGAAAGAAACGAAAATGGTGAGAGATTTGCAAATCTATGTGCCTTCAATAAACTGGTCAAAGCCGGTATCATATTCTCACATGAACGCATACACAAAACCACATGGATTTCACCGGATCACACTACGCAAAACCAAATCGACCATATTTGCATCAGCAAAACGTTCAGGAGGACTATAGAGGATGTGAGAAGCAAGAGCTGATATAGCATCAGATCATCACTTGCTGGTAACCAAGATGAAATCGAAACTCAAGAAGTACTGGAGAACGAGGCGGACAATATCACAAAAGTTCAATACGGCTTTTCTTCGGGATACTGACAAATTCAACAAACTCAAGATAGTCCTCAGCAATAGGTTCCAGGCCTTTCATGATCTACGCAGTGGAGAAGGAACTACTGTGGAGAGCAACTGGAAGGGGATCAAAGTGGCAATCACTTCAACATGTCATGAGGTTCTGGGTCACAAGAAGCGCCACCACAAGGAATGGATTACTGTTGATACACTGGATAAGATTCAAGAAAGGAGGAACAAGAAAACAGCAATCAATACCAGTCGAACAAGAGCAGAAAAAGCCAAAGCACAAGCTGAATACACAGAAGTAAACAAACAAGTGAAGAGGAGCATCAGGACAGACAAACGGCGGAAAAGGCTGCAAGAGAAGTAAACATGAGACAACTATATGACACAACAAAGAAACTCGCTGGAAATTATCATAAACCAGAATGACCAGTGAAAAGCAAGGAAGGTAAGGTAATCACGAACAAATCAGCAACAACCTACTGTTGGAGAGAACAAACCAGATTCCAGTGGAGGAAGAAACCAGAAAGAATCACTGGAAGGGGATAGGACATAGATTGACGAAAGCACCCAATTGCACCTCATGGCAAGCCCTCACATAGAATCCTTAGGGCCAAAGAACACATTGCACCGAGAAATGGAGACAGACATGAGAAGAATGAACAACAGTTGAATAGAATTAGAAAGGAAGGCTGAGGTCAGAGTGAGTTGGAGAATCTTAGTTGGCGGCCGATGTTCCATTGGGGGTAACAGGCGTAAAGTAAGTAAGTCAGTAAGCAAGTAATAAAAACACCATCAGTATGTAGAATACAATTTTGAGGTAATTAAGTGATTTTATCGATACATTTATTTATTGTGACTTTGAATCGTTTACTAATAGAATGAACTGTATCTCAATTTTGGTTATCCAGAGATTTATTTAACATTAACATCGCATTAATTATGTAAACATGAAGATCAAATTGTGATATTTTATGAGGACAATGATAATAATTCTTCAAATTATTTTATGAAATACAATTATATAAACATTAACATGAATTGATAAATATCATATTTACTCTGTATGAACTTATTTTCTCAACACATTGTTGATTATTTGATGATGACAATAATAATGTGTTATCTCTAGGCTTGATTTATAAGGAACTACTTAGAATTAGTGATAGTCAGACACAATTATAATCATTGATCATTGAACTGTTCATATGACGACGGACATCTAGATAATAAAGATCAATGAATAATGATTATCTGCAAAATAAAAACAGGGAATAAATATATTTCATGGACGAAGGGTACTAGATAAAGATAGTATCGACTGAAGCGTTTGGAACATACAGTATGTATAATCAACTTACCCATACCTCACTGAGCAATATCTACTGGTGCAGAAGTGATTTAAGAGAAAATTAGTGAGAAGCAAACCAAGATGTGGTATCAGTCCGTGAAGAATCTGACTATTGAACTAACTAATGCAATCCAGTGCACATTACCTAGTTTGAGTCCACGCTTTCCTTGTAACTAATGGTTAGAGATTTTGTATGAAATGGCTCGCAGTCATTCTCAATGGAGCAGTTACATTAGTTCTTTATCTCCCATCAGAACCAGTGCTTTAAAATTACCTTACCCTTTTTGTTATGACTTTATGTCCGGCTTTTTATCACGTGATTTATCCATCAATCAATATGCGACTTATACAATCTTCGCACTGTGCCAAACCAATGACGTTCGACCGGTATGAGCAGTCTAGCGTCCTTATTGGTCATATGTCCTCCTAGCCCGTTCACTTGAGTCCAGAACACCAATAACAGCTTCCACTATGCGAATCATCTGTTTCAGACATATTGGGTCTATATATCAACCAAACAGACCGCAACGCACCATCAAATAGGAAATAACATTTGTACACAATAAAGCCAAAAAGTGGCTATGAACGTAGGAGACAGTAGTCAATAAACTGAACATAGCTTAAGAACAGTAAATCGTACAATAATAAATTATAGGTCAAAATAGAGCTTATAACAAGGGGAATAAAGATGTACATAATCTAATTACTGCATAGTTATACCATAAGAATATATAGATAATAATAGTCCATTCATATGTCTCAAGAGTTACTCGTGATTTAATATTCGCTCGGATATAACACTATTCATAATTATTAATTATGTAACCTAACTGGAGAACGGTTATTTAGTGAATCCATTAAATGAATGATGAAATGCAAATGAACCTAAATAGAAATTCAGGAACCACTAATCCATAAAAAAACATTGTTTCCAAGGTACTTTCTCTACTTCATAGTGTATATATAAGTCTTCGCTCGGATATAACACTTTTTAATTCTTGTCGAATCGTATTCCAGAATCTTTTGTACTATCAAGAACACTGCTAATACCACCACCACCTTGGTGGTCATTTAGACTGTTTCATTTCATTCTGTTGTTATTGTGTGGTAACTTGAGTGGGCAAACATATGTCCCATATTCTATGTTAATTATGATTGACAGACTTAAGTTAAATGTGGTGACTTTCCATGTGATGAAATTCAGTGCTTGGTTGTTCAAATGTTTCTCTTAGCTAATTTATTCTCTGATTATTACTTTACGATAACCATCCATTTGTACAATCTGACATTGGTTAGTATTATGATTTTGATCACACTGAAAGTTTGTAAAGTTTACAATCCAATCTTAATTGAAAAACAAAATTCTAGTCACAAGTTTGTGAAAAAACAGTTTTGCTATAAACATTTATCATAAGATATCATCAGTCACATGATAGTCCAGATAACATGACAGTGAAAATAACTAGAACTAAAACAGTTAATAGAAAACATTTACAAGATTTGTATTATAGAATAGATGAATAGTGATTAGCAGTAGAACCGATTTCGGACTCGTCTGCTGGATCCCAGAGATGTTGTGCATTCCGTGACTCGAACACATCACTGTTCGACTTGAACATCATTGCATTATCCAGATATCCAAGCAACTGTTCTAGGCGTATGGGCTGCTATGTGGACTACGTGATGACCTTTGACGAGAATAATACTGGACTGTAGTCTTGAAGCGAATACAAACTCGGACCCATATACATCCAGCTGATGAGTCCCAAACAGGACGAAATGTGAGTCCCGGATTCCACGACTGGCGAAATTCTGTCATCCAATATTAACTCTTACAACAATGGCTACATTGAGGTCATCCGCACAGGATGCACATATTTCAACCAAGACTGATTGAATTCCAATCAAAATGCATTACATTTCGAACTGAATTAAAATTTGCAGTTTTTCTGGGGCTTAATATACAACAGCTTATTTTATTAATATCTTTTATCCTTACAAAAATCGTGCAATATCAGTGTTTCGGTGACACATAGTTATTCAAGTTTATATTGACAGATATTTGAGTATAGTTTGTGCTTTAGTGTTGATTGGATTTTATGAATCATGTTGCAACATGGACAGTAGTCTAATTTACTCGATATTGAGTATATTTTGTTTTGAATGTTAGGTATTCGAAGGCGATAGACAGGAAATCATGGACATAGGTTTCTGTTAGTTGGTACTTATCAGAAGGACATACCTGGTACCTCATAGAACAATGCTTGCCTTAAGATTATAGACGCTCCTTGTTGACGAATGCTAACTAGCACTAAACCAAGGTTTAAGGTTTCTTTTAGATTGAAAGATTATCTTTTAAGTGAACTTGTAAAACTATCATTTCGGTAAATCTGGTATCTCAAACGATTGATCAGTTTTTTCTATTGTTTCACTCGTCAATATACTCATATTCAACAGTAAGCACAAGTCCCCTTTATTTTCAGTCATTGAGTCAGTCAGCTAAAATTTAGGACCAGGCACATATATACATCGGTCCAAGTTGCTACACCTCATTATCACAAACAGATGAACATCAAATTCACAGAAGTAGTCACTTCATTAATAGTAATGTATAAAAGAAAGATTGTGTATAAGGATATAATACAGGAAGAAGAAATTAGTTCATAGAAAAAATAATTTTAATCTCTCGGTTTAAGGGAAGACAAAGAGTGTATATACAATGCCATTTCGATCAATTCTGAGACATGTCACCCAGAGTCTCTAACCACTGGTTATGACAGTCACGCAGACCCTAACCAAGTATCCTGCATCTACCAACATGGCTCAAACTAGAAGTTAGTGATATTATAGACTGATGCTACGTTTTGGTTTGACTGCTTTTAACTTTCAACCGTCTCCAACACTAATCAGTATTACGCTTCGTGATAATCGGTGTTCAGGCATACATAACACGTGGCCAACTGGGACAAAACACAGTTCTAAGTTCTCTTATTTAATGCCTCCAATCAACTAGTAAATAATTGGATTATGTTAACTACAGCATTCTTCAAAAGCTCTAGCATCTGTAATTGAAAACTTTGTTTAATAAATTTGTATGAAGGATTATCTGATAAACTTATCCCAATAATTACAGCAAATCATCTTTGTCAATTCTATTTAGGTAATAACATATTTTCTATAATATTTGGACAAGTGTCAAGATAATATGAATTCACCAGTTTTATTACATTTGTAATAGAATCATCAAAACCCATTGATCCATTGAAATGAAAGATAACCTTCAATAATAAGAACTGGTAACTGTAATTGATTATAACATTAGAAGTTATGAATACCGGAAATTGGTGACATATCTGTCATATTGATTGAAAAAAAACCTAAATTTATATAAGTGATACAGTTCATTGACTGTTAATCATAAACTCAATGCATGAGTAGTTCCGATATGGTTGAATTAGAAATAGTTGAGTACAGGTAGGATAAAACTAAATTATTTGTGAGGGTGGGGATCAAAAGGAATGAACAAAAATCAGAATTTCTCTAGTAATGATACTCTATCACATGTGAATTACTGAAGATTAACCATAGCAACTACATTGATACAGTAGCAAAATTAAATTCTGTTGTTCATTTATGACATAAAATGTTTCAAAGTATCAACTAGATGACAGTTATTGTCTGTTTGTTTAAGTAAGGATTTGAATAAGTCTGCTAATAGAGCCCTTATTACCGTCATCAAAGTTGCCTTCTATAATTCCAAATTAGTTCTACATGTCATTTTGAACAACAGAGAAAAGGCGTAAAATTTGAGTAAGAATTTTACTCTGAAGTTAGTCAGTACACAGAAAATCAAGTATACTTGTAAAGTTGCATGTGACCATGACCTTCTATACTAAATATAATCAAGTTATGGATAATAATCCAATCAAAAATGTGACACCGGATCTTTTTTTCCCAGATATTTCTTAGTGGTTTCTATTCAATAGTGATTATTCTATAAATTCTCTGACCTTTCCTAAACCATGAAGGACTTTGACGAGCGATATTTCTTTGACCCATCAACAAACATGTTCGTGACTTTTAAAACATTCAGTAATATACAATCAAATGAAGTGCACAGATAGATGTTTCCATTATAATTCTAACTAAATTCCTTCCCAACTGATTTAAAATTTGGGAACATTTTGTTTATTTAATATTTTTATACCATGAACAAGAATCCAGGAATGTGACGCTCCAATCTGTACTGTTAATAAGCTGTAGTGACTTAATGATTTACGGAGGAAGTAGAAATATTTCTGTCGGATATACAGTATAATCATAAAATATAATTTTACAGCCTTAAAACGTATACCAATGTTACATTGATAAATCACATGATCCAGTTATTGTTTAAATGTACTGCAAGAATTCAGTTATTTAAGACTTTCTTTAGTGGAATTTTGTGATATGTGTTACTTATACGGATAGATATAAGTAGTTTGTACCAGGCTTGCGAAGTAGAATTTTTACTGATAAAAGAGGAAAATGAAGCGAAAAGAGAAGAAGACTGAAAGTAATCAAGGTAACAACAGGAATGAAGGAATGATGAAGTTTGTAAGAAACATTTCAAAGAAGATGTGCTACTAATGTATTTCATGTATGATTTTCATATTTTGTTGAAATAGTGTGTAATTCGGTTATCCTCACCAAATCTTCGCACAATAAAAATTTTTTGGATTATTTTTAGATTCATTCTTTGTGAACATTGTCAGTCTTCTAATTATCAAACTCTCTTTCTACACTGTATTCTAAGCGTTCAAATTCAACACATTTCATGATATACATGAATGCTGGTTTCATATTCAATTGATAGATTACTGATTAGTGTTTTTTGTCATATTTTCGTAGTTATTTAGATCTAACCAACTTCTATCATTCTAGTTAAAATGTGGCTATTTGTGTAAGTGTCTCAACATCATGTTCAGTATACTGAAATATTTGGCAGTTGGAGGTAGGCGACAGATCTTTGGCTTAAGTTTTACGCTATTTATCATTCGTAAGCAAGGTGTACATGTATTCTTGGGGGAACTGGTGCTAACTGACAGATTTGAACCAAACCAATCAATTGTAAATATATCAGTCCTTCAGTATGTCGATTGCCACTCATATAGTTCAACGTAGCATCTCAGGATGTGAGACTGATCAACGATTATTTGAACCAATCAGGGAGCATCAGTTTTCTTAACATTGTAGGTATCGATTATTAATGAGTGTCAAAGCTCATGGTGCCTATATCCATGATTTCCTGTTGAATTTCTCCAACCACTTGAAATTTTAGTAATATGTAGCTAAAATGTATCCTACCGCCTTGACCATATACTTCATTTGAGAAATCATCTGAAAGACTGGAAATTATTCAGTGTTGAAGTAAAATCTATTTCTCTTTTCCTTTTCAAAATAACAAACAGTTTTTTTTCACATTGATTACTTTCTTCATCAATTAACAATAAACCATGATGTCTATCTGAAATCATCGAGTATCTCTTTCCCATTCATTTATCCATAATGCAAACAGAAACTAATATTTATAGTAGTATAGTAGTATAATTTCATATCTATTTTAATGTAAAAATATTGTCCTTATCTCTACTGTTCGAAATGACATGTTGAACTAATTTGGAATTATAGAAAGCAACTTTGATGACAGTAATAAAAGTTCTATTAGCAGACTTATTCAAATCCTTACTTAAACAAACAGACAATAACTGTCATCTAGTTGATACTTTGAAACATTTTATGTCATAAATGAACAACAGAATTTAATTTTGCTACTGTATCAATGTAGTTGCTATGGTTAATCTTCAGAAATCCACTCTATTAAGCATTTGTTAATAAGAATACATATTTTATTATACTTCCCTCCATAGGACAATACAAATCAGAATCTATGTTTGTGTTTAGACGTTCAACACTAAAAAAAAAGTAACACATGATATGAATGTATTTATCAAAGAAAAAAACGAAGTCAACTAAATACAGTCGATGCAATGTAATTGACGTCAATGAATTGATGTCATTGTGATGATTTCTTTCTCAATAGTTGATTTTTTTAAATACAAAAAATTGATGGTTTGATTTGTTTAATCTGATTAGCGTTTTTTAGCAAGATTTTTTTCTACAGGATGTGGTTACCGACCCTATACCTAACCGTTCTCCTTTACCCGAGCTTCAGAGCGGCAGTAACTCGAGAAGAGCTAAAGGTTGAGTTATTTTTAAAAAGAAAACAATCAAACCTATAAACAATGATGGATAGTGGCTAGCAGTGGAAACAATACCAAGTGAATTTAAATTCACCCAATTGTACGAGTAAGTGGTTATCGGGACTGTGTAGTTAAGTGGATAACACGATGGAGTTTGAAGCGAATGGTACTGGGTTCGAGTCCCAGAGTGGACATCAACTCTAAGATTCAGGTACATCCAGCTGACAGGTCCTAAATAGGAGGAAACGCGCATTCTGGATTCTACCGCTAGCTACTATCCATCTTTGTCTATAAAGCTTGTGAATTAAGGCAATATCGAGGCAATACTCACAGTATGCACATATGCCAACAACACACTGATTAATTGCAGTCTTAAACCTCAATGGGAAGATTCAAGCAAAACAATACCAAGTGAATCAAGCCTATAATTTGTTTTATTTTTTGTACTACAAAATATAGTATTATAGAAAGTTATTAGTTGACATTTTATTGACATGTTCATTGTTTCTATCTTGGTTTAAACAAACTTTGACATTAGTTTATGATGGCATCAATTTAATTGATCAACTAAAGAACTTAGATAAGTAGGTGATTTTCAATATATTTAAAGCCAGCAACGCATCGTTTTAAACGTTGAACTCAGAAACTAGTGAATTACAACTGGTTAATTTATAATTAATCATTTCTTTCTAGTTGTCCCAATCTAATCACACAAGTGTTCGTAAAACACTTGTAATCCTCCATTGTTCAAGAATAAATTTGATTAATCCTTTCCAAATAATAATCATAAGTGGAATACCCGTTGGAAAAGTTAATAGGTATAGTGACTCAGTAACTCATATGAATAACCTTTTGATGATCACTGTTATGAGGTGCGGTGTCCGAAATCTGATACGATTCGCTACGCACTAACCCCCCCCCCCCAACTGACTACTTGAACAAGAACACAAGTGTGAACGAGAAAGTGTATCGGACTACCGAATGGAATGTACAAATACTCATATATATATATATATATATATATATATATATATATATATATATATATATATATATATATATATATATATACCACTCTATCCCTAAGAAATTGACCCATTGACCCCAATGAAGTGCATTTGACCTTTGAGTCACTTTTGATTGCCATTGCCTAACTTTCTGCTACTTCTTATTGGCTCTTTATATCGAGTACTTCGAGAATTATTTGTTTTGAGTGAACATCAGTGGTTACATCTAGCTGGCGGGTCCTATAAAGTATGAAATGTCAGTCGTTGGTTTAATTAGTAATCACATTACTGGTAGTTTGTCATTCTCATATTCACACTTTTAATCAAGGTCCGTATCAATATACACTAAAATACTATTTAGGAATAAATATAATTATTGAATGCTAAGGACAACCCAACTACTAATCAGTCAGATCAAATCTGACATATTATTCGACTTTCATAGGTCGCTTGTTTTGCAATATACAGTATTATTTACATAAGAATTGATTGATCACAGGTGTTTCTGCACTGTTTATGATTCTTTGGATGTCTCACCGCTGCTACGATTATACAACATTGGCTGTAAAACTTATAACTGTTTTTGATGTAGATCGTGTTTTAATTTCCTTTCAACTGATTCCATAGCCGACAAACAAACGAAAAAACATTTCGAAGAACTAGAGTGTACAGAACCGTGTAGGAACCGTTATCTAATTTCATTCTGAGTTCAAATGGTTTGATAATTTATGTTAAGAACTACATTCATAAGATTCTCAGATTATACTAGAAATTTTAGTAAATCCTACTAAACAAAATGTTTCCTAACAACTGTTCACACTTTTTTTTTCCTCTTAAGGTCACGTCAATTAGCAGAAAATCACTATACTAACTGATCAATGAAGCAGTAAGATTACGAAAAAAATCAATCACAACTCTCCTCTCTTTTCTCATTCTATCCCGAAAAATGAATTTATCTGATAGGAACTGACTTGTATGAGCCTTTATCCATAGAATATACCTTAATAAATAGCAACAAAAAAAAATGAGATACGCTAAATATTCATTTTAGAAACAACTTTTCGCTACTCTCTTAAAGTTCTTGTCAGAAATATACTGATTTGTCTCAGGTAATGTTTGTTTAGGCAGCTTACATATTCACCATAATAATAACGATACAAAAACCACCGCGGTATAATTCAAATGCTTACTATTGATGATATAAGCATCTTACCCGTCAAAAAATTTCGTTTTTATCTGGACTCCATAAGTTATTGGATAATGCATTGATTTTGAAGAGTAGAGGGTTCCTGTCTCAATGTGAACATCAGCAAGAAAATGAAGGTTCATCAATTGATGAACAAAAAAGGGAGTGAAACTCACGTCTTAGATAATACTATTAGCCATAATCCATCTATTCTAGATAATGATGATTATTTCATTTAGTACTGTGAATTTTGTTATAGAATTCTCAACAGTAATTATGTGGTAATGCAACAAATTGTTTAGAACAACATTTCGTGAATGTTATTTAGCGTTCAATTTCAGCCACTTATCTTCAGTTGTAGACGTTTTCTACAGCTGCTACAATATCCATTTTTATTCATTGTATATTTTATGTCTCACATTAAATGTAGTTTCATCTAATCTCTTCAAAGGATGAACAAATTGGGCAGCTTGCCACCTACTTCAATGTTTATGTTTGAGATTCCCAACATAAAACTGTGCGATAGGTTATATGAGTTTTTAGAAAAGTAGTCAAAACGTTTTAGCAAACTACTCTCACTTGCGTCATAGAGTGATATTTTGATGTTTCGAAACCCGAGCCTTATAATAATAACGGCATAAATGTACAATTCTTATAAAGAAAATATAATGGGTCACTAAGTATAGTTATTCAAGTGCATCAGAGAAAATTATTAATTTTAATGAGCCAACAAATCTGGTCTCAATATCCATACTTACTTACTTACGCCTGCTACACCTCGTGGAGGAGCATAATTCACACAACAGCATTCTTCAGCCAACTGTGTCCTAGAAAATCCTTTTTAGTTGTTTCTAGTTGTTATACATCCTTTTCATATATGCTTCCAATTTTCGGCACAGTGTGTTCCTTGGTCTTTCTATTTTCCATTTCCTTTCACCATTCCAAGTTACAGCTTGCCTCGTGATGCAGTTTGATGATTTCTTCAATGTGTGTCTTATCCACCTACAACGTCTTTTACTAAGTCCCTCTTCAGCTAGAATCTGGTTTGTTCTCTCACACAGTAGGTTGTTGCTGATGGTATCCGGCCAAACGACATTCAATATCTTACGTAGACAACTGTTTATAAATATTTGTACATTTTTAATAATGGTTGTGTTAGTCCTTCAAGGTTGACCTCCATGTAGTAGAACTGTGTTGACATTCGTATTGAAGATTGTGACTAGATGTTGGTTTTCAGACAGTTGTTTAGAGTTACATAGGTTCTTCAATTTTAAAAGCGCTGCCCTCAATTTGCCAATCCTCGCCTTTACGTCTGCATTGGATCCTCCATGTTCATCGATATTACTAATGCCCAGGTAAGTAAAGCTTTCTATCTCTTACAGAGCTTTCCCATCAAATGTGATTGGGTTGGTGTTCATTGTCTTATAATTCATGATATCGCTTTTTCCTTTGTGTGTGTTGAAGCCCAGCGATGTAGAGGCTGCTGCTACACTATCTGACTTCATCTGCATTTGTTCGTGTGAATGGAATAGGAGAGCTAGGTCATCTGTGAAGTCCAAATCGTCTAATTGGTTCTGAACTGTCCATTGTATGCCGTGTTTTCCCTTAGATGTCGAGGTCTTCGTAATCCAGCCGACCACCAGAAGAAAAAGGAAGAGAGATAGTAGACAGCCACTGAGTCTTTCATCCAGTTCAACAATACTTTGTTGAACACCTTTCCTGGTACTGACATTTGTGTGAAGCCTCTGTAATTCTCACATTTTCTCAGATCTTTCTTTGGCATCTTGATCCGGTGTCCTTTTTTCCAGTCTATCTGTGGCACAAGCTCTTCCCACCATATCTTTCTGAATAGAACGTGTAGCATATTCTCGATTACTTCGATGTCTGACTTCAGTGCTTCGGCTGATATATGGTCAGGGCCTGCTGCTTTCCAACTCTTAGTTTGCCTGACTTCTTCGACCGTTGGTGGAGTGACATGTAACAGAAGGTCTGTAAGTGCTGCTTCGATATCCGGTGTATTCGGTTTATTTAAGAGTTCCGCAAATATTCCACACATCTGTTTGTCCATCCTTGAATGTTAGTGATTGGATTGCCTTCTTTGTCCTTGACCGGTCCCTCTGGTTTACTGTATTTCCCCGATAGTTTCTTCGTTGTATCGTGAAGCTGTTTCATATTTCCTTCCCTTGCATCTTTTTCTGCCGTCGTTGCTAGTTCTTCCACGTATTTCTTCTTGTCGGCTCTAATGCTTTTCTTCACTTGCTTGTTTGCTTCTGTGTATTCAGCTTGTGCTTGGACTTTCTCTGCTCGTGTTCGGCTGTTGTTAATTGCTGCCTTCTTGTTCTTCCTTTCTTTGATCTTGTCCAGAGTTTCTATAGAGATCCACTCCTTATGATGGTGTTTCTTTAGGCCCAGAACCTCTTGACACGTTGAAGTCAATGTTTCTTTGATGCCTTTCTAGTTGTTCTCCATAGTAGTTTCTTCTTCCTTCAGTAGATCATGTAAGGCTTGGAACTTGTTGTTGAGAGTTATCTTGAATTCATTGCGTCTGTCAGTATCTCGAAGCAAGGCTGTATTGAACATTTGTAGTGCTGTTTGTCCACTTGTCCAGTTCTTTTTTAGCTTCAGTTGCAAATTGGCTACAACTAGGTGGTGATCTGAAGCTACGTCAGCACCTCTCCTGGTTCTCACATCTTCCTTTGACTTTCTGATTTTTTTAGTAATACAAATATGATCTATCTGGTTCTCCGTGGTGTGGTCCGATGAGACCCATTTAGCTTTGTGTATACGTTTGTGTGGAAATATTTTGCCGCCTATGACCAATTTGTTGAATGCACATAGATTTGCAAATCTTTCTCCATTTTCGTTTCTCTCTCCCAGTCCATGTCGTCCCATAATATCTTCATATCCGGTGTTGTCTATTTCAACTTTGGCATTTAGATCTCCCATCAAAATGGTGAGTTCCTTTCTTAGGCACTTCTCTATGATTGATTGCAGCCTCTCATAGAACTGATCTTTAATGTCGTCGTTACTATCATTGGTGGGTGCATAACATTGGATAACGTTCATCGTGGTTCCCTCCTTCTTTGTTTTGAATGATGTTTTGATGATTCCGGATTCGTGAGATTCCCACCAAGTAGGTGCATTTCGTACTTGTTTGGACAGCATCAGAGCAACTCCCTGAGTGTGTGGAGCATTTTCCTCTTCATGACCAGAGTATAGTAGCATCTCTCTAGTATTTAGCCTTTGTTGTCCAGCTTGGGTCCAATGGGTTTCGCAGATTGCCAGTACTGCCAAGTTGTATCTCCACATTTCCGTTTATATTTGACTGGTCTTCACGGTCGATCACATTGTCCGGAGATTCCATATACCTATAAAAAATTTTGCCCTGGTTGTTAGAAGGGGCATCTGTCTCATGACTTCCGAAGGAACTCGGCTTTCATCCTGAGGCGTCATAGTTCTCCCTTCATCTCTGAAAGCAGAGTTTAAATGGTTTAATTTGTTTAATCTGGTTGGTGTCTTTTAAGCAAGATTTTTTTTATACGTGATAGGGTTACCGACCCCATGCCCAATCCTCTTCTTTTACCCAGACTTGGAACCATCAGTAACTCTGGAAGAGCTACAAGCAACAACAAAAAGCCAACTACACATTTGTACTTTACATTAGTTATTATATGAGCATATTTACAATCGACCCGAAAATAAATAAATAAATAAATAAATTCAACATCTGCAGGAAAAAACAAAAAGGTGGGGGAGGAATTATTCAATATAAGTTTGTACTAGTTAACATGTGTTTAATGCTTAAAACACGACTAAGATATAGTATGACAGACATATGCATTGAAGGTCAAATAATGGACTATATTTAGTATCGACTAGGGATTGGATTAAATGAATGTATTATTTCGACCAATTATATTATAAATAGAAGTGACCAATCAAAATAAAGTACTTTTATTGGATTATGATTTGTTAAAATTTGTGTCATTTCAATTCAATCTACTTATTGTGAAGGTTTGTGATTGTGGATATTATTCATAATGAAGATACCTTCCAATGTTCAATGTAATCATTTCATGTATACATTTTTCGTTATTCAATACTATTTGATTTATTAATGAAATGGGAACTCTTGTTGGGCAATGGTATAATTTAGGAAGTAATTGTACTGGTTCTCTTGGAGACTTAAATAATTGTGGATATTCATCAAACACCAGTGAAGAATTTATTCAACAAAATTGGGATACTGAATCGAATAATATATCATTTCCATCTTGGATGTCCAAGAGTAATCATCAAACTATGGATCTTGATGAAAGATCATTGAAAACATCATTTATGAATAGTCTTATTTTAGATATGCAAGATTTTTCGAAAACTGATATTTTTACAGAAACATCGAATAGTCATAATTCTGCAAATTTACTTAGTTTAACACAATTATTGGGATTAAGTCGTCTAATGAACTTTATTATGTATAAATCTCGTCAAACTAATACAGATGCTGAACTTGTTGGAAATGTCCATCAACGTTCATTTACAGATTATATTTTTGCACAATCTCAATTAGAGCGAAAAGCTAGAAGACGTAGTCATTACCCTATATTAAAAACTTTTTCCCATTCGAATTCATTAAATGCTAGTTTAACAAGTATAGTTGAAGCTGATCATTTTGTACATTCTAAATGGGATATAATTGAAACTTATTTCAGTAAACGATGCAGACGTCGTCACTGTAACAGTGAAAGTGGTTTATTCTCACTTGAAGATAACTTATCCTCACTATTCTTACATGATATTGAATATACTAAAAATAAGAATGATAATGAAGAAGATAAACAAAATCTAAGTACTAATATTAAAACATCAATACATCTAGAAGAAGAAGAAGCACAAAATATTTCATCAACAAGCTTAGACTTGAAAACAAACAACTTTGGAGAGATGGAGACAAACAATGAAAATGCTTGTTCACATTATCAATCCGAAGATGATAATTGCCTTTCACTTATAAATAAACAAAATGAATTATTATTAGTAAATACAAATGAAAATGATAATCAATTTTCTCTGTCAGCTGAAAATCTAAACCCCAATTGTATAAATGAATTACAAAATGAACTATCTTTACTAAACATTACAAATTCAATTGAATCAAACAATGAACCTGTAAATAACATTGTGAATAAGCCAATTACACGTTCATCAACATCGAAAAATAATATGAAATTAAATAAATCTGTATCATTTGCTGATGAAGTTGGAAAATCTTTAACTGAAATATTTACACTATGCGATGATGATGAATTCTATAATGGATTTTCAGGTATCATTTTGAATGGTTTAGTCTTTGTAAAAGTACATAAATTATTCTTTATTTATTTATTTATTTATGATCTTCGAAACATTGCTCGTATATCATGGGACCATCGAGTAAGTAACACAGTTGTTAGGAAACGGGTACTAGGTAAGGATGGCAAATCAATCGATGAAGTAGTGAAACTTCATCAGTTGAGATGGCTGGGACACGTGTTACGTATGCCCAACGACCGACTGCCTCGACGTGCGATGTTCAGTGGTATAGGAGTAGGTTGGAAGAAAGCTAAGGGCGGCCAGACCAAAACATGGCACAAATCCATGAAGTCACTGACAAGTGGTCTGAGTCATGTTGGTAGGTGTAGACTACCTGGTTGGGGACCGCGAGATCATAGCAACCGATGGTTAGAGACCCTGAATGACATGGCTCAAAATCGTTTGCAATGGCGCAGGTGCATCCACTCTCTGTGTTCTCCCAAATTCTAATCTTCTGAATTCTTCATGTCCCTTTTTTTCCTCTTTCCAAATTTATTTCACTAGATTATACTCTTTAAATAACATCTCCAAACCCTAATCTTCCCGATTACTGCTTATACTCTTATTACCTCTACTACTATGGGATTTGAATCGACAACTGCATCTCTGTGCTAAGGTGGTGTGGCAACTCGAACTGATGTACGTACGTACGAAGTTCTACGTTGTTACTGACTGACTGACTGACTATTTATTTATGAACTGAAGTCAACTGAGGAACAGTTTGAAAACCATAAAACACTGATGCTAATCTGTCAGGGAAAAAAAATCAATTTACTTACTGAACTAATCTACAAAGTCTACTCAACTATGTAATAATCGTATATTCATTAATGACTCACTTCAATAATAATTTTTGTCATTCTAGTAAATTTATGTTTGATGGAGTTCAATCATGTAATAGATTCATCCCATGAGAATGTTCATGGTTTAACATGAAGAAGTTTACCTTGAGAAATTTGAACTTTTGAGTTCTATCCAAATGGTAACACGTCTGTTATACAATCTGGAAATCCTGGCTTCGAGATCTGGGAAGGTCAGGGTTTACGTTACTGAACATTCCAAAACTAGGGTCACAACAGCTGTCTATTGCTATATGCTTTTTAACGATTCCTCAGCTAATTTTACCCAAAATTTGACATCAATCGATGTAATCACTGGTCGCTGGTTTAAGACGTGTTGGAAGATGTACATTATTTAGTCTATACGAGAACAGCGATTAATGGTTGAAGACGTTGTGAGACTGCTCAAAATCGACCACCATGGCACAGATGAATTTATTCTTTATCTTCTTATATATATTGAGTTCCAGTATTCCTTCATCCATACCTTTTCACTCTGTTTTTTTTCAAACCATGTTCTCAATGCGTATTCCTTCTTCCCACGATTACTACCAGATAATTTCAACTTCCTTAGTATTCATTGTATTAATTTTTCTGGTGATAATGTAGTATGGCAGCTTGGTTAAAGATGAATTCATCCCAGGTACTATGTTGATTATCACTGATTGACTGACATTAAACTAAGCCGTGAAACCTACCTGACTAAACAAATAACTGTAGACAGAAGTTAAAACTTCAATAGTATCTGATATTTTGTTTAGTAACAGATCAGTAACTACCACTATGATGACCATATTTTAATTTCGTTCGATCATCATTTCGTTGTAAAACATCTCACTCAATGTAATTAACCCAGGAGTGATAGGTCCTGGGTTTGAATCTCACAAAGCGGGATTGTAGACACGCACTGCTGAAGGTTCCCACAGTAAGACGAAACGGCCGTCCAATGCTTCCAGGTTTTCCAGGGTGGTCTAGCTTCAACTGACTCATGATCTCAACTGTTATAATTAGTTATTCATTATTTAAAAATTAATCTTTTTCCGGTAACTTCATGAATTAAAAGTTCTATGAATAATTTAAGCTGAAATGGAAATTTTAGTTAAGTTTGAACAGATAAAATTACTTGTATTGTCTGTGGACGTTTGATTAATTTAAAGTTATCATTTGAGGAATAAACCACTGATAACCAGAAAACGACGAATAGCTCCTTTCGTATAATTTGAAACTCTGAAAATTCAAACATGCAACCTCAAGACATAATCAAACAGGGAAAATCGGATTTTTGAAAATATCAGGATACTTTTCAATCACTTGGTCTAATGATGTCTATTTCATTCAATCTAAAATTTATATTGCTCAGATATGATGAATGAAAAAGTACTCTAGGTGAGTATTAATATCAGTTAGGTAAAAAAGTTAGTTCGAATATCTTGAATTGATAAATATAAATTATAACTTCACCAACGTTTAAAGAGATCGGTTCTCATTCAGCGGGATATGAAAATCATAAAATCCTTGAAATATGTTATGGTTCACAACTGAGATTTATAAGCAATGAACTAATGTCACAATTTGGAGGCGTTATAACTGCTTATTTCACTAAACATGTTACGTCGCTATCAGTATTTACTGGACATAAAACAAAAATGAATGAACCATACATTTTACAATTTAATTGATTCTTACAGTGGTATTATCTTTATTTACGGTAACAATTAATGAAATTGTCCAAGTAGAGAACCATTTTAGTAAGATCGTTTTTCCAATGAGAATAAAAATCAATTGTATAAGACAACACTACATAAGACAGCAATAACAATTACTATTTATTTAAACACACAAACATTGGTACATTGGGGCACCAAAATATATTTCCATCACATAAATCATCAGATTTTTGCATGGAATGGATTACTTCCCGGGAGCCAAAAACAGAGCAGGTGGTCTTCGTGGGGACTCACTCCCTCACCCCTTGACTCAAAGATCTAATCCGCTAGGCAGTGGAGCAACGTTAGGAGATAATCCAATTCATTTGCGTATAAATAAAAAAACTTATCAGCCAAGTGCATATAGAACCTTGGAAAAGATAATGTCATCACAAACACTCAAGCTTCCTTCACTCGATGTAGACCTAAGAATTGATAACACTATGATATTAACTTTAAATGACTATATTACAGACTTTCTACTGATTACGTTTAGTCATTCAACACTTACTTACTTGCTTACATACTGACTTACGCCTGTTAGCCGTCATCGAGGACCATAGGCCACTCACCAGCATTCTCCGTCCAACTCTGTCCTAGACAATCCTTTTCAGTTGTTTACAGTTGCTATCAATCCTTTTGATGTCTTCCGATTCCCAATGTAGTGTGTTCTTCAGCCTTCCACTTTTCCGTTTCCCTTCAGTATTCCAATTTAGCTCTTGCCTCGTGATGTAGTTTGGTGATTCCTTCAATGTATGTCCTACCCATTTCTAACTCCCTTTCCTTATTTCCTATTCAGATGGGAGCCAGTTTGTTCTCTTCCATAGTAAGTTGTTATTGATGATATCCGGTCAACGGACATTGAGTATCTTGAGTAGAAAACTGTAGTGGTTCTTCAAGTTTCATTTCCGTACAATAGAATTGTCTTGACATTCGTATTGAAGATTCTGACTGGATGTTGGCTTTCAGACAGTTGTTTTGAGTTCTATATGTTATTCAATTGTAAAAATCCTACCCTTACTTTGCCAATCCTTGTCTTTAGGTCTGCATTGAATCCTCCGTGTTCATCGATGATAATACTGCTCAGGTACGTAAAGCTTTCTACCTCTTACAGAGCTTCCCCACCAAATGTGATTGGGTTGGAGTTTATTGTGTCGTATTTGAGGATCTTACTTCTTCTATTATGTGTGTTGAGGCCTACTGTTAGATCCTGATAAGCATAATGAATGGTAACTTTTAGGATCCATTATGTACCAATACTATACGTATATTTTTATCGTATAGTTGTTAATTAACTAAACTATTCATATACATGTCTCTCTTATTATGAGCTTTATTTTGACCTATGAACTGTTATTATACGATTTTCCACTCTTGAATTATTTCCTGTCTATTAATCACTACCTCCCACATTCACAGTCACCATTGGCTAAATTTTGTACAAATCTTATTTTCTATTTTATGGTACGTTGTGGTCTGTTTGATTGGTATATAAACTCAGTATGTTTGAAATATAGGGATTCATATTGTATAGGCTGAGACTTGTGTTCTGGACTTAACTGGCTGGGCTAGGCAGGAAGCAGGACCAATCAGGAATCTAGACTGCTCATACGGGTTTACGCATCATTGGTCCGATCCATAAGTCACTGCTCTTTAATCGGCAGTCACAAGTTATAACACCTACTGATGTAGAGGCGTCTGTAACACTGGCTGTCTTCACTTGAATTTGTTGGTGTGTATGGAATAAAAGAAGTAGGTGATCTGGGAAGTCCAAATCGTCCACCTGCATACAACCTATCCTTTTAATCCCGTGCTTCTCTTCAGATGTCGAAGTCTTCATAATGAAATCAACCATCAGAAGAACGGTAAAGTGGGATAGTAGACAGCCTTTTCTGACTCCGGTCCTCAATTGAAATACGTCTGTCAGCTGTTTTCCATGTACGACTTTGCAGTGTAGTCTGTCGGATGAATTCCAAATGATATTGAAGGTCTCAGGTACACTATAGTATCGAAGAAGGTTCCACTGTACATGCTGTCAAATGCTTTCTCATAGTCAAGGAAGAGGCAACACACTATTAGCAGTACCAGGAGAGGTTTTCAATAGAATATCGTTGGACCGGATAGATGCTCAACTTCGAGATTAACAGACTGGATTCCGTAAGAATCGATTGTGCACAGACCAAATCATGAATGGGATTCGTCACTATACACTCAACAGTAAACAGTATACAATTTGGTGTCGAAACGAGATGATTTTGTCTTTATCACTATCATCATCGGTGACCTGAAAGTAAAGGAGCTCACCTTCGGTCACTTAGCCATAGGTTCAAATCCCATTCCAACTGCTTCGTTCTTGTTAACCTGATAGTATCATTAGCCTTCACAATTCACGTGTGACTCATACTCATGTACCCGGCCAACAAACTAAATGATCCCTTCTTTGTATTGATTAATATCGTACTGTACTCCCCAGTACTGAATGATGATCAGCTCAAAGTGGTTATCACGGTACTATGAAGTAGTTTGAGATAGGAATATAAACTTATAGATTACAGCTCAGTAATCTAAAATGTAATGTACTCTCAGATAGAAGTGGAAGTCCTAGGTCTAATCTCTGTCATATCTAAGTGTCCGTATTCCTAATGGGTCTAAAACTAGAATGAGTCAATTGTTTAAAGTTTGCCTTATTGTTTTGTAATGATCTAATTAATATCAGTGAACTATTTTCAAATACCTACTTTCTTAGTAGTCAATATGACTGGCTAATGAATGATATATTGATTTCGTTTTGAATATGTTGCTGTAATCTACGTTAACGGTTAACCGGTAAGTATTATTAATAATATAACCATATATATTCTGCAACAACTATAGATATTTTCTATAGTCTAACCTGATATAGTTTACACTGCTTTTAGTGAAATCCAATTCTAATTCTAATGTCAACTTTAATGAGATGATTTAATCATCTTATTAAGATTAATATAAATCTCTAGATTAACTGACTATATAGCTTGTCATTATTATTCTCAATCATCTTATAAGTAAATGGTAGTGTAATTAACATTACTCCATATTATTATAAGATTATATATATAGAGATAGATAAACTTATTTATTTGATCATGTTATTAAATGACTCAATTAGTTAAATCTAAAAAATCACTCGATACACATAAATCACACTGAATTGTTGTGATTCTTTTACACCATGTTATAACATCACTTGTTCATTTTTCCTTATATTCCATTATATAGTTTAGTATGTGAATATTAGTTAGTAAATAAATTACTATACAAGGCTTAGTCATTGAAAAACCAAACTTGATCATTGTAACTGTGACTTCATTGTATATACAGTTCCTTTTTTCCATTTTCTCTTTTTTTTTACAACTGTAATAATCAGTGTTGTTGGTTAAGCATACATGTAGATATATAATAACCAAACTGGTGTATCATTCTATACGCATAATAAATGGTACATAGAAACTATGTATGTATGATCGATAAAGGTTAACGAAAAAACAAAACAATACAACATATTATACATTTCTATTTTATTAATTTCTTTTACACACTACTTCAGCATAAGTGGTATGATTTCGTTAACTAGTTATGGGATTGTTACAGTATGTATGAAAGAATAAGAATTTTACTTCTGGAAACTTATCTAGTACATGAGATATGTTTTAAAGAATGAAGGTATATTAATATTAAGACTAGTTAGTATTTCTTGGCCATATAGAATAGGTATACTAAGTGTGATAATGCAGTTGACATTCGTTAATATTATTTTGGAACTTTTTTATTACTAATCAAAATATAGGTTGTAATTTCTAATAGAGAGAGGATAAGCTTCCCATTGATGTCGACAATAAGCTTCTTAGTAAATTTGATATTTAATGTCTCCATTTACTGAATATCAAATAATGTATATTGTGACGTAGTTATTAGCTTAATAATTACAATTTACTATTCGGTAAGCAAACTTTCAATTGCTTTGAAGAATTGAACATAGTACTGATTAACATATGGTAGTCAAATACTATACAGAAATAGTAAACTTTAAAAATATTAGTGGAAATACTTACACTAAACATGTTCATCAATGAATTAGAATGTTGTTACTTATTTAACGTGAAAATGATTCAATCGTTACACTTTTCAAATTATATACAAATATTTTGGTTCATAGAAGTTGAAAATACCTGACTCCGACCTTTTGTCTAATAAATCATCATCATCATCAGTGTTCACGAAAATCTGTAGTGGCTGTGCTTCGTTAACCAATCACCCTCGTAACCGTTATCATATAATCATCAACGTTGTTTGAAATCAGAAGACAAAGAGAAGCAGCGACTACAGTTTTATTAGTAGATAACTCAGACCACAAAGCAATGAAGCGAATGAGTGAATTCGCCAGTCGAGAGTGTAGGCTGTTAAATGTACATGTATACATATAGGGAAATGAATGGATCATCGAATCAATTAAGCAGTTAATAATAAAGCTAGCAGAATGAATATATGCGTAGGCGGTAAGAAATGTTCAAGCATACATATTTCATACAAGCACAACAATAATTAAGGTACAATAAGTTGTTATAGTACGAATGACTTTGTCCGCTAAATAAGTTAACAAAAAGGGGATTAACTGAGAGCAAACTCAATTGCATGTGAGTTGCTATAGGTCATTGAATATCATAGCAACAAATTAAAAAAATTAATCCAAGCTTTAAATTAGCATTATTATGAAACATACTTCTACAATACTAAAAGCTATCGGTTAAATACATGAACTGAAAGTGAGGTCATAGTTTCAATTTTTATGCTTACAACTTATTTTGACAGATAAGGCTGATGTATCACAACAATGAATTCATGTAATATATCGTGAATAATATATATTCATGTGTATAGATTAATTAAAATATGTATGAACTGGTTTTTGTTAGATTAACATACGAGATCTTAACTTATCACTTTAGAGAATAAAATATGACATAATTATATTTATTTGTAAATCTCTAACAATGATATACATAATTATAAACTTCGTGATCCTGTCATGTAATATGGAATAGTTTTATATCTTTCGCAAACAATTTAATACAAATCATAAGGTATAAAGTAAACACTATACTCAGAATGTTTATTTTAAAACAGAATAATTCCTGTGTTAGTTAGTTGAACGCGATCGGTTGGAGACATTAGATCAAAGCTTTATGGTATTTAATACTTTTCAACAGTGTGTTTCTGCAGTCGTGAGGGAATTGATTTCCTCTATGAGATTGAAATATATGTTTCCCAGTATCAGATTCATAAATGTTACTGTAGTGAACAAGAACACAAGTGGGGACACTCGTCCTTCATTTAAACAGTTGCTCTTCCAGTGGTTCTGCTTGCTATGCCACGCTCTCCGCCAAAATGTCGAGTCTGCGTTGCGCTAGCCTCCATAGCTCCGTCGACCCGCCGAGCCACCAAAATCCGATCTCCACCCGGGACGTTCGACGGCTGCACTCCAACGACTTGCTGAGCCATCTAAATTCGATATCCGCACAACACCCGCATGTCCCTTTGCTCCTTTCCGTCGACAGCACCCGCCACAGCCAACGCCGCCATACAAGAACACTCCACTCGACGTCACCTCTCCGCACCAGACCATTTCGTCTAGCAACTTAGCTCCAGGTCCGCAACGGTGTCCGCAGGACAGTACGCTTCCCTCCCCTTCTGGTTGGCAGCGACACCAAATGTGGTGAACGAGAACACAAGCGGCGATAATCGAATATACTTGGATACAATATTACAGAATTTCTTAGTAAAATCTAAGAACCATACAGTAAATAATTCATTTGCAAAATATCAGTCAATCGTCTCAGACTTCATTTTTCCTTCGTTTCAACACTAATCATTCTCTGTTTTCGTTCTCTTTTCTTTGATCTTCTTAACCTTCTGCCGCCAGGTATTTTACTTTCGATTGATGATACATATTTTTATTTTTATTCTATTTATTCTAACACATAGATATTGGTACAAGGAGGCACCAAATATATATGCGCCCCACAGATCTCATTTGATATATGTGAGGGCTGTGATACTACCCAGGTGCGAAAACCGAAACAGGTGGTTTTCTTAATAGGCCATTCCCCGAGCCTTCGACCTGAAGGTCTGATCCACAAGGCAGTGGAGCATCGTAAGGAGTGCAGTCCCATGGTAGCCGGTGACCAACAATTGGTTGATACGCCATTTGTTTCCTCAGGATACTGAAGCCCATGTGCACGATTGGTTTGAAATCAGGTTTTTCCAACTCCCCTAGGTAGACTCTCCATGTTCACCAACCCGGTTAAAGCTCCGTGCATACGCTTTTCGTCCTCTTAATCTGATAAACAACACCGGTGCAGCGAGAAGCCAGTGAGTAGGACTTCCCCAGCAGAGGCTATATATGCATGGCCATGTGAGAGCATTTCGAGAGGGAGAGCGGACTCCCCCCACTCTCGGCGGTACCAGGGCATTCGGGGGCGACATCAGTAGCACACGCTACACATCGGACGTTGATGACCTGGCGGGTCAATGGTGCTATAGAGGTCAGAGGGTAGCAGACTCGACGTTTTGACGGGGAGCTTGGCACAAACTGTCTGAATTCAGTATGTTTGTGGTAAAAATATTTTCCTCTACTTTACTCTCCATCCGTGGTACATAATTATTTAACGTAACGTACTTATATTATAAGTGTATGTTTATAGGTATTCTCAAAAGATAGCTATACTGTAGGCAACATCTTGAAGCGATGCTATTTGTTCGATTAGATTTTGAACCTGCATCACTTTAAGCAACATAATCAAATGTAATTTACCACATACTCAAGATGAGAAGAACTGTCAATTGAATTGTCATATATTCAGTTGACAGTATATTACTTTGGGTAGACAAAACTGATTAGTAGTAAATCTGAATTCATCAAAGTAGTAGTCACAAAAGTTCAAAAAATATCTAGGATAAATCGATAGGAATAACGGAATGCTATATGTATAACACCTCCTGCAAAGTTATTGTAGGGATAACTTTGTGGCACCTATTAGACATAGGATAATATCAATACTTGTGCAGAATTTAAAGTAAAATCTAACAACTGTATTAAACACTTACTTACGCCTGTTAGCCGTCATCGAGGAGCATAGGCCACTCACCAGCATTCTCCATCCAACTCTGTCCTAGACAATCCTTTTCAGTTGTTTCCAGTTGCTATCCATCCTTTTGATGCCTTCTTCCGATTCCCGATGTAGTGTGTTCTTCAGCCTTCTACTTTTCCGTTTCCCTTCAGTATTCCAAGTTAGCACTTGCCTCGTGATGTATTTTGGTGATTTCCTCAATACATACCCTTCCATCATTTTTTCCTTCAGATGGAAGCTGTTTTGTTCTCTCCCACAGTAGGCTGTTGCTGATGCTGTCTGGTCAACAGCTATATTAAATACATTCAGATAAATAGTAATCAATTCCATAAAAAGCTTCATATCTCACTTTCATATAAGAAATAAAATATAGTTTAACTATGTTTTATTGGGTAATTATAATTGTCTTACATTTTAGCCCCTTTATGTAATCTCAGATACTTATAAGGTTATATGGTTTACTTTAGTTGAGTATATCTCAACTTGATTACTAGTTATTATTATTATTAGTAGTAGTAGTCCATCTCAACTCATTTTCGTTGGAATGTTAAATTTTTTCATGAATGAGTATAAAAATGTTTCAAATACAGGTTTACAGTACCGTTCTGACTAATTTTCTTTTGCATTTTCGATTAGTTCTATGGTATTGAGCTTCAGTAATAAGTTCATCCGGTAAAATACATAATTCGTTGTTTCCTAATTTTCTTTTTTTCCTTTAATAATAACTTCAAACCATTTTCAACTGAACAAAAATCCCTTTGAAATTGATGAAATGAATATTATTATAAAAGAGGAAAACTAGATGTATGTAGCTTTATTACAAAACTATCATTTGTCTGTATGTATATATGTATGTTATACAGTGAAATTTGTCCTTATAATCATCAGTTAATACGTAACCATTGTACTATGTATTATGGTACTGTTTTCCGGCTGATATATATCTATTTATAAATTAGTATCTTTCACACTATACTTTTAATCATTAAATTTCTTACTTAATACAACTTTGCATAATTAGATTTAAACAATAAGATATTATCACTACCTTTTGCTCTACAATAGATAGATGGATTCAAGTTAGATATATTATTGTAGAATTGATAAAGAAGTTCATTATACTACAATCTACTTGAATGACTCTCTTTGTATCATGTAGTTTCATTAAAGAATGAGACAAATCAAAAGAAAACAGTAGTCTACACATAGATCTCAATTAGAAAATCTGTTTGTTAAGTTATCAATTAAAATCTATACACATTACAAATATATTTCAGTTTAGGTATTGTGGAGATTGTTAAGTTTTTGATTGAAATCATGAGTCAATTGAAGCTAGACCACCATGGAAAACCTGAAAGCATTGGACGGCCGTTTCGTCCTATTATGGGACTCCTCAGCAGTATGCATCTACGACCCCGCACCCCGCGAGATTCGAACCCAGGATCGTGGATGCGCACTGCTGAGAAGTTCCATACTAGGACGAAACGGCCGTCCAATGCTTTCAGGTTTTCCATGGTGGTCTAGCTTCAATTGACTCATGATTTCAATCAAAAAACTATATTTCAGTAGTATTTTACACCTCATTTATTTGTAAAAAGTCTATTTTAATCAAAAACGGATTACCTTAAAGTATAAACATTTCTATAAACTTTGTTTTATTAATCTAATTATATTATATTTCCTGAATAATATTATTAACAATAAAGTTAACCTGAACTTAGATCTTATATCACGTGTTCTGTATAATCAACATAAACATTACTAGTTATATTAATCAACAATGGAACTATGAAAACAAAACATGATTATCCCTTTGAACTCAAACTGAATATATTTGTGAATGTAAAGTAACATATACCTAATCAAATATACAAACTACCTACTATTGTGTATACAATTCTGTTTAGATACGGTAAAATATGGTGTGATATATCTGTGTGTTTTACATTAGCTTGAGAAATACCACTAACAAAAACACAACAACAACAACAACATTATAATTTTTCAACATTTTATGAACTGAAATCAAATGATAGATAGTGGCTAGCAGTGAAATCCAAGACGCACGTTTCGTCTTATATGGGACTTATCAACTGGATGTACCTACATTCCAGAGTTGATGTTCACTCCAGGAATTGAATCAAGTAATATTCACTTCAAACGCTATCGCGTTATCCACTTGCTTATCCTTGCTTAAAAACCCTATGACTTAAGGCTATATCTAGGTTATCCGCACAGGATACACATATGTCAACAAGAGACTGATTAATTGCAGTCCTAAATAAAAATGGAAAGATACAAGTAAAACAACACCAAGTGAATTTAAAATCAAATGGTTTCTAATTAATTCAGCCGGTACATTCTCCTATTTCATATCATTTCAATTGTGATTTAGGATGACAATTATTCATTAGTTTATTTATCTACTATGTATCACTTCAGTGCTCTTTAAATTTCAGTACATTTGCAATAAAAACTTTCTTGAATGAAGTGATTCACTTCCAATCAATGAATTTAAGGTACTCTTCTCTTTAAAAAATTTATTTCTAATAATAAATAGAGCATAATACCCATAGATTTTGATATAGGGAGATCGGTTATGAACACAGTTATCTTGATTGCTGTTAGAGGTATGAGGGCGGTTTTCACTTCCCAATTGCCAACACCGTGGAAGGGTTGCTCTAGAGGTACCCGAAAAGATTGGATTGAGGTGGCCCTAATGACCTGAGTGCGTGACCGCAGTACCCAAGAGACAACTACTTAAGGTCGTTCACACACGACCTTCTTGTGAGCAATTTTCGTATGAGCTCCGTACTTGTTGAAACCTTACCATCGGAGACGGGAATCCGTAGGATAAGGTGAGGTGTACATTTTTAGGGTTGACCTTTTCTAATCCCCCTTTTTATGGGAAGGCAGCATTGCTGTTATGCTGGTTGTTTGAAAGAAACACCTTACTGCCGTCACACCTCTGTACATTCAGCAGTGCGACTTCTCTCTAGGATCTTGAGTTTGCTGCTTTCAATCTTACCTCTCTTCAACCAATCTGCCTGGAATGGTAGGACCTTGAGGAACAATCGTTCCAGCCAATATAGTTCGATTGGTCTATTACGATTGGCAAGCCCGACCACCAGGTCAAGGTAGCAGCAACGGTCGGGCGTGATATAGAGGGACTGACATCAATACTATCGGTAATATCTGCCTTCTAACATAGCTAAACTCCCTTAATCATAGATTCTTATTTGAACGTTCAGTATACTATTGAAAATTAATCACTTGTCAACATATAATTATCAATCAGAATAGAAAAATTTTCAAAATACAAGTGAATTCTTTATTAATTAGTCATAGTGCTTATAGATACCATGTGTATTCTTTAGTTCCTTACTCTATCCATTTCTAATTTGGTCATCAAATTTAATTTGTTAAGTAAGCTTACACTGTTCATTTAAAAGATGATGAAACTCATAGGTGGACTTTGACTTAACTGAATACGTTCAATTATTCACACTAAATAGCCTTGATTCTTTTTACTTTAATTTCCGCTTGAAATGTGTCACAATTTGTCTACTGTTTTTTTTTCTTGCAATATTATCTGATAAACATTGTATTTTTGATAGACAACAGCATTTCCTCATACACATAAATATCTATCACTACCACGGATACAAAACTTTAGTGATATATGCGGTGGTGAAGAATATTTGTAGCTCGAAATGAGAATTTTGAGGGAGTTTTATTCTCTAGGCTGGATGATTTATTCGTAAAGCTTTCATTGCCTTCCTTGACCACATCATCAGCACACAATTCAATAACAAGTGAATCAATAAAAATTCTCTACAGGTGATTGGATGCTTGTTTTGTTGACCTAGAATTTAGATGGTTATTGTTCATAGGTGTATGACCGTTGTTTACCTATTTGTTTTTATTGTTTTCATTCCTAACCTTGGAGCTCTGTATCCTTTCCCCTTCCAGTTAATAGATCTAGTCAAGAGACAATGAAATTTCACGATTTTGAGACGGCGGAGAAGATTTGTAGCTCAGGAGGATAATTTAGGTGGAGTTTCGTTCTCTGAGCTGAATGGTTCAGTCATGGAGTTTTAATCGTTCGTCTCAACGACACCATCAGCACGAACTCCAGGTAGAAGTGAAGTGTCCGAATTTTTTCACCTATGACTCACAGCTTGTCTTGCAGACCTCAATCGGGATTGACTACTGTTGACCTTACCCTGTCATTGTTTACTTCTTTATTTTGTATCTCCCACTATTGATTTGATTCTTGGTCCTATATTTGTCTATAATCTTTCTGATTGGTTGATAAATTGGATCAATTTCAATATGTGTGTTAGTTACTGATTGACCTGAGTGCCAAGCCTCTAAAAATTCTCTAGTGTTTGTAGAATTGCCTCCATCTAAGATTTCAAAATTCTCCAAGTTGAACGTTTGCTCACAGTTGTCCACATGCACTGGTATAAGCGAGGATATATTATGGCGTTTCACCACTAATTGATTTTCGTGCAAGCAAAGATGAAGAGGGCGTCCACTTTTTCCGATGTAGAGTTTTTCGTAGTTGGGACAATTTATTTTGTAGATGGTGTTCGGTTTTTCTTTTATCATTTCGTCCTTTGGTTTGCATATAATTGATTGGAGTGATTTTTTTGGATTGTATGCAACACCCTTTCCAAAATGCTTCAACAATCTCGTTGTAATTTGTGACATGCTCTTTATATATGCTAAGACAATCCGTTCGTTGGTTTCTGTACCTGATTTTGTTTCTGCCTATGCATCTGGTTGGTATTTTTGATTAAGCTGATTGGGTAGTCATTCTTTTAAAAGATAGTGTTTAAATATTTTTCTTCATTTTACCGCACTGTGTTTCTGTGTGTCCTCACCCTCTTGAACAGAGTTTTTACGCAATTGATTTTGTGAGCTCTTGGGTTATCGCTACTGTAATTGAGAATTTGATCTGTGTGGATCGGCTTCCGATATACTTGAATCTCCAGTTTTCCTAGGTCGGTTCTGGTGATTCATACATTTAAGAATGTTAGTTTGTTGTTTGGCTTCTGTTCCATTGCGAACCTGATTGCGAATCAGATTGTAGTTATTTTCCAGCTCGTCGTTTTTGATGATGACAAATGTGTCGTCTACATAATGAATCCAAGTTTTTGGTTTGATCACTACTAAAATCTAGGCTTCCAGTCTCTGGATCACTGCTTTTACAATAAGTTTTGATATTGATGATCCCATCGGTTTTCCTTTCGTTTGTTCGTAGATTTTGTTGTTGAATTGGGAATATGTTGTTAAGCATGAATCGATGAGTTCTAGTAAACTTTGACTTTAAAGTTTCGTGTACTTTGAGAGATTTATTTCGGTGACGAGAAGCAGGGATAGAGTTTCCTTTGATAAACTTGATTCGATTGAGGTGAATAAGACTGTTACATCAAAGTGTATTATCAGTCCGTCGTCGTTGATTTAAATGTTCCTAATTTTATACAGGAATTGGATAGAAGATTTGATAGAGTGATTAGTTGGATCCACTAATTGTTTAAATATTCGTGAAATTTCTCTTGACAAATTGTACGTTAGCGTTCCGGGGAGTGCTACAGTTGGACGTAGCGGGATGTTTGGTTTGTGTATTTTCATGAAACAATGTAATACGTTCTAAGGTAAACAATTCTTTCAACTTATGTTAATTATACCAAATCGATTTCGGAAAAGTCCCTCTGAAATGTAAGAGCTTTATAGACATTCTTTTGTCTTTTTCTCTATTACGTACGCCGATCAGCATTCTGCAACTCACTCTGTCCTCGGCTTTCCTTTCGAGTTCTATCGAATTTTTGTTCATTCTTCTCATATCTGCCTCCATTTCTCGACGTAATGTGTTCTTTCGTCATCCTCTCCTCCTCCTTCGGTTTTGAGGATTCCATGTGTGGGCTCGCCTTGTGACGTAGTTCGGTGCTTTTCTCAATGTGTGTCCTATCCACTTCCAGCGTTTCTTCCTGATTTCTTCCTCCACTGGAATCTGGTTTGTTCTCTCCCACAGTAGGTTGTCAGTGTCTCATAGTGTCTGGTCAACGGATTTCGCGTAGACAACTGTTAATAAACAGTTGTATCTTCTGGATGATGGCTTTCGTAGTTCTCCAAGTTTCCGTCTTATACAGCAGAACTGTGTTGACATTTGTTTTGAAAATTCTGACTTTGGTGTTGGTTGACAAACAGTTGTTTTGAGTTCCATATGTTCTTCAATTGTAGATATGTTGCTCTTGCTTGACCGATCCGCGTCTTCACATCTACATCATATCCATCGTGTTCATCAATCATGCTACCCAGATATGTAATGGTTTTTACATGCTCCAAATCTTCTCCATCAAATGTGTGATTCAACTGATGCCTGTTGTGTTGTATCAGAGAATCTTGTTTTTCCTTTTGTTTATGTTAAGACCTACTGTTACTGAGCAACGCCATCCTGTAGAAAACTAACTCACCAGAAAAAAATAATCAAAAAAAATCTCCACAAAACCCATTCTGATAATAATAATCAACTGCTCACTAGTGACTGACTTCAGGAGACACTCCTGGAGTTCTAGTGAGAAGTCGTTACCAGTGGAGTTCAACCAGGTCTGTTGTGAGATAGGAACTCACTGAAGACAATGGTGTACGGTGGCGCAACTTTGTGGATTAGTTAAAGTTAGACATTAACACCGTTGGATGCCGGCTCAGTGGTCTAATGGTTAAGTACTCGCGCGCGAAGCCAGTAGGTCCTGGGTTCGTGGATGCGCACTACTGAGGAGTCCCATACTAGGACGAAACGGCCGTCCAGGTTTTCCATGCTGGTCTAGCTTCAATTGGCTCATGATTTCAACCTGTGAAATTTCTAAAAACTCCACAAAACCTATTCTGATAATCAATTAATTATTAATAATAATAATAATTATTATTATTAATCTATATAATAATCCATATTATTTCGCTTTTATTATATTATAGAATCGGATACATTGGACAATTACAATTTTGGATCAATTAAAGACTATAAATCATATGATAATCAAAATAAACGTTCAAAATTTCAAATCTTTTACGGTGATGAATATTTTGATACTGAATCACCGGGTAAAACTCAGAATACATATGAAAACAACAACAACAATAATAATCAATTGATGAAATTCAATACTACTGATATGGAATCGCATTATATATGGAGTTTAACCTTTTCTCAACCAGCTTCACGTTATTATGAGTTTAGACAAAAACTTGAAACATTTATGATATCATTAGAAAGTATTAATATTATACAATCCAATACTACCCCTACTACTACTAATACTACTACTACTACTACTACTACCACTAATACTACTAATACTACTACTACTACCACTAATACTACTACTACTAATAATAATAATAATAAACCATTAACGTCTTATATTAGATTAAAGGGTACTATAAAAATAAAAAATATTTGTTATGATAAATTAGTTTATATACGTTTAACTAAAGATAATTGGAAAACTTTCATTGATTATCCAGCAGTTTATAGTTCACAATTATCATCTAGTACATGGTCAAATACAAAACGTTATGATACATTTATATTTAATATTCTAATAGAATCAAATCAACAATCTTTTAATCCAAATGATAAAATTGAATTTGCTATTTGTTTTATTGCATTCAATAATCATAATGATAAAACAGAATATTGGGATAATAATAATAATGAAAATTATATTATAGAACAACGTAAACTTCATCCACATTTAATCAATATAATGAATATCAATAATTCACAATCATCTAATCAAGATGATACACAAACAAATCAATTATCGATAATCGATAAATCATTAAATAATAACAATAACAATAATAATAATAATAATTGTACTATAGAATATAATATACCATCTTATACATTAGATTGTCGACCTAATTTTGATGGATTTACATCATTTACAAATTATAGAGCATGGAATCATTTCTCTGGTGAAACAAGTTATTATTAATATTCTATGAATGAATAGTTATTGATTTATTCTTGGTATAATTATGATTATGATTATTACTTTATTTGTTTCGCCTTATTATTTTTTCGCCTACTATTTCATTGTATAATTATAAATGACAATAATTTATTAATTCATGAGAATAGCAATGATGAAAAAAAATTTTCTTTTTCATTATTTTTAATGAATAATTCCAATCGATTTCAAAGTTCTCCTTCTTTTTTTTCTTTTCTTTTTTGTGAAATTCTTTTCTTTTTTTCTTTTTTCTTTTTTGTTTTACTGAAGGGAAAAAAACAATAAAAAACAATAAACTGCTAATTTTTTTTATTCTTCGTCATGTAGATGCCCTAATATTGTCTCTCCCTCCCCCTGTCCTCCGCTTTTTTTTTGAAAAAATTTTCTTTGTTCTTTATTCATTTCTTTTTTTATGTTTTTTTCTTATTTTGTATTTGAATGTGTGTGTTTTTTTTCTCTTCTTCATATTGTAGTTCGAATAGAAAATAATCGAGTTTTATTTTTAGTAGGGTTATTTTTTTGTTGTTGTTTATATTGAATCGTATAAGGTTCAATAATTGATGGAAACAAAACAAACAAAAAAGAATACTGGTCAACATTCAACTAATCTCTTGTTGTTATGCTTAGGGGAAATATTTGTACTTGTCCAATTAGAGATTGATTAAAGATCAATCTAATCGATTGCTATATGATAAACTTCAATTAGAAATGTTTTATTCACATTAAATACACTAGTTCATCTATGCATATGATTGTGCTATGAAATTTATAATGGGTCAATTTGTTTAGTTTTTGATGGAGTTTTGTTCTCTGAGCTGGATGACCAAACCATCCAGCTCAGAGAACAAAACTCCATCAAAATCATCCACCTGAGCTACAAATCTTCTCCACCATCTCAATTTGTTTAGTGTATTTCAGGTGTGCATATAATGTTTGCTGGTTAATAATTAAGAGCTGCAAGTTCACCATGCCATCTTTATAATACTAAATCTAATAAAACACTTATACTTATGCTCATGATAGGGGTGCGTGAATCCTGGACTTTTATATATCTGGTGTATGTGTAACTCATACCATATCCCTTGGGGATTAATCACATATGATCTCCATTGAAAACACATATTACTCCAGGGTATGTGTGGTGATAAATTAAAAAAATAGAAATATCAACAAAAGTTTACAAACCTTCATAGTAAAAACAGGGACTATGACGTTTGATTAGTGTTATATTTGAATTCATGTTACATTACATTTCTATATCCTTTTAATTTCTTAGACCATTGGTGAGCATTGGAGACAATCCCTATACTAGGACAAAAAAGTGACTCCTAATTTTTGATCAATCCTCTGGTAATATTCATAGAGTCATTAAAATTCAAAGAGTTATTCTTGAGATGATGGAGACCTTTCACTCGGGTGGACGATTTTGGTGGAGTTTCGTTCTTTGAGCTGAATGGTTTGGTCGTGGAGCTTTAATTGTTCCACCAAACGATGATGAAGCAACCGAGCTATACTGGCTGGAACAACCGTTCCTCAAGGTCCTACCATGTCAGACAGGTCGGTTGAAGAGCGGTAAGACTAAAAGCAACAAACCCAAGGTCCGAAGGCGAAGTCGTACTGCTGACTGTACAGAGGTGTGACAGCAGTAAGGTGTTTCCTTCAGACAACCAGCATGACAGCGATGCTGCCTTCCCACAAGGAGGGGTGGGGTTAGAAAAGGTCGACCCTAAAAATGCACACCTCGCCTTATCCCACGGATATCCGTCTCCGGCGGTAAGGTCCCAATAAGTACGGAGCTAACACAAAAATTACCCATAACAAGGTCGTGTGTGACCGACCTCAAGCAGTTGTCCCTTGGGCACTGCGGTCACGCTCTCAGGTCACTAAGACCACCTTTAATCCAAATTCCTTTTCAGGTACCTCCAGAAGAACCCTTCCACGGTGTGGGCAACCGGGAAGTGAAAACCGCCCTCATACCTCTAACAGCACTCAAGACCACTGTATTCATAATCAACCTTCCTCTTCAATTCCTATTATTCCTCCTACATCGACTTTCAACTTTAAATTTCCTCTCTCGGCTTCCACTTCAAGTGTCACCATAGCCAACGATTCTAGTGCGCAAAATACTGTCCCAGGTCTACTGAAACCTCGCTCCAAACTACACATTGGAGCCTTCAACGTACGAACCCTATGTCAAATCGGTCAGCAGGCTTCCTTGGCTAAAACCCTAGAGTCTCTTACCATTGACGTGTGCTGTGTCTCCGAAACACGCATACAGGATTCCAGTGTGGTCATTCACCTGACCTCACCTCGGCAAAACGGAGAGCCAACGAGGTACACCCTTCGTGTATCTGGTGACCCGATGGCAAGTTCTCGTGGACTGGCAGGTGTAGGCATAGCACTAAGCATGAGGGCCGAACAAGCACTGCTAGAGTGGATCCCCGTCAACAGTCGTCTATGTGCTGTTCGGCTGAACGGCTACGTAAGAACTCGGAAGGATAGGGACACACGTCGTTGCCTTTTTGTCGTTTCTGCCTACGCTCCCACTGACTGCAGCTCAGATGATGTGAAAGATGAATTTTACAGAAAGCTGTCCGAACTTCTTCAGAAAGCTAAACGCTCAGACATAGTACTCGTAGCAGGTGATTTTAATGCTCAGATAGGCAGTTTAAACCAAACAGAAAGGCATTTAGGTGAATATTTTAGTATTCCGACACAGCGAACAGACAACGGTGAGCGTCTGCTGCAGCTATGTTCAGACAATCGTTTATTTTTAGCAAACACAAATTTTAAGCATAAGGAGAGACATCGTCTAACATGGCGACCCCCTACACCAAACCAACGATGGACTCAAATAGACCATATTGCCATCAGTCATCGTTGGAGAGGGTCGGTAGAAGATTGTCGCTCATTCTGGAGTACCTGCTTGGACTCCGACCATGCCCTAATACGGGCACGCATCTGCTTGCGCCTCACTGGACGCAAAAAAGCCACATTAAAAAGACCCGTTAGAACTGATTTGAGTAACGAGAAAACCAAAAGTAGGTTCCAGGAACAACTGAGGTCACACTTAGGTAGTTGTGAAGACGAGGCTGACCCAGATGTTGCTTGGAAGGGCATACAATCAGCTGTGGAAACAGCAGTGACATCTATTAGTGACTTAAACCACAGAGTTGCAAGGAACCAGTGGATTTCTTCAAGGTCTGTCACACTGATGGATTCTCGCAAACTCGTCCCATCAGGTCCTGAACATGATGAAGAGCGAAAACAAATCAGATCTAGGTTAAGAAAAAGTCTAAAGAACGACCGTGAGCAGTGGTGATTAACGAAAGCAAAAGAGATGGAAAAGGCGGCGACTATAGGGAACACAAGACAGCTTTACAGACTAATAAAAGAAACTGGAATTAGTAAGTCAAGTGTAAGTGAGATTATTTCGGAAAAAGATGATACTCTCATCTGCTCCCAGTTCAGACGTTTAGAACGATGGGCGGAACATTTTAGAGAACAGTTCAGCTGGCCTTCAGCTACTCTACAACTACCCTCCATTCCCAGACAGTGTGAATGGAACATTGAAATAGGTCCCCCTACTCTTGCTGAAGTTCAAAAGGCTATAGTTAATCTGAAACGAGGAAGGGCAGCTGGTCCAGATGGATTGGCTCCAGAGGTCTTTAAGGATGGTGGTCCAATTTTAGCGATTAAGTTGACTAATATTTTAGCTAAGATCTGGGAATTAGACTTTATTCCACCTGACTGGTCGCAATCACTTATCGTCCCAATATATAAGAAAGGGTCAAAATCATCCTGTGACAACCACAGAGGGATTAGTTTAACAAACATAGTATCTAAAATACTGGCCTCGATAATTATCAAACGCCTAACTAAGACTCGTGAACTACAAACTCGAGAGAACCAAGCTGGCTTTAGACCTGGTCGTGGCTGCATCGACCACATATTCACCATTCGTCAGGTTCTAGAACACAGGCATACCTATCGGCGTCCGACGATGGTGGTCTTTCTTGACTTAAAAGCAGCATTTGACTCGGTAGACCGCGAGACTCTGTGGCAGTGTCTGTCATTGAAAGGCGTACCTCAGAAGTACATAAACCTTGTGAAGGCTCTTTACTCGAACACTACTAGTCGAGTCAGGGCTTATGGCGAACTGTCATCTACTTTTGCAACTTCAAGTGGTGTCCGTCAAGGCTGTCCACTTTCTCCATTTTTGTTTAACTTCATCATAGACCTATTGATGGAAATAACACTCTCGTCGACTGAATTCTCGGGTATTGATCTCCTTCCAGGAGGTCCACTTATCGACTTAGAATACGCAGATGACATAGTCCTGTTTGGTGAAGACGCTGACAAAATGCAGAGTCTTCTGGTAGCACTAAGCAACAATGCCAGAATGTTTGGGATGCGCTTCTCTCCCTCTAAATGCAAGTTGTTGCTTCAGGACTGGTCTGCGTCAACACCTGAACTAAGGATAGGGAGTGAAGTAGTCGAACGCGTTGATAACTTCACTTATCTTGGAAGTGTGATCAGCCCTAATGGGTTGGTATCGGACGAAATCTCAGCACGGATTCGAAAAGCTCGTTTGGCTTTTGCCAACTTGCGTCACCTTTGGCGAAGGCGAGATATCCGTCTATCAATAAAAGGACGAGTATACTGCGCGGCAGTTCGTTCTGTTTTAATTTACGGCAGCGAAACATGGCCCTTAAGAGTAGAAGACACCCGTAAGCTACTAGTATTTGACCACAGATGCCTTAGAAATATTGCTGGCATCTGCTGGGATCACCGGGTAAGTAATAGTGAGGTTAGACGCAGGGTATTAGGGAATGGTGGTAAATCAGTTGATGAGGTTATGAATCTTCATCGACTGAGATGGTTGGGCCACGTATTACGTATGCCTGAACACCGATTACCACGACGTGCAATGCTAACCGGGGTAGGGGATGGTTGGAAGAAAGTTAGGGGCGGCCAAACCAAAACGTGGCATCATTGATTGAAGTCACTAACTTCTAGTATGAGCCATGTTGGTAGATGCAGACTACTTGGTTGGGGTCCGCGTGACTTTCATAACCAATGGTTGGAGACTCTTGGTGACATGGCTCAGAATCGATCACAGTGGCGTCGGTGTATACACTCCCTGTCTTCCCTTAAACTAAGAGACTAAAATCACTTCATTCTTTCTGTCTACGAACTAATTCTTTCTTCCTATACTATATCCTTATTGCGACCTTTGACCTAACCACTCCTATGAATCCGGTGTTCATCTTGCTGTGCTAATGAGGTATGGCAACCTGGACCGATGCACATATGTGCCTGGTCCTACGTTGTAGCTGACTGACTGACTGACTGACCAAACGAAATCAACGGCGCAAACTGTAGGTAGAAGTGAAGTATCCGAATTTTTCCATATGTGATTAACTGCCTGTCTTATAGAATTCGATCTTGATTGGTTAATAATGACCTTTAACCTGTCATTGTCTAAAACGTTATTTTGATCTGATTGTTGATCCCACATTTGTTCACAATTTTTCCAATGGTTTTGTTTAGAAGAAAAGTGAAAGCTCCAGGATTAAAACACTCAGCTCAGAAGCGAAACACCAGTATTCCCCAACAGAACACAACCATGAATTTACACTGGATCAAACTTTGAAGATGAATTATTTTCAAACCTTATTAGAACACCATTTCACATCTTATTGTGCGCCAAGTAGTTCAACTAGTTTTATGTGTTAAGATGGAAACAAGATCACAGGAAGAATTTTCTGTATAACTCGTAACGATAAGTAACTTTGTTGCATCGAATGACTACTGATCAACGCTAGAACATCGTGATAACTTCGGACCATTGGACTTGCGTTTCGTCCTATTATAGGACTTATCAGAAACGCATGTTCACAACCCGATTGCTAGTAATAGAAATTAGTACCTCTGGCCTAGCATACTGACGCCTAACCTCCTTGCAAAACTGAATAATCATACTCATGCATTATTAGTAGTACAATGTTGTTAAATTTTTGCTTGCATTCAACCATATGAGTGACTTGTGATTTCTCTTACAATAGTAGTATAACCTTGATCATAATCAGCTTATAAATTATTGTAGTGTTTTTGAATGAAACAAATCTAACTCAAAACTCACATGTACAGTGCACTTTACCTCTGTAAATACACACTTTCTGTGTGAATCAGTACCTTGTGATTAAGTGAACACCATTGAAGAAAACTGCATTGTTGACAAATCATTATCAATTTTTAAGCTAATATTTTGTTAATGTTAATTTCACCTTTTATAACCAGGCCTATCTTAACACATGATTGTGTTCCACTAATTATTTTGTAAGATTCATTAATAAAACAATGTTTTTTCAGACCATATTTAATCACCTTAAACAAGTTGATTATACAATAAGTCTGATACTGTGTTCCTTCTTAATGAAGAAATGTAAATACTACTTCGCCCCCAAGTGCCCTGGTACGACCGAGAGTGGGGAGAATCCATTCGCTCTCCCTCTCGAAACACTGTAACATGGCCATCCATATACAGCCACCGTAAGCATAGTTCTGCTCACTGCCTTCTCCCTACGGGGGTGCTGTTTACCGAATTAAGAGGACGAAAAGCGGGTGTACGGCGCTTAAACCGGGTCGGTGGATATGGGGGATCCACCTAAGGAAGTTGTAAAACCCTGATTTCAAACCAATGGTGTACATGGGCTCCAGGATCCTGGGGGAACAAAGGGTGTATGAATCTATTGTTAGTCACTGACTACCGTGGGACTGAATCTCCTGACGTCGCACCACTGCCTTCTGGATTAAACCTGTAGGTTAAAGGCTCGAGGTGTGGCTCCTTATGAAAACTACCTGTCTTGGTTTAGACACACGATCAATATTGCAGTCCTCACACAAATGTGTATTTTGTGTCTCCTTGTACCAATGTTTATGTTTAAATAAATAAATAGAATATTACTGTTAGTTATGCCAAAACCGATCTCGAAAATCCGAATAAGACAAATGACACAACGTGTTGTATAATACATTATATATATTTGCATGACGTATAACTCTAGGATTACTTGTTTAACCGTCGATACAATGATTAGCGTTCGGAAGCAAAATACAGTACTCTTTTCGTATTGAGCAGAGAATTATTGGTTTAAAAATGAACTTAATTGAATTTATCAGTTAACAGACTACAGTAAACTCACTTATCGAACTATAAATACTAATCAGATTTAAGATATTTAAGAAATACAATTGCAAAGAATCAGTAGGGGTGTGGTGCTTGCTACTTATATTGATATAAGTAGTATATGACGCGAGTCCGGAATATAATATCTGGCAGCAGAAGATTGGGAAAATCAAGAAAGAAAGAACGGGAATAGAAATCAATTAGTATAGAAATGCAAGAACAATGAAGTTTGAGACAATCATTGAACATTTTGCAAATTAAGTATTATAGTATGGTTTTTCTATTTTAACAAGTAACTCTGTAATGTTGGACCAAGTGTAATTTGGTTGTTCTCACCTGCGTTGTCTTTCATTACAGAAGTAGAGTGTACTAAATTCACTTGCTAATTTTTAAAGATGACTTTAAAAGCGACACTACTGTGAATAAAATTACCAGTTTCAAGCATCTTTATTTATTTGTTGTGAAGTTTAACAAGGTTATTGGTACTTTTGAAATCTCATACTAATTTTCCTACTAATATGATAACTTCACATAAAGAGCATATAACCCAAATATTACCAAGATCTTTTACCTAATCACAAACAAATATGTTCAAATTATAAAGATTTTTGAGTCAATGAAGTTAGTTCCAATTCAATTCTTAGTATATCTAACAATACAAACGTTGTCCTCCTAATTCTGAACATTTCTTACTCTATTTAACCCCCAAAAGCCCTGATATGGCCGAGAGCGCGGAGAGTCCGCTCTCCCTCTCGAAATGCTGCCACATAGCCACGCGTATACAGCCTCTACCAGGGAAGTCCTATTCACTGCCTTCTCGTGGCGGGGGTGCCGTTTACGAAAATGAGAGAACAAAAAGCGAATGTCCAGCGCTTTAACCGGATTCTAAACCAATGATGCACATGAGTTTCAGTATCCTGAGGAAACAAATGACGTATGAACCGATTGTTGGTCACCGGCTACCATGGGACTGCATCTCCATACGATGCTCCACTGCTTTGTGGATCAGACCTTCAGGTCGGAGGCTCGGAGAGTGGCCTCTACAGAAAACCACCTGCTTCGGTTTTGGCACCCGGGCAGTATCCCAGCCCTCACACATATCGAATGAGATTTGTGTGACGCATATATATTTGGTGCCTCCTTGTACCAATATCTATGTGTTAAAAGAAATAAATAATAAACAAATACAAGTGAAATATTTTACTTACTCGAAATACTGACAAACATAAACTTGAACTATGTAAAAACGTATCCTAATTGACTAAACTAGAAATTCTCCTAATCAATAATTACAAGTAACTTTCAAGCCATACATAACAATCTTTATATATACAAATCACTTTTGTTTAAGGTTAAAGAAAAGACAATTAAAGCATTGAAGTTATTGTCTTATTTTTCCCTTCAAAAGATACAATCTTTTTGTTAAAGTGTCTTATTTGCAACTATGTTAATATCGGCTATTCACAAGAAGTAACAGGCGTAAGTAAGTAAGTAAATAAGTAATATCGGCTAAATACATTATGTAAGACAAAAACAAATACATTACTGTCAATATACAGTGTAAATGTTAAATCAGACTCACCTATTTTATTTGTAACCAAATTCATCTATTAGACCTGATTGTATCTAGGTCAAAAATTATTGGAATATTTGTATAGATTTTTTTTTGACATACCGTTTATTTCGAAAAAGAACATTTTGAATATTAAGCTAAAAATTCGTTTGATTTATAGTTTGAATAACAGAATTAAACCATCATAGACAAATATAATCGAAACAAAACCTTAGTAACAAAATGTCAAATCATTATGTTCATAATATGGAATTACTTATTTTAAGACACTTGATTTAATGAATAATCAAATGTTGAAGTTAGATCTTAACACCGTTGGATGTTGGCCAGCTCAGTAGTTTAGTGGTTAGGCGCTCCCGTGGCATCGATGCTTGAAGTCATTAACTTGTGATCTGAGACATGTTGGTAGATGTAAACTACTTGGTTGGAACCTTTAAATGCATGTTGTTGCTTCAGGACTGGTATGAATGAACACCTGATCTAAGGATAGGAATTGAAGTAGTTGGACGCGTTGACAACTTCATTCATCTTGTAAGTCAGATCAGCCCTAATGGGTTGGTGTCTGACGAAATCTCAGTACGCATTCGAAAAGTTCTTTTGGCTTTTGCTAACTTACATCACCTATGGCGAAAGGAGAGATATCCGTCTATCAATTAACGGACGAGTATACTGCGCAAAAGTTCGTTCTGTTCTACTTGAGGGCTGCGAAAAGTAGCCATTGAGAGTAAAAGATACTCGTAAGCTACTAGAATTTGACCACAGATGACTCAGAAATATTTCCAGCATCTGTTGGGATCACCGGGTGAGTAATAGTGAGGCTAGACACTGGGTATTCCGGAATGATGGTAAATCACTTGATGAGGTTGTAAATCTTCATCGACTGAGATGATTGGCCAACGTGTTGTGTATGGCTGAACACCGATTACCACGACGTGCAATGCTGACTAGTGTTGGAGATGGTTGGGAAAATGTTAGGGTCGGTCAAACCAAAACGAGGCATCAGTCCATAATGTCACTAACTTGTGGTATGAGACATGATAGTAGATGAAGATTACTTGGTTGGGATGGGGTCTGCGTGACTATCGTAACCAATGATTGGAGACTGTGGATGACATGGTTCAGAATCGGTCACAATGGTGTAGGTGTATACACTATTCAACTTCCCTTCAACTATGAGATTAAAATCGCTTCATATATTTCTTTCTATGAGCCAATTTTTTCTTCCTGTACTATATCCTTATATGCAATCTTTCTTTTATATATTACCACCATTGAAGTGACTACTTCTATGAATCCGGTGTTTATCTTGATGTGCTAATGAGGTGTGACAACTTGGACCGATGCATATATGTGCCTGGTCCTAAGCTGTAGCTGACTGACTGACTTTATTGGGATCTGCGCGACTGTCGTAATCAGTGGTTGAAGACTCTGTGTGACGTGGTATAGAATTGATCATAATGACGTAGGTGTATACACTCTTTGTCTTCTCTTAAACCATGAGATTTAAATTACTTTATACCTTTCTTTCTATGAACTAGTCATTTCTCCCTGTATTTTAACCTTATCCTTTATACATAACTTTTATTGAAGTAACTACTTCTATGAATTTGATGTTCATCTTGTTATACTAAAGAGGTGTGGCAACTTGGACCGATGCATATATGTGCCTTGTCCTACGTTGTAGCTGACTAACTTATTGTATATTAGTGTTAAAAATTTGCTGGTTAAAGGTTTATTAAATATTCGATAAAAATGAAAAAAAAAGTAATTACAGTTAGAACTAGAAATCATAGTGAAACTATTAAAATATCAGGGAGTCAATGAACAACCGATTAAATTAAGTATCAGACCAATTATTGATAAAAAGTTATCTGATTCACACAATTATAAACGAGTTTATCTCAAGCAATATATGAATACTATATGTATATGATTGCTAGTATAATGAAGATTGCTCAGATTATTTGACTTATATTACTGATTTCAGCTGAATAGCTGAAATTCATTTTGCTTTAACATGATAAGCTTCCGCGTCTGGTCGCCTCTATGTGCATCTACCAGTTCACCTGCTCTTGTGGAGCAAGGTACATTGGCCGTAGCCAGCGCTCGCTTTCAACTCGGATACGAGAACATATTCCAGCCTGGTTCTATAAGGGTGAAAGGAAAGCAGTTAGGAGTTCTATTCTTGAACACCTAATTGACTATAACCATTCAACAGATCCACAAATTGATTTTAAGGTTGTTTATATGATTCGTTCAAATCTACCCAGATTTCTTCGTATACAACTTTTAAAAATAGCCGAAGCTCTTGCCATCCAGGAGCTTAAACCAGAACTATGCGTACAAAAGAAGTACGTCTTATCGTTATCGTTACCTTGGCCTTAAGTAGTTTGATTATCCTACCATTAATGTTATTATTATTATTATTATTATTATTATTATTATTATTATTATAATTACTGTATTTCCCCTTTACTTATGTCTTATATTCTCATTGTTTTATTCATGAACTCTCATTATATCAGTTTATTTTTGTACACCTCTATGACCTTTAATTATTATATCAAAAACATTTTAATCATTTTAACCATCTTATTATATTCACCAAATCCATTGTTATTGTTATTATTCATATTACGTAATCTAGTATTATAACCTTTATATTAACTATATTCACATTTCCTCACGGAATTAGTACTTTTACAAAAACAAAATTTTCATATATATACGATTGTACAGCTTGATAATAAATTCGTTGAAAAGAGATCCCTTCGCTGAAATTCGTGTTTTAATTTTAACTTGAAAGTCTACAAATGTATACACCCATGCAAACTAACTAGATCAATTGTTGAACGTTCAGATTTTATAGTGAGTTTGAAATATTTAATGTTCATTTTATGTAATGAAAGTAGAAGATTTTCAACTTCATCAACTCTATAGGTCATGGAAATCTACAAGAAATAGCTGAATGCTATCTTGAGGATATTTAGTATCATATAATTTTAATGAAGTTAGATGGTTTCGTTGAGGGATTAGAATATTTATAAAGTAAATTTCATCATGACCTGATAATTTTGTCACAGACGGACAATTAAAATACTCAGTAAGGGGTTTTTATGGATATTTTAGTAATTTAATAGTTGAGTTCATGAGTCAATTGAAGCCAGATCATCATGGAAAATCTGAAAGAACTGGACGGCCGTTTCACCCTACTATGGGAATCCTTAGCAGTGCACATCAACGACCCGGCATCCAGTGGTATTAACGTCTAACTCCAACCAATCCACGAAATTGCGTTGCCGTCCACCATTGTCTCCAGTGAGTTACTACCTCACAACAGATTCGGTTGAACTCCACTACTTCTCACTAGAACTTCAGGAAATACCTTTTGAAGCCAGTCACTAGTGAGCATATTATTATTATCAAAAAGTGGTTTTTGTGAATATTATAGTAATTTAATAGTTGAGTTCATGAGTCAATTGAAGCTAGGTCACGATGGAAAACCTGGAAGCATTGGATGGTCGTTTCATCCTACTATGGGACTCCTCTGCATTGTGTATTCACGATTCATCCCCACGAGATTTGATTTTTAATTCCTTTGAATAACACAAAATTCCTTATTGTATTGATCTTTATTCTTCTTAAATACAGTAAGAAATCGACCACTACAATCAGCAATATATAAGATATCAAAGAACTAAAAATAGTAGAATTTAACACTAAATCTTTGCAGATTATAATCAATTGGTTATAATAATTTGTAAATATACGAAGTTTCATCTTTAGTTAGTGAAAAGAACCCTTTTGGAACGAACGAACGAACGAACGAACGAACGAACGAACGAACGAACGAACGAACGAACGAACGAACGAACGAACGAACGAACGAACGAACGAACGAACGAACGAACGAACGAACGAACGAACGAAAGAAAGAAAGAAAGAAATGGAAAAAACAAGTACATTTGACATCCATGTATTCAATAAGCTGAAACGAATAAGTAATCACTATTAACTAAATGATATATGTTACAGATAAACAAATTTTAACAAATACTTTGACAGAATTCCCAATTCTTATATTGTAAACTATGATTTATCATCATTTATTATTTATCAATATAAAATTATCAAATATACTACTGAAATAAATGCTAAAAAAATACCAAAACTAAACAACTGATGTAATTGTATAATTGTTTCATTCAATAATAAATAACTTCTGACACATGACCTTACAATTTTGCACTTGTTAAATTGTGTACATATGTGCATTGCGTGCATAGTATCCATTGTATTTGGATATAAAATATATGTACTTATTTAATACAAACTCCATATAAACATGTAATATATATATATATAGCCTAATAATTATGATGCAATTATAACAAAGTTAATTGATGACACTAATCAAGTGAATAGAATATTTATGTGTTTTATAACTTGTGATCGCCGATTAGATTGGCAATGAATTAACGATCGAACCAAGGACGCGTAAAACACGTGCGAGTAGCCTAGAGTCTTGATTGGTCCTACTTTCCTCCTAACCTAGCTCAGCCAGTTAAGTCCAGAACATCAATCTCAGCTTCTACAGTGGTCTGTTGGTTAAGTGCTCGCGCGCGAAACCAGTAGGTCTTGTGTTCGAATCCCGCGATGTCCGGGGTCGTGGATGCGCACTGTTGAAGAGTCCCATACCGGGACGAAACGGCCGTCCAGTGCTTCTCAGGTTTTCCATGGTGGTCTAGCTTCAATTGACTCATGATTTCAACTTGTGAAATTTCCAAAAAAAAATCCCCACAAAATCCATTCTGATAATATGGATCATTATATTTCAAACTCTTAGGTCCCGAGAAACATAATGAATGGTAACTTTGGGATCCTTTTGTGAACCAATACTAAATGTATATTATTATCGTATAATTGTTATGTAACTAGACTATTCATATTCCTCTTATTATAAATTTTATTTTGACCTATGAACTATTACTATACGATTTATCATTCTTGAATTACTCTCTGTCTATTAGTCATTGTCTCCCACATTCGCAGCCACATCTGGTTAATTCTTGTACAACTGTTGATTCATATTTTATTGGTACGTTGTAGCCTGTTCGATTGGTATATAAACTCAGTATGTTTGAAATACATAACTCATATCGCAGAGGCTGAAACTTGTGTTCTGGACTTAACAGGCTGGGCTAGGCAAGAAGCAGGACCAATCAGGAATCTAGACTGCTCATACGGGTTTCACGCGTCCTTGATCCGATCGATAATTCGCTGCTTCTGATTGGTGGCTTTGAGCTATAACACAAACATACTGAGTTTATATACCAATCAAACCGATCACAACGTACCAATAAAATATGAAACAACATTTGTACAAGAATTAGCTAGATGTGGCTGTGAGTGTGGGAGATCGTAATTAATATACTGGGTATAACTCAAGAATGGTAAAACATATAATAATAGTTTATAGGTCAAAATAAAGCTTATAATAAGAGGAATATGATAATGCATAGTTGAATTACTTAATAATTATACAATAGAAATATACGTTTAGTGTTGGTCCATCAATAGATCCCAAAAGTTACCATTCATTTGTAGTGACTCACTTTTATCACGAGGACACGATTGGTTTATTGAAAACTATTATTATTACCAATTGTACCAGTGACTGTTTTAATGTGATTTTGTTTAACTGTGCTAAAAAGCATCCATTATTCTTACACTTTGATTGTGACCTCGCGCGAATTCGGCTACGTTCTGTAACCAAGCTTGTATCCTGGCACGATCTCGGTATCCTTTCGATACCACGAGATCGCCAGTAAATATATCTCGACTTGGTCCATTAACTGCCTTCTGATATTTACCTTCCGGTGGATTTTATGCATATCCTGGCACGCGTTCCTTGGTAGCGGTGTTCATAGTCAATTTCGACTAGACGTCACGCTACACATTATTCTTGTCGGCACATAACAATATATATGCCATGAATCAATGCATGCCACAATATATGTTCTTTGCTAGCCCAAAAGATTCTAGATTTGAACCTTCGTAGGATTATGGATAAACACTATTAATGAGTCCTATACTATAAGAAAATATAATTTGATCAGTTTAATAAAACAATAATGTATTAAGTTTCACTGGGAAAATGAGTTAATAAGTTTTAATGAAATTCAACTCAGTCAATACTTTTAGTACTTTCGACAACAACAACAACAAAATTCCTTTACTATAAACAATAGTTAGGGTTAAAATGTATAAATCAGTGAATACTTTATTACTAAAACCAATATTATATCGTAATATTACAGTTTTATATTTTAGTGGCCCGTAGATCTGACTCCTATTTAGATGGTATGGATATTTGCTATCGCCGATTCTCGTACATCATCGTCGAGTTTAATCACGTTAGTCAATAACGGAACTAAATAAGTCAAATAACGAGAATGGGATTTTGAATACATATGTTTTTTATATAAGGTGAATGGAATAGAAGGAAGAGAAGCGACGCAGAGTGGAGATGACTGGTAAGCCAACTCATTTTTAGTCAGGCGTTAATTAATATTTATAGGCAGACAAAAATAAGCTACAGACATGTGGTGAATGGGATGGGAAGTGTACACACATATGCGCTCATATAAAAACAATGAAGACTGGGTAAGCGAATAACTAACATGGTCAACATATGACTCAAGTAGAATGAATAGAATGGGATGTCCGAAAGCAAGAATAAGGTATATAGGCTTAACATAATAACTGACACTGCAATATACAAGGAAAAGTAAATTTTTTAAAAACTGTGATGAAATATCATCTATCGGGGATTATTCAAAATATGTTCTTCATCATTAGCAGTAGGAGAGATGGATGGTAAGTAACATTGGAGTTTAAGGCACCAGTTTCGTCCTTTTCGGGACTCGTTAACTGGATGTACCTAATGATTGAGATAGTGGAAAAAGATTTTTAGCTCATTCACCTGAGCTACACACGATCAAACCAATTAGTTCAGAGAACAAAACTCTATCAAAGTGCTTAATGACTTTATGATAATATCGAGGCAATCATTTCAAGATGTACATATGTCAAAAAGAAACTGATCAATTGTTGTCCTAAACATCAATGGGGAGATTTAAGCAAATAATAAAAATGAATGTTTCTATGACTTTTTATACGATAAACGAATAAACTAAGTACTTTACTAAATGACTTACAAATCTTGGATTGTCCAGCTTTTAATGTTTATTTATTTGTTATGTATTATTTTATATTCACAACACTCTTTTGTTAACTTTAAAATGTAATATCAATAAGCTTTTGTTTGACCACAGATGTCTTAGAAATATTACCAGCATCTGTTGGGATCACCGGATAAGTTATAGTGAGGTTAGACGCAGGGTATTAGAGAATGATGGTAAATCACTTGATGAGGTTGTAAATCTTCATCGACTGAGATGATTGGCCAACGTGTTGTTTATGCCTGAACACCGATTACCATGACGCACAATGCTGACTAGTGTAGGGGATGGTTGGAAGAGAGTGAGGGACAGTCAAATCAAAACGTGACATCAGTCCATAATGTCACTAACTTGTGGTCTGAGACATGTTGTTAGATGCAGATTACTTGGTTGGGATGGGGTCCGCGTGACTATCGTAACCAATGGTTGAAAACTGTGGATGACATGTCTCAGAATCGGTCACAATAGTGTAGGTGTATACACTCTTTGTCTTCTCTTAAACTATGAGATTAAAATCGCTTCATATATTTCTTTCTATGAGCCAATTCTTTCTTCCTGTACTATATCCCTATATGTAATCTTTCTTTTATAAATTACCACTAATGAAGTGACTACTCCTCTGAATCCGGTGTTCATCTTGATGTGCTAATGAAGTGTGGCAACTTAAACCGATGCATATATGTGCCTGATTCTACTTTGTAGCTGGGTGACTGACTGAATAACTTTTTATTTACGTAGAATAACATAAACTACAATAAATTCTCATCAATTACTTACTTGCTTGGATATCGAAATAACAAGCTGTGAGTAATATACGTAAAGTCAACGAAATATTATTGAACACCAACGAAAACATCCATCAAGCTGAACCGTTTCTACATTAGAGGACTGATTACTAGAAATTGTATTGTTTTTACCGAGTTTTATTAAGGTTGAGGATAATCAAAGAGAACTGGAGAACTGGAGAACTGCACATTATGAATCAATGTATGCCACAGTATGTTCATACTCTGAGCTGCTCTAAACTGTTAAATCAAATACACGAAATCGCCCTGGTAAAATTTTATTTGTTTTGTACAGTCGCCAAAGTGGCTGTATTTCTCCTTTACCATGATACGGTAGCCCAGTTTATGTAATGCTCGAGAGATGTAACTTTGCCATAAGTTATAGAGGTTAAATTATTCCTGTTCAACTCGAGAGGACCCATTATCCACGCATACCTATAAAAGTAAAGCTATTTAAAAATTAAAGGTCCTATTAACTTGATTTCTTTAAGTATATGACACTCCATTCATAATGCTGTAGTGTCGGTTACTATATTAAGCCCATATAACTTATTCTAGCTTCTGGACAGGCCAATTTATCCATTCTTCTGGAATCACGTTTTGACACTATTAATTATTCACTTATCAACTTTGACTGTTTTTTATATGAGCGTATATATGTGCACTTCTTATCCCATTCATCACATGCCTGTAACTTATTTTTATGTGACTATAAATATTGATTAACGCTTGATTAAAGAGAAGTTGGCTCACACGACTTCTCTATTGAGCGTCATTTTGTTTCTCTCTCTTCTATTCGCTTTGTCCCTCTGATTGTCTGTCCAGATTAATGATTCTACAAATTATATGCATTCAAAAATCCTTTCTCGTATTTGACTTATTTTAATCCCGTTATTCACGAATGCGGATTAAGTTGATAATTATATACGACGATAGGCAATATATATCGATAGCAATCATTCATTAGTGACCAATATATGATCCAACTGGAGTCAGATCTCGGACCACTAAAGTGTTTCCTAGTTTTCAATAGTTTTCTAATCGAATTCAATCAGTAATATTGTGGTGCGTGTTACTTATATTGATATAAGTAGTATATGACACGAGTCAGGAATGTAATATCCGGCAGTAGAAGATGGGGAAGATCAAGAAAGGAAGAGAGGTAATAGTAAGCAATTAGTATGGAAATGCAAGAACAATGAAGTTTGAGACAATCACTGAACATTTTGCAAATTAAGTATTATATTATGGTTTTTCTATTTTACCAAGTAACTCTGTAATTTTTTGTGCTGAATACATTCGATTGTCCCCATCTGTGTTCTCCCCCACTACAATATCAAGACTTTAATAAAGTTAGGAAGTATTCTAAACTTTGTAAAATATTCCAATCTAAATGATCTGATCATTTGAAATGATCAAAATGAATAATGATTAGATCATCCTTTTTTTGTTTTATTTTTAAACAACATTTAACAATTATAGTTCATATGGTGATCATTAAGATCTATCTGTGAAAATTACTTTATCCATTACAACATTGTTCACTGTGAGAAACGGGATGTATAACAATTATAAACTATAATAGAATTGATTCGATCACTAAATGATAAATATGTGCAACACCAAGAACAAAAACAAAACAAACATTGATCACTATGATCGAAATGATGTTGATTTATTTGTTTGTTTTTTGTTAATGAAAATGAGAAATCCCTTTTGTTTGTTTGTTTGTTTGTTCTTTTCAATATAAAAAACGGAGTTACAACAAGTATTCACATTGATAAGTTGAATTATTGTTTGTTTTTGTAAACTGTGAAGTAGATACTACAGATGATTTAACCTTGTTGTTCATGCCATGATTTATTCAGGGGAAGTTTAACAGATCCTTAAGATTAATTTATCTTTCTCAATTTTATTTATTTATTTAAACATATAAATATTGGTACAAGGAGGTACCAAATAGATATGCGATTTATGTGAGGGTTGGGATTCTACTCAGGTGTCCAAACAGAAACAGGTGGTTTTCTTAGTGGGGTCACACCCCAAGCGTTTGACCTAAAGGTCTAATCCAGAAGGCATTAGAGTAACGTAAAGAGATACAGTCCCATGGAAGTCAGTGACCAACCGTAGGTTCATACGCCTTGTGTTTTATGTTCGGTCGTCGCAATTGTTGTGCCGCTGATCACTTATACTCAGGACGAGGGACTTCTGCAATTACCACGATGCGAAAGTAAGAACACAAGACTGATATAAGTGATGATTTATTAGCCCCAAAACACGACGACGACGATGATGATGATCAAAATAGTCTAAAATACACTGGTTTATATATTGATTTTACACCCATTTTTGATTACTAATTAGGATGAAATCACATGTATGTAGGATACTTAGAGTTATAACAAATCACAGACTGATTATAGTTCGTGTCAATGGAATACAAGAATATCGTATATTATACAGAAGAAAATATCATACGACAAAAGAAAACAATTACTACAGTGAATGATCCTCATATTGAATTGGAAGGGAAGTAATGTTGAACAAAACTCATAATAAGTAAATCAATCGAAAATTGATTTTTCTTCCCATCATATCATTTTGTTACCTCATAATCCTGGAGCACATTTACACCATTGGTTTGGAATCAGGGTTTTCCAAATCCCCTAGGTAGATTTTCTGTATCCATCAGCCCGATTATAGCACCGGACATTCGTTTTTCGTCCTCTTGATTTCGTAAACAACAGTAATGCAACGAGAAAGCAGTGAGTATGACTTCCGTTTCAGTGATTGTATGCACATGACTACTTGAGAGCATTTTGAGAAGGAGAGATGACTCTCGCCATTCTTGACCGTATTATTGCATTTTGGGGGGCTGTACCAGGGCATTTGGGGGCTGTCTTTCTCAAAACTATTAAGCAATAAAAACAAGACATTCTGAAGATTATTATAATCATTCATTTAAAAATGTACACCTTTTGTACATCAAACATTCTTAATGATACATTTTCCTTCGGAAGGAATAGGTAGGGTAGGGTTATAAAATCTCTTCAGCTCTGCAGTTTATAATTAAAACGTATAGTTAATTAAAACTGGGTGAATATGTACTTATAAGCAGGATAGTTATTTCATTTTTGCCTGGGACTATGAATAATAAAATATAATAAACCTACAAAATACATTTACATATCACAGAATTCATTCATTCTTTCTTACTGAGTGGTATATACAGAATACATTGTTGTCTCTTATTCAATGTGTAGTTACTCCTGTTACCTATTTTGGATGATAGGCCACCGACCAGAATTCTTTAACAAACTCTATTTTAAGCTCTTCTTTCTAAATGTAGTCAAATGAATTCATTCTTTTGAAACCTATCCTCAGTTCCCAACGGAATGTGTCATTTGGTCTGCTTCTTTTCCTTTTGCACTGAGGATTTCAAGTTAAGCTTTGTCTCATGATGCAGTTCCATGATTTTAGCAATGTATGTTCGATCTAACTCCAGAGATCTTTCCTACATATATTGAGTATCTTGTGTGGACAACTGTTTGTCAATATCTGCAGTTTATTGATGATGATGATTTTAGTAGTTCTTAGAGTTTCATCTCCATACAATACAACTATCTTGACATTTATAATGTGATTTTGGTGATGGCAGACAGTCATTTTGAGTTTCAGATCTTCTTTAGTGATAGGAATGCTGACACTGCTTTGTCAAACGGTGTACTTACATATGCCTTGCATCATCCTTGTTTTTCAATGATTTTGTCCATGTACGTAAAACTTCCTACCTCACCAAGAGTTTCTTAATCAATTATGATTGGTCTGGTACTCACTGTGTTGTATTTTAGGATCTCGTTTTTTTATTTTTTCGCGTTGAGGCTTATTGCAGCAGAAGATGCTGTTACACTGTCTGTCTTTACCTTCATTTGTTAGCGTGTGTATGACAGATGAGGTAGGTATAATAATTAGAAGTAATCAAATTAGTTTACTTACCTACTTACTTACTTACTCCTGTTAGCCGTCATCGATAAGCATATGCCGCTCACTACAATTCTCCATCCAACTCTGTCTTGGACTATCCTTTCCATTGGCTTCCAGTTGCTATCCATTCTTTTGATATTTTCTTCAAATTCCCGACGTGGTGTGTTCCTTAGCCTTCCTCTTTGCCTGTTCCCTTCAATATCCCAAGTTACTGCTTGCCTCGTGATATAGTTTGGTGATTTCCTCAATGTGTGTCCTATTCACTTCCAACGTATTTTCGTAATTTCCTCTTCAAATGGAAGCTGGTTTGTTCTCCCTCATGGTAGCTTGTTACTGATGGTATCCGATAAACCGACATTGAGTATTTTGACTAGACAATTGTTCAGAAATACTAGTACTTTTTGATGTTGTTTGTAATAGTGGTCCCCCATGTTTCAGCTCCGTTCATCAGAACTGTCTTGACGTTCTTGTTGAAGATTCTGACTGGATGTTGGTTGACAGTTGTTTTGAATTCTGTATTTGTTTCATCTGTACGACTGCTATCCTTGCTAATGATCGTTCACAGTAATTTAAATGCTTTGAGTTTTATCTGTAACACTTGGTGGAAAAAAGGTTATATTTTATGCTGAGGCTGTTAAGCCTACTGAAATGTTGAAGAGTAGGCTCGTCCATGCACTTATGTTAACGCCTCCAGACCCTAATTCCTCAGACGTATGTTGAGGATTAGGTAAGTAAAAAACTGGAGATATTAGCAATCCAGTTTTGTGTACTTTTAGGAGGTATAAAGCCATAATACCGCGGTATCTGTGTGTCTGAGTGTTGCATATGAGCCCTGGAGGATTCCACCTGTTTGTTTTAGTAACCGAGTCGACTATCGTTCAATCGTTCATTCAGGTTGTAGTGACTCACATTTATCACGAAAACACGACCAGTTGTAGCATGGCGTCGAAAGGATACCGAGATCGTGCCAGGATACAAGCTTGGTTACAGAACGTAACCGGATTCGCGCGAAGTCACAACCAAAGTGTAAGAATAAGAATGGAAGCACAAAATAGCTGTCATTAGGACAGTCAAACAAAAGCACATTAAAACAAACACTGGTAAAGTTGGTTATAATAATAATTGTTTCTATTATACCAGTCATGTTTTCGTGATAAATGTGAGCCACTACAAGGTCTTTTATGGAGGTAATTTCTGAAATTCACGGTGACCAGTGAACAATGTATTCATCTTTTCTCTGTAGGTTGTTTCTGTACATAATGTGTATGCATCAACAAACTAAACGTTTTTGTACAAAAATATCTTATTTAGTTTTTCAATTTACACTGGTCTCCTACTTGAATGCTCTTATGTTTCTTAAAAGTCCAAGTCTAATTTAATTTTTATTCATAACTTTACTTTTCTCAATTTATTTATCTTAATAGCCTTCCTTCATAACCAAAATACCAGTTTCATTTGCTGCCTTACCGTTGGTAAATAATGTGTTGGAGATATCGGAGGAATCTTTGAAAAATTCACCTTGAACAGCTCCAATATTCGTAGTTAGTGAAGGTAAAACGAATTCTATTGCGTTTAAGTTTTACAGAGTACAGTAATGAAGAATTCAAAGGAGCTAACTCCTTATTAATCATGTTTAGCAGGAACCATACAGCAATGCTTAGTGGGGGTGATATAGTAAACAAAGTGTAGTGAACTATAAACTTTATGTTATCCTCTTCCAGTTTCGATTTCCAGACTGTTTTAATCTGAAGCTTATTTTATCGTTAATTGTTGTCCGCTGCTTTCCTAATTAAGTGTGAGTTCATTTTACACGCTTTCTGGGTCGTTGATTCAATTTTTCGTCTATTCATTTTCTATTTTCCACACTCACACTAATCTACATGCTACCTTAGTACACAAATTAACTTCTGGCTAGACGCGAACTGCTGAATAAGAGTTTGATTGATTGTTTTAATTCGGTGTGATTTTTGTTGAACATTATAATTTATTCGATTCAGTGCGATAGCTGTTCAACGTAATATTAAATTTTTTTCACTGTGATATTTTGTGTAGAATCCCGCCAATTTTTATTCTTGTATGACACTTACTTAGCATTATATATTTTGTATTAACCTAATGTATTTTTTTGTAATTCTATTTACTTTCCTTGTATGTGGTATTTATTAAATAATCATCAAGTTCGTGTAAAATCATTATGCTACTAAGTGAAAACTTCAGGGTAAAGCTAGCGTATTTTGAATTCAATAACATATTCTTTTGTACCTGTCCTGATATTCGCATTTCTATTTTGGGAATAGCAGCACTAACTTGCGATTTATTCCTAATTCACATTTAACAAGAAACTGGGTACATATTATGTATTATTGTAGTCATGAAATGAATTATCAAAATAGTCGGTAAACTTCGACTTACTAATGTTGACAACAATACTCAGTGAACCAAACGAAACAAATTATTGATCGTCGTCTTTATTTTAAGTTTATGATTATATTATTACTTTACATAAGAATAAAAGCCTGAAATTCAACTTTCCCAGTCAGCACTTTTAAAAGAGTTTGCTTGTAACGGCACAGGTTTGTTGGTTAAGAGTTGACCCCAAACAACCAAGCATATGCTAAAACAGTATTGTTCAAGTATTCATTCACTTCCTTATTTTTTATAAGCGTTATATTCCCTATTATCTTATATTGAATGTTGAGAGCCTTTGTTTGTCTGAACAGATAATCCCACACTCCACTCTGACTGTGCGAAGATCGAAATAAAGACCTATTCACTACTTCTCTGGTTTCTTCTATCAATAGCATGAGGGTTACCTTAAGGCACGAAATGGTTTTGAAACTTCATATCTGTATACAAAATCATTGGAAAGAAGACGGTTACATACTTTAAAATGAGATATAAAGTCTTTATCAGAGGTACTGTTATTAAACAAATGTACTCTCAGACTGAAGAGAAAGAAACAAAGAATATCACGTAGACTTTAGCACAAATTTATAAACATAAAAGTCGAGAAAATTATTTTGATGAGATTCTGCAACTTCTATATCCACATAAACGTCATAACCAATTGTATGAACTACTCAGTAGTATGAGAACAGCTTTTATCTTCGCTCATCAGTTTTTATAATAATGGAAATCGTATTAGGTTCATTACATTGGCGGCCTTCATGTGTGATTACAAACCGGAGAACATAATAAAAAACTTACTGAATGTAAGTGATCATCAATTATTTAGTGAGATCCTTTAATTAAATCGGTAAATCAGAGTCTGCTCCACTTTCTTCACAAACGTTTTGGGGGAATAAGAAGTACCGACAGATTGAAAAGAATGATACCTCATCAAGGTACTAAAGAAAACAGAAATCGGTAAGCTTGAGGCCTACAGAGGCATCACAATACTATCGGTGCCACGAAAAGTTTTCAACAAAGTGTTGTTGAATCGGATGAAAGATTTAGTGGATGCCAATGTCTGCAAAGATGGCTAATGCGCCGAGCAAATCGTTACACTACGAATCCTTACGGGTTAGTCGTTTGAGTGACACTCATCGCCATACACCGACTTCCATGACTATGAGAAGGCATATGACATGGTGGATAGGAGAACCTAATGGTTGTACGAACTTATGATTCTTTTGTACATGATTGCCCTCTGACTACGAATCGCAAACATATTACGTCGATTTGTGCCCATCTAGTTATACCTACTTTAGATTGTACTATTTCGGGAATCCAAGATTGGAAGGAAAAAGAAGAAAACATCTATTAACGACAGTCGAAAAAAAGGGAAAGCCAATACATAAACTGAATACACAGAGACAAACAAGGAATTAAAGTGGAGCATTGGAGCCGATAAGCAGAAATATGTGTTAGCAACGACAGCGGAAAATGCTGCAAGAGAAGAAAATATGAAATAATTATATAATACATAGAAGTAACTGCAAAGATGCTCCACGTTCTATTTAGGAGGAAGAACAAGTCCCGATAAACTGGAAGAAACGACACCTCATCAAGATACTAAAGAAAGAATATTTAAGCAAATGCGAGAACTAACTACAGAGTCATCACACTATTGTCAGTATCAGGGAAGGTTTTTAACAGAGTGTTTCTGAAATGGATGAAGGACTCGGTAGATGCCCAACTTCAAGATCAACGGACCAGATTCCGTAAGGATCAGTTGTGCACCGAGCACACCGCGACACTACGAATCATCGTCGAACAATCAGTTGAATGGAGCTCGTCACTATGCACCAACTTCCTTGACTATGAGAAGGCGTTTGAAATATCGGATAGGTAGACCTTATGCAACCTTCTAACACACTGGTGTACATGAGAAGACCGTCAACATCATTCAGAATTCATACGACAGACTACACTGCAAAGTCCTGAATGGAGAACAGCTGACAGATGTATTCCAAGTGGGGAGCGGAGTCAGATAAGGCTTCTTACTCTCCCACCGTATCTTTCTTCTGATCATTATCAGAATCTTGATGTCTGAGGGGAAGCACAGAATAAAAAGGATAGGCTGTGTGCGGGTGGACGATTTAGACTTCGCAGATAACTTGGCCCTTTTATCTCACACAGCAACGAATGCAGATGAAGACAGCTAGTGTAGCAGCAGCAGTTTCTACATTATCAGGCTTCAACCCACACAATGGGGCAGGCAAGATCTTCAAATACAACAGTGAACACCAACCCGATTATACTTGATGGAGAGACTCAGTAGGAAGTGGAATGTTTAACGTAGTTGGTCAGCAAGATCATCGATCAACGAAAAGAATCCGATGCAAGAATAAAATTAAGGATTGGCAAAATAAGGGCCACATTTTTACAGTTGAAACACACAGATTCAAAACAACTGTCAACCAACATCCAGTCAGAATCTTCAACAAGAAAGTCAAGAAAATTATGATGAACTAAATAAGATATTTTTGTACAAAAACGTTTAGTTTGTTGATGCATACACATTATGTACAGAAACAACCTACAGAGAAAAGATGAATACATTGTTCACTGATCACAGTGAGTTTCAGAAATTACCTCCATAAAAGACCTGAATGAACGATCGAACGATAGTCGACTCGGTTACTAAAACAAACAGGTGGAATCCTCCAGGGCTCATATGCAACACTCAGACACACAGATACCGCGGTATTATGGCTTTATACCTCCTAAAAGTACACAAAACTGGATTGCTAATATCTCCAGTTTTTTACTTACCTAATCCTCAACATACGTCTGAGGAATTAGGGTCTGGAGGCGTTAACATAAGTGCATGGACGAGCCTACTCTTCAACATTTCAGTAGGCTTAACAGCCTCAGCATAAAATATAACCTTTTTTCCACCAAGTGTTACAGATAAAACTCAAAGCATTTAAATTACTGTGAACGATCATTAGCAAGGATAGCAGTCGTACAGATGAAACAAATACAGAATTCAAAACAACTGTCAACCAACATCCAGTCAGAATCTTCAACAAGAACGTCAAGACAGTTCTGATGAACGGAGCTGAAACATGGGGGACCACTATTACAAACAACATCAAAAAGTACTAGTATTTCTGAACAATTGTCTAGTCAAAATACTCAATGTCGGTTTATCGGATACCATCAGTAACAAGCTACCATGAGGGAGAACAAACCAGCTTCCATTTGAAGAGGAAATTACGAAAATACGTTGGAAGTGAATAGGACACACATTGAGGAAATCACCAAACTATATCACGAGGCAAGCAGTAACTTGGGATATTGAAGGGAACAGGCAAAGAGGAAGGCTAAGGAACACACCACGTCGGGAATTTGAAGAAAATATCAAAAGAATGGATAGCAACTGGAAGCCAATGGAAAGGATAGTCTAAGACAGAGTTGGATGGAGAATTGTAGTGAGCGGCATATGCTTATCGATGACGGCTAACAGGAGTAGGTAAGTGAGCAAGTAAGTAATTAAGTAAGAACTATTGTAATGAACACTACTTATTTTATCGATTTGCGATATGCTCGTCTGTTTCAGACTCTGAATGTGGTTTGCTTACATTTTTGACATTAAACTTCTGGTTTCGCCTTTTTACCATTTTTTTCTTTTTGCATTTTGTACTTTAGGAATTTAAATACTAGGAGAGTGTTATGAAATCTGCTGCTATTCTTATCATCAATAAATAGAACAAAATCATGCTTGATTTGCGTTGAAATTTGGATAGGAATGACGTCCCTGATATTCAGAGTTTGTCAGCTGTTTTCTCTGAAACGCACTCATAATCAAAGTATACTAACCCAGTGACACAAGAGGTCAAGGATGAATGATTCTGAAGACACATTTGGTAGGTTGTCGATTATTTGAGAAGTGTCCGACCAAAGAGTGGGGAACACGGCGTTTTTACTCATGATCTGGTGCGAATCCCTGAACGAGCGCATTCAGCTAGGAAGTATACGGTAAAACTAGTCCGGTCAGCATTAATGTCGAGAACTTGCTGATCCATCTATTTTGGGGATTTATTTATCACTAAGGTAGCATATGAAACATTTCTTTTTTTAGGACTGCTCAGTGAGAAATACACTGATTTAATCAATCGAAATAGGAAATTTAAAACTATAATGTTCACATAAGATAGAGGAGTAGATAGTTGTGAAACTGTTTGACAGTGTTTTGCCAATTCTGGATTAATTTCATGCTGTATATCAGTGCTCTCAAGTCATTTTAGATTTCTTAGTAAAAGAAGAGAATATAGCTATTCATGTAATCCCGGAGCTGCTTGTTTAGCAATATGCAGCGTGTCTCGAAAAGCTGAACCTGTTAACTTCAACTTGCCACAGAGTTAGAGGTAAATAATTAACGATCCGTTGAATACTCAGTTATGAGTTGTCACTTTGTTAATTCTCCCTTTTTCTTCTAACTATGTAGGGATAACTTAGAGAAGAGAGAAGTTTTGTTCAAACCCAAAGACGGAAAACATTACTCTTAGTATATAGCTTTTCCAACCATGTAATCAACTCGTTGAATGGTTCAAATGGTTCAAATGGTTGTGGACGGAATAGAAGAAGCTTTCGCTTAACAGGCTTCCGTGTCTAGTAGCAGGGGATCACCAAATCCTCCAGGCAGGAACCTAGGTATGTTAACAATAAAAGAGGAAAAGAAATTGGTAAATCATAGTGCGATGCTGTCCTTGGTCCTTAAGAATAGGTCAAGTTGCCTCTTGAAGGACTCCTGAGAAGTCGCTTGGACTAGCTCGGCCGGCAGCGAGTTCCAGCTTTTGACAACTCTTAAGGAGTAGAAGTTGTGTCTACATTCCGTCTTGCTATGTTGTGTTTCCAGTTTCTGGGTGTTACCCCTTAGGTTATTGTTCGAACTAAGCTTAAGTAGGTGTTTAAGAGGATGTCCAGAAGTGTTAAGAATACTATAAGCCATTAATAAATCACCTCTAAGACGCCTATATTCTAGTGGGTAAAGGTCTAAAGAACGAAGGCGTTCTTCGTAAGGCTTAGATTTGAGTCCTCGAACTGATTTCGTGGCTCGCCGTTGGATACGCTCCAAAGTGACCTTATCCTTTTGGAGTGAGGGGGGGAGTACTATGTTTCCGTACTCTAAATGGGGACGGATGAAACTATTGAAGATTGTGTGGAAAGTTCTTCCGTCAAACTGACCAAAAATGCGCCTCAACGTTACCAGTGCAAGGTTTGCTCGGAAGGCATTTTTGTCACAGTTAGCGTAAGACTTTAAGTCATGGGGCACCAGGACTCCTAGACACCTGGAAGTACTAGACAACCTTACAGAGCACCATATGGATTCCTCAAGATTGTTAAACTCGAGGTTGTGAACCTGGTGCACCTCCAAGCAAGAGCTTATGTATATGGCTACTCCGCCCCCAATTCCTATTTTTCTGTCGTTGCGGAACAAAGTCATCCCAGGCAATGCTAACTCTTGATCCGAGAACTGAGAAGATATCCAGGTTTCAGATATTCCTATCAGATGGGCCTTGTTAGCGTTGCTAAGTTCACGTAGTTCATCCAGTTTGTTTGGTAAACTCGCGGCGTTCATATATAAGCAGTTTATGCTTTCAATTTGGAACGCATGAGCTTCGTCCTGTTTTTCTGTATGAACCTTATGTGAATGGACAGGTAGCCCACCTATTTGAGGTTTGCCGAGGTGGTAGGCCCTGTCCTTTACACGTTTTTTTTATCGTTTAGACAGTCCACAAGTGGAATGGTCAGCTCCAGCTTGCCTTTGTTCTTGGTCCTGACTTCGTATGGCCTATCCGGGTGCATGTGGATTCCAGGTGGCAATCGACGTCTATTAGCACGAAATGCTTCCAGAACTGCAGCCGCCATGTGGGAAGATGGGAAGGTTATCTTCATTAGGCGGGGTCTAAGATCACCGTCCTTCTTGGCTAGTCTCGTCACATGCTGAGTCAGTATGTGTTTGAGCCTCAAGGACTGTTTGATGAATTTCCATTCCCTGATGTCAGAATTTGAGTGAGTAGGGTCTGCATTTTCCGGTATACCTTGGACAATTATGTTTCGTCCGCGGAAGAACTTCTCGCGAGATTCTTTAGGGACGTTACGTATGATATTGCGCTCAGAGTACGGTATGTCGGGCAATATTCTTACGTTACCATCTGATTTCAGTAAGTGACTTGCTAGCAAGACGTCCTCTACGTCGGTAGCATTCTTAAGTGTTACTCGGAGAAGCCTAGGGTGATTTAGATGCTTAGAATCCTTTCCTCGAGTGAGCCGGGTGACCGTCAAAGGCTCTATTCTAGGAAGTTCGAGCTTTTTGTTCAATTCACCCCACAGCATCCTGTCGTTTTTATCCTGCAGACTGAGAGGAAGGTCAGGATTGTCGACGAGGTTCATGATAATGAGAGAATCATCACGAACTGTTGTTAATTTACCAGGTTTCACGATGGGTTCAGGTTTAATAACTTGTTTTTTGGAGGTCAGTGTGAGTTTATGAATCTTGGGCTCTTTATTGACCGGACGAACAGTCTTGGGGGTAGACTGTGCGACTAAATCACCAGTTATTTTCCGTGCAGCAACACTTGGGTTGCTCGACTTAGGCGGTGATGCCTGGTTCTTTTGGGCTCTCTTAACGTGGGTCGAATCGCCTGCAGGGTTTTTGGGAACCACTGTTGTGTTCAGCGACCCTGAGCTGGGGGACCCGAGTTTGCCTAGGGAGTCTAGTACCGTCGACGTAATGATGGTACTGAGCCTCGACACGTCGTCGTTAGTGTTGATGGATGCTCCATCGATGACATACCTATCGACATCCCTATTTTTGAGTCCGTTGCGCGCTCTTGTTTGTATATCAGTTTTTTTACTGTCGTATTCCAAGTTAACTGACAGCTTGTTTCGAAGACCTGTCAGTAGGACAATGATGTTACTCAGCAAGACTACTGCGTCCGTGTTGCACGTGACACATACCCACTTTTGGTCTGACTTGCTGAGTTTGTTGTAAGCAGTTGCTGTCAGATTTGTGCATGCTTCGTGAAACCAACCTTTGCAGTTGTCACACTGCATGCCAGTTGTGACAGCAAAGCGGCATCCCGGACGTTTGCATGAGTTTTTCATGACGGTGTTGAAGCAAACTATGTTATAGATGCTGGCCAAAGCTTAAGACCTTTTAAAAAAAACACTAAAATGCACACTGAAAACGGACAAAAACGGACAAAACGAGTGATATAAACTGAAACTAGTCAATACGTGAAAAACAAAAAAAAACCGAATAGTAAGCTGAGGCAAAACCACAGGTAACTATTGAATATAGTGAAACTCAAAAAAAAGTAATCTACCGAACGTATAGCTCAGGATAGATTTTTTAGAACTGAAATGGTACTTTTGTTGCGTAAGAACACAGCAAAAGTTTGATATATGCAAATCACGTTAGGACTAAACTTCCCGTTCGAATATCGCTCGATAATGAACCCACAAATCAAAAATTTATAGCCCACAGCTACATATGAATTACTCAGGAACTGTCCAGACAAGCACAGAAGATCACTAGAAAATGAGTAAATCAAGCCTTCGACTCTCCATCCTTGAAAAACAAAAGAAATATGCAATCCAAAAGATTGAGAAATGTGAATTATCTTTCGGCAGAAAGGCAAAAGGTCAAATAAATAGTCGCTTCAACGTTGTTTTGTCACGGATAATTCGTATATATTGGAGATTGGAAGTAATACTTTAAGTTCGTTCCTTAGTTGGGCGGTCTGTTTATGTTCCCTTCTTATCGTGGTATTTTCTCTGTCCATAGCCTACCGTGTCATTTTGATATCCTATCGTTAACCTTCATTTTGTGCTGATGAAAATTCTGTGAGGATCATCAATTAGATTTACTTTATCTGACACACTCATGAAGATTGACAGGAAAAAGACGGTTAATCGGTGTGGATATGATCAAAATGAGTGCATGTTACTTGCAAAACATCTATCAGTATGCCCAGATGAACAGCTGATTTCAGAGTTGAAGCGAATAAAGGTTTGGAATTACGGAAAGTGTGAACTTGGACTTTGGGCGGACGTTTTGGATCGATTAGATGCTATTTTGGAAAATGCTGTAACGAAAGTTGGGAAGTGGATGCTTCGTCTTGATGCACCGGGAAACTCTTCTCTTGTTGAGGATGTGGTGACTATTTTGGAGTTTACTGGTCACTTGATCGAGCATAGTATATACAGATACTTGTATGGATCATGGACTCATATACTTGCTTTGTTTGGCTCTTCAAACCTTGATGTCTTGCTGGCTGTTCTCGGTCTGTCGTACAACTTTAGGTAATGTGTGTTCATCCAAATAATGTTCTCAGCAAACGGAGCAACTACTTTATTAGGTTAGACCCAACAAACAAACAGATGATTCTCGATCGTCTTGTATCAATCGCTGAAGTAAGTGGGTATTTCCAAATTAACAAATGACATTAGACTTGGGGTGGAGCAGAAAATGGATTTGGACTTGCAGCTTGTTGTGATCCAAATCATGTAAGCCTCTGTCATACATTATATTGTTGCTAGTTCCCAGAAACGGCTGGAAATGTCTATTTTGAATACAGATCAGAACAACCTTCTGGCCCTTCATCTGTTTCTCAGCACTCAAGTTCTAGCGAACATTTGGGGTCTTTAAATTCTGGCGGAACGATTGTGCTTCAAGCTCTCCACCGCAGAAATCAAATTCCGTCCGAAATAATGGAAGAGTTGCTAGCTGTGCATCCTGTACCTGTATCTCAACAGATGGCTTTGTTCTCCCGTGTTCGACTAGCAACTTACTTTGCTGACCCTACACAGCGTCATAAGTGCATACGTGCTAGACTTCAAGCACTATCCATTCTCTGTAAGTCACTTCATAAGCTGTTCGTCAGCATTCTCTGAATACTTTATTTTCTTGGTGAGACTTTAATCTATGGAGGACTTTTTAGCGACGCCGAAGTGACCTTGAAAGTGAACAACTTCTAATTAGGACTAAATGAGGGTTACATAGCAGTTAGAATTCTCATTTACAGTTGATGGTTAGGGTTTAAAATCAGATTTAGGGTTTTCATCATGAACTGGCATCAGCTATAATGCCCAAACTCTATTTCGCCAAATGTATGAATGAATTCCGCGCCCAAATTCGTGTATCGTTATCTTATATCTGATTGGTTCGTCCATAAATTATAGTCTCGCCATTTTCTCATTTGTAATCCTGGTTGTAGCAATTTTACCCAAAGTATTTCGTTTCGTCTTACGAGGATATTATTTTATTAAGACTTTTATTAGTCGATGCATCCACCCTTTGTGTTCTCCCAAATTCTAATCTTCTGAATTCTTCATGTCCCTTTTTTCCTCTTTCCAAATTTATTCCACTGGATTATACTCTTTAAATAACATCTCCAAACCCTAATCTTCCCGATTACTACTTATACTCTTGCTACCTCTACCACTACGGGATTTGAATCGACAACTGCATCTCTGTGCTAAGGTGGTGTGGCAACTCGAACTGATGTACGTACGTACGAAGTTCTACGTTGTTACTAACTGACTGACATTACTCGGTGGTCTGAAACTGGGTTAGTGACAATTGTAAGCAACAGTGTCCATATTATTTAGTTATTTAAATATTATGTAATTACCACCGCTTGTTTTCGTTACTCGTTTCTGCTCATGATCATTGTATATGTTTTTTGTCGGTTTTCACTTAAGTTGCTTATATAACGTTGGTGATTGCCAAATCAAATATTATTTGCTTGTTGAAAACATCGTTTTCGAAGTACATTTACGGCAGATGGTTACCATCATCCTTTCTCTGGTTTGTACTGCTTATCTCAGTTCATATTGTGATTGTTAAGGCCGCTCGCTACGACAGTTACATTCGGGCTTTTGAGGTCAGAAAGACGCTGATAAGTTTTTTTGTCACTCGAAATTTTATCACTGAATGCATGGAAGTTAGTGAACTTAGGCAAGATAATCTTCAATATATGCATGCACATTACGACCAAGTAAAAATATAATTCCAAATCCTGTACCTATAGTTATCTCAGTCCATCCATTCGTTCACAGTTTTCAGTGTGTCCTGATTTACAGCTTTTTCTTTGTAGAAGTCATTGATCCGATTTTTCGTCTTGTCTAAAAGCTTTTTTCGTTGGTTACTTTCATGTTATTTATTTAAACACATAAACATTGGTACAAGGAGGCGCCAAATAGATATGCGTCACATAAATCATTCGATTTATGTGAGGGCTGTGATACTGCCCGGGTGCTCGGACCGAAGCATGTAAATTTACACTAATTGGAATGAATCTGAAAGCTTTATAGCTTTGAGACTGTAAATATTATTTATGTTACAGTATATTGTTTTCGAGGTTTCGCAATGATGGCAATTTATCTATGCAACTTTACTTTTATAGCATATACATTCGAGGTTGATGAGCGTCATTTGTATCCTAGCTTGATCGACGAACTTGTGGAAGTACTTGGTTTGTCAGATGACCAGTATATGGGGATCAAGGCATGCGCTCTTCGAACAATGACTGCTATAGTGAATTCCCACAGATTGGGCATAAAGTAAGTAGTCAACCTTTTAGACCATTTTGAGATAGTGGAGATTTGTAGGTCAGGTGGATGATATAGGTGGTTTTGTTCTCCGAGGTGGATAGTTTGTCGTGGAGCTTCCATCGTTCTTTTGAACGACATCATCAGCTGATCATGTCGTCCAGAGAACAAAGCGCCACCTAAAACAGGTTATTTTGTTATTTGTCTGTTTATTTGAAGTCACTGAAAAGTGGCAAGAAACGAAGGATTAATCACTTTATTTTCGTTCTAGGCAGTCGTGTCATCTGGTTTTCTGTTTTAAAAAACTAGGAAATGAGCTAAGTTTACTGAACTGTAACGGAAAATACTTACTTATATGCCAGTTCCGTCAAGTTAAAGTACTTGACAATCACTATTACATTATTTTAAAGCACAAGCTCTGCACTAACCAGTGTATGAGACACAATTACTTATTGCGTTCCATATGGTTCTTCAGCATAAACGAATAGCGAACTTCTTCAATACTATCAATCAAACATCCCAATCAGTATCAAGGTACGAAAGTTAATGGTAGGAATATTATACTGTACATGTTTGGTTTTAACATATGCGAAGCGGGTTTTTCACCGATAGATATTGCTAGGAAATTAATGTCACCTGGCAAGCAGTTCAGTACGGTCTGAAAAGTTAGTCTATATACTAACTTTCCCAGGAAAAAAAACAACTAATAGATAAATTAATGAAGTAGACTTGAGAACGAAAAAAATATGCCAGTTACAAATGTGATATCTAGACTTTTAAATTTTAGGTTGATCTACACCATAAACGTAATCTAGAAATAACGTCTACCAAATATTTATTTTCTGAATTTCATTTCTAAAATAAATCACTGTGTTGCGTGTTTGCTCATTTGTAGCTGGGGGTCGTTGGTTGGATCTACTGGATTGTCCAGTTATCATGGTATTTTACCTAATTTGACCAGAAAATGGATCCAAGGTCTTGTAGATGGTTCTATAAAAGCTCCTGCTGGGAGCACAAATCAGCATTTCACAACAGCTCTATTGTCCTTCTTGTATCATCTAGCTTGTTATGAAGAAAACGTTGGTCCAGGTAAATGCTTTCACATTGCTTGTTAATAGTTGAGATTTAGGAAATACACAAAACACAACTCTTAGCTCTAGTGGTGTTTTGGACACAATGACGCAGCTTATTTCTTGGCATACACCACACAACGATTATTTGAGTTATGTCACACGTGCTGTTCGTGTGACTGATCAAATCCTGTTGAGTATTTCTTCAAGTCGTCAACATGTAGTAAGTATTTTGGTCGATCGATTAAATTATGAAGTTGAAGTTGTTCTTCAGAGTTCTACATCAAGTAATGTAAGTCACTGTTTTAGACAAAGCTTTTTTAAATATTCTATCCATTTATAATATCTAGTTATGCTACTTCGCTCCAATGCTTGAGGGGAAAAACGTAGAAGAGTATCAAGCATAAATAATGTCATAGCATTTTGTGTTCTGTACGGAATTCTGGATAAATTACTATGAGATCCAGTCAGTCATATCCAACGTGGAATACGGAACACATGTACATCGATTCAAGTTGCCACACCTCATTAGCACAGAATTATCAAGTTGTTAGGGCAAATCCCAGAGCATAGCGTTACTCAGGTTACCATAACTTTATCGACTGAGGGAGAATAAATAAGGATAGGGTTGATTAGCGTGTGATTATATTTTTCCACACCGGTAGGATGTGGCACAATCAACTCTAATTTTTCTCAGTTTGCCACCAAACATTCTATCTACCAACTCTCGTTAATACCCTAATGATAATTCCTTGCTCTCAAGGATTTGATCATATATTGAAATTGTGTCGCTGCCATATTTATATGAACCAGCCGTCTGGTTACATTAAAACAGATGAAACTAATATATCTAACTGCCGTAAAGCTAGTCACGTAAAACCTCATTTAATATCAGCATATATACTAAGAAAGATGACGAGTCGGACGTTAATGTTGTGCATCTTTATCGGATAAAAAGCCCAGGGCATGTATTATTCATGGTCAACCATCACTCACTTCGCCGTGCAATGTTGGCTGGTCTGAAAGTAAGCTGGAAGAAAACTATTGGCAGCCAAATCAAGACCATCAGCCTACGAAGCTATTAACTGTTAACTTGAACTGTGTTGTTATATACAGATACCTGGTTGAGATTCACCTTACTGACCAATGGGGAGAGATGTTAGACAACGTGGCTCAAATGCATCTACTTTTTATCTTTCACTAAATCTTGAGTTCCAATATTCATTCATGTCCGCCTTTCCACTTCATCTTCTAGAACCATGATAACAAACTTTTTCAGCTTCAAAGCATAACTTCAATTTGAGAAGTGTTATAACTTCGTCTTACAGAATAGGCTGACCCTTACATTTAGTCATGACGTTCTTTGTTTTATTCATGTATAATTACCCTAAATAGGGCATCGCATTAGTTCTGATTGCTAATAAAGTGAATACACCTAAGTTGTTCATTGTATTGTTACATTCTTGTTTCTTTTATATTTATTTTGTCCTTTCGTTTATTTTCTATTGATTGGAATTTGTCCGAAAGAAATCAAGCGTTTCCGATTGTGAACAGACTTTGAATACACAGCGCTCTGGTCTTATGAAGTCTATACTTAATTTACTGAAGCGACTTTGTTTGGACGCGGAATGGGGCGACATAGTTCACTCTGTAATGGATGGTAACCTACCTTCGGTCCTGCGTCAAATTTTCCTCAATGGTTCCACCCATTTCACTCCACATTTGTCACTTTTCGCCATGGAAACTATTACCAACTACCTGTATACATATCCATCTAGAATTTCAACTATGCAGGTACATAAACTTATTTGTATGATTTTCATGTTATGTAAACTTTGTACACACATTCGTTTTCTACAAATCATCGCTCGGGATCTAAGCTACCTACTAATATACTATGTACTTTTCATCAACAAAATGTACAGGGTCGGTAATCTGAACATGTTTTACCCATTTTGTTCCTGCGACTATCGTTGCGTATATAATTCGTCTATTTTTCTTAAGTGGGTGGTAAAAGCAAAGAAGTGATCAGTTTATGACATGGCACGTCAAAATGAAGGATATTTAAATGAGGTTCCAAGGATCTTAAAAATTAGCGATGTTTGTTTTGACTCAGAATAAATACTAGTGGATCCCTGTTGTAAGATACGCTTATGAGCTGGATAATACGAACACGTATACGTCCACGACCCTGCCGGGAATCAAAACCGGGGCCTTCGATTTCAAAAGGGAGCACTTAATCTCTAAGCCAGTGACTTAGAATCCAGCAGCACACTAGTCTAGCCTCAAGAAATTTGTGATAGCGCGAAACCGTCTTCTGTCCAATTTTGCTTACTTGTGGCTGGTCTATTTAATATAATCTCTATCTGCTGAACTAATATCGTATTTGTCTCTTGAACATTTTATGTAAAAATAAATGTAACTATACATGGTTTAGTCTCAGAAAAAAAGAAGTTACCCGGAATCATTTATAGTGGGATTCAGAAAATAAACATTTACGTTGTCATTAGTTCTTTTCTATCTGTGTTACTTAGCATTCAACTGTTATCAACTTTGGTCTTTCTATCTTGTTAGTTCCCTCTGTTAATATAAAGTATGTAGGCTTGGAGTTTTGCATTGTTTGATATTTGTATGAATGTCTAAACATTTTAATCTGTCAATCAAAAAGGAATTATTTTACATTGTATACATTCATATATTTATTGTGTTGATGACTTACCATCTCTCAGCTATAAAATGTGTACTGTAGTTCTTTTGTTAATCTATGAGTTCTATATCATATATAAAACTGGGTCAGAATTGTTCAGACATTGAGACATTTTCTATGTTTGGAAAGAAATCTTTAATGATTTTACACAAAAACTTCTTAGATCAGTCAGTGCTAGGTTTTTGTAGTTTCCTCACCTTATCACATTTCTTTTCACTCTCTTATACTACACAGTTAGTGTTACATGGTTGACCATTATGTATGATACCCAAGATTATCGTGTTTCGTTAGAAAATTCTAGCTATAAGAAATCCCACGCCTCACTCCTCCAATTATTCCTATCACCGGCGATAAGTCTTTAAAAGTTTTATTCTAAAATATTAAAGACCACTCGCTGGAAGGTTTTGTTTAAATGACGAGTAGTTATTCCTGGGACAGTCCGGGCACTCTCAGCTCGTTAACAACACCCCTAATTCAGTTTTCTTTTCTGTCATTTCGATAAGCAAAATTTTTATTCGATGTAAGGGACAGGAAAGTGACAAACATCCTCATATCCTTAACATCACTGGAGTATCAGTCTGAGATTTTTTAATATATATCGAAAAATTAGTTCGAAATCGGTTCAGCTCATCTGATGGGACTAACCCTGTCTTACATCTTCTGGTTAATAAATTCTGAGATTTAAAAAGGTGACTGTTAGAATAAACAGAATTATTGTCAAAGTTGTTGGCTAACATCAAAGGTAATCATGTTCATCAATCCATACATGTACTACGTTTGTTGCTCTTGGTAATGTATAACACTATGCCTAGTATTGTGTGTGTTTATTACATATTTTTCTGTTATAGTATATTCTAAATCTATTTGTTTTTCATCTATAAGCTGTTAAATTTGTTTATTGTTTCCTATACAGGATAAGAATATTACAAGTGATATTTTAAAAGCCTTAACCGAACAACCATTACCTCAAAATCGAGATTTTCTTGTACAGCTGCCAGCATTATTGAGTACTTTAGCTTTGAATTCCCGTGGTATTGAAGCTATTTTATCAAGTGGTGTGATTAATCGTTACTTAAATACATTAGTTTCACCAGATTATCTTACAACAATGAAAACTAAACGTGTCCGTGAATTTATATCACAGATACCGTACGATATGAATTGTAATTCCGGTCAAAATTTATCTAATAGTTTAACAGCAAGTCAAATGAGTAATGCCATACAAGAACTACTCCGATCACATACTGAACTAAAACCTGTTGTCTTTAAATGTGTTATATCTGTAAGTTATAATAAAAATAATTATTTTTAGTTGTAATATGTAATATATTACTAGCTAATAAATTTATTTTTAGATATTGCCATTATATTTTATAACTCTACGATTTCACTCTTCCTAACTTAATGCTCTTGAAAAAAAGAGCTGTCTTGGTGTAATACTACTTTATAGTTTGAATTGAATTATTTATGATCTCATTAAATATGGATGAAGTTAGAATAGAATCGTTTACAAATTTCAATAACTGTGTCTGTAGGTAATCATAGTTAATGATTTTAATACGCAATATTCATGTTAGTCATTGGATTCTGTCTTGAAAGAAAACTAGATGAGTGATGGCTTCAAGTTTAATAGGTCAGATTTCTCATGATAACTTCAATACTAATGTGAAAAGCATTACTATTATTATTTTCTTGGTAAGATAATCTGTAACAAGTTTTGTAATTTCGACTGCATAAATTTCTTCATATAACTGTCCGCTTATTTTGACTTATGGAGTTGTTTCATATTGTCCTTCTGACTTATTATTTTTCACACATGGGAATGTGATTGTCTTCCATTCATTCCAGCTCACAAATAATGCCCAAACACCATCTGTGTCATAAGCTGGAATGTAAATTTGGCTTCAGATATCTCCTAATAGGACGAGACATTTATTTATTCAATGTTTCCTGGTTTATATTGGTCGTATAGTTAAGATCATTTCGTAATTTAAACTGTAAGAATATCCCTTATCCTATAATGTTTATCTTCCTGGCATTGCCACTTGATTGTTTAGGCTGTGCTAGAGAACTTTATTAACAGATATTGTTAGCAAAAACTGTAATTCCTCTTGTTTTTCTCTCAGTGTCTGCGTCATGTTGTAAGTCTTGGAAAAACACCAGCAACATTACCATCTGAAAGTGTGTCTTGTAATCCAGCAGTTTTCAATATCTTATCAAGGTCTACCAGGAATCCTAATAATTTCGGCTTACGTAGTTTTGCAGAAGTTGCCAGTGAACCACCGATCCATCAGACACAAGATTCTTCAGGTAGTATCAGCCAATCCATTACAAGTGCTCCTTTAGGTCTGAATAATATCCAAAATGCTATTGGTGCAACTGAAGATGATGTAGTGATGTCTGGAGGCGAAGATGAAGATGATGATTATAACAGTGACATTGATGTGAATCAAGATAGCCAACAAGCACATAATCATGCTGAAACTGTACAGACTGGTACAATTGTATCCGGAGCATCAATTTCCATGGCTAGTTTGGAATCGTCTCTTGAGTGTGAAAAGGTGCCAGTTACAAATGATGCTAATACAGCTCGTACTGAAGCTAGCTCTGTAACTCCTAGCGTGTTTCTGCCTGACTTCATGTTGAATATGGTAAGTTGATTCTTTTCTTTTGATGATTATATATCAGTCCTTATAACATTGATAAGTCTATAATATATTTTAACAGATTACTTGAAGGTATATTTCGAATTATTTAAAACTTCTCGAAAACTAACTATTTCAATTTTAATTCCCGCTTCGTAAATCCATTTTGATGAAAGTTTTGTGAAATTTAAAGCAATCCCTTGGTAATTTTAGTGACGAATTCCTATTTTAGATAGACTAAGAATCTAAAAGCGAAAATATGTACCAATATCGTAGCAAATACTTGAAAGCCTACTTATATGTCATATTCACTTTTAAAAAGTTTGTGGTAACCCCGGGTGGGTTATTTTATCAAAGATTTTACTGTAATAAAAATTAAAAGTATAAGTTCTCCTTGATCCTCTGTTGGTGTCTTTGTGGCGTATCTGAATTGACTCATATGTATATATACACTGGAATGTCATTTGCTATTCTACAACTTCAGGAAGGCTAAATTAAATTTAGTCTTAACATTTCCTTGCCTATCTTAATACAACAAGTATTACCTGTCTCAATTATATATCACACTGTTCTCTGTAATGGCGCATTCTGGTATAAAAATCCAATCTAAAAGCAAATCGCATAAACTTATGGGCTAACCAAATTAACTGTTCACATACCACCACATCCTGAAACGCTTAATAATCAAACATTGTATCAAGTTGGAAGAAAAAAACTTCGGCCAAGACTCAAATATATGTACAGCTAAATATAACCCTTTACTATGGGAGAGAATAAACCAGATCCCAGTGAAGGAAAAAATCAGGAGGAAGCGCTGGAAGTGGATAGGACACACATTGAGAAAAGCACCGAACTGCGTCACAGGACAAGCCCTCACATGGAATCCTCAAGGTCAAAGGAAAAGTGAAAGACTAAAAACGCATTACGCCGGGAAATGGAGATAGACATGAGAAAAATGAACAAAAATTGGATGGAACTAGAAAAGAAGGCCTAGGACAGAGTGGGTTGGAGAATGCTGGTCAGCGGCCTATGCTCCATTGGGAGTAACAGGCGTAAGTAAGTAAGTAAATATAACCCTTGTTAATCTAGAGGGGAGTTCTTAACCTACTCAGCATTAAGGGTTTGTCTTGCCGGTGAAGTGCTAACGGAACTGAGCATCCATTTTCACTAAATCACCGTTAATTTCCTAGTTGTTTAATGTAGACAATAATATTGCAATGTGAAATTGGTTTTTTCAATGACTGAGTTTCGAAATTTATCGGGAAATATCACTGATAAGCGCGTCTGAATTCTCATATTTCCTATCATTTCACTGATTAAATATTGTTAACCCAACTGGTTTCGATACTGAATTGTCACTTATATATATAGTTTTTAAAAACTTATCATTTTCCACTATGAGTAATTCAGTCTTCACCTTTTATTATCATTTTGTTTCTAGTGTAAATTTCTTGAGAAACTTTTACCATTCGGATCTCATACTACTGAAGCAATGTGCCCACAATTTGTTAGTCAAGGTGGACTACAAGCTTTATGTGATTTAATTCGTATGCCTGGTTTACCGTATGATTTTCCAGTGTCTGCTACATGTGCATCATTGTGTAAAATTTTCGAAGACTTAGCGAATTCGGTTAATTTAACCGATGTAACTAAACCTTTGTTTCAGGTAAGACATTTATATATAGTTACTCTTTTGTTATTACCATCCCATGTGTTATTGTCAACCCATTTACTAGGCACATATTCGTACACTTAGTTTATAATCACAATTTCTGTGTATAAGACCCAATCTGTTAACCAAAACTGAAGTAGATAAATCTTATCGATTGACTATCGAATACCTTAATCACTGAGGTCATCGCTCCTATATATATATATATATATATATATATATATATATATATATATATATAATGTTGTATCATATTGCAAAAAACTGTTTTGATGTGATTTTATAAATTTGATCAATCTTAACTGATATAATTAAACTTTTTTTTCTTTTATTTTGGTAAAATGTTTTTTTTTCTTTCTCTCTTCAATTATTCTAGTTTTATTGCCACGCTTCTTATTTTAACCCAGTTTACATTTATTTAGTTGTTTAGTTACTATGATTGATTATATAGTAACTGTTTTCTTTTCTTTTTCTTTTTGCATAACCAAAATAATTTTTTTTATTTTAATGAAGAAATAAATTAAGTACAGTATATATTGTATGAAAGCAAATCACATGTTAATTTATCTATACTCAAATGGAATTATTGAATTGTACTTAGTACTAATTCTAGTCGTAATCTTCATGCCTCATATACAATATATATATACAATATATATATATATATATATATATATATATATATATATATATATATATATATATGATGAACTGCCTACAATTATGGAAAATACTTTTCTTGCTTCAGTTAACAATCAAACGATTCACATTATTATTATTATTTACTACGTCATTTATTCACTCTCTTTTATTCCCACTCTGTCTATCCTTATTTTTCGACTTATACAGCAACTCGCCTATGGTGGAAATTCGGCTCTATTTAAACGTTCTCGAGTAGAGACGTTATCAGATATGGCTCAGAATAGAAGCCAGTGGCGATCCTGCTGTAACCTTCTTTTACTTTTTTTTTATAAAAAAGGGGTTGCTTCTTCCTTAACTAAAAGATCTCTTCTGATTGTACGTTTCTGTTTCCCCCATTATTATTATTATTACACTACCTTATACTAATCTGTTCGTTATCGTTCTTTTTTTTACGCTCCTTACCTTTTTTCTTTCTCTTCAAATCCTCGTTGTTTTGTGTGGCGCATATATATTTTGTGCCCTCTTGTACCAATATTTATGTGTTCAAATATTATATATATATATATATATATATATATATATATATATTTATATATACGTGGTTTTGAAAATATAAACGTGACTTTCCAGTAATTGTCCATATTCATTTACTGTAGTATTTTATGTGTAACTGTTTGAGGCAGAATAGGTTTCTACAATTTAACTCATTCATCATGTGCTTAGCAATGAATCACACTTTAAGTATAAGGGGTAATAATATTAAACGGTTACTCAAATCGAACTAGGTGGAGGGGGGTTCGAACTATGACGTTGGTAAATGAACTAGTATATCACTAGTGCCATGAGTATTGCAATCTTTTCTTACAATGTACAAAAATTTGAACAGTTAGCTAGAATATCTAATTATTAAAATATTTCATAAACGATTAATCGATATAATGATGTGTTAAAGCAAACCAAAACAGATAATTTGTTGAAACATCTAGATGACAGGAACAGGTAGCCTAGATATTCAAGCACCTTTATTGTTATTACTTTTGATAATATGTTGCTGACTACTTGGCCATACTTTCAGTCATTTAGTATGGCTGGCTTGTAACTAAATACATAAACGTTTAAGGTTAGTTAACTGTAGATGAAAATTAAGTGGTAGCGTAGATACTACTTATCTGCTATTGATATTCTTTTACATTTTCGTACTAATACAATGTAATTAATTCACAAGTTTTTAGAAACATGATAATTATTGTAATTGTAACAGACAAGATTGTAAGGATAAAAATATTATATTTGCTACTTTAATATGATATTTGAGTCATCTTTCTATTTTCTATCCATAAAGAATAATTTCGTTGTATTATTTTAATAATTGTTCAAATTATTGAGTTGTTTTGTCAACCATGGAAATAGAAAATAAGGTGAACATATTGTATTTTGCGAATCTCCCTTTTCTTTACTTTACTTACGCCTGTTACTCTTAATAGAGCATAGGCCGCCGACCAGCATTCTCCAACCCACTCTGTCCTAGGCCTTCTTTTCTAGTTCCATCCAATTCTTGTTCATTTTTCTCATGTCTATCTCCATTTCCCGGGCGTAATGTGTTTTTAGTCTTTCACTTTTCCTTTGACCTTGAGGATTCCATGTGAGTGCTTGTCTTGTGACGCAGTTCGGTGCTTTTCTCAATGTGTGTCCTATGCTATCTCCCTTTTCAACTACTTCATAATAAATATACTGTACTTGATCAGTTTTGAATATTCTTCTATTTGTTAGTAGTCGCTTGAAATAGGAATAGGATAAATGTAAATGTGTATGATGCACATAGCGTTAAATTAATTTATATTCTTAAAACCCATGTGACATTTCTTCTTCCCAAATCTGAAGTTAGTTACTCATTAAATATATTAAATGATCGTTTCCATTTTATGCCACAAAATGACTGAATTTTAGAAACAGTGGCTACGGGACTTTGATTTAATGTATAATTGGCATTTTATCCACCGTGTAATTTAAAGGTTTTATAGGTATCATTACCAAGATTTGATTTGATAATTTCGAATAAATCGAGCATTGGGTAGATTGTTATAAGTAACTAATATATTTGTAATATCCCAATGAATAGAAAGGTTTTATGTTTAATTTCCGTTTGAGCCTTGTTTGTACATCGCTGAAAAGTCTAAAATTAGACTGAAATATTGCTTCAATAATTCGTGTTTTTCGGTAATCTTACAACTCATAGCAATATGTGATCTAACTCAAATTATACAAATAACTACTAAAAACTCCCAATGTATAAACACTATTTTGACAACTGGTTTCGTTGTTGAATCAAACAAGACGGGTAACTTTTCTCATGATTTTATCAATCATAATCATATTGCTGTATTTTCCTGCACATCATTCCACTGGTTATTTTTAAGCAAAGCTTGTTATTTCGAGCTAACAATTACCTATAACTTCTAAAAAATGTATAAAAGGTTAATATCGTTGTCAATATAATCATCATCTTGTTAAATATATTTTTTCATCTAGTGCTTGGAATCTTCATTGGATAGACTATCTGTTTTACACACTTCTAACTATCCAATGAGTTCCATACTCTTACGTGAGTATTTGTCTGGTGAACGAGAAGTGTTGCATGAATTGGTGACAATCGCTTCAGTAGTTTGTATTTTAGTACAAATGATTGAGCATATTAAATCAGAAATTCGTATGTCATTGGCCAGTAGTTGGTTATCTCAGAACTGTTTGAAAACATTGGGGTAAGTTAAAAAAAAGTTTTTAAAAACTACTTCATCGAAATTGATGTGTTGTTTCATCTAAAATTTTGCCAATTGGGATGAATTTGTTCGCTAATGACACTTAGTTTTCCAACTAACCTGGATTTTTTTGTTTTAGTTTTGTCTCTGAGCTCGGTAGTTTAGTCGTATTTTAAACCTAACTTTCTTCAGTTAACAAGTTTTCACTTTGAATTGTAACCTTACATTTTACATTTATGTCTACAATGTTCATACATGTTTCCCTTGTTCACTTAATGTTAGTTCATATATCAACTCATTTTCAGTCGTCAACTTATATCTTGACACAATTTTTATTTGGTACTCATACCCCCCCACCATATTAGATCAGCGAGCGGCCATTAACCAAATCAAAATAAAGCGGTCGAAATAACTATCAGTTTCAGTTAAAAGTTAATCATACAGTTTGAAAAATCGAAGTCAAAAATGTAAATTTCTGTTAAAACCCATGTTGTGGTGTAAGGTTATGCATGAATGCATCAGGAAAACTATTACCCATTTTAAATGTCACTTTAAATTTCCTACTATCGATTATTTTGCCCTATAAAGTATCAACTGAATGCTTGGAGCTTTAGACATGACTTAAATCAGCAGTCAATGGACTAATATTATGTTCTCTGCACCCAGCCAAAATATTCCTATCCTTAGCATCATAACATATTATGGTAATTAGTAGATTTACATTCTCAATACTGTCAACCTCATCAATCATTTTAAGCTTCATCACATCCCATAATGAGTCCAATGACCTATCATTCTTGAAGGGATAGGAGAAGAAACTAAAAGCTATCTACTCATTGATTAAATCTATTTGTTAATTTAGATTTGTTTATATGGTGTTTTACAGTGATATATGTTGAGAATCGTAGGTACTAAATTTATCTCATTAAATAGATTTCTGTTTCTCATTTTTATAGGCGTTTATATTTAGGAGTTTCTTGGGAAGCTGGAATCCTCTTAAAAGTTCTATTTGGCGACAAAGACATAAATGAATCTGATATGTTGAATGGATTAAAAATACCTCAACATTTACTTAGTAGTTCTTCTAAATCATCCGATTCAAATTCTACTGTTCCAAATAGAGTTATAAACATTCCATCAGAACCAATGCCACAATTTGTAGAGGCTCTGCACATGTATTCTCTTATTACTCAATCGATTTCCCCTACTACCGATGGTCAATCTGCTTTCATATCTAAACATCCAGGTTTGTTATTATTATTATTATTATTATTATTATTATTATTATATTACCACATTTTAATGTTATGCTGCTCAGGTGTTAAATAAGTAACGTATATTCCACGAGTTTGATTATTATACAATCTTGGAATAGCATCGTTTTTAAATATTCAGAAAATGGTTCTATGATAGTTATCTATTTATATTTCAGAACTTGTCAAACCGTTGAATCGAATACTGCATGTAACGGCATTTCTTATTAATTCTGTCACGGAACTATTTATTGCTCTTGGGAGATTTTTCTCAAATCGCACACAAATTAACTATAGACGTCGTCGAACCACATTATTTCCTAATGAATTAATTCCAAATGAAATGAAATCACGTGCACTGGCTCAAGTTGTAGATGTACTTTCCATCATGTATACATGGGAACCAGCTTCCACTAATCGTAATCACAAAGCAACTGCATCTTTAAACTATGCTATTCGTTATGCGTCAGTTCGACTAACTAACCTTCTACTTCATGATTCAGTTCAAAGGAATTCAGATCTAGGAATGATTAATGCATTCTTCAGGCTAAATGGAATAACTCTTTATTTTGGGTAAGTACATATGTTATTTGAATATTGATTTATTTTAAATAAAAATTAATTTCACCATAATGAAAACGAGCGGAAATGAATGAACACTGTAGAGTCAAGTTTAGTCTTTGCTGACAGTCGTAATAAACGGGAATATCTGAGTGTCGGTCTCTGATAATGCTTAACCTCATAGTCATAGACTTATAATCAAAGCTCGGTTATAGTCTACACGAATATGACGAACGAAATGTTTGTATATAAAAAAACAGAATGATTTCGAAAAAAGGAAGCGTTTAGATGATTCAACTGTTCCGTATACGGAAAGGCGGTGGTACTATAATTAGTGGACGAGCCAATCACAAGCGATTGAGCGATCTAAACGTCACGGTGACGATTTCAGTATCCAGTACACATGTACGACCGCTTTACGGTGGATTTCAAAGAAGTTGTAGTTGAGTGGCTACAATAGATGGGATTAATAAGAAGCTCCGATATCTGTAATTGCGGTGTTCCCATAATTCCTGAACAGTGTGCAGACTATCGCCACAATGTTCTATTTCGATTTGATGTATAGTTAAGGAAGAAATCTGTAAGAAAAGGACTTTTTTACTCGAGTTTAACACATTTCTCATTCATAAATATTCCCCCACACATAATGAAATTTATTTCCATTCAACTCCAATCTTTAAAAAAAGCCCAATATAAACTTTGTTACGGGACAGAAAATTCTCATTAATATAATAAAGAATAATAAGCACATGTGAATTAAAATAAACAAGATCAAATAATTAACAAGTCAGTTATAATGGAATAAAACGTTATCCAGCGTTTGCCATTTATTTTTAAAACATATTTTTCGAAGATTTAATGCCCTTTATTACATAGTCTAATGTGTAACTTTAATTAAAGCAATCCTTTTTTTGTGTACACATTACAGGTTATTTCGTCAGCTGATCAGTTTTGATCTAGATGATCCAACTATACGAAGTACGTTGAGTTTTGTAAAAAAAACAACAACAGGATAATGATTTCATTAAAATCTTCACTACTTCACTACATATTTTCACCTTGTTCATTTATTCATGTTTAATTGAATTTCGAACACAAGTCAAAAAGGATTTTTTATTCATTGATCATGGTTTTACAGTCGATGTAACTTTATTGCATTTATTCCAAATATCGAAGTATCTTTTTTCTACGTATACTTCAAACGATTTACATAAGTTCAAAGAAGCAATTTAGTAACCAATAAAATGTTTGCTACCTACCTCAATGCTTTGTTGAAGCGATAACTCAGTGGTTAAAGCATTCAACTTCCAACCACCTGTTCGCTCGTCCGAACCTCACTTTAACTACTATGAGGTTTGAGAAACCGCATAGTATTACTAGACTTCACACACTTATATTGTAGCTCAAAACTAAGTACATTAATCTGTATCTGGCAAATTAGTTGAATAACAATGATGTATTCTAAGAATATTGATGAATCTAACTGAAAGAAGGATACCGTATAGGAATGGACGGTTTATGGTATTCAAGTGTTTCATGATCGTACATACAGTAATTGAAAGTCAATGGGTAATTAGTTGAACAATAAACAACCTACTCTGTTAAACTACGTCATCAACCAATTATGTGTCGGTATTACATTTACCAATTGGTAATATTATATCAGTGGTGAGGATTAACACGTTATTTATACCTTATATTTAGTAACAAATTTATGCACTACATCACATGTTTCTATGTTTCATACTCAACAATGATTTTAATTATGTTCTATTGAATTTTAGAACCGTTATCAATTGTATTAGAAGAGTGGCTAGTATGTGCAGATCGTATGAGCAATGCAAGTTTTTGTGCTCCACCTAATTCAGATACTAATCGAACAACTGACACTGAAGCAAATACAATGAACGTGAAGAAGATAACTGCACGTGTTCATCAATGTATGATACCAGCACTGGCACAATTATGTTCTCGAACAGATTTGCAGGTAGTGTCGTATTCATGTAATTGTTTTTATTGTTTAGAATATGATTCTAATGAAACAATCTGTTTGTTATCACAGAATGGATTTATTTTAGAATAAACAGTAATCAGCTGTGTTTCTTTATGTACACTCATGAATACTGTCCTATTACCGTGTAGCTGACAAAAACCCACTACTAGCAATTTTCTTTCTCACTACACAAATTGCGCCTTTTCAGTGATGTTAAAAATTACATTTCCAATAGTATCTATTCATCATTTACAGGTTTGCACCTTTGTCATATTGGTTAACTTGTCAGATAAAAATATTCTGATCCAGTTTTTCGGAATAAGACGTTAAGTTGGCATGGATCCTCAGTATGAGACTAATCCAAGAATACAGTTTCGTCGTTCTGTTACCAGTCGACATTTGTGTACGATTCCATATTGCAACAGTTTCCTAATTATCTTTTAAATAAATACTTGTGCTAATCTTTAGTAGATTCCTTCCGGGATTTTGTTTTGCTTGCGTTGGATACAATCCAACTCACTAATCAAAACTATTGAATTAGTCGTTCCGGAACTATTGTCTTATTAGACAGCTATGATACTGGTTAGTACTTAAGTTTGTAACGTTGTAGTTATTGATGTCACCGTTCCGTTAACTTTTCGTTCTACGTTTTTTTGTATATTATTTTAGTTAATAAAATTCTGCATTGTATAATTTGCTGTATTGTCATAAAGAATATAGAACTTATTTTCTACCATATTTATACCTACTTATTTCAGTTATGCCTCTAGACCCAAATTAATTGATATGTAGCTTCCAATTGTTTATCTTATCGTCTACTTAAACTATAATTCTATTGTTGTTAGGATTTGCTCAGTCGTAAAGCTGTTGAACATTTACTCAGTATGCTGGTCACCATTGTGCCGTACATTTTCAATCCTGACAATAAACAACGTTTAATCAAGTCTGACGAGTCCACCAATGCTATTCATTCATCAGGTGTAAGTATGCATATTCATGTCGATTTTTCTTAGTCTTTCATTCATAGGAATTATTTGTTGTGTTTTATATCTGTTCTTTAAAATTTTATATATTTGTTAAACTATCGAAAGTTGTGCTTTGTCATGTACACTTGTTTTTCAATGACATTTTATTTAGAAGATACACTACGGTATAATTTCGATAAAGGGTGGGATATAATATAGTTTAATACTTTGGTTAAATGTAGAAAAAAACACCAAATTATCCTTAATCTACTGTCATTTATTAGTGTAATACTTCCCATTCTTAAACCTCATAAATACCAAAACATGTTTATAAAAATGCTCTAATATACTTGGAACATGAAGATATTTGTGTGTAATTGCCCTTAAGACTTCCAACAGATTAGTCGTCGTAAAATAATGAATGCTAATCCAATACATTTATCGTTCACTTTATGGATCCATCGACTGAATTGAAAGTTTATTTCTTGAAATATAACCTAATGATAATAAATTCTCACAATCAGATCTTATGAACATATTAGTATTATCTCATTTGATAAAATTTTTTAAATACACTTTGACAAACCTAATGATAAATATCTGTGATTCTTTTACAGTTTTATTAATCCATGGTTTTAGTGTTCAATGGTTTCAGGATATGTCTTTTAACCAATAGGCTACATACATTCTGACTATCGAATAACGTTTCTATACCTTGTGCTTTTAAGCACAGTACGGAAGCTAGATCTCTTCAGTCAAAACTTAGATTTCTTGTGTTGCTTTGTGTTTTAATTCATTTCAACATTCAATAATGTTACGTCCCGATAAACATAATGAGTGGTAACTTTTGAAATCCATTATGGACCAATACTATGAGTATATTTTTATCGTATAATTGTTATGTAACTAAACTATTCATATCCGTGTCCCTCTTATTATGAGCTTTATTTTGACCTATGAACTATTATTATACGATCTACCATTCTTGAATTATACCCTGTCTATTAATTACTACCTCCCTCATCCACAGCCACATCTGTCTAATTCTTGTACAAATGTTGTTTCATATTTTTTGGTACGATGTGGTCTGTTTGGTTTGTATATAAACCCGGTATGTTTGAGATAAATGATTCATATTGCAGAGGCTGAGACTGATGTTCCTGACTTAACAGGCTGGGCTAGGCAGGAAGAAGGGCGGATAAGAACTCTAGACTGCTCGTACGGTTTTTATGCGTCACTGGTCCGATCGATAATCCACTGCTCTTTAATTGGCGGTATCGTTACGTTAAACATTGGCAGGGCGCACAAACCACAAGTTCTAACAAATAAAAAGTTTTGCTAATCGAATTATCACAAGTTAACTAGTCATGCATAAATATTTATATATATTTCAGTAATTTTTGACAAGTGTACAAGATAATTAAATTGTTTGTCATTCACTTCACTTCAGTTAAAACTGTTCAAATTCCCGTAACTCCTCACCTCATTTTCCAAATATTTTTTTTACGATAATCGTTTGCATAGTTTGTTTACTTATTATAAAATTGTATAATAGAATGCTCTGAAATTTTTTTGTTTAGTATATACTTGATTAAGATTGGTCTGCTTCATGATATACATATTTGTTCTATGATCTAACTTGTTGAAGACTGAGATCTTCCATCACTCTTCAGTATTACACCTCTTTGTTAATTTCTATTTCATCTAAAAATTGTTTATAGATTCATTTCTATTTCTTTATATTAAATAGTGGGATAAAACTGTAGACGGACGTACAAATAATCTACCATCTACTGACAATCTTATCGAAATAAACCCTAGTACACATCATCAACCTATCCAACCTTCTATGCTACAAGAAGCTCCAAATATACTTATCAGCAGTTCCACTAGATTAGATGAGCCACAGATTGCACCTACTGAATCACCGTTGGAAGGAACAGATATTTCTTCACAGGTAACGTGTATCTTTGGTTATTTTAACGATTCTTAATTTATTCATACGTTCCAGTATACAGTAATCTTTTATATTATAGCTATTGGAGTGCTGTGTTAAGATTTTCTATGTAGTGAACCAATCGGAAGCAACTAAGTGAGGTCACCGGATGTCAGTCTCTCGTGCCCTGAGGGACAAATGCATGTCATTGGTTAAGAAATGGATTGACTTTCTGGGGGTTAAAACTATATTTATATAAATGAATATTTATGCATTTTATTCGGTAGTCCAATAGACTTTCTCTTCCACTCTTGTTATTTCACTCAAGTAGTTAATCTGGCGGGTTAGCTCGTAGCACTTTGTATACCACTATCAAACCAGGAACAACACCCATCCTGGCATTGCTGACATTATTTGAGCGTTTGAACCCGTTGATCTTAATTGAAAAGATAATATACTCCAGTCTTTCATTAATCAGTCATCTAGCATATTTATATGTGTAGTGAACGAAGACTTGGTGCGGATAACCAATTAATTGTTTATTGCCAAATCAGTGCCTTCGTAAAATCTGTAAACCATTAATGAAACACATCATATGCACATCTTCCATCAGTTGTCTTACACAAGCTTCATCGTTCCTTCATTCCTGTTGTTATTATAATTACTTTTGTTTACATTCCTGTTGTCTTCAACTCAATCTTCTGCTGATAAGCATTCCACTTTTGATTGGTATTACATACATAAGTGGCATACACCACATATATTTATGTATCCAATTACAGAGAATTCTACTGTTTTAGTCCATAAATAAGACTTTGTGTAATCACTTGTTGAAATTCCTACGCAACGAACCTATTATTTTTGAAAAATAGCTCCATGTTGTGTTTACGTATATATACCAATATATATGTATGTGGGGTTACGTGTACAGGTATGACTAATCATCCTGTGTATTATAGATCTCAGCATACGTTCTGAGATGCTTTCATTATTATTATTATTATTATTATTATTATTATTATTATTATTATTATTATTATTTAAGTATTGATGACGGACGTCTAACTTTTATTATAAAATATATTGTTGAAAAATATCACAATTAATGTGGAGACATATTAAAAACTCGGTAGAACCATGTTCTCAGATTAACTGACTGAAGAGATCACTCACTATTTCAAACCTACTGGGTATTTGTCTTTTTCTTTTCGTCATGTCGACTTTCAGTTGTTGTCATGTTCTTCATTTTAACCCACTCTTTTGACCTATTTTTATTTTCCTCATTCAATTAATTACCGTGTTTCATATATATATATAATTCAAGAAAATTTATAGTCAAATTGTGTTCGTTTTTCTGTCCAAATAGGTTAAAGACAAACTAAAATATATTTTGTCCCTTCAGTAGAGGTTTTGTTTTAAGGAAGCTAACCATTAATATTGGTTATACTTCATGAAAAGTACCATTTGTTCGTATTACTTTTTCCTACCGTAAAACTACGTTTAAATACTAAGTGGTAACTACTGTCCTCTGAGGTTTTACAATATAGAACCACTAATTATTGTTTAGTCATTTCGGGAAATTAAAATTTTTGTTATGGAAAAAATTTCCGTTTTCACAAACTTTATCTACTGCAATTACGCAGGATCCGTCTGCTACACCAATTTCGGTTGATCAAGCAATGAGTCAATCAAATGCAGTTGATAATCCACCATTCAATATGTATTTCGATGTTGATACTGTCCCGCCAGATAATGTGATACGTGATCCTGAAGCCCTTCGTTTAATGGAAGAAATGGGTTTTGCTCGTGATTTAGCTATTGTCGCTTTAGAGGTATGTAACGATACGTTAATAAATTGTTCACAAAATAGAAAATAGTTTTTTTTCCTGTTTAATTTATGCCTCCTACTGATCAGTCTATCTACCTGATCAAGTGTACCATTCTCTTCATTATCATCGAATATTATATTTGTGTGTGCTGGGAACACTATTCGAGCACCCGAACCGAAGCAGTTAATTTTCTAGTCTTTGACTTAAAGGTCTGATGTACAAAGTGGTGGTCTAACGTCAGGAGATTCAGTCCGCTGATAGCCAGTGGCCAAAGTAAGTTCATACGTACCATCAAGTTCCTGGAGTTCATGTACACTATTGATTTGGTATCAGTATTTCTAAATTATCTCAGGTGAAACTACGTATCCACCACCCCAGTTTAAGCTCCGAACGTTCACTTTTCATCCGCTCACCTTCATAAAAACGTCCCTGGATTGAAAAGGCAGTGAGTAGAACTCCAGTCACAGTATTTATAAATGCGTGGTCACCGTCAGTTCTATTATAACATTCGGGGAGGGGATCATACTTATTTCGCTGCCCAGTTGTACCAGTATATTTGTTTAATATATAAAGAACTATCTAGTATTTTCTAACTAAATGCATTTTTCTTCCATTTCCAAAGCAAACTGGATGGAATGCTAATGAAGCTGTAAATCTTGTAATAGCAACTTCTCCACATGATCTCATGCAAAATGCCAATCCCTCCTTTATCTCTGGGTTACGAAGAGGTAGAACATCACGTAGAGCTCAACGTAGACGTACACTTGGAGCTGGTCATGGAGCTAATGAATCCAGTCCATTAATAACTAATGTTGATAATTCACAATTCCAAACTGATGTTTATGAACATGTAACAGAATTTATTGATAATGTAAGAATTTTTATTACTTTAATTCATCTTTGTATTTTCGGAAAATTTCTAAATATTATAATTTTAATAAACGAAGTAAAATTTTTGTTTATGGTAAATGTTGTACTGATCAATTTACGAATGTTGTCATGCTTATTCTTAATGTACAAAATATTCTTAAATGATGTAACATTAGACAAATAGTCCTAAATTTTTAATTCTTATCTCCATATGTTAACGTCACCTAGATCTGCACACGTATCTTGTTTCCTGTTGTACAGGGTCTTTAAGTTTTGTATTTATGACAAGATTGCATAGCTCGTGTTTTATCGACTGCGTACATGAAAAAATCAGCGTGCATAAAGTTCACAATCCGATGTAGGTCCTTAAATGATTAGGTTCACTCTACCGAGTTATCTCAAGAAGATAAAATTGGATCAAACAGCATATTATTTCCTAGGTTATATCCAATGTTATTATGTATGGTGAATTTTAATTTTTGTCTGTAGTTCATATTCGCACGATTATTCCACCTGCTTTTTAAATAATCTCATTTTGTTTCCGGCTTAAACTGAGTTTTATTCCTTCTGTACGTTTTTTTTTCAGTTTAGTACCAGTGAACATATAGAATCACGAATCAATCCAGAATGTCCCACTTTGTCTGATAATGAAATCACCTCGTCGTTAGGCAATAAGGACACTTCAACTATAAAACGATCCAATATATCTAAATTTCCACTCGTTATGATGGAATTATGTAATGAGAAAACTTATAATGAAGCGTGTGAATCTCTTAAACAAAATGTCTTCAAGACATGTTATGCTATTGCTAAATGTCATCAGTCCTACCAGGTTAGCATTAATTTATAATTTTAACAAATCCTCCCCATTAATAACTATTTTCATGTGATTTCTTTATATTACATAATATTCAAGCCGATTTATTTTTTCCCCACTCATTAATATTGACTGGATCATAGGATGCTGATAGTGATAACTGTGTGTATTTATTATCATTTTGTGAAACTATCTAACATTTTACTAACTGAAGATTATTTATTTGTTTATTTCAATGCAAACTATTTTTGAGATCTTTAGTATAGTCTACCCATAACTTTTAGGGTGAAATCAAGCTTAGAGTCATCTTCAAACCTCCCAGTTCAATGGGTTGCCCTAAGTAGTTCACAAGTTCAACCCTAGTCTTCACAGTTTTGTAAAATCCAGTTCTATAAGTTACTTGCTTTAATCCTGATATGACTAAATTTCTTCTGACTAGGGATTGGAGAATACTCCTGACAAACAGACTCTAGTGAACGCATGCTCATTATTATTAAGATAGTAAGTTTGTGTATATTATTAACCAGTTTTAATATTTTATGTTTTTTCCCCATCTCTCATAGATTCTCCATCAAATTGCTGAACTATTTATATCCAGCGGAGAACATGAACAATACATCAATGAGTTATTCAGCGTAGTCACATCACATCTAAAGTCATATTTTAGTGTTTCACCTAATAAAACTCCCAATAAAGCTGACAATGAAAATTATGACTTCACAAATTATGAGAAAGAACATCAAACTGTTGGATTACATTTAATTGCTCTCTTATTCACCAGATCTCCATTAGTTTGTGCTTGTCTAGCTTGGAGTCATAAACTTCCAAGTGTATTGATTCAATTTGTATCCGATTCAGATATTCTAAATAAGTCAGTTACTACTACTACCACCACTAATAGTAGTAGTGGTGGTGCTCGCCAAGAAGACACCCGAATGGAAGTGGACGAATTCAGTGCAGATATATCTTACAATTCAAATGCTATTTCAAAATCTGATTACTACAAAACACTGACTTTAGCATTCCTTGTATTAGATCAGTATGAGAGAAGTATACAAGTATGTTCTTTTACAAGATATTAGTTTTCATGTTAAAATATCTTTATTGTTCACATTCGGCGTTATATATATATCATAAATTTGCATCACAGTTTCATTCATTCTTTCATATTAAGCTTCCGTTACTTCTGATGATTGAGTACTGGATATTGGCTTCGTAATCGCTTGACGGAAGAGAGGTGGGGAAAGAATGAAAGAAAGCTTTATCTCCAATGTTAGGTGAATTGTAGGAAAAAAACGGCATCTGTAGGCTTACAGGTGACCTCACTATCCTAGAATCGTTTTGAAATAGGCTAAATTTAGTGATGAAATAGGTAATTATGCAATTACGATACGACAAATTATCCATCAGTTTTCTGGGACTTTCCATTTAACCTTAATCGGGCTTAATGTTTCCTATCTTTTCTCAGGTTCTTGAGATTTTTCCAAGTTTTATAATGTTGGGTTTATTGTATTATACATTATTAAATATTATTGTTAACGTACAATACTGTCATTTACCATATTTGTCCGTGAGACCATAATTTATGGACGCCTTTGAATAACGCCAAAGTGACCTTGAGAAAATCCATCAACCTACCATCGTCTTAAAATGGTTATAAATTATCGTGAGTTAGGGTTTTCATCATGAACTTAAATCGGCTGTAATACTACAATGTTATTTCGCCCTATGGACTAATGAATTTCTGATCAAAACCCAGGAATCTCTATGTTAAATCTGATTGTTCCGTTCATAAATCACAGTCCCGCCATCGAAGACCATATTCCTGTAATTATATCTAGTTGTGCATAATGTTCAGAGAAAATGATCGGTCATGAGTGGAGATTAACTTTTCGCTCATCTCTCATTATAATTGTTTTTTAAAACGTTTCTACAAGGGGCATGGAAACTTATACATTAATACAACTGCTCTTTCACAATAACATTTACACGTTTCCTCAAATTCTTTTGTTTCAGGCTCTACGTTTACGTCAAGAATGTGTCAAGCTGTATGCTTCTTCGCATAATTGGCATTGGTTTGATAATCAAGCAATGCTTTGGCATCCTTATACTAATGAAAGTATACGAATTATTGATAAAAGTTTTCATAAAGGTGATTTATGCGCATGTTGTGATATTAATCGTCGACCATATACTATTGAATTTCCAACTCTGACACAAATAAATCTTGTCAGTATGCATAGACGTCCTGTTATGCTTTTCCCATCTGTTTCTGAGACTACAGAAACAGATGAAGCGTCGTCAATACAAAGTAAGTCATGGAAATTTTGTACTACAGTTCTCCTTACTGATTGCTTATTTTTATCATTATAAAATGTACGTAACATTTATAAATCATTAATTGTATTTGTTATAATCTCTTTCTTACGGTTATGACCCAGCTAGTCTTATTACTTAATATTCTCGGACATCGATTCACTCGACATGTCCCCAAACCAGAACACGGATGAACAGGAAAGAGATTATATTCCAAATAACAAGGTTAGATGAAAGTAAGATGCCAGTAAGAAGCACAATAGGGAAAACGTTAGTATATTTATAGTTTTTACATGAGAAGATTCTACAACTATCGACTAGCGGTAATTGGATAAGATTAGCCAATCAGCGTGCACCAAGGCAATCGTGCATTGAGCATCCTTTAATCCAGTCTATGTCCCGCTAACAGTATTCACCAATTATCTTACGATATTTGTCGGTTATTCTGACATTACCTAATATAAAACAAGACCGAGAGTAGCAGTGTGGAGGTCGTTATTTGTTCAATATCTAGCGCACAATCTAATACGCAGCTGTCTTTTGTGCTAGATAATCAGTCAGTCAGCCTAAACTTAGGACCAGGTACATATATGCATTGGTTTAAGTTTCCATACCTTGTTAGCATAACACGATGAACATCGAATTCATAGTAGTTATTTCAATGGTAGCAATATATTAAAGAAAGATTGCATATAAGGATATAATACAGAAAGAAAGAATTAGTTGGTAGAAAGAAAGGTTTAAAGCAATTTTAATCTCACGGTTTAACTGAAGACAAAGAGTGCAGACACCTACACCATTGTAGCCGATTCTGAGCCATGTCACCCAGAGTCTCCAACCATTGTTTTCGATAGTCACGCAGACCCCAACCAAGTAGTTTGCATCTACCAACATGGCTCAAGCTAGAAGTTAGTGACATTATGGACTGATGTCACGTTTTGATTTGAATGCCCTTCACTCTCTTACAACCATCCCCTACACTAGTCAGTATTGCGCGTCGTGGTAATCGGTGTTCAGGCATACACAACACGTTGGCCAACCATCTCAGTCGATGAAGATTCATAACCTCATCAACTGATTTACCATCATTCCCTAACACCCCGCATGTAACCTCACTATTATTTACCCGGTGATCCCAGCATTTGCGAGCTATATTTCTGAGTCATCTGTGGTCAAATTCTAGTAGCTTACGAGTATCTTCTACTCTCAGTATACTCGTCCCTTAATTGATAGACGGATGTCTCGCCTTCGCCATAGGTGATGTAAGTTGGCAATAGCCAAACGAGTCTTTTTATGGTATAAATATATCATCCTGTGCGAATAACTGTCTCTGAGTTACTATTAAGTCTTCTTGAAGTACTCGTGTCTTGTTTCTTTATTTACAAACTTTAACTATCTATAAACACACCATACTTATAGTTTGAATGGCTATATCATTTGTTTTTTCTAGCGACACCTTATGAATTGAGTTTAATGAATACAAAGATACCAGAATGTTTAAATGCAGGAGAACGTTCAAAACTATGTCATGCATTATTGACACATTTCCGTACCTTCAAAAATTTATCATCTTCAGAACAACAATCACATTCCGAAAATCAACATTCTGATGATCAGTCGCCTCTACCTTCAGACTGTTTAAACGCCATGTTCAGGTTGTTACTACGTTTATGCTTTACAAGTTATGAAAATGCAGATAAGTTAGCTGAAGCGGATCTCTTGACAACTCTATTTTCATATCCACATACGCGAGAGTTTTCTCCGGAATTCTCATCTTTCGTCGGTGCTTTGATTTCCGAAGTGAGTTTCTTTTAAAAATTTGTCGTCATTTAATGGATTCCTTTCTCGTCAACCTATTTACTACTTCCTGCTCAAATGCATTCATTTTATTATTGATCTCATCCTGAATGCGATTTTACCATGTATATCGCCTCACATAAAACTTATCGATTGACTAATAATGTCCTAATATCGATTTTAAACCTGTCATGCATCAGCGACGTAGAACATGTTATTTATATTCATCTGCCTTAGCTGTCACACTAAATTAGCTTAGAGGAATTAGAGTATCAAGATCAGTACCAAAGTAGTAGTTATAATGTTATCAAAGCATGGTGCGATTCGAGAGGAATTCACGGAATAGAATAGTTTAAGATAATTTAAAACTTAAAACCTTAGGAATAGCAACGCGTGAGTACATCTGCACCATTGTGATGAATTTTAACTCAGATCACTCAATCTCTTCAACCAATGATTGCCGTTATCGCCTAGATCTCAATCAGATGGTTTACACATACCAAAATCACTCGAATTAATTGTCAATAACTTCATGAAATAATGCCACAGTTTTATTTGGCCATCCTAAGCTTCTTCGAAACTTACTCGCACTCCTATCAACATCGCCTATCGAGGTAAGCTATAGTTTAGCATGCGTAGTACACGTGTCAACTATTTCATTCCATAAGGATTCACTACCTCATCGACCGATTTACCAGCTTTTCCTAGTACCTTTCTTCAATCAATAGTCCTAGCATACGCAAACTGTTCCTATGATCAAATACTAGTAAACTACAAAGGTTGCACCCTCAATCCCCGTAAGAGCCAGGATTAGATACCTATGACTTTGTTATAAATATATAATTTTATTTTTATTTCTAGATTTTTGACGATACTTCGACAATTGATCGAATAATGAAGGAAATTTACATCCGAATGTCCAGATCTGGTATGCCTAATGTGTTTATGGGAATCGATGCTGGTCCTAGAGCTTGTCGAGATTTGTTCTATTTGTTGAGCTTATGTACACCGTTGCTTGCTAAAGATCGTGAACGTGCTCTTCGATTAGCAACAGAAACATTCAGTTTATCCTTGGCCGATAGCGATATAGAAGGTAACTATTAATCTGTAAATAATTTTTTTATTCATACTCATTGTATACATTTCAACTAGAAAGTGGAAGTTATCGCTTCTATTTCGCTTCTCACCGGATTTCGAACAAGTGAAATTGAAAATTGTTTAATTCTGACGAAAGTTTCCGACTTACATGTTGAGTAGTTTGAGCACATTGTACATGATTGTTTGCATAAAAATAGTGAATTTGTGCATATATACAGGTTTTCCCCCCAGTTGATACATTACCTATAAAAGGTCAGGCTTTCTTTGATCCTAAGAATTCTGTTTCTCATCATTCAGTCACTTGACTCAATATTCAGTATACTAATATCATTGTTGCAAGTGATTCGGAATCTAGGTTTTGTCAGGGTGATGATTTTTCCACTATATATTTGTCAATTTAGTGTGGATGAGTTTATTGTATTGCACTTCCATAGCATTTACTCACATGCATCTAACTTGAAACTTTCATATCAGTTGCAATTTTGTTAGTCTGTTTTTTCGTTTTGATTGTCACGATTGTTAATTAAAAATCTTACCATCTATTTTCAGGTAAAGTTTATCCAAAGACGTATGTCGTTGAAGAAGCTAATCCTCCTGGTGCTGCTGTTAGTGACCGTTCTTCAATTATATCGTTCCCCCTTAGTCCACGTCAAAAGCATTTACTTACCCAGCTAATGGATTTAATTATGTGTTCAACTTGGAAATCTAGAGGAAATCACAATTTAACTGGTCTCCAACATTTAGAAGTAAGTTTGTCGAGCAGATCTATATGTCGTCAGATATGACACATCTTTATACTTGGATAATTAAAATCATTCTATATCTCCTAACTAATGCAAATACCATTATTTTAATGATGTGAATGTAGCCCTTTGCCTGATTAAACATTTTTAGTCGAAGTTTCGTACATGCACATAATTAATGCCACTAATTTACAACCATCCCAGCTAAATCGCCAAAGATAATACTTTCGTATATGTCAATTTTAAATAATAAATGAAATAATGGGATCAGTTTTTCTCTTCTTTACATTATTGTCTAGCTAAATTAGTGGTCACGTTCCTCACCATACGTTGTAAAGCTTTGATTTATTACTTTACTCAGCTGAAGGGTCTATCATTTGCTAATTTTATATTTAAAGTTTTAGACAAACTCTCTTGCATAGTCTACAACTGTACTTTGTACAATCAGTCATTAATTATCTCTTGTTCTTTTACTAGTGTATTAAAATTTATTGTTATTTGAGCACTAGTCCGTGAACAATTCTGGTTATTCCTTTTCGTATCATGATTATTGTAGTTTCACCATACAATTGAAGCAAAATCATTTGTCTTTCATCTAATGTATGTATATATTATACTTTGTTATGAGTATTGCCGCCAATAAAATCTATAAACAGTGTGAACATAAGAATCGGTTCACTATATAAGACAAAATATTTGCATTTTTACCCCATAGATTGTTTAACGATTCGTTGGCACTCTTCTCTCAATCGGGACAAACGATTTTCTTCATAAGTTTTCTGTTACTTTTAATCTCCTGGATGAAATGTCAATTTTCGATTATGTACTACCCAGTAGCTGACGTATATAATTAGAATCTTAATATTGAACAGTAGTAAACATTGTATATTTGATTGTCTTTTGGTTTGCAGGTAACAGAAGCATCCGGAAATGACAGTTTTACCTCAGAATCTGTTTATCCTCCAATATCTAATACAAGAAATGTTATTTCGAGGAGCGGTGCCACAAATGTACAATCTGCTAATACATATAGTCGTTCAAATCAGTCATCACTGGAAAACTCTACAATTCGTTTAACACATGGTGAATTTAATAAACAAAACGGGTTTGTAGTTTTAGGCAAATCAGATGCGATGCAATACTTGATTGACTTAGTTGGTACTTACAAATCTGTCGCTGAATTTGTCGCAATGTATAAACACAAACATTCCATGGAGCATACATCTGGAAGATCAAACACCGATGTATCAAAGTGTTCTTTTATCTCCTACTTATTTAGTCATCTGTTAAATAACTCTGAAACAGCCGAATCTACCATGTCATTGTTGAAAAATTTAATACTCATTAGTAGTGAATCCATTCAAGGAGTAATTATAAATGAATTTAAAGCATCACTTGGTCGCGTTGCCACTAAACATTACCCTATTTCATCAGAAGATATTAAGTCTGAAGTTATCTCTCCAATGAAAAATGATCGAATCTCATCTCATATGATGTTTTTAATGCGTATACTATCATTGCCATCTCCTCTAATTAATCGTGTTTTACGTTTGTTATATAAACGAAGAATACCAGCAGATATTGCTAAATTAATTGCTATTGTTGACTGCAATTTACCTAACACACAGTTCACAATTAATATTATGTTGCACGCTCTAGAAAGTTTAACTCTAGTAGATCGTCAATACACTAAGTTTAATTCGCAAGGAAAACGACTTACGAATAGCTCTACGGGACGACAAGTTAATGTTCCGTCAGCCTCAAATGAAGAGTCAGGTGATGTAGAAATGAGACTCACTAATACTATACAAACATCTTCAACTATTACCGACTCAACCTCACAGAATCTAATGCTTAATACCATACCATCATCTGAACAAAGAACTGATGTTTCCCTTGACAGAGGCACAACTAACATATCTTCCACTATTCCTGGATCGGATCATACTATCAATACTTCCAGAGATTTTGAGACTGATTCCGATGATGATGATGACGATGATGTTACAATGTCCGATCAACAGGAGTTTTCACACCCTGTGCAAAATGTAGATTCAGCTTTCGATAGACCTAGTTTGATTTTATCTAGCACTGCACAAGGTAGTGCTTCTTCAAATCTTAATCGCGTTCTTAATGATGTTTTGGCTGCCCAGGCCGATATGGTCATTAATTCTGATCACAATGAAAACGTCCATCAACCTTGGCGTAGTGTAGGCAACGGAGATCAAGAAACTAGATCTGTGATATTTGTTTATGATGATGAAGATGAAGGAAGTTCCGGCCAAGGTGCTGAAGGTAATAATAGTCAAGAAGAGGAGGAAGACGATGATGTCCTTGGAGAAGATGAGGACGAAGAGGATGATGATGATGACGACGATGACGATGATGATGACCAGGACGATGAGGACGGTGAGAATGATCCGGATGTTGAAGGTGATGACGGTGATGTTGATGTTAGCGGTGAAGATGAGGAGGTTGCTTTTGTTCTTAGTAGAAGTCGCAGACATGGGAACCGTACTCGACCTTCCGGTTTGTCTAGCCCACGTCGTCGTCGACCGAATGCTTCCATTTCTGTTACCGTTACTACTAGTCGAGCCAACAGTGATCGCAATCAGAATACTGAATCTCATGACGATGGTGGAAACTTGCATAATGAAGATGCCGATATTGTACTTCATGACGATACGCATGTGGACGATGATGGGAGCTTTGGTGATGATGATATAGATACGTATGGTCGAGATGACGATGATACTAGTCGAGATGATGTAGCGATTATTTCTTCTGATATACCTGGTGTTATCTTTCCCAATGAAAACCGTGGGTCTCATGGAAACCATTCAGTTGCAGCTGTGGTCGAAGAGACTCTCCGTCGGGTAGTTGCTCCACCTTTGAATGTAATCTCATCTAATGGTTTTCGAGATCTCGGAACAAATAATCTGTCAACCTTAAATGTTCAGTCGCGAGGTTCTTCTACCGGTAACTGGGATTATCTTCTACCCGCTTTTACGAATTTGATTGCTCGTCATGGTTCCCGACACATTCCTTTTGATGGTGAATCTAACCTACCGACAAGTACTACTATATTCCGTTTCGGTCCTGAGGCATCAGTATTTGTAGGTGGAACTAATTCAACTCGTTTGGGATCTGGTGTAAATTTTGTTTATTCTTCAAATAATCAAACAGGTCTTAATAATTCTCAATCTATTCAAGCATTACCAGCTGCAACCCTGGCAAATCAGCATCCTTTACTTCAGGTTTGTTTTTTATATCGTTTTGCACTTTTCCTATTACATTCGCTTACAAGATTTGTTAGGTCTGATCCATAATAAATCATTAGGTATAAACGTAGAACTAAAAAGCTATGAAGATCTCGTAAAATTTAATTTTCTGTTATTCAAGTGGTCATGTTAAACCTTATATTCCTTATCTCACTAAATCTCCATGCGTTTAACACAAATAACAAACCAAATGGTAAAATCTCTTTGTAGAATAGATGGAATATGGCTAACAATGAAATCTAGGACGTGCGTCTCTTCTCATTCAGGATTCGTTACAAGTTTCATAGTTACTAATAGTCTTAATGGCCATGTTAATTACTTTCTTGTATTAGTTTTGCTAGGCTGTTAGTTTGTATTACAACTTAAACCGGTACATTCGCGCCCCCTAATTTTTTATTCATGTCTGACTGCCTTCAAATAAACTAGCTCACTGCTTACTAAATGTTGACTTCCAATTGAACGTTTTGAAAATTATGTAGTACTATTCTTCTGTGTTTCTACAACTTAAGGTACCGATGACCGCTGGAGCTAATGTTGGTCTTTCAACAATTAACACAAACACTGGAACATCCAGTCACAATGCATCACTCAATAACGTTAGTGGCTTACGTGTATTTGGCGTTCTACCGCGACCACAACACGTTCCTCCTCACTATGGTACACGTCATCGGATTACAGGTTCATCCGGACCACATCTTTCCTCCAGTCTTACTGGTTTACGCCATCATACTTCATTTAGCCGACTACTTAATGCTGAATCGGAACCAGATGGTGTTAGTTCGGGAGGGTCTAATAGTCTGACTCGAAGTCAACTTGCTACTGATGTTAGCGGTTTAGGTTTAAGTCGGCCAATCATCGCAGATGCTGTTTCTATGTCACCAGTAAATCGTGTATTTTATGTTCCACCAACGATCCCTCAACAACAATTTCCACCATCTTATGGCAGCCGTCATCGATTTCCGGGCACAACTCTATCTCACCTCTCTTCAAGTTCCGGTAGTTGTTCACGTCACCAAACCTCATTCAATCGGTCATTTAATTCTGATTTAGAACCAGATGCAAATAATGAATCTAGCAGTAGTCACTTTTTCAGTCAAGTTACTGCCAATGCTCGAGATAATCGCTCTGGACCAGAAGCCGATGCACTGGTGTGGACTATGCTAACAAGTCTAGCTGAAGACCAACCTTCTCCTGTTAATTCCGCTCTAAGCGCAGCTATATTTTCTAGGTTCCTTTCTCAAGGACAAACTAGTCGAAATCAACAAGGAATTATGGATATTCGTTCTAGAGGACTAACTCCTTATGCAGGCTATGCTCTACCACCCCATTATCGACGATGGACCAATCTATCCCGAATGTTATTCGGGCATGAAATTATGGATCTTATTCTTTTGGGTCGTCATCATATTTATAAAGCACTCGAACAGAAACGTCATGAATTATACAATCTGCGTATTTCAGAAAATGAAATAGTCTGCTTATCTGTAGTTACTAGTTCTCCGGATGAACCACTGGTTGCAGCTCCAGCATTGACTTCTACTAATAATAATGCTAATGAATCTACAGAAACATTTGTAACATTTGCCACTCCTCTTGTTACTTGCGTGTCAACGTCTGAGAACTCCGGTTACACTCAAGAATCTTCTGTGGATTTACAACAACAACTACCTGTTGTTTCTATCGATAGTGTACCTACATTTAATCAAACTAATCCAGATGTATGTGTTAGTGAAGCATCTGAAATATCGATTTCATCAGATGTGTGTAAGTTATTATGAATTCTTTTTCATATCTCAAAACTATATACCATTTGTTTATAATCTTACACACTAACTTGATCTCTAGCAGTATTATCTCTGAAGCTCAATGGTTAGAGGTTTCGACTTCCAGTCACTTAGTCCCAGATTCGAAATCCATTCCACATGATTTGTGTTGTAACGGGTGAGACTGCAGATTATGATGGAGCAGCGTATTATCGATCGAATCAATGACACGTAAAACACGTACGGACTACAGAAAAGACATTATGTTCTCATTCTCAATTCCACTACCAGTTACATGTTTATGTACTCTATTTTGAGCCACATTTCAAGCGCGACAGCTAGTAATACTACTCGGTTACCTTGACTGTACGTAGGTAAAGCGGAGTTTGAACTTGTGGTCTGTCGGTTAAAAGTCGAATGTTTTACCCATAAAGCCACAAATATTTTGTTGACAACCTTGTATTGTAATTGAGTTTAGTATAATGACGGTATTCATTTTGTTCATTCTTGGCTAAGTGCTCTATATTGTGAACATCACCAACTATTAAGAGTTTTATTTTCAAGTCCTTCAATAAGAAATACCTTTCCATGGCATAAACAGCCAGGAAGTGACATTTACTCTCATTTATTTCACAGAATTAAAAATCCTCTCGTTAATGGTCTGATCACTCAATAGGCTGAAACTGAATGTAGACGAAGTGCAATACTTAAACTAAGAGCTTATAGAACGATAACAGTTTTTAAAGGTATCGGGTAGATATAAGCGTTATACAAAGGATTTTTCTCTGAATACTATGCTTGAAACAAGTAACCATAATAATTTCTGTTAATTGTATATTGATAATTCAATAGGTTTCTTCATGTGTTTACTAGAACTAAACCGTGTTAAAAAATTTTGAAAAACAAATCATGCTTTTTGTAGCGAAATTTCATTTCTTAATATATGTCTCATAGTTTTGACTATAGACTAAAAGAGATACCTTTTCTCAAATCATTATCTCAGTGTAATCTTTTTTTTCAAGAATATATTATTACTGTTGTTGTTTATATCTATGATCATTTTCTAATATTTAAGCTATGTCAAATCCAGCTATTTTACCTGTTCAAAATGAACCAGAACCTGCAAATCCTATAGAAAATATATCAAATCTTGTAACACCTAATGACATTCCTACTACTAATACTTCCACTGGACCACCAACAAGATCACTTGTTATGACTGATGAAGAAACTATTCAATCATTAGTGGAAGGTGGAATGGATCCATCGTTTTTAGATGCATTGCCTGAAGAAATGAGACAAGAAGTTATTGCAGATCATCGTTATGCAAGACAAGTTCAACAACGAATTAATTCTATGAGTTTACCAGTACATGTTAATTCAGAATGGTTGACTGGACTTCCACCTCATATTCAAGAAGAGGTAACCCTCTGAATACAGTGTTTATTTTTATATTTGCTATGTCTCGTGGTGTATTTCTACATAAATTCACTTATTTTAGTTATTGTGTGTTAGGATTCTCCGTTTATGTTCAATAGTTTGAAGTAGGTACCAGTGGCATAGATCTGTTTTCTGCAAATAGTTTTCGATCTTAAATATGCGGATGATATTGTCTTACTTACTGGGTAATGATAATCATGCTATTCCATCCTTAACATTTAGTTGGTTGGTAAGCAATGTCCGTAGTTATAACACGTATACTCCACCTTCTAAATCCAAAGTGCTTTTACGAAATTGATAAGATCCTACGCCTACACTTACACTATTTAATGAGCTGTTAGAAATAGTTGAAAATTTAGCGTATCTGGGTAGATGAATGGGTGATTGACGAGACCAATCTAAATATGTTTAAAGCCGGAGTCACTTTACAACAGATCAGTAAGAGCACTTCTGTTTTTTATTCATTTAAACACTTAAGCATTGGTACAAGGAGGCACCAAACAGATATGTCACATAACTCATTCGATTTATGTGAGGCTTCAGATTCTGCTCAGGTGCCCGAACCGGAGCAGGTAGCTTTCTTAGGGGGTCACACTCGGAGCCCTTGACCTGAAGGTCTGATCCATGTAAGGAGATGCGGGCCCATGGTAACCGGTGATCAATAATAGGTTCATACGCTATTTGTTTCCTTAGGATCCTGGAGCCCATATTCACCATTGGTTTGTAATCAGGGTTTTCCAACTCCCCTAGGTGGATTTTCCGTATCCACCAACCCAGTTAAAGCATCAGATATTCGCTTTTCGTCCTCTCAATTTCGTAAACAACACTCCCGCCACGAGAAGGCAGTGAGTACGACTTCCCTGGCAGTGGTTGTACGCATGTGGCCACTTGAGAGCATCTCGAGAGGGAGAGATGTTTTCCCAACACTGGGACTGATTAGTACTAACGGAGAGCTAGTCAGTTTATAAGAGGGTGCCAGGATGTAATTCTTACAATCTAATGCTCATCCTGACAACATTTTATGTCTCACTTATTGTAACTGACAATCTAAACAAAGTAACTTAACTTGAGAAACTTTACAATACGATGTATAACATCGCTGTTTATTCATCTTAAATGAAATAAGTTTTTCACATTAATTTTTATTTATTTTTCGTGAATACACTAATAATCGGATTCGTAAACTACAATTAGCTTCATATTGCACAGTCTGTTTTAATACTCATCATTGTTATTTATATTATTGATAGTTATAATCTCAGAATCGCACCTTTATGCGATTGTGTTTCAAAGTTACATTGATTATAGATATATATTCCAAAAATAATTATTATCGAGTTCATGCTAGTTTACAGGCATGATCACGTTGATATAGATAGCAATCTTAAATGCATACGACATATGTGATATATATATATATATATATATATATATATATATATATATATATATATATAATCAGTCCCAAAAATGCGAAGTGTTATTCGTATCTGCCCGGATCCCAGCCTTAGTTTATCCTTTATGCGAAAACTACTATGAATAAATATACAATATTCTAGGAGTGGTCTAACATATATTTTGTACATTAAAATGTGCGACTCGTTTTTATAGAGGTTACGAATTATTCAACCCAGAAGACTTTGAAATCGGTTTCGAGACCTGTTCTGAATATGACAAATTGTACGGTTATAGGTCCGTTACAATGATAACAATAAGTATTATTATTTCCTTAGGTTCTAGCACAATTTCGTCAAGAGCAACAACAACAACAACAGTCTTCCACCCAACCCCCTACAACCACATCTGGTGAAACTAATTCAACTGAACAACCTACTACTCAGCCGCCATCTACGCAAAATACAACTGACAGTAATACTGCATTTCTTGTGTCTCTGCCACCTTCTGTACTTCGTGAAGTATTGGCTGATATGGAAGAATCACAATTGGAAACACTCCCCCAATATTTGGTCGTTGAAGCTAACAGATTACGTCGAGAGCATGAAGAACGTTATGCTCGTGCTGTTCAAAATGGTATTTTAGCTCATTCCAATGATTCCCGACCTTATCGTGAGTGACTGTTAAATTTTCGTTAAGATTCGTTCCTCAGATCACAAAATATCATCCATTGGCAATAATATATTCAAAAATCGGGCATGGCTGTTTTTCACTGCTTAGTTGATAATGTGTTTTGATTGATAGAGCTTGATCTTGAACGTGAGATCATTCATGACAATCACACAATTTCCCACTTACTAGGTCAAAAACCCGTCTACCTGCAATTTTTAGAAAGAAAGCGTTTCGAATAAGACAGCTTTAGTGTCATGAAATACGAAAAAAAAATGGTTTTCATCATTTTAATCATGCTCCACTCAGCTACCAACATTAAACTTTTTGCAAAGCTTCACTTATCCCTACATCGAAACTGCAGACAGTGAACAATAACGCACGTGTACTCATGAAATGAAAATCGAAAACAACTGTGAATACATCTTGTTTACTGTAAACAATCGGAATATGTAATAGATTAGTCTACAGGTACCAGTTATACTCTTTCGTGGACACACTAGAAAAATCTGTTACATTAATAAGCTGCATATATCAGTTGTCTAGCTCACTATGACGTGAAATCATGCGAAATATATACAACTTTTCACCAACATGAAATGTGAGGATTGCATTTGAATAATCCCAGCAATTGAAATTTAACTAGTCCCAACTTTTTGTACGTCAGTATAATCGAGTATATTCACCGCTGGAGGGAAGTTCGAAATAACTTACCGGACAAATTATTTCATTTTCACTCCCTGGAATTGTTTCAATATGATTTTCATCTTCTATATACATATATATATATATATATATATATATATTCAGCGCCCAATTTCTACCTAACTGTTCGTCCAAATTTTATTGAATATTCATAACGATTTTGTTCTTTCCTAACATTATTTATCTATTTTGTTTTCTAAAGACTTTTGGCGTAATTTCACCACCACTTCTGGATTACTAGGTGGTGGTGGACAAGGACGTTGGATTGTTCGATTTCATTCAAATGATCAAATCGTAGTTCATCCTAACAATATAGATGGTTCATTAAGTTTTAATAATGCTTTAGGTGTTCGTGCAATGGCTGGTTTATCTAGTCGTGAATTAATTGATCATGAAGGATTAACATGTATAATAGTACTGCTTGTAGCCAGTTCTTCATGTTCTAATCAAAGACAAAACATAGTGCCAACGGTGAAGAAAGTAAGTGGTTAATCGTATCTGTTTGAACAATCGTATCAACAGGTTCTTTATATAGCTAGATTTTCACAACCTTTAAATCTACTTTATTTCTTACCCGACAGATTTATCGTTTTAAATATTTGGTGTGATTTTTCTATTGTAATAAACTTGCCTATTCTGTTGATCTCCGTGTCTTTTACTGCATACATACTTTCATTCTCGCTTTTGTCTCTATCTGACAAAGTCCTAGTGTGTTAGTCATTTTGTTGATTTCTGTTTTGGTCTAAGATTTTGTGATTGCATAGAATTCTTGGTCGACATGTGATTCATCATGACACGATGATGCTGAACTATAGATCCAAGGCTCCCTAACTACACACATTAAAAAGTAAGACAACTAGCCAGTAGAATGAACTTCGATCCCCTCAAAAATAACATGACTGTGTGTAAAATATTTGACACTAGAACACACAATTATGTGTCATAAGCAGCTGTATGATAAGTTTTGTAGGTTACTTATCCCAGTAAACGTTAATGCTTCACTGTTAAGTATAATTATCACCGTACATACATGTTTCTTCCCTCACATAATGTGAGTAACTTATTTTATAACCCTGGAATAACGAATATAAATCAAACATAGAATATAAAGCTCTACTTGGTAACTAATCCGGATTGCATGTCCTTCCTGGCTGACGTAAATGTTGGCACTAAGCTTAAATATCTTTGTTGTTTTGTATTCCCTTGGACCTGGTAAATTGTATATTGTAAAATGGTAAATTTTCTAGGTTCTGCGTAATCTGTCATGCCACTCTGCTACACGAAATTGGATTGTAAACACCATCATATCTCTGTTTAGTGGATTGTCTGAAAAACCTCCTCCCCAATTACAGTTAACTTCTCCTAGTTTTGTGCCGTCCATGGAGGAATGTGAACCAATACCGAGTACTTCACACGATCGTGGGGTCTCTTTTCCTACTTCTGAAAGTGAATTCCAATGTTCTACGAAGTCCATGTCTAACAACACATTATTCCATACTGGATTTGAAGCTGCCTTGGGTTGCTGGGTACGGATATTCCATCCTGTTCCTCAAAGCCTAATCCATACAACTTACCCTCAAAATGACTCTCATACTGTTGTGCCCACTTGTTCCAAAGATACGTCTTCATCGACTCCTGTTCGATATATTATACATCCTCAAGGAGCAGTTTTTGTTGCTGGTGTCCTCCTGGAAACTCTGAACGAATTAACCCGCGCATTTCCATCGCATTTTTATCCTTCAGAAGTATGTCAGTCAGAGTCTGCTGGGACTTCTCATAGCACTGACAGTAAGTATTTTCCAGTTTTAGTGTAAAAATAAATATCACTTATCATGCAGATCTTCTGACATCAAATAGCTATTCACTTAAATGTGTCGTTAATAAAATATCACTATTATAGTACTTCGATCTCCACTAGGGGTGGAACAGTGCATCAATTGTTAAGTTATCCAGCCTTCAACTACCACGTCTCGCGTTTTAATCCTACTCTGCCTACTTCTGTTTAGGCAACAGTGTAGTATCACTTGTTCTCGCTATTGTCTTATAAATATTTGCTTAAACGATTATAGTCGTGATATGAGATATCCGACAAAATTGTCTGTTTCTTTCACAGTCTAAGAGACATAGAACCTGAACTCAGTAGTTCAGCTTATTTGCTGTGAAAGTAAAGATGATACTTATTCTCTTAGGTACCGTCACATCGATTTATTCTGCTTTAGTGTAGTATAACTAAATGTAGAGAATTTTAACGCTGAAGCCGTGGATGCTTCATGTATTTATCATTAATCTTTAAAACACACACCTAGGATCCAATTGTGGTTATTTATTTGATCCCACACAACTTATCGTTTCGTGATAAAACAGCAGCTTATTGTAATCTTGCACGTTTTTTTGTATAATATCGTTATGTTCAATAGAAGCGTATACTTCTGCATTGAAATTCAATTTTTAATTGCTTGTATGTTTTTCGGTTTACAAGTCCCGAATAGAATAAAAACCCCATTCGCCATTTCATTACTTCCTAATATCTAAATTAACCAACTTATATCTACGGTCAATATCAGGTCATCCATCCAAGAAGTATAATTTTTGGCTGATCGACTAAATAAAAATCTTAATACTAACAACTCATTTTAGTCTGAGTTTGTATGCTCATCAATTGAAATACCATTCCACATATCAAGTCGGCATTCATTATTCGATACAGATGCCAACATGTAACTTGATTTCCAAGTATTTGCCTTCTTAAAACACTAGTGAAAATTCTTTTTTTTATTGTATTACCATTTTCTACACATTGTTGTTTGCTTGCTTGCCTATGTTTTGTAAATAGTTGCTTTCACATCATTCTGGGATATATTCAATCGCCTCTCCCAATCTAACATAACTCCATTGTCTGTTGGATCTACCACACGACCTGTAGTTAGACGAGCAAGAATTTCATCAAGAAAAAGACCTGTTTCAATTTCTGACAAACAACAAGCAATTGATTCAACTCAAGAGTCTTCGTCATCTACATCGAAAACATCTATAAATCCATGTCATAAATCATCTAATTTAACAACCACTGAGACTACTTCATCATCATACTCAGGTAAAAAAAACCATTTAACTGTGGATTCATTTTTTTTTACTTTTTTCATGCTTCCATGCATCGAAAGTTGTTTATTGACCATGTACTTTATGTTTTAGACACATTTTATCTGATGTATCTTTCCCTTATTTTTAAACCAACTTCTACCTAGACTGCATTTATCACAGTGAAATTTTATACTCCATAGTAATAATAATTTTTTAATCTGAAAATTAGTACAGTACACACATAGCATAGGCGTCATTAGATGGGTGCAAATTGTTATGTGATAATTGTATTTAAGAAAGTTTAATTTTTACTTTATTTGGGTAAGCATAAATTCCAAATGGCTTTGTTTAGGACAAATGTGAATTAACGAATATTAATTACGGATGCAATAAAGGGTGTAAAATGGTGATTGGAATGGTGTTAAAGTTTCACACTTTGTGTTTGTTAACAGTCCAAAGAAAAATATTGATTCGACAGACAGTAGTATGCAAACTACTAATAGTCATAGAATTACTAAGCATTTGACATAACCATTAAATATTTTTTCATGTGAAAAATTGTGCATACTCTCCATAGAGGGGACTTGGAACAGTCTAAATTTGTGGGAGAGACACCAATCCAAAGAAGTCCTGCTTGTGGGTTGCAGTCATGACAGCGAGTTTTTTTTTGCAAGGTTGAACTCTTATCATCGCCGAATAGTATACAGTACGGAATGTACACAAGTCATGTCAACAGTTTGTTATTTACTTTCAATGGTAAAGGTTTAAAATCTGATCTTCCTACAACTTTCATCGTAGCATAATATCTAGTCGTGACAGTATATTGTCAAAAATTTATATTTCATCTAATCTATGTGTAATATAGAACCTGATACATGTGTACATCGGTTCAAGTTGTTATGACCCATTAGCATACCGAGATAAAATTGTTAGGACAAATCTCAGTGTAGTAACAGTATTCACTATTGCAATTTTTTTATTAATTCGCCTTCAATCTAAACACTATATTCTGTCATAGCTTTGTATTCAGTGCAGAGAAATGTAGCTCTTATGAAGAAGAATAATAATAAGAAATAATTCCACGAAACTGATATACTACCTAAAAATGTATTACTTATGATTATTATAGTATCCGAAACATACTCTTTACTCAATATTACTACTGTTGATAACGTACATCACAGACTAACCTTCGTTAAACAATCATTGGTAATCAGAAAGCACTAAACTGTTGTTTCGCTCTATTATGCGACTTATCAGTAATGCTCATCTATGACACCACCAGGAATTGAACCCAAGTTCTTTACGTTTACTGGTGAGAATGAGAGGTCCAGTACTATGATAAAGCAGTTATTTAGTGTTTCCTGGTTTTAATCGTTGTCTAAAATATGTCTATCATGTCAACTTTAAAACTCAGAAATCTTTGTCAAATGTTACTGTTATTATTGCTTTCTCGTGCCAATTTTTTATCTTTGCAAAATATTACTACTTGTAGCAGATGCATTGGAAAATGATTCCATGAAAGAAGTAACATATGAAACACAATGCACTAACAATAATAGTCCCAAGTCTATTACTACTGCCAATACTACACCAGTGACCGTAAATTGTTTCACTGCTTTATCTGATTTACTTTGTCATCAATTATTACACGACCGTCCAAATCATCAAGAACGCCTCATAACTATTCTTGCTGGGATTGTCAAAGATTTCCTACTTAGTCGATCTCATTCCAATATATCTGTTGCTCAGGCTTCAACTCATCCAACTAATCTTGTTACACCAACCACTGTAAATACTATTTTGACTGATACAAATCAACAGGTAAGAGAAGTGTATACCATGTTTATCTAACTCAACTCCTAATTTTTATGTACTGATCTCTGAGATTCATCGTTTATGTAACGATTGTCCAAATGAAGTGGATTTTAAACTTATGACCTTACTTGTTGAAAGTTATGTGTTTCAACTAACCAAATCATCACTTCACTATTCGTATTTCATATACTAACTCTTTAAGAATAAATTATTTTAATCAACTGGTAATCTGTAATACACATGTGTAATTGCTTAAATAACATTTCCTAATCCTTTGTCAATAGTTTTCCCTGGCGATATGATTTTCTCGATGAATTTTCCAGTTACATTGTGGTGTATGCTACTTGTGTTGACAGATATGTAACACCAGTTAGAAGTGGAATACCTGGCAGCAGAACGTTGAGATCGAATTAAAGAACAATAATGTAAACAGCGAGTAATTGTAATAGCAACAGGAGGGATGAAGTTTGTAAGAGACAACTGATGGAAGATGTGAAAATGATGTACTCAATATATGGTTTTACGGTTTTTACGAAGACACTGTAATTTTGCATTAAACAATAAATTGGTTATCTACATCTGAGTGTTCATTCATTGCAACATAATTCTACCAACTTATAACTACTCTTCGACTAAAGCTTTTATTGAATTTTCAGTAAATTAATGTCTGAACGTTATGTAAATATCTCAAAGGAATAATATAACTCAACGAACATCTTGTGCACACTACTTCGAATTACTCCTTTAGCGTTGGGGTTAGTAATACTATCTGATTATCCGAACGAAAGTAAGTGAAGCATGTCTCAAATCAGCATCCACACTATAGAAAATCTATGATGGATATAGCATATTGATACACTGTATACTTCTATTACTTACTTACTTACGCCTGTTACTCCTAATGGAGCATATGCCGCAGACCAGGTATACTTTTATACTGTTACTTTATTTTATTTTCACTGTTGTAGAAGTTATGAACGAGTGATGAAAGCTCAACACCACAATTTCATGTTTCAGTTGGCCAGTAAATTTAGTCTACGCGGCTCTGAAATGTTATGTTCTAGTGTTTGATTTATATCATGAAAATCGAACTTTAAACGTCAAATCACTGTCCATTCATGTTAAACTTTTTTGACAATTTTTATTAATCCTAATTTATTTGTTTATTTTCACTTAGAATCCAACAGATATATCATCACAGCAATCTACTACTGATATACAATCTTCAAATGTTGCAGAAAGTGTCCCCACCTCTATTCCAGAAGACCAATCATCTTCTACACAGCCACCAGTATCCAATTCATCGAATAATTTAATGAATCCACTAAGACCACAAGTCATTGAAACTTTATGTCACCTTGTATTAGCTCCTAAATTTTCTGAAACTGCTCGTATAATGACCACACAATTGATTACTGATTTGGCTCAAGCAAATCAAAATATGAAGGAATTAATTCTTCGTTTATTGTCAATTACAGCGGGTCAATTGATCTCAAATATATCCGACCAGTTGCAGGTATTACTCATTGTTTATCGATGACTAATGACGTAGATAGTAATAAACGAAGAAACATTACTAGGATCCGTCTGTTCGGGACTCCCGAACCTGTCTACACTCCCTACTTGAAATTAAAGTATTTCAACATCCTTATTCAGACGTGTCTAAATTTAACAACTACTCACTTTTATGAAATCACTCTCCTCTCAAAACAGTCAGTAAAAGCATCTAATGAGAAATCTACTTTCTTGTACTCATATATAACTTTTAACGATAATTAGTGAACTCCATACTCCAAATTGTATTTGAGACTAAATGAATTCTGACTGCACTATAAACTTAGTGTTGTAACATAGCTTGCATGGGTCACTGATCTTGATTTTTTATCAACAGCAACTTGCGCAAATCTGTCTTTTCACGTTTTACTATTTCACTTTAAATTGACTAAAACAGCCGAATTTTACGTTTTTACAACTAAAGTTGTGACCGTTCTGATAGGTACATGTTGATTTATAGATATAGTTGGCGGTTACATGACATGAATACTTTCACCTTTTGGTTGGGTCATTGAACATGCTTTATACAAAGCTAATAGTTTGGCCCTGGGCAAATTCTGGTTATTGGATTGTTAAGCCTCCTATCGATTGTCCTTGTGACGTTATCACCTTTGAAGTCGAGATTTATAAATATTGGTTTTCTATTGTCTGTAGATACATCTGTTTTGTTATCTTCAGTTTTTTTCACAATTATCAATAAATTTCTGTCAGTAGCATTTGTCAATTCATAAACTCTTGTCAACTTAATTGAGTCAATAGTTAACCTCTGTTCAATTATTTAGTCAATCCTTACTTCATTTATCAAATATAATATATTAAAATCCCCCGTATTCTCAATTCTCTGTTAATGCTATTATCGTATTTCTTTTCAGTGTCTTGTGTCTGAAGTTGATAAGCGACTGAAAGGTAAAGCATTAGACTCTCTTCCAACACACGATTCATCCAAACCGTCTTCATCTCGTTATCCTTCAGAGATAAGTCGTATTTCTTCTTATGATGTTCTCCCTGATCGCTTTGGTATACCCGGACAAATGGTAGTTGTATCGAGTGATTCACGTTCTCAGACTGCTACCAAGTTTTCTGACCTACAGTTGAATTCTTCTGAAGTTTTCACATGTCCTAACAATGATCAATGTCGTCTTCGTGGTATTTTGGGTTTAATGTTACGTATTGCTGCTGGAGACAGTTCACTAGTTGGTTCGAATCTAATCCCTGTATCGTCTGATGATCTGTTAACTTCTGTACCTGGTGTGAACGAATTCTGGGACCATTTGTGCCAAGCATTTGAAAAACTTCAGGCGTTAAATGATCAAAATGCTGTTCTACTATTGCAACCTCTTCTAGAAGTGTTTTGTTTGGCTCATGTCCATTTGGTGAAAGACACTATTCTGCTTCGACAACGTTCCACAAACAGTCGATCTAGTCGTACTAATTCGTGTTCTTCAGGTACACTAAGCCTTATCGACATGGTGCCACTTTTACATATGTGTGTTGATTCTACATCTCATTCAGAACTTGATACTAATAGATCATCAACGACTGATCATCTCTCACACTTGTATTTTGATCTTGGTGGACCTCAATCACCTGATGTCTCTACTACAGGAGAGGATTTAACAGTTACAGCATGTACTTCAACTAATTCGGCAACCACATCTCAAAGTCCATTTTCTAAAAATCCTATAATTGAATTTGCAGATAAATATCGTCGTGGATTAAGTCAAGTTCTTCGCCATCATGGAGCAAATATAGGTGAATCACCTTTCGCTGTATTTTTGGCTTATCCCCGAGTGCTTGATTTTGACGTCAAACGTCGCTTTTTCCGACAACAACTACAATCATTATCTAATCGTTCAACATCCAGTAATCGTTACGACGATGACCCAATAACTGTCTCAAGGGATCGAATATTCGAAGATAGTTATGCCAGACTACACAGAAGATCCGTGAGTGAATGGAAACATAAGTTTGTGATTCGCTTCCAAAGTGAGTTTTGTTGTTTTGTTATGCTTGTCAGATGTATAACCTATGTATGATTTTATTGCGTAATTATCCAGACATTCCAGAGCTCGTTCTCTCTCTTTGGTCAATGCCAGACATTATTTTTCAATTAATAATTGGTTTTCTGTCAGCGATACTTCTCCATTTTGAAACAAAACATTTTAGGTCACTCTAATGCATTGCATTTCACCATTTTTTAAACCTACAACTATAATTTGTAACTTTCAAGAGTACGCTTAGATACTTTCATATTAGTCATCGTTACCCAATTTTCATTATGTCTACTTCAAAGACTTTATATTTCAACACGTTCATTCATCAAACTAGTAATTACATCTTTATTCTTTCATACCTGTTAGACGAAGAGGGTCAAGATGCTGGCGGTCCATTGAGAGAATGGTTTTTATTAATGAGTCGAGAAATTTTCAATCCAAACTACTGCCTTTTCCGCGTCTCTCCCGCAGATCGGGTTACATACACAATTAATCCAAGCTCTTACATTAATAGTAATCATTTGTCTTATTTCAAATTTGTCGGACGTTTTATCGCTAAAGCTATTAATGATAATAAACTTCTGGAATGCTATTTCACACGAGCGTTTTACAAACATATCTTAGGAGTACCTGTCAGGTAAGATTAAACATTCATTTGTGCTTGTGTGAGTTATAATCATGATCGCGATTTGTTTTGCTTTTTTTGGTCCACGCCTATGATCTCTTTGATGAATATATTACCAAACTGTACATTCGCATAGGCAAAGATAGAATATATTTCATTGTATACAGAAGTCAGGTCTCCTCCTATGAATAGCTAAATTTTCTATTGTTTTAGGTTCTTGTTTGATTTGAACAGATTCTATAAACAATTTTGAAATTAGTTTTATAGTTGATTATTTAATGAAAGTCAACTGCTCGTTTACATCAGATATTGATTAAGAAATAGTTACCTCGTTTTCCAATGTCTCCATTTCTATTTGGCTTTCTTAGTCAAGATGGCTGTATCGAATCGGTTAATCTGTTACATTTAGTGTCATTTTATGTCCGTACTCATCGCATGTGGTGTTTTTTTATGTGTGGCGATTTCTCATTATTGCCTATGTATTGTGTCGTATGTGTTAAGTTTACGGGCAATGCGACGTTGTCGATATCAAGAAGATGTATCTCTTATTTAATAATTATTTTTTTCATTTTATTATTTTCACTCATCTACAGGTGCTCTGATTTAGAAAGTGAAGATTATGAGTTTTTCAAAGGATTAGAATTTCTCTTAAGTCACGATGTATCTGATTTAGGTTATGAACTAACATTTAGTACTGAGGTATGTGTATATTTTAAATTGTATTCCTTTATTATATTTGTGAATGTGTAATATAATATTAGACGACTTTCTGTGTTCGATCATCGTTGTCTCCGAAGGATTGCTGACATCCAGTGGCAACACCATGTTAGTAATGCAGAGGTTCGGGCACAGAGATGATGATTCAAGTGGTGTGACCATCTTGAAACACCGACTTCGGTGGCTTGGACATGTTCTACGAATGTCGTCCCAGGGAATCCCACGTCGTGCATTATTTGCCGACTCTGGGACTGGTTGGAGAAAGAAGAGAGGTGGTCAGTGCATGACATGGTGTCGTGATATGAAAGAAAGCTGCAAAAAGCTGGCTTGTGTTGGTCCTTCACGACTCCCTCGTTGGGGTCCGAGAGATTGTGCGACAGTGTGGTTATAGAGACGTTATCATATATGGCTCAGAATAGAAGCCAGTGGCGATCCTGCTGTAACCTTCTTTTACTTTCTTCATAAAAAGTGGTTGTTTCTTCCTTAACTGAAAGATTTGTTCTGATTGTACCTTTCCGTTCTCCTATTATGACTATGATTATTACTACACTCTCTTACACCAATCTCTTCATTATTGTTTTTTTTTACGTTCCTCATTTTTTCTTTTTAAATTCTCATTGTTTTGTGTGGCGCATATATATTTGGCGCACTCCTGTACCAATATATATGTGTTAAAATAAATAATATAATATTAAAGCCGATATCATTGTAAGATGTACATTTATTTGTAGGGATATAATAATGTTGTTTTCGAATTATACTGTGAATAGAATGTTCAGTTGTGTATATCTATTACATCATAGGGATTTAGTATATCAAACAGTTGGTTTGTTTTTAATTTCTACTGAGTTCATCATCAAAAATGACTTATTTGTGCTGATTGTAATATGGCAGATAAAATACTACTAATATGACTATTGTTTTGTCATGTCAAACATTATATAATACGTGACAAATACATGCATCGATTCACACCAACATAGCGAGATACCAGAATAGTATAAGTGGTTATAGTTTTCAGAGTAGGTTTTGTGGAGAGTTTTAGAAATTTCACAGGTTGAAATCATGAGTCAATTGAAGCTAGACCACTATGGAAAACCTGGAAGCACTGGACGGTCGTTTCGAATAGGAGGAGTCCCATACTAGGACGAAACGGCCGTCTAGTGCTTCCAGGTTATAGTTTTCATGCTCATAGAATAAGATCTGTAAAATAGTTTTAAAATGTAGGATCTAAGGAAAGACAAAGTGAATATACCTGAACTATTTTGAAGTGTTCTCAACCTTGTCACCCAAATTTTCTAATCATTGGCTACGATAATTGTACGGACCCGGACCAGGTAGTTTGAATTTGCCTTCACGGCCCAGTCTAATGTTATGTTTGGTTGTCTTTAATTTTCCCCCAATCTACTCTTAAACTAGCCATCATCACCCATCGAGTTACCAGATGGTCAGGGATACGTAATTTATATCCCAGTCACCTTACATTCAGTGAAAATTCATCATGGCTATTGATGCTTCGAAGACATATGTGAAATGGTTGAAACGCTCAACTCCTTCACTCCCTGTCATTATGAACAAGCTGATCAACCATTACGCAACATAGCGACACTTTCACAATGGCGATAAAAAGATAGAAGATTAATCTTTTTAACGAGGTAATTATGAAAGGCAGTTAAATTGATAGTAATCAAATAACACATTTTTAGGTAATAAGTTCACTAGAATGTTATACACGCCATCCTGGATATGTTACATAGAAGCTTTTCCTTGATCCAATAATCGTCTGTGATGTAAACCTTCAAATGTCATGTGAAACATGTATCCGTAACATTCCAATTACTTTAGGTTATTCTTAGCTATTTACTACTCTTTTGTTTATTAATTTCAGCTTTGTTTTTCCACGTATGTTTTTTTTCTTCTTTAGATAAATGAATTTGGCAAAACAGAAACTCGTGACCTGATTGAAAACGGTCGAAATGTAGCAGTTACTGAGAATAACAAAAAAGAATATGTTCGTTTAGTTTGTCAAGAACGTATGACTGGTGCTATACGTCAACAACTTGATGCTTTCTTAAGAGGTTTCTATGATATCATTCCTAAACGTATGATTAGTATATTCAATGAACAAGAACTAGAATTATTGATTAGTGGTTTGCCTAACATTGATTTAGTTGATTTGAAGGCTAATACAACTTATTCAAAATATCAACCGAATTCACCACAAATTGAATGGTTTTGGCAAGCATTAGAATCATTTGATCAAGAAGATTTAGCACGTTTTCTACAATTTGTTACTGGTACTAGTAAAGTACCATTAGGTGGATTTATGAATTTAGAAGGAATGCATGGTCCTACTAAATTTCAAATTAGTCGTTCATCTGTTTCAAGTACTAATTATTTACCGTCTGCACATACTTGGTAAGTGTCTATTGGTCTCTAATTTGTGATTTCTGTCATGAAAATTGATGAATGTAGTCTTTTCAAAAGATATTTGTTATGTTGGTTATTATCTAGACTTTAACAACTATACAGCGAAATTTTTACATGATAATAGCATATGGTTAGAGTTGATTCATTCCAACTTATTTTAGTCATTCACACAGTTATATCCTTTCAGTTTATAGCTGACCTTTTCAACTTGACAAACAGTTATTAACTTTACAGTTAACATGCTTTAATGTAACTCAACAATCATAACACATTTTTGAATGGGTCGTAATACCACTCAGTTCTTCATACTGTACTTGGAAATGGAAACAAAGTGATAGAGATTTAAACAGTAAATCATTGCTTCATATGTTTATGAGTTACGAAGCACATTACGAAAATTGTTTTTATAGTAATACTATTTTTTGAAAGTTTTTTAGAACGTCGTTGCTGAATGCTGGTTGAAATTTTCTAGACTCATATGATACAAAAGAATAATGTTCATGTAATCACAACATGACTAAATATGTTTCATCTCTGCCTATCGAATTAACAAGATAGATAACTGGTTGAGTCAGTCAGTCAGTAACAACGTAGAACTTCGTACGTACGTACATCAGTTCGAGTTGCCACACCACATTAGCACAGAGATGCAATGGTCGATTCAAATCCTGTAGTGGTAGAGATAATAAGAGTATACGCAGTAATCAGGAAAATTAGTGTTTGGAGATGTTATTTAAAGAGTATAATACAGTGTAGTAAATTTGGGAAGAGAAAAAAAGAGACAAGGAGATCAAAATTTGGGAGAACACAAAGAGTGTATGCACCTGCGCCATCGCAAACGATTTTGAGCCATGTCATTCAAGGTCTGTAACCATCGGTTACTATCATCTCACGGTCCCCAACCAGGTAGTCTACACCTACCGACATGACTCAGACCACTTGTCAGTGACTTCATGGACTTGTGCCATGTTTTGGTCTGGCCGCCCTTAGCTTTCTTCCAACCTACTCCTATACCACTGAACATCGCACGTCGAGGCAGTCGGTTGTTGGGCATACGTAACACGTGTCCCAGTCATCTCAACTGATGAAGTTTCACTACGTCATCAATTGATTTGCCATCTGTTATGACCTTGGATGTCTGGTTTTTCTATCACACGATTTATCTACCAATCCGAATACGAATTATACGAATCTTCACACTAGGCCAACCAATGACGTTCAACCGGTGTGGGCAGTTTAGCGTCCTTATTGGTCCTATGTCCTACGAGCCCTTCCACTTGAGTCCAGAACAAGATACCAGCTTCCGAATCAGAGCAGATCAGACCAGATCGTTTATTTCAGGCATACTTGGTTTATATATCAATCACACAGCCCGCAACGTACCGTAAAGTAGGAAATACTATTTGTACACAAATAAGCCCAAAAAGTGGCTGTGAATGTGGGAGGCAGTAGTTAATAAACTGAACATAACTTAAGAACCGTAAATCGTACAATAATAAGTTATAGGTCAAAATAAAGCTTATCATAAAAGGAATATAAATATACATAGTGTAATTGTTGAGTAGTTATACAATAGGAATATTTATAGAATATTAGTCCATGAATAGTCCTTGGAATTTAGCTGTAATTTAATCCTCACCGGATATAACACCATCCTTACCTAGTACTCGTTTCCTGACAACTGCGTTACTTACTCGGTGGTCCCAGGATATACGAGCAATATTTCGAAGACACCTATGATCAAATACTAGTAACCTACGAACATTCTCTACTCTTACTGGCCATGTTTCACTGCCATAAAGTAGGACAGAACGAACTGCTGCGCAGTAAACCCATCATTTGGTTGATAGACGGATATCTCGCCTACGCCATAAATGACGCAAGTTGGTAAAAGCTAGTCGAGCGTTCTGTATCCGTGCTGAGATTTCGGTCGGGGATAACTGGTTGAATATACTTATTATTCAGTACTTTGTTTGAATTACATAGTATAGCCTGAGAGAGTTCATCTACTTAAGCGAAATGCACTTATACAGTCGCACGTTTACAATCTTCACTGTCTAAAAGTAAGACGATAAAAGCATTCACTTGATATTTGAACATATCTGTCGAATACGTAGATCTCAATTAAGGAAACCGGGAAGCCTTGGTTTCAAACTAATGCTTCGCATAAACTCAAAGTTCCTAAGTGATCGAATGACATACAATCCTACTCTTGTTACAAACTACCATCTCCAACGATTCCCCATTTGCTTGTGGATTGAATTTATAGATCGGAATCCTTAGAGGATAATCCCTCTAGTGAAAACAACTTATCTGTGTTTCAGTGCCAAAGCAAGTTATACTCAAGTAGTTAAGAATTTCTAATGAAAACAAGTAATTATAATTTACTCAGCCCTATATTATGAATTGTTTTAGAAACTTATGTATTTCTCCTTAATATATATATATGCGCTCATTTGTTGTATATTTTCTTAACCTTTTACAGCTTTAACACACTTGTATTGCCAGCATATGAAAGCTACGAGCAGCTACGATCAAGACTTTTGATGGCTATACGTGAATGTAGTGAGGGTTATGGAATGGCTTAATTCGCATATTATGATCAACACATAAGATATAATCTTATGATTGTATCGTGTGTTCAACATTTATGTCCTTCCTTTTTTTGTTTCTCTTCTCTTCTCTTTGTCTTTATCCCAAAAATAAATAATACCGGCAGCTGCCTGGCTTTTTACTGTGATGTGATATCATTATGATGTGGAATTATATGTGCATATGAATGCTGATATTGCAGAATAATGTAAGCAATCATGTTGGGGTTTTTTTTGTGTGTTCTGTCTATCCATCTATCTTTTCTTCTTTCTTCTATCTATCTTTGTTTCTGTACTGTGCTTAGATTTATTCATTAACTTTATTGAAATTCTTATTTCTATTCAATTGAAATCAACTGGTTTTATATATACATATATGTATGAAATATGCTCATTTTTTTCATTTTTTTAAAAAAATACACATTTATTTACACAGGATACAGTTTAATTTTCCATATTTCTACCATAAACTAGTTTTGTCAGTATGTGTGTAATATGCACACTATTCCCCTCTACTCTTGAACCTTGAACCAAATTCGTATCTGTATTGTTTATCATCTTGTAAAGCTGGGTTTTTTTTACATTTTTCCTTACATGTAATAGTAATTAGACGGTTAGAATTTTAATGGAAGGTAAATAATTTGGAGATGGGAGATTGATTGAAATATAAGACTATACATACATACATTTATATATCAAGAACATTACTCAGAACTCATTTCTATTTCATATAGGGTCAGTCTATTACTATTTTTCATAACTATTTGTCCATTTCTCCTTTCTTTTGTTCATTATTCACATTCTCATCTATTGTGGATGCTTTTTTTCCAATAGTTTTATGTCGGTATTGTTCTCTATCTTGGTCTTGTGTTCTTTTCTTAAAATAAAAGAAAATTAACCAACTACATATTGTCAGTAATGTGTACCGAGTTTTTTATGCGTCTCTTCAAACTTTTTTTTTCTTAAATAACAGTTCTAGATATTTATTTGATAATCGTCGTTCAATATCTTCATCAATGAACTGAATGTGCGTACTATTCTGATTTTCCCGTAACTACTACAGACCATAAGGTAGATTACCGTAAACTACTAACTTAGGCAGCTAAACGTCAGTTTTTAGTTACGATTGCCTTGAACATGTTGATGTGTCAACACTAAAAGTGAACTGTACAAATAGGTTTCTTGGTAAAAGCATAATATTGAAACCAAATAATCTGGACCAAGAACGCGATTTTCAGGCTTTTGCACAAAAACAGAATGCCATATACAATCAGCATTAGAAATACCTTAGTATACTCTAAACGTTTAGAATGGTAACAAAAAGCCGCCTCTTACCACAACGGAGCAAACTGGTTATGATTAACACATATGCATTGCATGCAACGATCGATTCGACAATTTATTTGAACCCTCACTTAATCCTGAAACAAACCCTAACCTTGTGGCATTAGATTTTATGGAAGAGCTAATCAAAAAGCGGCCTGACACCTAGCCCCTAGCTTAAGACTTTGTGGGACTAGAAAAACCTAACTGGGTCCTTATAACGGTTCGAGAACGCACAATCTACGTCAGTAACAATGAATTTATATACCATTTCTCCAATTTATAGACCGTAAGCTGTAGAATTTAATATGTAAGATGCCTTCACTTCGCAATACCGTTGTTCTGATTGGTGGTAGATACTAGTGAAAAGAGGATGACAGTGGAAGTCAAGACTCTCTCAATCTTGAAAGGGTTATTTACATGTTGGACATACTTAGAAAACTTGTTTCACTGATAGGCAAATGAACAAAGGCAGAAAATCAAGACTGGAAACCCGAAGTCTTTGGCTCTTGATTGACCATTTGTTTGGTTGTGTCTGTAACCAACAATCGTAGTAGCTTCGTTCGCGCCTCTATTGTGCTGTGGTTTCATACGGACTTAGATTTTCCGACTTCTTACCATCTCGGAATTATCTAATGAAATGTAACGACAATGGCAGTCGGACCTAGTAAACCAACTGTCAACCTCATGCCCTTATCTGTAGTCGTTCATTCTCGCCTCTATTTAGTTGTACTTTTTTATGATAGTAACTTCTAATGGCATAAACCAGTAAATACATGGTGAGGAACACCGTAAGTCATTGTGGCGTAACTATGTGGAAACCTGAAAAACTGTTAGACAAGTGCACTGCTCTATGCTGATTACAAGAGGATTTCATCCTTGTAAACTGGAAAGATCAGTGACCTTCATTATGGTGGCATCAATTCAGTTTCCAAAGCTAAACTAATGTCTCAAACAATCTAGCCACTAAACCTGGACAGCAATCAAGAGTACCCAGAAAATCTTGTCTAATGATCCCTGTCGTCTGAAATTTATTTAAACCTCGATTTGGCTGACAGTTGTATGATCACCATGAATCTCCCATCCTAACTAAATGCAAACTGATTGGACAACATTTCATCCATTTACGAGGTAGTCACCTTCTGATCCGAAAACCAGACTTAAAGACAAGTATTTATAATGTTGATGGAACAAATTCACCTCGTTTCTCATCATTTTACTTCTTGTGCGAACTGAGGTTGCCATTGTTGTTGTAAACCCTCTATATAGAAAGCTTCGGAACACACCGACTTCCCTTAGTGAGATACATCTTTTTGTTTACCTACGAACATTTACTTAATGCTTCGACGTTTATATTACCTCAATTTTAAAGTCACCAAAGATAAGGGTAAATTAGGTCACACGGTTGCTTATTATTTTTCAAGCCGGTAATCAGTTTTAACCATTATTCTAGGATATTTCAAATAAGCTTGACAAACTGAATTCTTCCTTTTAGATTTCTTGTGTTTACTCCTCTCTAGGTTGGAAGAGAGCTAGGGACGCCCGAACCAACGCGTGGCACCAGCTTGAGGTCAGTGACAATAGGCCTACAGGTGCTTAGGGTCCGCGTCATTATAATGATCAATCGTGAGAAGTCATTTGCAATGACGCGAGTGTCTCCACTCTATCTTCCTCTAGTTTCTAAATTTTCCATAATCCTTTTTCCTTCACTAGTTGTTTCCTTGAGTCGGGCTTTCGATACCTAGCCTTTTTTATCACCACTAATACTATCGCTACCCCTACTTTGCGTGTCGCTAAAATTTTTTATCTCGGGTGTGAAAGCTTGAACTGATGTATATGTGTATCATGCTGCATTTGACTGGTCGACTATTCTCTTAACAAAAGACTTCCATTTTAAATGGTCCTCGTGCCTGTTATGTAAGTCTAAATACCCTGAACAGAATGTCTACATTTGTAAAATGTATAATACTATTGAAAACTCAAGGTTAAACATAAGTGACCCAAGTCGTAAATTGTAATGATGTTTAGTCTACTTCGAGTCAGATATCGTCTGGAACATGGGTTCTGTGTTAATGCATATCGCAATTATGCACAAAATCATTTTTACAAGCAGCCACCTCACATGCAATTCATTTTGCATGGAGCATGTCTGAATTCTTAATAGAAAAATAAAGACTCTAACCCACTGTCAGTAACAACGTAGAACTTCGTACGTACGTATATCAGTTCGAGTTACCACACCACTGTAAAGACATTGTGAACAAGTATGAGGAAGGTTGAGCAGTTGGAAATTATCACAACCTGGAGAACGACACCACCATTACTTACATTCATCAGAGCTGTTTCCAGAATGTCATCGATGGCAAAGTTGAAGAGGAATGGTGAGATTGGGCAACCCTGCCTAACCCCACTACTCGAATGGAACAATGGAGAAAGGTGTTTGTATGCCCTCACTCTGCTTGAGGTGTTTTTATACAGGGCTTTTAGGATGTTAATAAACTTCTCAGGCACACTCTTCTTCAATAGACAATCCCAGAGAACAGTTCTGTCCAACGAATCGAAGGCAGCCCTGATGTCAAGAAACACTACGATTGTTGGCCTTTGATAAGTATGGCGATGTTCTAACATTTGGCGGAGGGTGAAGATATGATCAATACATCCTCGACCAGAACGAAACCCAGCATGCTTCTCGCGAGTCAATCTTTCTCGGGTTTTGAACAACCTACGAAGTATGATGGAAGCCAATAGCTGGGACGCAATCGGAAGTAGATTTATCCCCCGATAGTTGTTACAGGAACGACGTGAACCCTTTTTAAAGATAGGGACAACTATCAACTCATTCCATGACGTTGGTACACTCTCTAGTTCCCAAACCTTTGTAAACAACGTCGTCAATTCCTTAGTCAAAAAGTCACCACCATCTTTAAAAAGAGCCGGAGGTAAGTCATCTGGGCCAGGTGATTTGTAACGCTTCAAGAGTTGGAGTTCCTTGCGGACTTCCTCCTCATTTGGTGGATCAGTCGTCACCGGCCATGGAGGGCAGGACAGTCTGACCGATGTTGCCGGAGCAGCAGGCCAGTTGAACTGCCCTTCGAAAAATTCTGCCCACCGTCCAAGACGTCGATGGATGTTAGTGATTGGCATCCCATCATCCTCGCAGATTGTTTCACTCACACCAGACTTCTTGCTGCCAGTGGCTCGGATGAGCTGGAAGAGCTTCCGGTAATTACCAGATGCAGCTGCTGCTTCCAGCTCATTAGCACGCTTCGACCACCAGGCTTCTCGGTCCTTACGCAAGCTTTGCCCAATTTCCTTACATAACATCCTTCGTTTATGGTCAAAGTCACGGTCACCCGGAGTAGACCGACGGGCTTCAATGAGTTGTAAGGAACCAGAAGAAACCCAGTGCTTAAAAGCGGGACGTTCTTCATAAAAAGTGGTTCTGTCTCCCTTACCTGAAAGATTTCTTCCGATTGTACCTTTGCGTTCCCTGATTACTAGCACATTACCTTACACCAATCTCTTCGTTATTGTACTCTCTTTTTTTGTTGCGCTCCTTAGCCTTTTTTTCTTTCATTGTTTTGTGTGGCGCATATATATTGGCGCTCTCTTGTACCAATATTCATGTGTCCAAATAAATAAATAAATAATAACATAACTTTACTTATTAACCAAAACAAGAGAGTTTAGGCGTCCATCTTTGTCCAAGTTTGGCTTACCTTACTGGTGTAGACAGTGAAAAAAATGGTGTCTATGACAGAATGTGATACGCACCCGACTATAGTTAATCCCAAGGCTGTTCTTTAAAAAATCCATAGTGATTCGACGTATATTAGTTGACTATAAAGGTTAGAAAGATATCAATTTTGACGAGAAACTTTTACATAATGTAATCAAACAATAGAATACTAGCAATAATGTAATTTTTGAGTGTGACTGTACTCAAAAAGCAGAGGAATCCATATAGTTTTACAATACTGTTATTCATCTGTCCATATCATAGATTTCTGAAACCAAGTTATGAGTCATTTCAGTAGAGTCTATCGCTGTCTAGATTTTTTCTTTTTACCAGATTGTGATGCGTTACTGAAACCTGAAAAACTCTTGCCAATTTGGGAGAACTGATTTCCTGAAAACCCATTGGACATGAAATTAGGAGAAGGTTGTTTGTAGTGTCCTGAAATAAGCTGGTTGACTGGAGGTAGATTGGAAGGAACTCCTAGGAAATTTAGAATGCAAAATCATTTGGATACTTGAGAAGTAAACTAAAGTAATATTAATAAGATTTAACTGCTCAACATTTACTTTGAGAAACTTGCGAAATGAACAGAACGTAGTGTTACTTATTAATCGCTGTAGCGTTCAAAGTGAAACAGAGAAACTTTTATTCATGCTATCGTCACAGTAATTATATTAACCTTGATACAAGGTTAGTCAACAATGGAAAGGGACTTGAATACTCAGTGTGGGTTCGCATACACTAATACTTCATAAATCGCGAAAAAGATTATGGATAAGTCACAATGTAAACTAGCCCTCTAAGCACATTATTATTGACTGAGATGAGTGACAAAATTTTTGAACACACTAAATCTGTTTATTCAATGTGTTGTATAATGCGATAGTAGAGTTAATGAGAAAAGCTAAATAACAGATCATATTGAATAGAAAAAGACCACAAGTTCCAAAAACATAACACCTAAATATCTGGATCAAGTAATAAATAGTAAAGGATTTGGAATAATTATGGAACCAATGACGGTGGAAGTACTAAACAATGAGAATGATTAGAGAGGAAATAATAGGGGGGGCATTGAACCCAAAATATTTGTTCAAGACGTAGAGAGCTTACAACTTATTAAGAAGCTAATTACGGCAACTTAAGCACCGTTACTGACCAACAGACTGTTGAAATCCAAGGTGGAAAATAACAATACGGCCAATAGTCGCGTTTTAACCGAAAGAACTTATCAGCTGATGTCTAATTTTTTAACATAAAGGCAATCCCAAAGGAATTTTTCATAGGCATAGAACGATTTCTTTGAATCTTTGTTGAAGTATGACATGAACTCTTGAATACTGTTTTAGAAGTCCCTGTGTAGGTAAGAGAAACTCGACACATTTTAGCTAACCTGACTGCGAAAAAATGCAAATACCGAAAAAAGAGTTGAAAAACAGTCATTCATAAACAAAAAAATGTTGACCCTATTATGCAGTTTCAAAGTATTACAGCTTACAAAGACACATCACATTTTGACATGTTAGAATTTGACGTATAAACACCAAGCACACTTGCCTGAATTATTTTCATTCTGTGAATTTAAAGACTAGAACAAAAGCTCGTTAGGAATTAGTCTTACTGAAACTGAAGTGACTGAAGACCTTGAGAAAAGACGATCGGAATCTCGGAATTTCCGAGCGCGTTTATCCCCAACGGTCCTGGAAAATGACAAGTTGGAGTTACCAGTAACCAAGGAGTTTGAGCTGGCCATCAGATATCTATCCCAGCCCTTAATAATGTTCCCATAAGGAGCCGTGTCATCAAGATAGCTGCCTTCAAACAGATATATTTGACGTTCTAATGCCTCCAGTGTCTCCTAATATTCCATTTTATACTCGTGATAGAAATTTCACTTACTGTCAGGCTTTTTCGTTGTCGTAGGAGGTCAAAAAGTTCCGATTTGATATCCAAAACATTGGATTTGTGGTTTATCTGTGGCCGCATATCTTAGGATTCCACCATTGTCTGAGTTTGAATTGAGCTCCGTTCGAAATTCAACTATAGTTGTTCTAAAGTAGTGTAGTGAGCTTAGCAGTAATCATTCGAATAATTAAATGAACAGTTCAATACTATATATTAATAAGAGTAAGAGAAATATGCACACTATGAGCGTGCTATTCGAAAGGGAGAGTGGTATTTTTCTTCCGAGTATATTTTATGGTATTGATCGTGATGATGTCACAGGTATTCAGTGTTTGACAACGCTTCTACCAGTAACACCTTCTAATGTATTTCGTTCCCACCCAGAGAAATCAAAAGACAGAGTCGAGGAGATCGTCTCATTCCTCATCAAGACCACTGTCTTTGTTTTATTTGAAATTATCTCGGTTAAATTAATCTCCAAAAGTATCGTCAATTATCATATATACTTTTTGAGTACAGATAAATGGAAGGAAAGTGATATTTTTTCTCCTCATCGAGTATATCTTCCGGTTTTGTTTGTATCCAAAGATGCCAAGATCTTCTTGTAATTAGTGAAGTCGGATTGTTGTTATTTACAGTAATATACAAACCTCTGCATTTTTTATTCAGTTTCCATCACCTGCGAAGCCTTAAAAGACACGAATTCTATAGATCAGTTTTCGTTATTGTTCACTACACATGATCACTAAACGATTTTATGTCGCAAGCAAAACATCTCTGTGTCAGACCTGAATGCTATTTTTCGATCGATGATGGAATGAAATGTGACAACTACAATAAATGGTATCACAATGTGTCCACCTGACTCACATCGGCTGCATATAAAGGGTGCAGAGAGCCACTAAAATGTTGCCTATAAAAAGCATGCTGTTCGACAAAGTATCTGCTGATTTTCGGGGCGATTGAGCTTGTAGATGCTGACCACACTGGTTTTAATGAACTAGTAGCGGTCTTAGGACCTAACCACACAATCCTAAAATCTGGACATGAGACAACTGAGAAAATAGATATTTAACATTTAAAGAAGAGAAAAACCCAAAGATGGAGAAGACAGGAAAAGGAAGTGAGTTAGTTTGAATTCATTGGATGGCATGGCTCGGCCTTGCAGGCGTGATCATTACTGAGTGTTAACATATGCATTTTGTTCATATTAAATATATTGTTCTATCACTAGCCTAAGTATGTTCACAATATATTGATGGCTGTTACGACACGAAGAGCTGGTGTAGATAATAATGTGACTTCTACGTCAGATCTTATAGATCAAACAGTTACATCATGGCAAATCTACAATTTTAATACTAAGTCCATTATTAGAGCGGTACTAATATCATAGTAGACCATAATTCCACAGACTCACCTAGCTGAAGGCGCTTGGTCATACATCCGCACCAGATTACGAATGAAAACGCCGTGCTCAACGTCCCCTTCAATCGCTAGTCAGTCTAGATCAGTTAGTTCTCGATATATTGATAGTCTGTCAAATATATCTCCAAACCTACTCGCTTCTATCTTTTGATTTCCCTTGGTTAGTACGATTCATAGTAAGTTTCAGTTTTTAGAGCGTTGTCAACCTCCAAATGCCTGTGGCATCTTCAAGCTGCTGAACATAGCTGGACAGACATTGTCATAATGAAAAAAGTGCTCTGCGAAGAAACAAATCAGAGGCAGCTCTACGGTATGTGAATCTTTCGTGCCTTAAGGTAACCCTCGTGCTATTGATAGAAGAAACCAGAAAAGTAGTGAATAGGTCTTTATTTCGATCTTCGCGCAGTCACAGTGGAGCGTGGGATTATCTGTTCAGACAAACAAAGGCTCTCAACATTCAAGATAATAGGGAATATAACGCTTATGAAAAATAAGGAAGTGAATGAATACTTGAACAATACTGTTTTGGCATAAGCTTGGTTGTTTGGGGTCAACTCTTAACCAACCAACCTGAGCTGTTACATTAGCTTCCCCCTAGAATCGACTTCCGTAGGAACGTCGGTTCGATTAACCTATCTATCGAAAACACCTTAGTTCTATTTCTCATCCCAAGGGAAAATTATCAACTCGCTCACTATTTGACTTACAATCAGTGACGACTAACGCTGTCAACGATAGTCCATGGATGTCTTCTCATTTACTAGCTTGTCATCTTATTTTGTAGCATGTGATCTATTCTACAACTATCGCTGACGGTTTACTGCGTGCTTTCAAGAGAAAGAGTGTGAGAATGTGGAATAAGAATATCTGAGGAAGTGCCGCGTTTCTCAGGCCGAATGGCATGCGTACAAACTCGAATAAGCCAAAGGGTGTAGTAATAGCTGTCTTGGGAATATCTTCATCAGCCACCGGGATATTGTGATATGCCCTGACTAAGTCAATTTTAGTGAATATGTTCATACCCTGTAAACCGTTGGTGAAATCTTGGATATGAGGTATTGGGTACCTATCAGGTACGGTTTTACGGTTTAGGGCTCTGTAATCTCCGCACGGTCGCCAGTCACCTTCATTCTTCTTTGGGACCATATGCAAAGGGGATGCCCATTGACTATCAGAGGGACGGATGATACCCAGTTGTAGCATATAATCAAACTCGGCCCTAGCGATTTTGAGCTTATCTGGTGCTAGTCTCCTGGGTTTTGCAAACACCGGTGCACCTTCGGTTTTGATAGTGTGGCTCACTTTTAGTTTGTCTTTAGAAGGCTGTGGGTTTGGTTTAGTTAAGTTTGGAAATTCCGCGAGTATATCTTCGAATTTCGCTGTTGTTACTGGGGGAGTTTGAATCAAGTTAAGAGAGTTGATGTGACTTTCTTTGCCTTTTGTGTAATACGAAGTTTCTTTTAGTGTTAATCGCCGTTTCTTGGTGTCAACTAGAAATTCGTATCTCTCTAGAAAGTCCATCCCCAGTATTGCCAGATCTAGGTCGGCTACCGTGAAAACCCAAGGGAATTGCCTCCTGAACCCCAAATCTAGGGTTAAAGTTTTCTGCCCAAATGTCGCAATTTTAGTTTTATTTGCAGCTTGAAGTGTAATTGATGATGTTTCTCGACTAATCTCAGTTTTATTTCGAGGGATGATGCTAAGAGCAGCGCCAGTATCCACCAAGAAATTCAAGCCCGAGTTTCTGTCTCTAACATAAAACAAGCGACTGTTTAGGCGCCCCTCCTCAGTCGTCGCGACCTGGGGAGGGGTTACTCGTTTCCCGCTGTCTTAGAATTATGCTTAGGCCAGGCGCATGGTTGCATGCACTTGGTTGAGTTGACACCAAACTTCCAGTGGTACCAACAAAACTGCCCAGATTGTCTGGACATTTGTGACCTGTTTTGTGACTTGGATCGTGGTCGTTGTGGTGACCTGCTCCTGTTTCTATGACCCATTTGGATTCTGGTGACAGCCTCAGTGAGACTCTTAACACTCGCAATGAGTCCTTCTATTACTTGGTCTTTTGCTGATTCTACTTTTTGTGTGTGATTTATTGTGCCTGATCCAGTTGGAGGACCTCTTTCCATTATTCTGTCGGCTATACGCGCTAAATGAGATAATGAGGTTTCAGGATCCTGTGCATCCAAACAGTGTTGGACGTAGCATGGGAGAGCTTGTATCCATCCTTGTTTTAGGACTGCTTCACCCACTGTGTTATCACCCACTAAGACTTGGAGGTGACGTAAAAACTGTGACGGCGACCGATCACCTAGTGTTTCACCTTGAAAAAGTCTTTGGATTCTTTGACTATCTGATAATGATAAACGGTTCATTATCTCTCGTCTTAAGATGGTGTATGGTTGTGGTGATGGTGGACTTAAAATCAAGTCACGGACTTCTTTGGCGACTGAAGGAGGAAGGATAGAACACAAGTCTCTAAAGCGAATCCCTTCAGATTTGATATTGTGTCTCGTGAAATAATGCTCTAGTTGAGCAAACCACAACTCAGGATCACTACGATCAAATTCTGGAAGTCGGGATTTCGTAGTCATAACAGTGTCTATCTCCACTGGTGACAAATCCTCCAGATTATGGGTTTCTATTGAGTCTGACATGAGGTATGTGACAAATATAGCAATAAAGTTAGCACAAAAAGTGGTTACTATAACACGAATAACTTAAGATAATACGGAATAAACTAGTTATATACTCAAATTAGTTTACGGATAATCAGGTCTACTTTTACGATTAAGTAAAAAAATGTTAATAACAGAAATGAGCTTAAATTTGTGTTCAAAAAGGGCTCACCAGTTTCGTGCCTTAAGGTAACCCTCGTGCTATTGATAGAAGAAACCAGAAAAGTAGTGAATAGGTCTTTATTTCGATCTTCGCGCAGTCACAGTGGAGCGTGGGATTATCTGTTCAGACAAACAAAGGCTCTCAACATTCAAGATAATAGGGAATATAACGCTTATGAAAAATAAGGAAGTGAATGAATACTTGAACAATACTGTTTTGGCATAAGCTTGGTTGTTTGGGGTCAACTCTTAACCAACCAACCTGAGCTGTTACAAATCTACGGTCTCAGTTCCGGGTTCATATATAAACGCAAAATAGGCTATGGGGGAGAAAAACCTGAGAGGTGTTGATGATGTGATCAAGAGGCGTATATAGGTAAATCGTTGGCTTACAGTCACACACAGAAAAAAAAGTAAGAAAACATTGAGATCTCTGTGTTCGACGCCAAATCAGACTGCAGGGAGGAGATTTCATAACGAAAACACCACAATGTGTTTAGAAGGATCTCCCTGACAGGTCAGTCGTTTTCCATAAGTTAAGAGAATCTTTCGAAAAGGAACAAAATGATAGATCTGAGCATAACCTCAACCACATTAAGTCTCCCACAAGCAATTTGCTCCCAGAAACAGTTTCAGAAGTTAGCATCGATAAGCCCTATAGGACAGGAAAAAAGAGGATTTTGAAAGAACTCAGAAAATCCGTCTCCTAAAGGCTACCTTTGCTTTGGCTGAATAAGAGACCTAATGCCGGGAAACTCACGTAAGCTGATTGGATCCGGAATATACATCCGTTAGGATCTCAGCCTGGTTGACTCTATTAAGAGACAGTCGGTAGAAGTAGAAATAAATGAGCGCCGCCCAAACGGTGAAAAAACTTGTACTTAATGGTTTTCAAATTGTAAAAGTTCGGAGCAAAACTATTCCCAAACCACTTTGGATGGTAATGGAGTTCTACAAAAATCAAAGTTATGTTACACAAATACTCCTAGCCTACAAAATAAAATGGCAGAGCTCAAGACAGTGGTGGATATAGAGAACCCGAATTATGTTTCTGTCTCAGAAACATAGTTAACGTCAGAAGTGTTTGATAGCGAAATTCAGTTGACTGATATTTTATCCAACAGGGCTGATAGACTAGACCATAGGAGATGTGGGGTTATCCTGAACACAAAACGTACCTTGACCATATGAGCTGTCAAAATAGTCACACATGATTCAGAGATATGTGAACTGGTGCGTTGCAGGTTGAAATGTAGACGGCTAGATATTGAATTATTTGTAGTATACCAAAGTCCAGAATGCGTAGTTGATGACTTCCTTCTAAGCAAACTTAAGTCCTAGTATGATAAGGGCAAAAGCCGTATATAAACTGGTGAAACTTAGAAGTAGGGGCATCGACAACATCATCTGACTGCAAATTGTTAGAAACCACAACTGCACTGGCCTTATTCCAGCACACTAAAGATCTCACCAGAAATGACTTACGAAACTCCTCTTCTCTCTTAGATTTAGTCCTCGCACACAGTGATGATGTCAGTTAAAAAACGTTCTTCCCGTGTCTAGGAAGAAGTGATTATGCAGTTGTCTTATTCAAGTTCATAGTTGAGAGAGCCTATCAAATAGTTGCTCGGACCCGTCGTAACATAAGGAGGTTAGACATAGAGGCGATCAACACTACAGCCTCATCTGAAAACTGGATAATTGACTCACAGGCATCAGTAGAAAAAACATGAACTCCTTTCGGACAGATAAACAACCAAGTAACTCAACCATTTGTATCCTGAACAATCCCAAAGAAGAAGAAGCACGACCATCCCTGGATAGACGGGGATATTCGACTTTTACCAAGACAAAGGAAATAATATTGGAACATCACCATCAGCCTTAGCACAGCAAATACTATGGAACGCTGCAGGTCGGTCAGAAATAAGTGTATAATGAAAATCCGGGAAGCTCAGCAACGATGTGGAATGCAGTGGACCCAATCTATAATCAAGCAGCCTAAGAGACTATCCGCGTACACAAATTACACAACCAGGACGCAGGACTGGATTCTCAATCTAATAACGGGAGAGAGTGGATTTGAAATGACAGAGGATTATCAGGAGAAAGCAGAGGCAATCCCAAACTATTTGGGACAGTTTCCAATCAGGGGCCAACAGCTTATCAAACAGCAAACAACATGGTCCCAGAAAGAAGTTACTTACTTACTTACTTAAGCCTGTTGCTCCTCATGAAGGAGCATAGGCCAACCACCAGCATTCTCCATCCAACCCCGTCCTGGGCAATCCTTTCCAGCTCCTTCCAGTTGTTATTCATCCTTTTCATATCTGCTTCTATTATCCGACGTAATATGTTCTTAGGCCTTCCTCTTTTCCGCTTCCCTTCAGGATTCCAAGTTAGGGTTTGCCTCGTGATGCAGTTTGACGATTTGCGTAATGTTGTAGAATTATGGTCTACTATGATATTAGTACTGCTCTAATAATAGACCTAATCCTAAAATTACAGACTTATCATGATATAACTGCCTGATCTATAAGATCTTACGTGGAAGTTGCATTATCGTCTACACCAACTCACTGTATCTGAACAATTACCAATACATGATGGAGAAAAAGCTTAGGCTAGAGACAGAACAGTATATTTAATATGGTTAAAAGATATAAGATAACAGTGACCACGCCTGCATGACCGAGTCATGCCATTCGATCAACTCCAATTCATTTAACTCCTTGTTCGCGCCTTCTCCATCGTTAGGTATTTCTCCGAGTTAAATATTGAATATCTATTTTTCGAGCAATCTCGTATTCAGCTTTGGAGATTGTGTGGTTATTGTCCAATGCCACCACAATGTATGTCCTATCCATTTCCATCGTCTTTTCCTAATTTCTTCTTCAGCTTTAAGCTGATGGTATCCGGCCAATGGATGTTGAGTATCTTGCGAAGACAGCTATTTATAAATAATTGTACCTTCTTGATGCTGGTTGTTGTAGTTCTCCAAGTTTCAGCTCCATACAGTAGAACTGCCTTGACATTCGTATTGAAGATTCTCACTTTGATATTGGTTGACAGTTGTTTTGAGTTCCATATGTTCTTCAATTGTAGGAATGCGGCCATTGCTTTGCCAATCCTTGCCTTACGTCTGCATCTGAACCTCCTTCTTCATCGATGATGCTTCCCAGGTATGTGAAGGATTCTACATCTTCCAGAGTTTCGCCATCAAGAGTGATTGGATTGCTGTTCTCCGCTTTGAGTTTGAGAACTTTGATTTTCCATTTGTGTATGCTGAGGCCTACTGATGCAGAGACTGCTGCTACACTGACTATCTTTGTCTGCATTTGTTCCTGAGTATGCGATAGGAAGGCTAGGTCATCTGCGAAGTCCAAATAATCTAACTGATTCTGAGCTGTCCATTGTATTCCGTGTTTTCCCTCAGAGGTCGAGGTCCTCATAATCCAGTCGACCACCAGAAGAAAGAGGAAGGGGAGAGTAGACAGCCTTGTCTGACTCCGTTCCTTATTTGGAATGCATCTGCCAGCTGTCCTCCATGCACTACTTTGCACTGTAGTCCGTCGTATGAGTTCCGGATAATATTGACAATCTTCTCAGGGACTCCGTAGTGTCGAAGAAGTTTCCATAATGTCCTCCTATCTACACTGTCAAATGCCTTTTCATAATCAATGAAGTTGATGTACACTGACAAGTTCCACTCAATTGATTGTTCGACAATGATCCGTAGTGTTGCAAATCGTTCTGTACAAAACCGACCCTTACGGAATCCAGCCTGCTGATCTCGAAGCTGGGTGTCTACTGTGTCTTTCATTCGGTTCAGCAAAACTCTGTTAAAAACTCTCCCTGGCATTGACAATAGTGTGATTCCTCTGTAGTTTTCACATTTGCTCAGATCTCCTTTCTTTGCAATCTTGATGAGGTGTCCTTCTTTCCAGTCCATCGGCATTTGTCCCTCCTCCCAAATATCCTTGAATAGAAGATGAAGCATTGCAACATGATCGATAGCATTCGATCTGCACTAATAAGGACTAGACAAGCATGAGATTGATCACCACCCAGTGATCAATCAACTGTGATTACATCTCAGTCCTACAGGAGGTTAGTCACGGCTCGGATAGCTCAGTGGTAACGTCTCTGACTGTGAAGCTGGGTCACACGAGATCGAATTCGCCAGGGAGCACCAGTTACCTCAATATTACAGGTACACCTTGCTGATGAGTGCCAAGTAGCACGAAACCCGGATCCAGGGTTTCCTGTTGACTACCTCCAACCACCATCTAAATGAAGATGAAGCATGTTTGTAGGTACTTAGATGTCTGACTTCAGTGCTTCAGCTGGTGTGTTGTCGGGTCCCGCTGCTTACCCGGCCTATTCAGGAGTTCCTCGAAGTATTCTACCCATCTGTTCCGCTGTTTTTGAATTTCGGTGATTGGCTTGCCTTCTTTGTCCTTGACCGGTCTCTCTGGTTTACTATATTTCCGTGATAGTTTCTTCGTTGTATCGTAAAGCTGTTTCTTATTTCCTTCTCTTGCAGCTTTCTCCATCGTCGTTGCTAGTTCTTCCACGTGTTTCTTCTTGTCGGCTTTAATGCTCTTCTTCACTTGCTTGTTTGCTTCTATGTATTCAGCTTGTGCTTTGATTTCCTCTGCTCGTGTTCGATTGTTGTTAATTGCTGTCTTCTTGTTCCTTCTTTCTTTGATCTTGTCCAGTGTTTCTGTAGAGATCCATTCCTTATGATGATGCTTCTTTTGGCCCAGAACCTCCTGACACGTTGAAGTTAATGCTTCTTTGATACCTTTCCAGTTGTCCTCCATACTAGTTTCTTCTTCCTTCAGTAGATCTTGTTAGGCTTGGAACCTGTTGTTGAGAGCTATCTTGAATTCACTGAGTTTGTCAGTATCTCGAAGGAAGACTGTATTGAACCTTTGTAGTGCTGTTTGTCCACTTGTCCAGTTCTTTTTTAGCTTCAGTTTTAAATTGGCTACAACTAGGTGGTGATCTCAAGCTATGTCAGCACCTCTCCTGGTTCTCACATCTTCGGAACATTTTGTTGATGCAAATATGATTTATCTGGTTCTCTGTAGTGTGGTCCAGTGAGATCCATGTAGCTTTGTGTATACGCTTGTGTGGCAATATTGTGCCTCCTATGACCAATTTGTTGAATGCACACAAATTTGCAAATCTTTCTCCATTTTCGTTCCTCTCTCCCAGTCCATGTCGTCCCATAATATCTTCATATCCAGTGTTGTCTATTCCGACTTTGGCATTTAGATCTCCCATTAGAATGGTGATGTCCTTTCTTGGGCAGTTCTCTATGATTGACTGCAGCCGCTCGTAGAATTGATCTTTAATATCGTCCTTGCTATCATTGGTGACTGCATAACATTGGATAACATTCATTGTGATCCACTCCTTCTTTGTTTTCAATGATGCTTTGATGATTGTGGATCCGTGAGATTCCCATCCTACAAGTGCATTTCGTGCTTGCTTGGACAGCATTAGAGCAACTTCCTGAGTGTGTGGAGCATTTTCTTCTTCATTACCGGAGTATAATAGCATCTCTCCCGTATCCAGCCTTTTCTGTCCAGCTTGAGTCTGATGAGTTTCACTGATTCCTAGTACTGCCAAATTGCATCTCCTCATTGCCGTTGCTTTTTGACTGGTCTTTTTAGTCTCCCACATTGTTCGGACGTTCCATGTACCTACAAAAATTGTTGCTGTGGTTGTTAGAAGGGGCGTCGGCCTCGTGGCTTCCGAAGGAACTTGGCTTTCACCATGAAGCTTCATAGTTCTTCTAAATGAAAACCTTCTAACTTCCAGGGCTGAGTTAAAATGGTTTGAATTATTTTTTCTGGTAAGCCTTTTTATAGCGAGTTAGTTTTCTACGCGATGGGGACGCTAACCCCATGCCCAACCCTAGTCCTTTACCCGGGCTCGGGACCGGCAGTAACTCTAGAAGAGCCTTACACGAACAATCTCGTTATAGTAAGGGAATGATGAATGGAGACTACAGACAAAGACTTCGGCAAACATTTGACATGGTACCAACAAGTTGGATGCTCTTCAAGCTGGAAAATCTAGGCATTGCCGGACCTCCTCTAAAATGCCTTCAATATTTCCTGGTAGGTCGTAGACAGAAAGTAAAAATAAATTCCAAGTGTTTATCCTGGAAACCAGTACTTTGCGGAGTAGCGTGAGGTTCTGTTTTAGGTAATTTACTTTTTATAGTGTACTTGAATGAAGTTTTGAGTATAGTTGAGTCCCCAATGTGATAATGAAAAACTTTGAAGATAAAAAACCAGAGACACAGAAGCATGCTCACTTCAGACTTAAATATTGTGATTAGCTGGTATAAATAGTGACTGTTGCCTATCAACGCAGCAGTGTGCCTGCGTGCACCTTGTAGACAGGTCTGACAAGCTTATTTTGTAAATAGTTTTTAATATTATTGGTATTCATTTTGTCAATTTCTCACTACATGTACATTTATCATTAAATGATTGTACCTGTTTTTTTAGTAAATGACCTTGAACACTTTTTCCGTTGTGATACTACATAGCGTGACATACCGTGGCTGGCTAACAAATACACTGCTTCTCTCACGTTCCTCGTTCTATTTTCATTCGAGATTGAGTTAACTGAGATCTAAAACAAATATTATTTACATTCATAGACTGTGAGAGCGAATACACCATACCTTACTTTGGATTACACCACTGGGGAGTTCATCGATACGTTTGGAATTACCAAGCATCTATAATTGTAAACTTATTGTACCAGATTAAAGCCGAACAAGCATCATTTTGGGTGAACTTAAGTAAAGTCCCATTTTTATTGTATTTGTAACATTTAACTGATATATATTGATATTACTATTGCTTTTTATTAACTTTGTTGATACTTTGGCGAGACTCTAATTTAAGAACGACCTTTGAACGAATCTAAAAGTGACCTTCACAATTATTAGCCAATCAGAAGACAGTTAGTATAAAGTGAGAATATATTGTAAGTAAGTAATGAATTACAGTGGATATTCTTCTTTTACATGATTTAAAAACTTGTTAAGGTTTGATAAAGGTTCAGAGGGTCTGAATTCATAATGCATATTGTATAGAAACTTGTCCATAGGGTTAGTGGTTAAGATTGTAGCCTGTAAGTAGACACATCTCTAAAATCCGATGTAAACCGATCGCATGTTAGCACCCTAATCCTAACCTAACCCTAATCTGACCCTAACCCTAACCAAATCTAACCCTAACCCTAATCTAACCCAAAAACCCTAACCTTAGATTTAAACCCTAATCTAACCCTAACCCTAACCTTAACCTAACCCTTAACCCTAATTTTAACCCCAAACCCTAACCCTATGGACGAGTTTCTATACAATATGCATTATGAATTCAGAACTTCTGAGTCTTTATCAAACCTAAACAAGTTTTTAAATCACGTAAAAGAAGAATATCCACTGTAATTCATTACTTTCTTGTAATATATTTTTACTTTATACTGTCTTCTGATTGGCTAACAATTGAAATTGCTCAAACGCTTCTCATTGGCTCGTCCCCAAATTAGAGATTCACCGTCCCATCTGTTGCAACCTCACATTAATCACCTACTCTCTAAAATCCGCTGTGAACCGATCGTATGTTAGCAGCGCGTGTTGAACTTGGCTCCATGACCTTGAAATTGCTCAGACGCTTCTGATTGGCTCGTCCCTAAATTAGAGCCTCGCCGATACTTTTTGCGTTTATATATCGTCTGGTCCGCCACAATTATTTGGTGAGCCTCGTGTTCATCCTGACTGTTATATTGTTTATCATTTCACACAATTTACTGGTTTATTTTTTTCTCGTAATGTCCTCTCCCACTAAACTCATTGATATGGATTCGCCTCCAGTAACAACTTTTGTCTCATTGTCGAACTCTACTGAAAATAATTTTAGTTCAGTTAATACTATCTCAGAATTCAGACTCCCAACTTGTAGAGCTAATAACCCAAGAGTCTGGTTTGCACAAATTGAAGCTTTGTTCATAGCTAGAGGCATAAGATCTCAGGTGACAAAGTATGCATATGTAGTCGGCGCACTTCCTATTGAGATTGCCGCTGAAGTCGGGGATTTAATCGATCACGTGCCAGAATCTGAACCATATGATAAGATAAAAGCAGCAGTAATTCAACGTACATCGGTCTCAGATGAGAAAAGGCTACAACAATTGCTAACGTCTTGTGACTTAGGAGATAAAAGACCCTCTCAACTTCTCCGCCACATGAAACAACTCGCCGGTCCATACAAGCTAGACGAAGCCCTCCTAAAGCAAATGTGGTTTCAAAGATTACCACACAGTGTTAGACAAATTCTCAGTGTCTCATGAAAATCCGTCGCCCTTGATGACTTAGCCGACATGGCGGATAAAATGATGGAAGTCTACCATGATAGTCACTGTGTGAACTCATTGCAACCACCTGGACCAGCAGATATTAGCTGTTTAGCCTCCTTTCAAAAGCAGTTAACGCAATTAACGAGCCAGCTGGCGTCACTGCAATCGACCACAGCAACCATCCAAGCTAGACAATCGAGATCCCCCTCCAAACGAAGATCTTTTTCCAGACAACGATCTCGGTCACCGAAGCGTACATCTGAAGTTTGTTGGTACCACCAAAAATACGGCACCAAAGCACGGCGTTGCACACGACCGTGCACATTTTCTGCGGCTGACACAGAGAATCAGGGAAACGGCCCGGCCAGACACTGATGGTGGCGTCTGTTACTGGCCAACAAGTTAGCCACCTTTTTCACATCAGGGATCGCATTTCTGGCTCGGATTTTTTAGTCGATACAGGAGCAGAAATTAGCATTATCCCACTTCACCTCTCCCAAAGACGAGAAACAGCAAACACTAAGCTGTCTCTCATTGCGGCTAACGAATCAATTATCAAAACTTACGGAGAGCAATCTCTTATATTAGACCTCGGACTCCGAAGACGATTCACATGGGTTTTCATAGTTGCCCAAGTCAAACAACCCATCCTCGGAGCTGATTTCCTCAGTGCCTACAATTTGTTAGTAGATATGACCAAGAAGAGATTAATCGACGCAAATACACGTTTACAGGTAGATGGTACACCTTCCAACGACTATGAAATCCATGGTGTACGGATAATGAAACCTGCGAACAACGTTTTCAACGACATTCTGTCAGAATACGAATGCATCACGAAATCAGATTATCAAAAGGAATGTAATCCACATCAGGTGCAACACCACATCATTACCACCGGTCCACCTATTAGCGCCAGGGCGAGGAGACTACCGCCAAGCAAGTTGCAAGTAGCTAAAAGAGAATTCGAACATATGATGCAACTTGGTATTATCAGACCATCCAACAGTCCTTGGGCCTCGCCGCTGCATATGTTTCCCAAGAAAGATCAAGACTGGCGCCCATGTGGAGATTATCGCCGATTGAATAACCAGACTATCCCAGACAGGTATCCAATCCCTCGTCTGCATGATTTGTCTTTAAATCTACATGAAAAACAGATCTTTTCAAAGTTAGATCTAGTCCGAGCATACCATCAAATACCGATGGCACCTGAGGATATCGAGAAAACAGCCGTAATTACACCTTTTGGCTTGTTTGAATTATTGAGGATGCCTTTCGGACTAAAAAACCCCGCTCAAACCTTTCAGAGATTTATGGACGAAGTAACTAGAGGTTTGGATTTTGTGTTTGTCTATATCGACGATGTTTTAGTCGCTAGTTCTTCCACTGAAGAACATGTTCAGCACTTACACATGCTTTTTGAACGTTTCAAAAGTTATGGTGTTGTAATAAACCCTTCGAAGTGTATATTTGGCGCCTTATCTCTGGAATTCCTGGGACACCACATTGATTCCCAAGGAATTAAACCGCTTGAAGAGAAAGTCAAAGCCATCACCAGCTACCCAGAACCAACCTCAATAAAATCACTGTGTCGTTTTCTCGGAACATGCAATTTTTATCGACGATTTCTACCAAATTGAGTCGATGTACTACAGCCATTGACAGATTTACTGAAAAACGATAAATCAGGTACCAAGAAAGAAAAGTACCAAATATTCAAGTTACCTTCCGATACCAAAGTAGCATTTGAAAAAGCTAAATCCATGATTGCTAATGCTACCATGCTCCAACACCTAAATACTGACCCCACAACACTGTTGATCCTATGCACGGATGCTTCACAAAAAGCCGTCGGGGCAGTATTATAACAGCGGGTAAACAACACGATTACCACCATTGCCTTTTTCTTCAAGAGATTATCGCCAGCACAAGAACGTTATAGTACTTTTGGACGCGAACTCTTAGCTATGTATTTAGCAGTAAAACATTTCAACTTTTTGCTACAGGGTCGTGATTTCATCATTATGACAGATCACAAACCCCTTTGCCATTCTTTTAGCACATCGTATGACAAACACTCCCCACGAGAAGCAAGACAACTTGATTATATCTCCCAATTTACCACAGACATCAGGTTTATCAAAGGTCACACGAACATTGTTGCAGATGCACTATCTAGGAGGGATATCAATACGATGGTACCCAATCATGACATCAGCCTTGAAACCTTGGCTAAATTACAAGCAGACGATGTAGAATTAAAAGCCTGCAAAGAAAAGTCTAGCTTAGATCTCAAACATGTACCAATTCCTCTTTCAGATGCATTTATCATGTGCGACACTTCAACAGGCAACAATCGTCCGTTTGTCCCACACGCTTGCCGACGAAAAATATTTCAGCACTTGCACGGTCTTTCACATCCAGGCATCAGAGCCACAACAACAAAGCTCATTACTGAACGTTTTGTGTGGCCTAAAATCAACTCGGATGTTAAATGTTGGACACGTAGCTGTCTCCAGTGCCAACGCAGTAAGACGCAAAAACACACCTACAGTCCAATTGGGCAGTTCCCTATCCCTGACAAACGCTTCCAGCACGTGCATTTAGATTTAGTTGGGCCTCTGCCACCATCAAACTCTTTCACACATATCCTCACCGCAATAGATAGGTTCACAAAATGGGCCATAGCCTGCCCTATAAAAGACACTTAGGCAGAAACAGTCGCTTCAGTCTTCCTCGACCGCTGGATATCTAACTATGGAGTACCATCAATAATCACAACAGATCGTGGTCCCCAATTTCAGTCTATCCTTTTTCAGGAGTTCACTAAACTTCTAGGGGTCAACCATAATAAAACCACAGCTTACCACCCAGCAGCTGATGGCATGGTTGAAAGATTCCATCGCCAATTAAAAAGCTCACTGATGGCGCAAGCTGACTCATCAAAGTGGAGCGACGCCTTACCGCTTGTACTCCTCGGTATTCGTTCAACCATAAAGGAAGACATTGGATGTACAGCCGCCGAGTTAGTCTATGGTACAACTCTAACGTTACCTGGTCAACTAGTCAACTATGAACCTACAACACACGGGGATTCTACTCACTTCGCAAGTCGCCTATTACAAATGATGCAGAACATCAGAGCAATACCACCTCGAGAATACAACAACCGAGTCCATCTCGATAAACATTTAAAAATGTGCAAATTTGTTTTTGTTCGAGTAGACGTGGTAAAAAAGCCACTGACACCACTATATGAAGGCCCTTATAAAGTAATAAAACGCACTCACAAATATTTCATTATCAACAAAAATGGGAACCATGAGACAATTTCTATAGACCGAATAAAACCAGCTTTCTACGAAGTCCCTCAAAACACAGAAGACAAGGCTGTGAACATCGACTCAATTTGGTAGAAATCGTCGATAAAAATGGCATGTTCCGAGAAAACGACACAGTGATTTTATTGAGGTTGGTTCTGGGTAGCTGGTGATGGCTTTGACTTTCTCTTCAAGCGGTTTAATTCCTTGGGAATCAATGTGGTGTCCCAGGAATTCCAGAGATAAGGCGCCAAATATACACTTCGAAGGGTTTATTACAACACCATAACTTTTGAAACGTTCAAAAAGCATGTGTAAGTGCTGAACATGTTCTTCAGTGGAAGAACTAGCGACTAAAACATCGTCGATATAGACAAACACAAAATCCAAACCTCTAGTTACTTCGTCCATAAATCTCTGAAAGGTTTGAGCGGGGTTTTTTAGTCCGAAAGGCATCCTCAATAATTCAAACAAGCCAAAAGGTGTAATTACGGCTGTTTTCTCGATATCCTCAGGTGCCATCGGTATTTGATGGTATGCTCGGACTAGATCTAACTTTGAAAAGATCTGTTTTTCATGTAGATTTAAAGACAAATCATGCAGACGAGGGATTGGATACCTGTCTGGGATAGTCTGGTTATTCAATCGGCGATAATCTCCACATGGGCGCCAGTCTTGATCTTTCTTGGGAAACATATGCAGCGGCGAGGCCCAAGGACTGTTGGATGGTCTGATAATACCAAGTTGCATCATATGTTCGAATTCTCTTTTAGCTACTTGCAACTTGCTTGGCGGTAGTCTCCTCGCCCTGGCGCTAATAGGTGGACCGGTGGTAATGATGTGGTGTTGCACCTGATGTGGATTACATTCCTTTTGATAATCTGATTTCGTGATGCATTCGTATTCTGACAGAATGTCGTTGAAAACGTTGTTCGCAGGTTTCATTATCCGTACACCATGGATTTCATAGTCGTTGGAAGGTGTACCATCTACCTGTAAACGTGTATTTGCGTCGATTAATCTCTTCTTGGTCATATCTACTAACAAATTGTAGGCACTGAGGAAATCAGCTCCGAGGATGGGTTGTTTGACTTGGGCAACTATGAAAACCCATGTGAATCGTCTTCGGAGTCCGAGGTCTAATATAAGAGATTGCTCTCCGTAAGTTTTGATAATTGATTCGTTAGCCGCAATGAGAGACAGCTTAGTGTTTGCTGTTTCTCGTCTTTGGGAGAGGTGAAGTGGGATAATGCTAATTTCTGCTCCTGTATCGACTAAAAAATCCGAGCCAGAAATGCGATCCCTGATGTGAAAAAGGTGGCTAACTTGTTGGCCAGTAACAGACGCCACCATCAGTGTCTGGCCGGGCCGTTTCCCTGATTCTCTGTGTCAGCCGCAGAAAATGTGCACGGTCGTGTGCAACGCCGTGCTTTGGTGCCGTATTTTTGGTGGTACCAACAAACTTCAGATGTACGCTTCGGTGACCGAGATCGTTGTCTGGAAAAAGATCTTCGTTTGGAGGGGGATCTCGATTGTCTAGCTTGGATGGTTGCTGTGGTCGATTGCAGTGACGCCAGCTGGCTCGTTAATTGCGTTAACTGCTTTTGAAAGGAGGCTAAACAGCTAATATCTGCTGGTCCAGGTGGTTGCAATGAGTTCACACAGTGACTATCATGGTAGACTTCCATCATTTTATCCGCCATGTCGGCTAAGTCATCAAGGGCGACGGATTTTCATGAGACACTGAGAATTTGTCTAACACTGTGTGGTAATCTTTGAAACCACATTTGCTTTAGGAGGGCTTCGTCTAGCTTGTATGGACCGGCGAGTTGTTTCATGTGGCGGAGAAGTTGAGAGGGTCTTTTATCTCCTAAGTCACAAGACGTTAGCAATTGTTGTAGCCTTTTCTCATCTGAGACCGATGTACGTTGAATTACTGCTGCTTTTATCTTATCATATGGTTCAGATTCTGGCACGTGATCGATTAAATCCCCGACTTCAGCGGCAATCTCAATAGGAAGTGCGCCGACTACATATGCATACTTTGTCACCTGAGATCTTATGCCTCTAGCTATGAACAAAGCTTCAATTTGTGCAAACCAGACTCTTGGGTTATTAGCTCTACAAGTTGGGAGTCTGAATTCTGAGATAGTATTAACTGAACTAAAATTATTTTCAGTAGAGTTCGACAATGAGACAAAAGTTGTTACTGGAGGCGAATCCATATCAATGAGTTTAGTGGGAGAGGACATTACGAGAAAAAAATAAACCAGTAAATTGTGTGAAATGATAAACAATATAACAGTCAGGATGAACACGAGGCTCACCAAATAATTGTGGCGGACCAGACGATATATAAACGCAAAAAGTATCGGCGAGGCTCTAATTTAGGGACGAGCCAATCAGAAGCGTCTGAGCAATTTCAAGGTCATGGAGCCAAGTTCAACACGCGCTGCTAACATACGATCGGTTCACAGCGGATTTTAGAGAGTAGGTGATTAATGTGAGGTTGCAACAGATGGGACGGTGAATCTCTAATTTGGGGACGAGCCAATGAGAAGCGTTTGAGCAATTTCAATTGTTAGCCAATCAGAAGACAGTATAAAGTAAAAATATATTACAAGAAAGTAATGAATTACAGTGGATATTCTTCTTTTACGTGATTTAAAAACTTGTTTAGGTTTGATAAAGACTCAGAAGTTCTGAATTCATAATGCATATTGTATAGAAACTCGTCCATAGGGTTAGGGTTTGGGGTTAAAATTAGGGTTAAGGGTTAGGTTAAGGTTAGGGTTTAGGGTTAGGGTTAGATTAGGGTTTAAATCTAAGGTTAGGGTTTTTGGGTTAGATTAGGGTTAGGGTTAGATTTGGTTAGGGTTAGGGTCAGATTAGGGTTAGGTTAGGATTAGGGTGCTAACATGCGATCGGTTTACATCGGATTTTAGAGATGTGTCTACTTACAGGCTACAATCTTAACCACTAACCCTATGGACAAGTTTCTATACAATATGCATTATGAATTCAGACCCTCTGAACCTTTATCAAACCTTAACAAGTTTTTAAATCATGTAAAAGAAGAATATCCACTGTAATTCATTACTTACTTACAATATATTCTCACTTTATACTAACTGTCTTCTGATTGGCTAATAATTGTGAAGGTCACTTTTAGATTCGTTCAAAGGTCGTTCTTAAATTAGAGTCTCGCCAAAGTATCAACAAAGTTAATAAAAAGCAATAGTAATATCAATATATATCAGTTAAATGTTACAAATACAATAAAAATGGGACTTTACTTAAGTTCACCCAAAATGATGCTTGTTCGGCTTTAATCTGGTACAATAAGTTTACAATTATAGATGCTTGGTAATTCCAAACGTATCGATGAACTCCCCAGTGGTGTAATCCAAAGTAAGGTATGGTGTATTCGCTCTCACAGTCTATGAATGTAAATAATATTTGTTTTAGATCTCAGTTAACTCAATCTCGAATGAAAATAGAACGAGGAACGTGAGAGAAGCAGTGTATTTGTTAGCCAGCCACGGTATGTCACGCTATGTAGTATCACAACGGAAAAAGTGTTCAAGGTCATTTACTAAAAAAAAACAGGTACAATCATTTAATGATAAATGTACATGTAGTGAGAAATTGACAAAATGAATACCAATAATATTAAAAACTATTTACAAAATAAGCTTGTGAGATCTATCTCCACAATCCCAAGTAGTCCAAGTCTTCGACTTCTTCAGCTCTAGTTTATTCACTGTATTTAAGTTCCGTTTTACTGCTTGAAAAACATATTTGGAGCGCAAGATATCAACTCACAGGTCAGAATACCAAGAAAGCAGCTAAGATTCAACCGTAATTTCTGCTAATTAGAAAGAGCTGATACATGGAATGCGTTACCTGTCTAAATTGTTGGGTAATCTTCCCCAAGTTTATTAAGTGGGAATGAGACACTTTCTTGATAAGTCATTATGACTTGTTTCACTCATTTATTCAAAGTCAATAACTTGTTACCGATTTGTCTATAGAGATGAATATGTGTCATTATTATTGTTATTAGTTATTCATAAAGAACTTATTGATACATGTGTTGTGATGAAACCATTTATTTGCTCAAACAAAATGGTAAATTTTTAAGATTAGATACCAACCCTTTTTCTGCAAAATCTTTTTGTTTAATTCACGGCATTTTGAATTTATTTGTTCCATTATAGTAACGTAATATGGTTGACCTGTTCTGGCTCATAGTGCCAGTGCACGGTGCCTAAATAAGTAATTAGCGATACATAAAGCATAATTAACCAGTGGTAAAAACGAAAAATCATCTTCAGTTATCTGGTAACGATATATATATGATATGATGCGAATGTACTTTTGTCACTTCATCCGCTAAAAGACATGAAATATTTTCCCCTGATTTAAGAGGTGAGAACACTTGATTATGAGTTACAATATCTACTTAAATATTAAGTCGATTGTAGTTCTATTAAATTAATTAACATCAGCATCCTTAAACTATGTGTACGAATGAGTTGTGAACAAAATCGGAGTGTTGAAACTATGAATACTTGTTCATTAGTAATGAAGTTTGAATTTTTGCTAACTATAAGTCCGTTTTAGTCATATCCGTTTGCATCACATCTCGTTTACTAGTGTATGTTTATAGAGTGGTTAAGTGAAATGAGTGTAAAAGATGATAGCTCATAGAATCGTAATCTTTATTCAGTGAGCCAAATTCCCGTTGGTTGATCGATCATAATTTTCTCATAGAAACGTATACAAAAGACCCAGATATTACGCAAAAATGTTTGTTTGTTGAGTTCACATGAACAGAAATGTGGACACAATGGAACTTGAATTTAGATAATCACCTTCAGTCCATTGAATGATACCACACTTTTGGCCAATTGTGTGATAGTAAACGCAACTTACTCACTGAGATGTAAAATAAGAAAGGTCGGTTCAACGAAGAGTACTCTTTTCCGTGGATTCATATATATATATATATACGCAAATTAATACTTATTTATCAGGATGATAACAATTATAATAATAGTGATAATAAAATTCCGTTAAACATGATAACAGTGAGGTAGAATGGACAAAGGTGTTAAAACGTTATTTTTTATCAGAGAAACTAATAACAGTCTTATCGTTAAGGGCTTCAAGAATCGTCATGATGATAGGTCATGAAATTAAAATTGAGAAAGGTAGGCTCGTCATCATAAGATAAAGTGTTGAAAATGAAATGTAATGATGGGGAATAAACAGAACTGTTTGGGGCTAAAATGAAAAGTTGTATTAATGTGATATCTATAATTACTCGAATTGAGTTACGGGATTAGAATTACCGAGTCAGTGCGATTTAAGACAAAGAGGTGGATGGGCATTATTGAATGCACTGTATTTAAGCAATCAAGTAAAAAAAGAATCATCATTTAGTGCAAGTACTATGACTTCCACAGCTTCAATGTGAATCCAGATTTTTGAGATCTAGTATGTGTCTATCCGGCTGTGTCGTGTTAGACTCTAAATGATCTAGAATGCACTCACTAGCATTAGAATCAACAACAGATATTGGAACAGGCTCACCCGGGTCCTTGCAACGTATTCGGTTGTTGTTACTGACTTGCATATGAACCATAGTTTTATCAACCATTTTTAGCAAACCTTTCGTAAACTGCAAGACATCATCCATCCACAGCATGTAACACAAGAAGACTGTGAAATCTCTGCAATTACACGAACGTCTTTTTGTTTTAAAAATTTTATTATTGTCTCTCTAGCATACAGTCTGGCAATCCGGCACTGAGAGACTTTGTCTCTTCCCCACTCTGGTTCCTTGAATTTTGCGGCAGTAATAGACATTTTCTGTCTGAGCATCAAAGTAGTTGGGCTCTGGAGTTGTAAGCGAATTGTCACACTTCGATCCTGTAGTTAAGAAGTTATCCAGCATCTCATTGGAACCATCATCAGTGGTCAATAATGAGAATTGTCCATTTCTAGACTTAGGATAGATGGTCCACAATCAGTGATGGGGAATTCACGATTTATATATGGAGATTTATCGTACCTAATCATGAAATTATAACACCCTAGAATATAAAGTTTCTGACCAGAAATACTTTAAGTAGAAACTATAATAGTTTTAGTTATACCACTGAGGCTAAATAACTATGATTTTCCCACTAAAACGGTAGATTTAATACCGTCATTGTCAACAATAAAATCGTGAAAAGCATCACTGCAAGTATGATCATTATTGAATGTGAAGTGAATTACTCAAATGTGTAAATAAGAATAGTATATGATCATTAGAACCACTGGAATTATTAGGATCCGAATTACAGAATTTATTGATGATAGCGGCGAAACGAATAATTGTTTTATACACCGACCCAATGTGTTCGATTCTGTTACACTATAAGCTTTAAGAATAACCCGAAAATCATTAACTACATGAATGAAATTTACTACAGAACGAACAATTACTAAACCTGTGTTTACTTTTGTTACCTGCTTTATAATTCTTTGCTGAATCATTTGTCATATTTCCATAAGAACAGGACTTGCTACAGACTGACTGGAGTCTGAACGACCTTGAGAATGTAATTCATCAGGACAGCTGAGCAAAGTGTCAGAAGTTTACACTGGCTAAAAATCAGGCTCTTTCACGGCCTTATAGCTAATACGTTCTGTTCTAATTGCCTGAATTAGTCACGTTTCCGACTTCTGAATGTTTATCCTAACAATCATCCGATCAGAAAGCTGGATTTCTAACTAGCCTCCAAAATTGCACTTCGCAGCCTATTTCTGTAGTTCAGGTACGCAAACAGACGATAGACGTATGATTTACAAGTTCGATAAAGGTAAAGCAATTTAGAGTGACATATTGATGAACAATATAACCTTTTAAAGTTCTGTTAAGTTGAGTTGAAATAGATAAAGTTAACAAGTGATTGAGTTCCTTAGATAAGTGACGTTTAGTTCGCAGCAAGTGTGATGATACTAAAATTGTCGTACGATCAGTGTATTATTTGTTGATGTCTATATTCGTACTGTCATCGACCTGGATTATAAAGTCAGTCAGTGTCGTCGACAGTTTTCTGCTCGTTAGTGCCAAATTCTAGTTATATCTACATTTAGCAGATGAACTGAAAGTGCAGAAGTATAACCGTGAAAAAAAGAGATCGTTATTTTTTTCGTACGACGTCATTGATCAGAAGGTTGAGATTTGACGGTTCGTACAGTGAAAAGTAAGGATTGTGTACTATAAATCGAAAGTATAACTGACACGATGAAATCTCTATTACAATTGATATTCAGTGATCTGACTGCTGAATGGTCTAGCTAAGACCCATTGACATTTTACTGACCCAAAGATTCGGTATAGTATCCCACAGGAGCTAAAAATTGCTTATTTAAAACCATTCATATCGACTGAAATGCGCCAATAACTGGTGTGAACACAAAACTAACAAACTAAGATTTATTCGATTAGACCACACTACATTTTTAGGTGTAGCACACAAAGCGTTTTTGAGCGACTCGTATTAAATTATATCAAAACATAAAGTGTGTGCTCAATTTAATCGATTTTAGTTTAGGAAAAAACAAAATTATATCTGAAGTGAGGAATGCCCTAAATGGTATAGGTCGCGCTATATAGTCAAAGTTACTTTGATGCGAAGTAACTTGCTAAGCAGCAAAAGGAATGATTGAGAAACGAGTGTTCGGTACTCGAGAGTCAGTAAGGGTATTCTCAACAATGTTGGATTAAATACTTGTCTGCAATGGTTCAAATAACTGTTTCCAACAGGTATTCGTGGGTTAACGAGGATCTACCACTCCATACCTTAATATTGAGTATGGTCGAACAAGACACCATAAAACAATAAAATTAAATAATAAAGGTGAAACTTAACGAAAGTCAAATGGCAAAGGTCAAGACGAAGAGGACTGAAGAACTTGAGGCGTGGTTACAAAGGACCTAAGCAGAAGTTAAAATAAAAGTCGAGACGAAATAACGGCGAAATCACACTACTGTACAGTAAAATACTCTGTAGGGATTTTCAACGTATTATTTGTGTTACAATCAGTGTGTATCAACAGCAACACCTTATCTACTTACTTTATAGCAACTCACATGCGATTGAGTTTGTTCACATTTAATTCGGTTAAGTCCTTTTGTTAACTTATTTAACGGACTGAGTCATTCGTACAATAATAAGTTATCTATACCTTTATTATTGTTGCGCTTGTATGAATATGTATGCTTGATCATTTATTACTGCCTTCGCATATAACCATTCTGCTAGCTTTATTATTAACTGCTTAATTGATTCGATGATCCATTCATTTCCCTATATGTATACATGTACATTTAACAGTCTACACTCTCGACTGGCGAATTCACTCATTCGCTTCATTGCTTTTTGGTCTGAGTTATCTACTAATATAACTGTAGTCGCTGCTTCTCATTGCCTTCTGATTTCAAACACCGGTGATGATTAAATGATAACGGTTACGAGGGTGATTGGTTAACGAAGCACAGCTACTACAACTTCATCTTTTGTTTTCTGTCTTGTGATTGGTACTAGAATGCATGAAATTCACGTATTTGAAATCCTTTCCGTACGTTAAACACTTTATTCCGTTATCAGTAGCATGACTGTTAGTGTGTGCGTACGAAGTAATAAGGTTTTGAACTCCATTCATCAGTTGTCATTCAATTGGATTCAATTAGGAGTTGTACAATACCCAACGCGTTTTTTAATTATCATCAAACTAAGCAATTATGATAATTGCGGCACCTACAGATGATCGCTTTTAGGAAAGAACAAGGAATTTTGAAAGAGAAAATTCGATAACAAACCATTTCTTTTAAGCGATTAACAAAGTCATAGTTTATTTAACTTAACCGAATGGAATAGATAATGAAAAAAGAATGATACTGTAAACAATATGTGTGCACAACAATAGCGTTACTTGTTGCTTACACCTGTTACCCCTAGAGGTGTATAGGTCATCGATCAGGTTCTACAAATTAATCTGTTCTGGGTTCTCCCTTAGAGTTGTTATCAAGAGTTATTCGTTACAGTGATGTCGGTTTTTTAGTATCATTCCCAGATGACTATTTACAAATACTTGTGGATTTTTGATGATGATTACAATAGTTCTTCAAATTCAAGTGATCCCAGATTTTCCATAGTGGCCTAGCTTTAATCAGCTCATGCATTCAACTATTAAATTGCTACAATATCCATAAAACCCCCTTTGTGATATATATAATATTATAACTTGTGCCCTGTGTCCTACTAATGTACAACACAATGATACCGCCAATTAGAGAACAGTAACTTACCGACCGGACCAATGGCGCATAAACCTGTACGAGCATTCTAGAGTCCTTATCCGTCCTTCTTCCTGCCTAGCCCAGCCTGTTAAATCCAGAACATCAGTCTCAGCCTCTGCAATATGAATCATTTATCTCAAACATACTGGGTTTATGTACAAACCAGACAGACCACGTCGTACCATACAATAGAGAATGATATTTGTATTAGATCTATCCAAAAGTGGCTGTAAATGTGGGAGACTGCAATTAGTAGACTAGGCATAACTCAAGAATGGCAAATCGTATAATAATAGTTCATAGGTCAATATAGAGCTCATAATAAGAGGGACATGAATATGTATAGTTTAGTTATTTAACAACTATACGATAAAAATATACGGATAGTATTAGTCCAGAAATAGATTCTGATGGTTATTATTCATTATTCTCATAGGGTTATAATATATATATCCTGCAAACAAAAACGTGAAAATAACAAAAAAATTTATAGTGTATTTTTTTCATTTTATCCTGAAATACTACACTCTTTTTGATAGAGTTTTGTTCTCTGAGCTGGATGATTTGATCGTGGAGCTTTCATCATTCTTCTGATCGACATCATCAGCACAAACTTCAGATAGAAGTGAAATGTTCGAATTCCTCCATATGCATTTCACAGCTTGTTCTGTACACCTCGACGTTGATTATTTTTTATTGGCCTTAAATTTGTCATTGTTTACTTTATTGTTTTGGTTGTGTCTCCCATTGGTTGGATTTTTGTTCTTATGTTTGTGCATGATTTTTCTGATTGGTTGATAAATTGGACTAATTTCAATGTGCATATCCAATAAGAACCAATCAACATCGAGGTGTACAGAACAAGCTGTGAAACGCATATGGAGAAATTCAAACATTTCACCTCCATCCGAAGTTTGTGCTGATGATGTCGTTCAGGAGAATGATGAAAGCTCCACGATCAAATCATCCAGCTCAGAGAACAAAGCTTCATCAAAATCATCCACTTAAGTTACAAATCTTCTCCACCATCTTAAATACTACTCTCTTACCAGCCTTATAATTCTAAATAGTATCATTTTCACTATTATTATTATTATTATTATTATTATTATTATTATTGAGAAATAAATAAGACCGAGAATATTCTAGTACTAAGTCTATATTTTTAAAAAAAACAGAAGAAAGATTCACAAAACTAAATGCGAATTACAATCACTTCTTTAAACAAAAATGATTATGTAATTCATTAACATATACGATCATAGATTAATCGATGTTCAATTCAATTCAATTCTTTTCAACAATCATTTAACATACTACTTATAGTTATCAATAATTTATAATGAAATAAATATTGAAAAAACAAAGAAAAATTCTACAATTCTAATAATGATTCCTTCTAGATCAATATTGTCATTGTTTCTTTTTTATCATTTATGATCCGATTTCTACTTGACAACATAAATTCAATGAAACTGAAGAGAAAAACAAAAGTTTTTTCTTTTTCGTTTTTTTCTTCTTTTTTTTCTTTTTTTATTAACGATTCGTTACTGAACTATTTTGTTGAATTGATTTATGACGATTACATTGACAATATATAATCCATTGTTTTAATAATTGATTAAATTTACGTATACGATAATAATAAATAAATATATTAAATGATGATTGAAAAAATATTAAATTCCATGACATATTACTAGTAATTACTAATAAACGTACAATATCTGAACTAATTAATTGAAAATCAATAGTTAATGATATTAAATAAACAATACTATTAGGTAATGAAAATAAAAACGCTACAATTTGTAATATAAGCATAGTAACAATCAATGAAATATTGACTTTATTAGTTGTTGTTGTTGACGATGTTGACGATGTTAATGTCGATGATGATGTTGAATGACCTACACGTTGTAAATTACGTGTCCATTTAATTACTTTAATTAAAAAAAATAAATCAACTAATGTTACTAAGGTTAATTGTATTGGACATGTATTTGATAATAATGCTTGATGTATTAATAAATAATTGGTATTATCTAAAAACCAACATACAGTTAATTGACGTATTTCTATAATATCAGCTAATATTGTTAATGGTAATACTATAATGATTGTTATTATAATAATAATCAATATTAATAACCAATTATATTGATTAGATAATTTATTATAAATTATTGGTTTATAGATTAATATGAAACGATCAATTGCTAATAATATAAATAGATTCCCTCTTAAAGTACAAAAAAATGCTTGAAAAAATGTAAATAATTTACAACTTAAAGAAGATCTTGTTAATATAAAATAATAAATTGTTCCTGATGTTATATATGGTAAACCAAATGTTGGAAATAAACGTAACCAACCAACAAATAGAATAATTCCAATATCTGTTATAGATAATATACCTAATAATATAAATTGTTTATTATAATTAATCATTGAATTAAAAAATATAATAATAATCATACAATTACTTATAATATTAAATAAACCAATAAATGGAAAGATATAACCCATTAATACACCAAATACTGTAGATACTATACATACTGTATTACTAGCATTTGAATATCCTTCATTTAATAATATACAATCAATTAATAAATCCCAAGGTGATGTAAATTCTGTCCAGTTAGTATAAAGATCCATGTTAAACATTATTCTTTGTGTATAGGTTTTTCTTTTCTTTTCGGTTTATATATATATACGGTCTTTAATGTGATAGTATCAGTAACAATCACAAATAGAAGAGTTCACTTGTTTAAGGAAAGTTAAAAGTTACTATAGTTATAGTATGTAATAATATCATAGTTATTGAAGTAAATTCGCTCAGTAATATAAAATACATTTACTAATATACTTGTATAGTATCCTACTATATTGTTACATATATGTATTCGATCAGATAATTGAAACAAATAACCATATAAAACGAACTAATCACCAAGGTTATAATCATCTTACTTATTATTTACAATAAATAAATATTAAAAAAAAAGGTTTCACTATGATACAAAACAGAAAGTTTATCCATTAAATTATGTACAAAAAAAGTTTTTTTTTATTACAGACAACAACAACAACACCAAAAAAATAGAGGATTTTTAAAAAATGGAATAATGAGGTTACTTCAATGTTCTAACAGTTGAAATAGTAACTAACTAACTAACGAACGAACGAACTACTTAACGTAATATACAATCTGATAACTTCAGTGAACTTTCGACTAGTACACGAAATTTGTAATAAGGACAAATTATAATGAACACAATATTTTAAATGTAATTGGTAACATTTATATTTTTTTAAAATGAATGAATATACATAGGAGGAAGATAATTTAATAATTAAACTTCTATTATATCTCGTCGAGGAGTATAGATCACTCGACAACATTCTCCATCAAACTCTATGCTCGACAATCCTTTCCAGTTAGTTCCAGTTGATATTCATCCTTTTCATATCTATTTCCGATTCCCAAAGAAATGTATTCTGAAGTCTTCCACTTTTTGTTTTCCTTTCACGATTCCAACTTAACGCTTGTTTCATGATGCGGTTTGATGCTCTACGCAAAATATGTACACAGTAAGCTGTTGCTAATGGTATCCGTTCCTATTTGCCCCCAAATGCCCTGGTACGGCATGGCCACGCGTATAATGCCTCTGCTAGGGAAGTCCTACTCATTGTCTTCTCGTGGCGGGGGTGTTGTTTACGAAAATGAGAGGACGAAAAGCGAATGTCCGGCGCTTTAACCGGATTCCAAACCAATGGTGCACATGGGCTCCAGTATCCTGCGGGAACGAATGGCGTATCAACCAATTATTGGTCACCGGCTTCCATGGGACTGCATCTCCTTACGATGCTCCACTGCCTTATGGATCAGACCTTCAGGTCGAAGGCTCGGGGAATGTCCCCCTAAGAAAACCACCTGCTTCGGTTTGGGCACCCGGGCAGTATTACAGCCCTCACACATATCGAATGATATTTGTGTGGCGCATATGTATTCGGTGTCTCCTTGTACCAATATCTATGTGTTAAAATAATAATAAATATAATAATAATCCGTTCAACAGACATTGAGTACCTTGAGTTTAGTTATCCTATCAATACTCAGAAATGTGTATCCACGATCGCGCCTGGGGGATCAGGATTCATGACCTATCGGTCTCGCGCTCAATCTGTAGACTTCTGAGTCAGCAACTAGCGGTGTTAATATCTAACTCCAACCTATCCACGAAATTGCACCACCGTCCACTATTGTTTTCAGATACGGTTGAATTCCACTGGTCATAATTTATCATTCGGACTCTAGTAAATATCTCTTGAAGTCAGTCACTTTAGGATGCATATTGCTGATTAGTGCCATACTAGGACAAAATGGTCGTTCACTGATTCCAGGTTTCCCATGGTGATCTAGCTTTAATTGACTCATGAACTCTACTATTAAGTTACTACTATCTTCACAAAATCCCCTTCTGATTATAATATATAACTTCTTGAGTTATCAATTAAACGGTTTTTTCTCGTTAAAACCTCCAACATTTTTATATGCACAGTCAGATTCTCTTTAAAACACGACTGTGAAATGGTTAAGAAAGAGCAAACAAGTTGGTCTCAGAAATCTCAAAGTTTTATGTATTGATAGGATAACTAAACTCAAGATACTCAATGTCTGTTGAACGGATACCATTAGCAACAGCTTACTGTGTACATATTTTGCGTAGAGCATCAAACCGCATCATGAAACAAGCGTTAAGTTGGAATCGTGAAAGGAAAACAAAAAGTGGAAGACTTCAGAATACATTTCTTTGGGAATCGGAAATAGATATGAAAAGGATGAATATCAACTGGAACTAACTGGAAAGGATTGTCGAGCATAGAGTTTGATGGAGAATTTTGTTCACTGATCTATGCTCCTCGACGAGGTGTAACAAGAGTAAGTAAGTAAGTATAAAAGGATTTACTGGTGGCTACTAATATCCATATAATCTTTAGCGAGTGAAATTATCTACCATATTATATGATACCAGCTATGTTTGTAAACCGTCTGAAAAATGAACTGAATAAACTGAGAGATCTTCTTGGATAATTCATTGATCATTGAAAGATGACTAATATCTTGTATGTAAATTCTTTCTTACTGTTGATCAAGTCCTGTCTGTCAAGTTGAAATGTAGTCATTAGTCTACGTGACTCGGAATCACATGTACAATGTTAAGACGTAAGCAGGTGACATGATGGTAGTCACTACATAGTGACCAATCAGTTAAGCAATACACCTCAGTACTACAAGACGTCAGTCACTGTCTCGCTAGCTCTATGGTACTGACTGTGTCTGTGAAGCTGAGTGGAACGGCATCGAATCAGTCAGGGAGTATCAGTCACCCCACCTTGGTAATGAGCACCGAATAGCATGAAACCTGAGTCTCAGGATTTCGTGTTGACTACCTCCAACTACCATCTTACAAACAGAGGGATCTTTACCGATAGAACAGAAAAATTTCTATTCTCCTCAACTCCGATAGAAGATATGGCTAACAAGATGGAAATGTATGAAAAAACTGAAAATCTATAAAAAAAAACAAGTTCCCACTTTTTATAATGATAATCGTTCTAGTATGAGACTGGAAAACCCCAAAGTGAAAACTACCATGTTCTCACTAGTGGCTAGATTCAAGAGAAAATTTCAGGATTTCTAGTGAAAATCCGTGATCATGAGAGCTAATCCGTATCCGCTGGAAGGTAATTGCCTACCGAAGACAATAAGAAGTGCCGTTTCAGTGGTCTAGGGGTTTTTTTGATCCTGTGTACGGGATCATGAAGTTGCACTTCTGAGGAATCCCATACTAGGACGAAACAGCCGTCCAGTGCTTCCAGGTTTTCAATGGTAGTTTATTTTAGATCGATTCATGAATTCAACTATTAAAAAATTACTTCAATTTCCACAAATCCTCATTCTGATACTAATATATATATACAAAATTTAAATCTAAATGTTTCCCGACAGTTAATAATCGGCACAAAACAACAAACGAAGGAGAAGTACCTTTCAGATATACGACTATAAATAAAATTACAACACATGCTATAAATCAGTGAATGACCAAGTTAAGTAACTGTTAAAATGAACTAATTCCAGTAAAAGTATAGAACAGAGATGAGTTATAAATAATAAAAATGAATTTTATGACAGTTCCTAACCAATATGAAAACAGCTTTGTAAGTACATTAGTTTATATGGAAGAACACAATAACATCACAAAATATAAACAAAATACGTAATGAATGAATTTACTATAGTCATCTACAGGTTGCTTTGTTTGTACATCGAAAAAAAAACAATACGAAATACATATGTGGTGTATGCTACTTATATTGACATAAGTAGTATGTGATGTTAGTCGTGAACAGAAGGTCTGGCAGCAGAGAGACAAGAGGATCGAACAGTAAAGAATGGAAACACAGAATGCAATTTGTGTGAAAATGCAAGAACAATGAAGTCTGAGTCATTTTTGAGACAATCAATGGACATTTTGCAAATTAAGCATTTACTTTATGATTGTTCGATTTTATTAACAAGTCCTGTAATTGTGTGTTAAATACATTCGATTGTTCACATCCGTGTTCTGTTCCCTACACTTATCTTCGTTCAGAAGAATATGGATTATTCACAATTACAAAACCTAGATAGATTATTAATAGTTCTCACATTGTTCTTGATAAGGATTAGGTAGTTAACTTTAGAATTAAGGGTTTAGGTTAAGATTTATCTTGACGAAATCAAATCAACTATGATGTAAGATGCTTTGTAGCTAATGTAAATAGATAAATTTCACACAAAGATTCTATTTAGTTTGATCATAAAATACAGTGTTAATGGGTTAAGATTTATTTCAATAATGAAGGTTTAACATTGATATTTATAGATAATGTTGATTTGCCTGTTATATAAAGCATATTATGATACAACTTGTGGTTGATAGACATTAAGATGAAGAATGATATTAACTTTTGTTGTGAACAGGAAAACAAGAAGCCGTGACAAACTACGAAAGCTATTTTTTTGGGACGTTATTCCATTTTATTCAAAACTTGTAAAACACGGACATTTATTTTTGTCCCTAATCTAACTTTCGTTCGATGTATGATTCATTACCATACCCTTTTCTGTTCCAAAGCTATTGTAATTTAAACATAATATTTTGTACTCTATTTTCTACTCTAATTCCCAGCTTTGGATATAACTTTATTTTTCCAAATTGTTGTACGTTGTGGTCGGGTAAATCACCTATTTATTCATGTACCTTTTTGCACTAATCCGAACTGAACTGAAATCAGGTTATCAGGAATAGATCGAGTAGTTTTCCATTTGTCCTGTCTTCTCTCGTTCGCGTGCTTGTCAGCCAATCAGGTGATAGAATAGTTTTCTTCTCTCTATCCCACTTCGAACTCACGCGTACTATCCTCAAGGTTAGGTCGGTTAACCTATCTCGCCAAGGTCTTAATCTGGATTAGATAAGTATCCTCAGCATCAAAGAATGGGTAGACTTTCTTGCAGATCATGTGGAAAGGAAACTTAATTTATTTGGTTTTTTTATTTCAAGTAGTTAGTTGTCGTGACAATAGAAAAATGGTAAAATAAAACAAAATTCATCTAATGTTTATGTAAACAGAAAGACTTTTTATATTATTCAAAGTAAATTAGAGAAAAAATTGATAACTATTTAATAGTTGAATTCATGAATCAATTGAAGCTAAATCATCATGGAAAACCTGGAAGCACTGAACAGCCGTTTCGTCTTAGTATGGAACTTTTCAGCTGTGCACATCGATGATCCCGCCTTGCGAGATTCGGACCCATGACGAAACGGTAATCCAGTGCTTTCAGGTTTTCCATGGTGATCTAACTTCAATTAATTCATGAATTCAACTATTAAATTATTGATAATATCCACAAGAACCCTTCTTTGATAACTATTTCTTGGTAGTTCAATAAGAAGATGAAGATTATCAGAACTATGTGATGATATATTAGCACAATACATTTCGCACAGTTTGATCACACATATACTTGTTAAGAACATTTATATATAAAAACAAAAAGTGAACTAGACTAGAATATGAGGGTAAGAGGAGACAAGAATAATAAAGAAATAACGTGCAGCGAAGGTCATTATCAAGGAAACAACAAGGTTCATGCTTCATGGAAAACCTAAAAGACAAGAAAATAATTACGTCTCATCCCCCTGTGTTTACTAATTTAAATTATTATTATTAATTAATATTCTGAAAAATAATAATTACAGAATTCACGCCAGTTTACAGGCATGACCAATTTGATATAAGTAACAACGTTAAACGGAATGCTCAAGGTCAAAGGAGGAGAGGAAGACGAAAGAACACATTACGTCGAGAAATGAAGACAGACATGAGAAGAATGAACAAAAACTGGATAGAGCTGGAATGGTAGGTCGAGGACAGAATGGGTTGGAGAATGCTGGTCGGCGGCCTATGCTCCATTGTGAATAACAGGCGTAAGTATGTATGTAAGTATTGTACCACCATATATTCGAATTATGTTGATTGAAGTATTGTCTGATCTAGATGAATTACTAACAAACACTGGTAGATTACAACAACCTACGTCTCAGTTTCAGCCATTATTAATTCATATTAATAAGTGTGAAACTTGGTAAGTGCAAAAGTATGGAACTAAGTAACTTAATTACATATAATATACGCTAGGACGGCTCTAATACTAACTACTCATCCGTATTATTCTCTTCAAAAATATGAATGCCATACAAAATTACAGTAATCAAATCAAACACATAATTCGAATAAACGAATTGAACTATAAGCAAAGATGGATAGTGGCAACAAGTGGAATTCAGAACTCCCACTTTGTTCTATTTAGGACCCGTCAGATGGATGTACCTGCATACAAAAGCTTACAATCTCTTCGAGACAAGAAACCCAGTCCTCTCGATGGTACATCCAGCTGATGAGTTTCGAATGCGATGAAACACGCGTCTTCATTAATAAGTGTTAATCACCATCTATCTCTGTTAATAATGCTTGTGACTTAAAGGAAATATCACGGCAATCCGCAAAAGATAAACATATAACAAAAAAGATCAATAAATTGCAATCCAAAATCACCAACTAACACAAATGAAACAAGGTATTGAACTGATTTAACAAACAAACAAAAAATCACTGGCATAGTGATTAACTCCTCATGAATATTCACATTTCTACAATTGTTGTAACGAAAATGAAGGTTGAACAATTTAAACAAAGTAAGTTAGTCTTACTGACTACCAATAAAATTCATGGCAAATTATTTGATTTGATTAGAACGTGGAGTTTCATGGAAGTTAACAAAGTTTCATTCGAAAAAAAGTGCTTGGGCGTTATCATTATTAACTGTTAGAGATTATTATTACCTTCGCCAAAAGAATGTTTGCATTTTATGTTTAAATTAAATCCATCAAATAATCTAAATTCCAAGGATTGAATTTATATGAACATACATAGATAAATTGTCAACATGAATGAGAATCATAACTGGACGACATTTTACACACCAGTAAACAATTTGATTGATTGTGTAATGTTAGAACAAGGACATCCAAATGCCAGTAAAATATTATGTGATATTTCAATATTTCTTGGAAGTTTTATGGCTTATATATTCCCATTGATTGGAGTCTTTCATTTGATTTCTAATTGTATTGTTGCTATAATATTTCTATATTATCTAGTGCAACATAATAGACAATTTGTATATCTAGGAGTTCTTGCTATATCAGATATTTCATTAGTTATTATTATTGGATGGTTATATTGGTTTCCTACATTTGGTTTACCATTTGCAACATCAGGAAATGCATATTATTTCATTTCATTAACATCAACTATTAGTTGTAAATTGTATATGTTCTTTCAATCGGTTACATGTATTTTTCGTGGAAATATCTTTCTAATAATGGCATTCGATCGTTTGTTGTTAATTCATAAACCATTAATCTTTAGGAAACATTCCAAATATATTGTCTGGATAATAATCAGCACAGTCTTCATTATAACTATTCTAATGTCATTACCCATTTCCATCAATAGTGATTTGATTCTCATAACTAATCGTAATATATGTTGGCATAAACACTACATTGATTTCCTAATCATTTATCAAGCTTTATTTTCATACACATGTCTAACACAATTTTTAATTGTCATTATGATTGATACATTTTTCTTGGTGAAAGTGATACGTTGGTCACGTGGTCGTCCTCAACCAACGGATACACAAACATCAATTATGATAAACAATTCACGTACTGTCACAATGCTTATCCTTCATATTTTTGCATTTTTATGTGCATTACCATGTGGAATATCTTTTCTTCTTACAATCTCTGTTGATCGTTTAAACTATAACATTCCACTAGGATTACTCTATTTCCTTCTAGTCTTTCTAAATATAGGATGGACTTTAATTTTTCTTCAGTCATCTTTAAACATTATTATATATTGTATTCACATTGAGAAATTCAAAAGAATTCTATTCAAACCACTATTTGCTTGTCGTAACTAAATATCAACTACTAGTAAGATACAATCAGTTTCCCTTGGTAGGTGATTGAATTGATAATCCTCCTTGCCCCAGTATTTAATCCATACTTACACTGCATTTCATCTAAGCTTTAAAAATCATATCATAAAGTTATTAATACAGTAAACCATTAACATGTATTTGAATGTTCATCATTTTGTAAACGTTATTTTAATAACTTATTCCTAAGACGCTTACAAACCATTTCCACACATCCAATGCATATTCAAATGACATATAATCTCAATAAACCATTGTGTGCTTTTGATGTTGTTGAATAAAATGTTTAATTATGAACTCAATTAATTGAATATTTATTTCAGAAGGGTTATTTGCGTATATTATTACTAATTTCATTAGTTGAAATCATGAGACAATTGAAGCTAGATTACTATGGAAAACCCAGAAGCACTGGATGGCCGTCTCGTCCTATTATGCGACTCCTCAGCACTGCGAATCCACCATCCCGACTCACGAGATTCTAACCCAGGACCTATCATTCTCGCGCATTAACGCTTAACCACTAGACCACTGAGCTGATAGGCATTCAACGGTGTCAATGTCTAACTTCAAATAATCCACCAAATTGAGCGACACATCCACCACTGTCTTCAGTGAGTTACTATCTCACAACAGACCCAGTTGAACTCCACTGATCACTGCTTCTAACTAGAACTCCAGGAAATACCATTTGGAGACAGTCACTAGTGAGGATATGTTGATTAGTATGGATTTAAATATCTACACGGAAAACAAAAAAACGATTTGTGAACTGCAATTCCCGTTTTCAGTAAACTATTCTCAGATTCAACAACACATTAGAGAAGATAACACCAAAAATAAAAACTGGATTATTTACACTTATATAACTCTTGGTGAATCCATCAAGTCAGCTTTTTCTATAGAGAAACATTGACGGAAGTTCTAGAAACTCGTTCCTTTGTCCTTATCAATTCATTCTATCTTGCTTGGACAAAGGTGGAATTGCAACGGTCAACAGTTCTAGCATAGCTCTTCTAGTACGAGCAAAACACTAACCATATTAAGGAATAACTTGTTAAAATCCCTAATGCTTCACATACTTTGAATGACAGAATTGATCGAATTACGAATCAACAGCCATTAATAACATTCGAATTAACCATCAATTTTCTAGTATATTCCGAATCAATGACCTAAAAGAGATTTCGACCATAGAATGACAAATCTAATATTGCCACATCTGTTGCATTCTCATAACACTAGTGATGATATTTCCTCTGTGTAATTACGCTTCTCTTTCATCGGTCAGTCTTCTAACATAGTTACCCAACCCTACAAAACACCAGTAAACACCACTTAACACACACTCAAAATTTTTATGATTTTTGTTCCCTACATAAACTTATGCACTATAAATTAAAATATTCAACTGTGTTCTCAAATTTTAACAAAAAGAACACTCAAACAGCAAGATAACTATTTAAATCCATAGTTTACAATGAGTATAGACAACGAGTGACTAAGGAGAATGATATGAATCTCTTCTGTGACTGCCCTTTCTCCATAGCTACATATTGATTATGAAAGTAAATCCAATCAGGGAATGTGAAACAAATTACCACTCGAATCAACCAGTTATGCAAATCAACGATGTTCACGAGTTCATCTTCATAAGTAGTCATTTGATAGTGTAATATTCAAACTGTGAAATGCGATATTGTCCCACAGATAACAAGTGAGTTCCAACGATGGTGTGCTGATGAATGTAGTATGTAACTTGTATTGTTTGTTGGATAGGTTTATTTCATTATTTCTGACGGAAAATAATTACATGTTTTCGAATAGTCTCTATGATTCTAACAAACATATTATCGCAGGTGTTATACACATTTTTCGAGAACAGTTTCCATGCACCTGAAAAAAACTTAGATCATCATATCTGACACCTTGTGTATCCACAAAGAATTCACTTCCTGAATAACATCATTCTCAAAAAGTTCAGTTGAATATTATTACCATTCCGTTCGTATGGTGATGAGAAAAGATGGATCGATATCTTCATATAATTGATAGAAAATCAATTGTGGTTAGTGCTCAAAAGACTGTTGGTAAAAAATTATTTTTATTATATCCCAATGAATAGAAAAATCATATTTCTGACGTTTTTATTTACCTAACTACTCTGAAGAGGTGGCTTACATTAAGTTGCAAAATTTTCGAATATCGTGAATGCCACTACTGAGGAGTCCAATACTAGGATGAAACGGCCGTCCAGTGCTTCCAGGTTTTCACTGGTGATCTAGATTCAATTGACTCATGATCTCAACTATTAAAATTACTATAATATCCACAAAACCCCTTCTGATAAAAATATGTCTTCTATTTACTTCCTACCTAATGGTCAATTTATTTGAAAAGAAAAATTCATTCGTTTATTTGTTAAATAAGTTTAACCTTATTAGGATTACGTCATGTTGAAATTTGGTTTGAATTGGATAACTGGTGATCAGTAAGGAAATACACTATTAGATACTAAAATGGTTGTCATGACCAGAACACGGTAGATCGTACCAACAACCTTCAGCCTCTCATTTGTTCACTTAACGTCTAGATCACTGCCTAACTTCGATCCATTGACGATATTAAAATACAGTCATTTATGCTTTCACTGAGTAACTATCTTTCATTCATTATGTTTGAACTCCATTAATCACGGCTTCTTATTTCAAATCATAGGATTACATACAGGATTTAATCACTAAGTCTAATTATTTATTAAAATTCACTGAATTGTTATTTATTATTTCATTATACAGTTTTGAATAAACAAATGATCAGCAAAGAAAAAGATTTAAGGAACGTAAGGGATATATCATCAGCAGGATGAGTAATTTAAATAAAATTATTGCTTAAATACACTTGGTGTTGTTTCACTTGTATCTTCCCATTATTATTTAAGACTGTGAACGGTACTGGGTTCGAATCCCTGAGTGAAGATCAACTCTGAGATTCAGGTACATCCAGCCGACGAGTTCCAAATAGGATGAAACGCGCGTCCTCCATTTCATTGCTAGCCACTATCCAATCTTTGCTTAAAATTATTGTTTAGTTGAAATAAAGATACATGGACAAGAAATCTGAATTTCACACTGGTGATTATGAGATTCTCAAGTTTTGTTAATTTCCTCCTTCAACAGTTATTTAGTGAATTAAAGGAACTCATTGTGTTGTTGAATTCGGAGAAGAAACATTTCTTTTTGATAAGATTACTTACTTATACTATACATTCGTATTTAGAGTTTTTTGGCAAATATATAAGTCTATAGGAAGATCGAAAAGATTACATCATAAAGTGATTTATTTATTGAAAATGGAAAGATAAACCACCTTCCTCTTATAAACTTATTACTATGTCGTGTCAGTCATTATTTTAAGCCCATATATCTTATTCTAGCTTTCGGACATTCCATTCTATTCATTCTACTTGAGTCATATTTTGACCTTGTCAATTATTCGCTTGTCAGTCTTGATTGTTTTTATGTGAGCGTATATGTGTGTACATTTCATATCCCATGTCTCATCACATGTCTGTAGTTTATTTTGTCTGCCTATAAATATTGAGTAACACTTGACTAAAATGGAGTTGGCTCCCCAGCCATCTTCCCTGCGTGTAATTTTGCTTTGCTCTGTTTCATTCGCTTCATATACGAAATATATGTATTCACAAGTCAATTCTCGTTATTCGACTTATTTTATTCCGTTATTGACTAACGCGATTCAAGTCGACGATGATATACGAGAATAGGCAATAACAATCATTCGTACGATCTAGGAGTCAGATCCACGGGCCACTAAAACTATTAATAACAGCATTCAATTTTTAAATAATGTCGCTGACATTGTTGAGTACAGGCATCAATCCTTGAATATATCTCACTGAATTTTCCATAATTAATGTAGTTAACTCATTTTATTGAAGTTTGATGATTCTAAGCAACTTCTTCATACTTCAGTCACGTGATAATATGATTTCTCATATTGGTTATTTCCATCTAGTTTTCAGTGTATTTCAATGTAGATCATTTACTGAATAAACAATCTCAGTTGTTTCGTAATGACATATTTTCTCACAAATATAAAATGTCATTAAATACCTTGGAAGTATTTAATTGTTACTACTACGTTTATCGGCCCCATATGCCCTGATACGTCCGAGAATGGGGAGAGTCGGCTTTCTCCCCTCGAAATGATCTCACCTGGCCATGCGTATACAACCACTGACTGGGAAGTACTACTCACTGCCCTCTCGTGGACGAAAAGCGAATGTCTGGCACTTTAACAAGGTTGTTGGACTCGGAGGAACCACCTAAGTGAGTTGGAAAACCCTGATTCCAAACCAATCGTTCTCATGGGCTCCAATATCTTGAGGTAACAAATGGTGAGTGAACTTATTGTTGGCCAATGGCTACCATGAGAATGTATCTCCTCACGTTGCTTCACTGCCTTGTGGATTAGACATCGAGGTCAAAAACTCCGGGTGTGGCCTCCACTGAAAAACCACCTGCTTCGGTTTGGACACTCGGGCAGTATCACAGACCACACACAAAGCAAGTGACTTGTGTGGCGCATATGTATTCGGTGCCCCCTTTATACCAATATTTATGTGTTCAACCAAATAAATAAATAAATGAACTACGTTTTTCAGTAAACATTCCATTACAAATTTATTATGTAAACTGATTTACAATATTACATTTGTTATTTCTATGCTAATGTATAATAAGTTTTCATTGAGATCAGTGAATTTTTCTCAGATTCCAAACATCAGTTTGAAAGTAACCTTATGGGTTAAAATAGTTTACATGAGCAAACATATTTTGACTTACTGGCCTATCGACTACTTTGGTTATATGTTGTAATTACTTATCGGATACATATTTTTATTTTATCAGTAAATCTTATGCGAACAACAATATCCAAGTACCTATACATTATCCGACTAGATCAGATCAATCACGTACTGATCAACTCAAATTCAACTAAACTTGGTAACGAATAGATAGATTGTAAGTTATACTATATGACATGTTTCTCATAAATGAATTGATTTCTGCGTACATAGTATAATAGTTTAGTTTGTGTTATGCTTATGCTCAAACGTATAACCTTTATGACTGATCAAACTAAATGTAATTTAATAATCAAATTCAGGAGGCAATGAAAGTTAGATCACTATGAAAAACCCAGAAGCACTAGATGGCCGTCTCGTCCTACTGTGGGACTCCTCAGCAGTGTATATCAGTCTCGCGCGCTAACGCTCAACCACTAGACCACTGAGGTGATAGGCATCCAACGGTGTCAATGTCTAACTTCAACTAATCCACCAAATTGAGCGACACATCCACCACTGTCTTCAGTGAGTTACTATCTCACAACAGACCCGGTTGAACTCCACTGATCACTGCTTCTCACTAGAACTCCAGGAAATACCTCTTAGAAACAGTCACCAGTGATATATGATAATTATAATCAAATAGGGGTTTTCTGGAGATTATAGTAAATTCACAATTGAATTCATGAGTAAAACTCAATGTATTTATTATCATTAATTTATTACCAAGTATACAAATGTTTGAAATCTCATTGAGTTATTAGGTAAAATTTTCAATAAACTTAATCAAATTACTCACTAGTTAGTAATCAGTATGATCATTCACTATTCCTTTGTATTGCTAAATCATTGTCCATATAAGCAATAATGGATAGTGGCTAGCAGTGGAATCTAGGACGCTCGTTTCGTCCTATATGGGACTCATCAGCTGGATGTACCTGCATCTCAAAGTTGATATTCACTCTAGGACAAAACGCGCGTCCTGGATTCCACTGCTAGCTACTATCCATCATTGCCTACAAAAAGCTTGTGAATCAAGGCAATATAGAAGCAATACGAGCAGTATGCACATACGTCAATAACAGACTGATCAATTGCAGTCTTAAACCTCAATAGGAAGATACAAACCAAACAATACCAAGTGAATTCATTGTCTATGTAGTTCTAATATTCATTCTAATCAATATGATATAATTTAATGTTGGTTAATTATTCAAGTTTCACTATTCATTCACATTAATCAGTGACAATTCGAGATAAATGGTACTTTACTGTTTTTTAATGAAACATTAAAAGTTTCTCATTTAGATTACTACATCAATAATTATCCTTTATGTTATAGCCCAAAGCCACCAATCAGAAGCGGCGAATTATCGATCGGACCAAGGACGCGTAAAACACATGCGAGCAGCCTAAAGCCCTGATTGGCCCTGCTTTCCGCCTGGTCCAGCCAGTTAAGTCCAAAACACCAGTCTCAGCCTTTGCGATATGAATCATTACATTTCAAGCATACTGAGTTTATATACCAATCAAAGAGACCACAACGTACCAGTAAAATATGAAACAACATTTGTAATTACAATTGATTGATCACTGGGTGGTGATCAATGTCATGTGTGTCAAATCCTTATTTAATGTAGATCGGATGCTATCGATCATGTTGCGATGTGGCCACCAGTCTAGGTGACTCGACATTACGGGCACTATATATTGACATTAGATGGTGGTTGGAGGTAGTCGACAGGAAACCCTGGATCCGGGTTTCGTGCTACTTGGCACTCGTCAGCAAATTGTATCTGTAATCTTGAGGTAACTGGTGCTCCCTGGCGGATTCGATCCCGTGTCACCCAGCTTCACAGTCAAAGACGTTATCACTGAGCTAGCCGAGCCGCGACTGACCTGCTGTAGGATTGAGATGTACTCACAGTTGTGCAAGATTTAGCGAAAAGCGGTTGTGAATGTGGCAGGCAGTTACAAATAGACAGGGCATAATTCAAGAATGACAAATCGTATAATAATGGTTCATAGGTCAAAATAAAGCTCATAATAAGAGGGAAATGAATATGTATAGTTTAGTTATTTAATAACTATACGGCAAAAATATACGTATAGTATTAGTCCATAAATAGATCCCAAAGTTACCATTCATTATGTTTCTCGGGTCCTGATTAGTTCTCATTTCTATACTCCATAATGATCTTACATTATATTCATTGGTCTCTATTCAAATATTGGCATAAATATCATATATATATACATTATAAACTGGTCTCATTTGAATCATTGTTCATGTTTTAAATGATGGAATGATATATTTGATTGACCTGATTCTATTCTCAGAGAAAACTCGCTTCAATATTACCTAAGCCTTATTGAATGAAATTCCGTAATATTACACTTTGGTTATTATTCTAAACAAAAAATGTCTAAACTTATATTAATCAACTATCATTCATTATCTCTATTATAAAATTTAATTTTAATGAGATAGAACAATTTATTTTTGAATTTAACTAATGATTAGTAAGTTTATTTTAATAAAATGGGTCAAACTATATATGTGGATGAAGTTTTGTTCATTGAGTTGAATAGTTTGATCGTTCTTGTGAACGATGAACTTCATCAAAATCATCCACCTTAGCTACAAATATTCTCCACCATTTCAATATATATATATAGACATTAACACTGTTGGATGCCGGCTCAGTGGCCTAGTAGTTAAGTGCTCGCGCGCTAAACCAGTAGTTCTTGGGTTCGGATCTCGCGAGGGGCGAGGTCGTGGATACGCACTGATGAGGAATCCCACAATAGGACGAAACTACCGTCCAGTGCTTCCAGGTTTCCCATGGTGGTCTAGCTTCAACTGACTCATGATCTTAATCATTGAAATTACTATAGTATCCACAAAACCCATCTGATATATATATATATATATCATTCGTTTAACAAGGGCATTCGAAGATGGTTGTGGGATATCACAAATTGATTGGTTTTATGCGTGTACACTTTTTAGATTTCAGCTCAGTAGTTTATAGGTTAAGTGTTCTCATTCAAGACTTACGATTCTAGGTTCATCCACTGGTTTAGAGTTGTAGATGCATACCATTGAGGTGTTCTATACTGAGTCAGTCAGTTAGTCAATAATAACGTAGAACTTCGTATGCACGTACATCTGTTCGAGTTACTATGTCACATTTGCGCAGAGATATAATTGTCGATTCAAATCCCATAATGGTGGATGTAGTAAAAGTATAGGCGGTAATCGGAAAGATTAGGGTTTGAGTATGTTATTTAATGAGTATAAACCAGGGAAATAAATCTAGTAAGAGAAAAAAAGGTACATGAAAAATCCAGAAGATTAGAATTCGGGAGAACACAATAAGTAGATGCATCTGCGCCACTGCAAACGATTTTGAACCATGTCATTCAAAGTTTCTAACCATCGATTGCTATAGTCTATACGTACCAATATGGCTTAGTCCACTTTTCAGTGTCTTCATGTATTTGTGTCATTTTTTGGTCTGGTTGTCCCTAGATTTCTTCCAACCTACTCCAAGACCATAAAACATCGCTCGTTGAGGCAGTAGGTGGTTGGGCATACGTAACGCGTGTCCCAGCCATCTTAACTGATGAAGCTCCACTACTTCAATTAATTTTCCATCCTTACCTAATACTCGTTTCCTAACAACTGTATTACTTACTCGATGGTCCCAGGATATACTATCAATGCTTCGAAGACATCCATGATCGAATACTAGTAACCTACAAATATCCTCTACTCTTACCGGCTATGTTTCATAGTCATAAAGTAGAACGGAACAAATTGCCGCACAGTAAACCTGCCCTTTGGTTGGTAGATGAATATCTCGCCTACGCCATGAAACATTGCACGTCGGGTATTGTTATATCCTAGCGAAGATTAAATCACGAGTAACTTCTGAGACCTATTAATGGACTAATATTATCTATATATTCTTATGGTATAACTATTCAGTAATTATATTAAGTATATCTATATTCCCCTTAATATAAGCTTCGTTTTGACCTATAGATTATTATTGTACGATTGACTATTCTCAAGTTATGTTCCGTTTATTGATTACAATCTCCGACGTTCACAGTCACTTTTTGGCTTTATAGTGTATAAATGTTATTTCGTATTTTATGGTGCGTTGCGATTTGCTTGGTTGATATATAAACCCAGTATATCTGAAATAAATGATTCGCATAGTGGAAGCTGTTATTTGCATTCTGGACTCAATTGGACGAGCTAGGCGAGCAAGAGACCAATAAGGACGCTAAGCTGCTTATACCGGTCGAAAGTCATTGGTTTAGCATAGTGTAATGATTGAATAAATCGTATTTCGATTGGCGAATAACTTACGTGATAACTAGTCAGACTTAAAGTCACAACAGGTATACGCAACATATGTGTCAGCCATCTCAACTCATGAAGTTTCACTACTTCATCAATTGATATATATATATAATTTATATTCTAAAAATAATAATTACAGAATTCACTCCAGTTTACAGGCATGATAAATTTGATATAAATAGTAACATTAAATGTACAGAACAAACATGTGATAGAAGAAAGTTTTAAGTATACTAGTTCAGTAATTGTTGAGGTAGTACATGTATTACAGCGATCCAATACATCAGCCGGCAACTTTTAATATTTCTTAAATGGACAGCCTGTTGATTTATGAACGGAGTAATTAAGGTCAATTCGTGTGCCAGATCGAATTACTGATAATTATCTACAACCAGAGAAATTAAAACGAAAACAGAGAGCACGGAACAACAAAGCAGTAATTACCAAAATACATCAATCAGGTCTAGCAAAATGTATGTGTCATGTGACACAGTGATATGCTGTTGCTAGGGTCGGTGTTAACATAAAATAGGTGGTTTTACTTAGGGAATGCACTAATAAAAATGGATAAACATTTAAACTTCCTATAATATCACTTGTGGAATGAAATACACTTACAGGTGCTAGACCATTCAATGCATTTTCAGAGAAGCAGTATGCATCGATGCAGCGAACAAATAATGCGAGTGCTTCTATCGTATGGATAGATTGTGATAGGTTATTCCAGAGTCTAGAAAATTTACATGTAAAATAATTCGCATAAAGAGATGATTTAGAATGAGTTTGTTTCACTAGTGCCAAGGAATCACGGATGTCATAATGAGAAGTTTCTGCATATTGAATACCGTGGTTGGATGTAAACGATAGTTTATGAAGTAGTTTGAAGAAAAAGATATATATATATATATATATATATATATATATATATATATATATATATATATACAATATACAATTACATATGAATATCTAACAAGTAAAACTACTCAATAACAAAACAAAAAAAGAAGGACTTAAAACATTTATCAATGAAATTAATGACAATTAATTAATTTGATTAAATTATTCCGAAAATAATCTATTCGTTTATAATATAAAATGATATTCAATGATGATTGTAAAATGATTAAACCCCATGACATATGTATTAATAAAGTGAATATACGTATCTCTTCTAAATTTGGTTGTGTCTTAGATACTAATATAATATAAAGAATACTACTTGGTATAGATGATATAAATGATATTAAATCTAATACAATTAATGTTATTATTTTTGATATTTGTTTTGTTTTTAATTTAGTTACTATGCAATTATGTATAGTTAATTGATAACGTTGTTTTGACCATTTTATAATTTTGATTAAAAATAATAGATCTATAAAACTAACAAATGTTAATTGAAATAAACATGAATTAGAGAATAATACTTGATAAATAGATAGAAATAATGTATAATTAGTAAACCAACATGTAAGAAATAATCGTCTAGTGATAAATAAATCTGTATAGAGAATTAATGGTAATGATATAATACTACTTATAATCAATATAGTAATAAGTAGTATTATCATAAAATATTTAGTAGATATTTTATAATTGAATGGTTTATGTAATAATAATAATAAACGAGTAAATGCTAATAAAATATAAATATTACCACGTAGATTACACCAAGTCATTTGTATAGATTTTAATAAACGACAATGTAAATAAGATTTTGTTAATATAAAATAATAGATTGTTCCTGAGGTAATATATGGTAAACCATAGGCTGGAAATAACCATAACCAACCAATCAATATATTAAAACCAATATCTGTAATAGCTAATATACCTAAAAATATAAAATATAAATTTTTTTGATGAATTAAACTAAAAAATACCATAGCTACAATACCATTAGTAATGAAACTAAATATTCCAATCATTGGAAATATATAACCAATTAATGTACCATATATAGTTGAAATAATACATGCATAATAACTTGCATTTGGATGATTTGTTTTAATCATGATACAATCGATTAATGTATCCAATGGTGTATTTAATTCTGTTGTATTGTTGAATGAATTCATAATGATTAAATAAGAGTAGTAATAATAATAATAATAATAGTGAAATGTCAGCTACTTATATCCACACAAGTAGTATAATATAACGATAATCACGTATAGAATATATATTTCAGTAGATGGATCAAGAAGGAAAGAACAGGAACGAAAAGTAATTGATATGAAAATGCAGGAACAATAAAATCTGAGACGACTGACCGGTTTGTTTTTTTGTTTTTTTTCAAAAGATACAGTCAAGTTTGAGATAATTGATGAACATTTTGCAAACAAAGTATTTACTGTATGATTGTTGAATCTTATTAAGATATTCTATAATTGTATATTCAAATACATTCAACTGTTCACCGTTTCACCGCTCGCGTTCTTGTTCACTACAATAGTAGTTGATACTTGGAGTAAATTCACTTAGTGATTAGTTTGTTATTGAATGAAATATAATAAACGAAGCAAATATAATAATGGAATTATTTGACCAAAAAAAAACCCTTATTGATATGATCAATTCTTAATTGTCTTTCTACCAATAGAAAGTTAATAATATAACTTTACCTCTTCTTAACTATACTAAGATATTTAGAGTATCTTAATGAGTAGACAAATTGAATTGTTGATATCTTTCTATAATAGTTTATGCCATTTCTTAAAAATAAATCAGTAATTGAGTTCAAATGATTATAAATTTAAGTAGTATAAAGAAAGTAGTGAGAGATTTACAAACCTATATGCTTTCAATAAACTGGTCATAGGCAGCATCATATTCCCAAATGAACACATACATAAAACCACATGAACTTCACCAGAACACACTACACAAAACCAAATCAACCATATCTGCATCAACGAAAAGTTCAGGAGGACGATAGAAGATGTGAGAACTAAGAGAGGAGCTGATATAGCATCAGATCATCTGCTGATCGTCAAGATGAAATAGAAACTCAAGAAGTACCGAACGGGGCGGACAACATCACAAAAGTTCAATACGGCTTTTCTTCGGGATACTGACAAACTCAACAAATTTAAAATAGTCCTCATCAATAGGTTCCAGGCCTTTCCCGAACTACTCAATGGAGAGGGAACTACTATGAAGAGCAACTGTAAAGGGATCAGGGAGGGAATCACTTCAACATATCATGAGGTTCTGGGTCACAAGAAACACCATCACAAGGAATGGATCACTAATGATACACTGGATAAGATTCAAGAAAGGAGGGAAAAGAAGGCAGCAATCAATACCAGCCAAACAAGAGCAGAGAAAGTCAAGGCATGAGCTGAATACACAGAATCAACCAAGCAAGTGAAGAGTGGCATCAGAACCGACAAATGTAAATATGTGGAAGATCTAACAATGAAGGTGGAAAAGGCTACAAGAGAAGGAAACAGGAAACAATTGTATGACACAACAAAGAAACTCTGGAAATCACCGTAAACCAGAACGACCAGTGAAAAGCAAGAAGGCAAGGTAATCGCCAACATTGAAGAACAACGAAAGAGGTGGGTAGAATACTTCAAAGAACTTTTGAATCGACCAGCTCCACTGAACCCACCCAACATCGAAGCAGCACTCATGGGTCTCCTAATGGACGTTGGCCCACCAACAATTAAAGAGATCAGCATGGCCATCAGACAAATCAAGAGCGGTAAAACAGCAGGACCAGACAATATCCCAGCAAAGGCAATGAAAGCAGACGTAGCATTAACTGCAAAAATACTCCACATTCTGTTCAATAAGATTTGGGATGAAGAACAAGTGACCAACAGACTGGAAAGAAGGACTTCTGATCAAAATACCAAAGAAAGGCGATCTCAGCAAGTGTGATAATTACAAGAGCACCACTCTTCTCTCAATACCAGGAAAGGTATTCAACTGGGTGTTCATAAACAGAATGAAGGACTCCGTAGACGCCCAACTTCCAAACCAACAGGCCGAATTCCGTATGGATCGGTCGTGTACAGACAAAATTGCAACACTACGGATCATTGTGGAACAATCAATTGAATGGAATTCATCACTCTACATCAACTTCATTGACTACGAGAAAGCATTTGACAGCGTGGACAGGACAACACTATGGAAGCTTTTTCGACACTATTTTAAGGCTAATTTGCTCTATATCTGACTCCAATAAATGATATCGCGTTAACTAAGTATTTAAGGTAGGCTAAATTTCCAAGTAGAATTATAGATTTACTCGAGATTATTCAGAAGCCCGAACACCAGTTGTAGAGATATTAAAATTCACAAGCGTACAGCGAGCAAGCACACTGTGAAACCGGGATAATGTGTGTGTGTGTGTGTGTGAGTTAAAAATCCATATATATTTATGAGTCATAACCAAGTGCGGATCAATTATTGATTATCTGTATGTTACAACCAATAGGAGAATAGATTAGGAATTGATGTGCAGACACGCGCTCAATCATACACACACAGAAATTAACATAGTGGATCAAGTGTCCAAATTACAATGAGCAAATAAATAATACAATAATTCAATGGGCTTACTACATAAAGCTCCCATCCAGAACATTGATGTTTTTATCAACATCTATGTTCGACAAAGAGAAAGGGAAACAAAGTTGTTTTTAAAATAAATGTACAACTCGATATAATGAGTAAGCCTTAAATTGTAATAACAGCTTGTGTGTTAGAACGTTTTATATCATGTATGCATCAAGTTAAAGTGTAAGTATAATGAAGATCCGTGGGGTCAACAAAAATACTATTGAAAATAAAGAAGGATTTTTGTGTTATAAGAGCAATCTCAGAACTTGGTCTAGATAAATATGGTGGTCGCAGCATACCCATCTGACCAGTGTACTCTTCTTCCTGATCTTGTTGTAGTTCCTGTTGCTACTGAACTTCGATGTGAAATATTGTTTGTTGCAGGTAGTCTACATGGTGCTTGTTCTGCTGTTTTTATTGTTTTCTGTTTTACAGTGTTCTATCATTTCTGACGAATATATATGAGCATTTGTCTAGTTCATTGGGTACGAATGACCTCACCATTTGAGTTTGTGGTTCAACGGACCATCTGCTGTTTTATTTGTTGCACGTAGTTGGTTATATCTACCACAGGACAAACACTGACCAAATTTGTGCCCGATTTCGTGAATTGTATCGCAACTCCTTAATGAATTATCTGCATAACCTTGAGTATGCACTGGGTTGGGATGACGCAATTTAGTGGAATTTTCTGTATCCTCATGAATCATTTTACGAAATCTTCCTCCTTTACCACATTCGAAATTTGTATACTTAACATAGTCTAGCAGTAGATCCTTGAGAGTTGTATAAGAAAGCTAAATGGGCTTTTCCGGTATAGTCAGAGTTTTTAATAAAATATATGCTTCTTTTCCGATGAATGTGAGCAAATGTGCTGCAATATTAACATCCTCATCATCTTCCTTGGTCATAAACCAGATTTCGAACCTTTCAAAGTAATCCTCAAAAGCATCAAAATCTGAATGTAAATCCAACAATTCCATCACAGGCTCAATCGCGAAGCCGATGTGATGATTGGGAGTATTTGAATTATAGTACGAACTAAGAATCCCAGAAATAACGTAATTTAATCAAGAAGTACTAGATAACCACAAACGAATGGATTGTATTTAGAATTCAAAATCAAGCATTCAATAAGTACAAATAAATCATTAGTTCATTCAAACACCACAATGACACTAGTCATTACTTAGTAATCAATCAACTGGAGAATTCTCAGTAAATTTTACAAACTAAGTACTGATCACTACTTATTATTAGTGACTAATTTTGACGGGTCATACCTGATTTCTAATGAGAACCCGTGACAACTGAAGTCCGAATATATTAGATGTAGGGTAGTTACTCGTCAAAAACAATAGATCATGGTTGCTCAATATTGTGGACTGACTGAAGTTAGACATTTATACCGACAGACCTCGGTTCACTGATATTGCGTTTAAGCATTCACTCTTGAAACAGAACGTCCTGGGTGATGAAATCGTGCATGGTTATTATTCAAAATTCCTATACTAGAAAGAGGCATCTGTTCGGTGCTACCTGATTTCAATAGACGTTTAACTTCGGTAGGTTCGTGATATCAGTAACATTAAATCAACTCCACAAAACCCCATGATGATATTCATAATGGAAACAAAATCACTATTGATGCATTAACTAATAAAATAACACCTTCCCTGATATAAAACGTATCTTACTGGACAGCCTGAATTGAATTCAACTAATCAGATTACATCTAGAAGTAATTTACAACCAACTATATATATATATATATATTGCAGATAATAAAAACTACACAGCTGGACATATTGAGTATACATTTTTGATAACATTTACATTAATCAAGGGAATTATTATGACCTTGGATGTCTGACTTTTCTATCACGCGATTTATCTACCAATCCGAATTCGACTTATACGAATCTTCACACTAGGCCAACCAATGACGTTCAACCGGTGTGGGCAGTTTAGCGTCCTTATTGGTCCTATGTCCTACGAGCCCTTCCACTTGAGTCCAGAACAAGATACCAGCTTCCGAATCAGAGCAGACCGTTTATTTCAGGCATACTTGGTTTATATATCAATCATACAGACCGCAACGTACCATAAAATAGGAAATAATATTTGTGCACAAATAAGCCCAAGAAGTGGCTGTGAATGAGGGAGGCAGTAGTTAATAAACTGAACATAACTTAAGAACCGTAAATCGTACAATAATAAATTATAGGCCAAAATAAAGCTTGCCATAAGAGGGATACAAATATACATAATGTAATTGTTGAATAGTTATACAATAAGAATATTTATAGGATATTAGTCCATGAATAGTCCTTGGAATTTACCTGTAATTTAATCTTCACCGGATATAGCAGGAATAAGATTAGTTCAGTGAAGAGTTCTCTTTTCGACGAATCCATTTTCAAAGCTGTACAATAGCAAATATATAGACTTATTTTACAGGATGATAATAATACTGATAATAAACTTCTGTTAGACATGGCGACAGTAAAGTTAAATAAACAAGGGTATTGAAAAAATTCTTTTAAAAACAAGGAAAGTTTAATAATCGTTTGATTGTTAATGGCTTAAGTATTCTGTCGAACTTGCGGAAGTGAATGCGAAGGTTACCTTTCTTAACGATTGCGTTAAAATGCACAAATATCTTAAATACTACTGGAAAATTCTTCGAAGAAACCATATTTATCCAAACTCAAAATCTCTTAAACGCCGTGCACAAAATGTTATCGATTCTATTCGCCCACGCATCCCATTACTGGAATTTAACATTTCACAAAGATCTCCTGTATTATATGAATTATCACCTAACGAACACAATCTTTTCACCGAATATGTTACCACAGTTATCAACAAACGCATGACAAATTTAATATCGGACCTCACGAAAAGTTTAAAAACCATAGAAACACAGCACAAATTTCCTAGCAATCCTAAGAGATATGTGTTTAATCATTCTTCAATATCCTTAACAAATGTAAAATTAGAAACCTTAGCTTTGGGGATAAAATTCTGCGACATAAAGGAAAAAGTTAACAAAATCAACATGCATGTTCAATTCGAAAACTTAATCAAACAAACAAATGGTCTTAATCCAGTCTCTGATCAAGAATTCCAACGTTTCAAATCCACTCTTCTTGACAGCTGCAACCAATATATTAGCACAAAATTAACAGGCAAAAGTCTACTAACAAACGAACATAGAAATCAGATAAAACTACTTGGAAATAATAAATACTTGATTATGACACGTCTAGATAAAGGTGCTGGTTTAGTGCTGCTTGATCACAAGATCAGATGACAACAAATTCTCAAAACCAATCAATCAGAAAAACAAGACTGAGATTATAGAAAAGCAATTGATTGAAGTTCTTAAGAGAATGAAAAATGAGCAGTTAATCAACGAACAGGCCTTTGAGCGCATAAAACCAACAGCATCAATAATACCGCAATCTGTCAAAAATACACAAACCTGGCCTACCTCTTAGACCAATTCTCGATATGTCACGATCCCCTTACCACTTTATAGCAAAGTGGCTGGCAAATCTCCTAGAAACCGTTAGAAAACGCATTTGTAAACATTTCGTACGTGATACTTTTGAATTTATCGAGCACATAAAAGAAGTGAATGTAAGTGATAAAATTATGCTATCTCTGGATGTCGAATCATTATTCACTAATGTTCCATTCACAGAGACCATTAATTTCATCTGCAAGTACATAAATAATGAGGAGATAAACATTGGAATACCGGATGTTTACTTGAAGGAACTATTACTACGTTGCACTTGCAATGTACAGTTCACATTCAACGACGTAATTTATAGACAGAAGGATAGTATAGCAATGAGATCTCCACTTGGTCCATTACTGGCAGATTGCTTCATGGCCAGTTTAGAAAACAACCAACTCAAAACAATTATAGAAAACCTCTACTTGTATAAAAGGTGAGTGGATGATATCTTTATCAATTGTGACAACAAATGTGACTTAAGTCATCTCCTAAAGACATTTAATAATTGTCACCCATTAATAAAATTCACACTTGAAGTTGAAAACAAACAAAATATTCACTTTCTTGATGTGGAAATGACAAGAAAGCAAGACGGTACTTTAAGAAGATCTGTCTACAGGAAACCCATGTGGAATGGCCAACTTTCAAATTTCCACAGTTGGGTTCCCATCAGCCGAAAAAGAAACTTAATAATAACTCTCGCCACAAGAATACGAAGAATCTGTAGTCCCAAGGTCGTAGAGGAAGAATTGAGCCTTTTAAAAGAGATTCTTATCAAAAACGGATATCTTCCTACATCCATTAATAAGAACATGAAGCCGAAAATGTCAAAAACACAAATAATTACAGTACAAAAGAAAACTTTATACATGAACATCGACTTCAAAGGTGATAGAGCCACATATATCTTAAAGAGGAGAATTTTGGATTCCTTAAAAAGAACATTCTTCGCAGCAACATTGAGAATATTATTCTCCAGCCGATCACTGTTCACCAATAATCTGAAAGATAAATTATCGCATCTGACCAACTCAGTGTGTATTTAACAATTTACCTGCTCTTGTGGAGCTAGGTATATAGGTCGTTCGATGCGTACTTTATCCAAAAAGAATTCAAGAACATTGTCCGGCGTGGCTAAAAAGAGGAGGCAACGGCTCAATAAGAAGCTCAATAATTAAACACCTTGTGAACACAGGACATTCAATTAAGACAGACTCTGCGTTCAAAGTCATCTACAAGATAAATAGGAGTCTTCCAAAGACAATTAGGCTGCATCTTCTCTGCATTGCCGAAGTATTAGCCATACATCTGGAAAAACCATAATTGTGTGTGAAAAAGAGACCGTTACAACCTCTTCTTCTACCATGGTCTTAATGTATTAAAATTTTTCTCTTTCTTCATACCCTTGTTCCTTTACAGCCATCTGTTTCACCTTCCATCTTCCCTTTAAATCTTCTACCCCCAACTAGTTTGTTTTTATCTCCACGATCATTCCGATCACATTTCATCTCTCTTCCAACATGCTTTGTTTATTTAACCTCACTGTCACTATGTATAACAGAAGTTTATTATCAGTATTATTATCATCCTGTAAAAATAAGTATATATATTTGCGATTGTACAGGTTTGAAAATGAATTCACCGAAAAGAGAACTCTTTGCTGAACTTATCTTTCTCATTTAACATTTACATTATTCACCGTTAGAAAGTAAGTAGAACTAGACATCTGTTTTCATCTTATGAAACTTCTCAATTATGCGTGGTCGTGGAAAAGTTTTGTTGAGCAATCACATACTAAGATGAAACAGCTGCCTGGTGATTTTCGCTATATGACCAGGTGTACAATTTTTATCAACTACTTCAATGGTTCTCTGATTACGACTAGTTTGTGATGTAAACTAAGATCTTAAATAAGAATTTTTGTCTAAATTCGAACGAATAGTTTCACAATATGTGGGCGCCGAGTTAATGTGATACATTAAAGAAGAAGAATGTATTTGTAAAATTTCAGCGAAAGAATTTGAAGTAAATCTAACGTTTCGCCTGGCAATCTGGTTCAAGCTTTTTCAAGGAAAATATAATCAAACAACAAAATTATCGAATATAAATAGGTACCATGGTTCTCTGGTCTACTGTATTCTGAATACGTCATCCAATCAACGTAAACAATGATTAAAGTAGGTATTTACATTAGTGTGTGAGAGACATGTGGTATGAAACGAAAAGTGTTAAGATAACTGATTGTGTGTCTACGTAAGTAAGAAGGAATCATTCAAAAAGACTAACAGCCGAAGCCCTACATATATGGGCCAATCCAAACAGTATTAATAGGAGAGATGGAATACAAGTAGTTGTGTCATGGTAACTAATAATTAATAAGTAAATCTGAACTCCTTATTCCATTTTATCTCTCTATATCATATTAACTAATCAATAGGTAATACATTCAACGGTTTCAAATAAGTTATCTTATCTGAATATGTTAAGCAATTGACTGGAACATTAAACTAACACAATCTTTCAATTACAAATACATTCCTCTTTGAATTCAGTCTTTTCTCTTGTTTACTTATTTATTTATCTTCATTTAATGCATCCTGTGACATTTTTGATTCATTTCATATATAAAAATGATGCGTTTTCCTAATATACACAGACCGAAGACAATATATAGTTGAATGAAATTTCTTCTCACCAACGTATACACACAATCAGTTATCTTAACACTTTTCGTTTCATACCACATGTCTCTTACACACTAATGTAAATACCTACTTTAATCATTGTTTACGTTGATTGGATGACGTATTCAGAATACAGTAGATCAGAGAACCATGGTACCTATTTATATTCGATAATTTTGTTGTAAGTAGTAGACTGGAAGTTCTGATCAGTCTTATATATTGTAGTTGGTTTGTAAACAACATGTCATCCCCAACTATAAGTGGATCAGTGGTCTAAATTAATGGATCAAAGTAATTGTTTTTAGATTATCAATGTTTATAAATTCTATAAAAATTTGTAAATAACAGAAATCCTCGAAATAAAACTAGAATTTACTAACAAGGGTTTTCTTCAACTGAGTGTAGTTAAACATATATCCATAGGTATCAGTGTCAAGGTTTGACTCAGTTTTTTCAAATAAATTAGGTAGAAAGTTATTAATACATATATTTGGTTGTATCTTACTTGCTTACTAACTGACTTACAGCTCTTACTCCTGGTGGAGAAGCATAGGCCGCCCACCAGTACTCTCCATCCAAACCTGTCCTGGGCAATCCTTTCCAGCTCCTTCCAGTGTTTATTTATCTTTTTTATATCTGCTTCTATTTCCCGATATAATGTGTTCTTTAGCCTTCCTCTTTTCTGTTTCCCTTCAGGATTTCAACTTAAGGCTTGCTCGTAATGCAATTTGGTGATTCCCTCTATGTATGTCCTAACCACTTCCATCGTCTTTTCCTAACTTCCTCTTCCATCAATGAAAAGCGTAATTCTAAACGCTCATTAAGAATTTTACGTTCGGACCAGTGAAACAGTAACTTTTCAATTTCAATTTCATTGTTCACTTCTTACTACGCCAGTTTTCTTCATGTTATATGTCTTTTTTCAAACTGTGAGTCTGAAATTTTCCTGAAATAGTTGTAGGTTTTGGATTTTCATTAGAAGTAAATTCTATTAACCAGTTAACAGACTATGAAGACTAAATTTTAATTCGTTTTTTTTTAATTCTGAGATCCATCTTAAGTTGGATTGTTTTTAAGCGAAATGTTGGGGAAGAATTGATGGGTATACTGCCATAAATTTCCGCACCACATCCTACTTTTACGATACTTCAAACAAGGATATGACAAATTCCTTCTCACTTTACCTGAACTTCTGTTAAACATAAATCTTCCAATGATTTATATAATATAAATCTAACAGAAATAAACTCATTCGAATACATCTAATTATACACCGATTATATTCCGTGATTTTCAACTAAAGATTGATCCAACTTCATAAAATATTTACTCTGCGTTCAATTTAGAAACTCCGCCTGTAGCTCTTTTAGGGATACTGCTGGTCCCAAGTTCGGTTAAATGAGAAATTTTGAGGATGGAGTAAGCAATAATCTTGCTAAAAAACACTAGCCGAAAAGAGTCCAGTTTAGATGAAGGATCTCTCTACGGAGTAAATCTTACTGATGAATTTCTAGAACTTTATTGTGTCTACTTGAGTAGTGAGGAACAAGCGAACGTTGCCATTGAACTTCTTGATTATGATTATTGGTTCAACTGAAGTAATATGTTTATCAGAATTATAGAGACTATTCGGAAACGTACAATTATTTTCCGTCGGAAATAATGAAATAAACCTATCCAACAAACAATATAAGTTACACACTACATTCATCAGCACACCATCGTTGGAACTCACTAGTTATCTGTGGGACAATATCGCATTTCACAGTTTGAATATTCCACTATCAAATGACTACTTATGAAGATGAACTCGTGAACATCAGTGATTTGCATAACTGGTTGATTCAAGTGGTAATTTGTTTCACATTCCCTGATTGGATTTACTTTCATAATCAATATGTAGCTATGTAGAAAAGGCAGTCACAGAAGAGATTCATATCATTCTCCTTAGTCACTCGTTGTCTATACTCATTGTAAATTATGGATTTAAATAGTTATCTTGCTGTTTGAGTGTTCTTTTTGTTAAAATTTGAGAACACAGTTGAATATTTTAATTTATAATGCATAAGTTTATGTATGGAACAAAAATCATAAAAGGTTTGAGTGTGTGTTAACTGGTATTTACTGGTGTGATGTAGGGTTGGGTAACTCATCGGTTCCTTCACTTAGTGCTCGGTGTGTATAAAAATAACATTCAAATTAATTGAAAAATACGATATCCTAATATGCCTCTGCTGTATTCACCTATCGATAATAACATCAAATAATGAGAACTTTGTTTAAAAACTATATTTGAATAAATCGTTGCTCTTCATATGACAGCTAGCTTATGGTGGCAGAATGAGAACCTCAGTGGAGGCAAACAATCATTACTCATGAAATTGGACATTATATTTGATACTAATCAAGTAGATTTAACGATTCGTTTCCTACGGACACTGCTGAGGTACACTGACCAGACGTCCAATACATAAACTGTGGAGTTGTTAGGTCCTTCCTGGTTTTCAATCGTACTCCAAGTGAGAGCGATCTCTAACAAATATCGCCTAACAACACATATTGCTCTTAAACTTATTAATTTCAATTTGCTTCTGCTATAACTTGTGGCCTGTGTGCCCTGTTAATGTATAACGTAATGATACCGCCAATTAGAGAACAGTGAATTATCGATCGGATCAATGACGCATAAAACACGTGCGAGTAGTTTAGAGTCATTATCCGTCCTTCTTCCTGCCTAGCCCAGCCAGTTAATTCCAGAACACCAATCTCAGCCTCTGCAATATGAATCATTTATTTCAAACACACCGGGTTTATATACAAACCAAACAGACCACATCGTACCAAAAAAATATGAAACAACATTTGTACAAGATTTAGCCAAATGTGGCTGTGAATGTGGGAGGTAGTAGTTAATAGACTAGGCATAACTCAAGAATGGTAAATCGTATAATAATTGTTCATGGGTCAAAATAAAGCTCATTATAAGAGGGACATGAATGTGTGTAGTTTAGTTGTTTAACAATTATACGATAAAAATATACACATAGTATTGGTCCATAAATGGATCCCGAAGTTGCCATTCATTATGCTTATCGGGACATAACAGCTTCATCATTGCTCACTTATGATTATCAACTGATATATCATTATATCATTAACCTTGTAAGGACTACGTCTTTAACTAATCTCGGGATTTGGAGGAAATATTGAGATATACGTTGTTAACTAATTCATACTGGTTTTGTCTTCAGTTGTAAAAGTTATCTACTTATATATATTCATTCACATGGTTTTAATGGATATTTTCACGACCTGGAAATGTCAGTATTACTTTTAAACAGTTATTGTAAATTATACTTGACTTTACATAGGAAATAGGCCGCACATGTGAGTAGTGAAAATAAAATGCTAATATCTATAAGTTGGATTAATGCGAAATAGAGTGGGATAAGACGTCTGTTCTTCATGCTCGTGACAGCTTGGCAAACCTCAGAATGTTAGAAGTGCAAAAGTTGAACATGTCAGGAAGTGGTGTCGAATGAGAGAATACAGAACATACATTCAACAGATGATTACTGAATTTTTACACAGATCGTACAAGTTTAACATTTAAAATGATGGCATTGAATTGACAAAATAATGACTAAATCGATAAACAATGTCTATAGTTGCTACGTAATTTATTCGGTATAAAACATCAGTGTAGACTGAAGACGGTATTACGAAGGGATGTGTTTATTGAAAGTTAGAAATCTGTCTACAGGAAAATCGAGGGAGGTGAAGCGTAATTATAGAGAGAAGAAATCAGAACTAATATTGCGAAGTTCAGCGGTCGGTGGGAGATTTGCTAGACCTTAATATCTTTGAAATCAAAATTACTGGTTGAGTCATGAATAAATATTATTCAGTAGTTCTAAACTTGAAAGAAACAATTATCAAGTTCATCTTCATTGGTACTCTAAACAAGATTAGTTCATGAAAAATATTGCCTCCCAACTTATAACAAAATTCCGTTTCTTAATTCCGATTTTTATTCGTAGTTAACTAGTAACAAAAGTCCACCAATATACTGATTGAATTAACTGAAAAGAAATACTTTCTTGTCCGTGTTGTACTTTAACTCGAAAATTTTACAACGTAGCCATGTAAATGAAAAATATTATTCCTGTAAACTGAAATTAAATGCAAACTGCATGTCTAGTGCATTTTCGGTGTGCTCGAAGATCAAGGAAAAAGAAGGTACACCAATCACAGAGATTCTAGAACAGAGGAACTAATGCGTGGAACACTTTGAAGAACTCTTGAATAGACAAATCCCACTGAACACACCGGAAATCGAAACAAAACGCATAAACCCTCCCATAACTGTCATTCCACCAACGATCAAAGAAATCAGGACAGCCATCGGGCAAATCAAGAGTGGGAAAGCAATAGGACCTGACAATATACCAGCTGAAGCACTGAAGTCAGACACAGAGGTAACTGCAAAGATACTACATGTTCTATTCAGGAAGATTTGTGTGGAGGAACAAGTGCCACAGACATACTGAGATGAAGGATATCTCATCAAGAAAATCTGAACTAGTGTGAGAACTAAAGAGGCATCACATTACTATCAGTAACAGAAAAAGTTTTCAACAGAGTGTTGCTGAAGCGGATGAAAGAGTGGTCACATGCTCAACTTCGAGAAAAACGAGACGGATTCCTTATGAATCGGTCGTGTACAGACCGAATCGCAACACTACGGATCATCGTTGAACAATTAATTAAATGAAAATGGTCACCATACATCAACTTCCTTGACTATGAGAAGGCGTCTGATAGTGTGGATAGGATAATCTTATGTAAATGTTCTTCGACGCTATGGTGTACCGGAGAAAATCTTCAACATCAACCGCAATTCATACGATGGACTACAGTGCAAAATTGTGTATGAAGGCGGATGACAGACGCATTCCAAGTGAGGAACGGAGTCACATAAGGTTGTTTACTTTCCCCTTCCTCTTTCTTCTTGTGGTTAACAGGATTATGAAGACCTTGACATCTGAGGGGATGCATGGAATACAATGGACAGTTTAGATGCAACTAGACGATTTGGACTTTTCAGATGACGTAGCTTTTCTGTCTCATACGGAGTAACAAATACAGATGTATAAAACTAGTTTAGCAGCATCCTCTACATCAGTAGACCTCCACAGACACAAAGTAGAAATCAAGATCCTAAAATACAGCACAGAGAATACTAACCCAATCACCTTTGATGGGGAAGCTCTGGAAGAGGTGGAAACGTTTGCGTACCCACCTGAGCAACATCACTGATGAAAGAGGAGAATCTATTGCAAATGTGAATGCACGGGTCGGAAAAGCAAGGACAGCACTTCTACAACTGAAGAATACCCGCTGCTCAAAAAACTGTTAGCTAACACCAAAACAGTTCCATTATACGAAGCCAAAACTTGGAGAACCACTACTATCAACATCATCAAAAGAGTACAAGTATTTATACACACTTGTCTACGCAAGATACCTAATGTTCGTCGGATGGATACCATCAGCAACAACCTATTGTGGGAGAGAACAAACCAGCTTCTATCTGAAGAAGAAATTAGGAAAGGACGTTGGAAGTGGATAGGACACATGTTGGGGAAGTTACTAAAGTGCATCATGAGGCAAGCGTAAACTTGTAATCCTGAAGGGAAACTGAAAAGGGGAAGACCAGGGAACACACTGTGTCAGGATTTGGAAGCAGACATCAAAAGAATGAATGGCAACTGGAAACAACTGGTAAGGACTTTCTAAGACAGTTGGATGGAAAATACTGGTGGTCAACCCATGCTCCTCGACGAGGGGTAACAGGCTTAAGTAAATGCTCGAAACATTGCTTGAGTTTGGTAAAACGACTGAGTGGATAATGTTGAGGTTACAAATAGTGTATTAGGTAAAAGTAGGATATCGGATGGTGAAGTTATAGTAGTTCATAAACTGTGGGGGTTAGGACATGTATGATTTATCCTTAATAGCATTTTATCTCAATAGACCATGTTTGCTGGATTAGGAATAAGTTGAAAGAACAGTAGATGTGTTAAACAGAAACTTGGTACCAGTCTATAAGTCCATTAACTGATGGCTTAAGCCACGCTGGCTGATGTGAGCAACCTGACCAGGGTCCATGTGTGAGTCAGTCAGTCGGCTACAACGTAGGACCAGGTACATATATGCATCAGTTCAAGTTGCCACACCTCACTAGCACAACATGATGGACACAAAAATCATGGAAGTAGTCACTTCAATGATAGTAATGTATAAAAGAAAGTTTGTGTTTAAGGATATAGTACACGGTTTAAGGGAAGACAAAGAATGTATACACCGACACCACGTGTGAACCACAACTAGATGCTGACGACTACCCATGACATATGTCAAAATCGTTCACAATGGCGTATATCCATTTATTTTCCTCTCGATTTTGAATTACACTACTCACTCATATAAACATTTATACACTATCTTTATAAAGCTATTCTCAATGATTTTTTCATTGTCATTGCTACCATATCATTGCAATCCTTTTACTGTACATCTTATTTAACTTTTCTTACACTAATAACAGATTATGCCATGTTGGGCCAACAGACTTCTCTGCCAGGCTCAACGCTGATGATGACTGATTGTGTTTGATTATCAATCAAATGACAGTGACCTTCAGAGATTGCCAAGAGGTAATCAATTTCGGGTAGATTCTAAATAAATTATTCAAATGTGTATATGCAAGTTAATGAGTAATGAAATCAGATAGATTTAGGTTATGAAAATGTAAAAAATGTGAGGATATGTATTTCGTTACTTTATAATTGAAATAGCTATTAGATAATTTGATAGGAAAGTATCAGGAAGTGGTTAGATCCATTTCTTTTACATTTAGACCCCGGGTCTTTTGATTAGTAATGTAATCACATGTATCATCTGGAGGATCAAAAACATAATAGCTTCTTAAGAAAGATCGATGGATTTTAACCTTGTAACTTGTTCGTACTAGGAGAGCTGTGTTAGAACTGTTGACCGCTGCAACTCCACCTATGTTCAACCAAGCTAGAATGGATTGGTAAAGACAAAGGAGCAAATTTCTAGAACATCTGTCAACGTTACCATCTCTAATGTGTTGTTGAATCTGATGATAGTTTATTGAAAACATAAATTATCGTTTGCATATCTATATTTTAGTACAATAGTTACTTTAAATAATACGTAATTTACATAGATCTGTATGTTAAAACAGACGAATAATGCACTGAACACGCTTTCATTCAATTTTCCGATAGTCGTCAGGACTTCACCTCTATTAGTGAATAGTCTGAGTAAAATACGGTAGGACATTACTCAATAAGTTACATTTCATGTTACGCTGAAACCATTATCTACGTGAATGAAGATAAACTAAGTGTCTAGCGTACAACTGTATTTGTCAAATCTAAGCTCTAACAAAATGTTTTTAACATTTCTGTACAAATGTATTAACAACTGGGCTATCAAAATGTAAGTAAATCACAAAACAATTTGTTATGCTTACTTAGTTTACCCGCTTGAACTTTTCTTTTTTCTTTCTCATGTTCACGAATATATCCAATTGGACATGGTGTAGTGAAGGACAACACAGGCAGCGACACCCAAATTTATCAGAATACAAAATCACACAATATCATAGTCAAATCTGAGAATCATACTGTAAATGCTTCATTTGCGAAACATCAATCTCTTGTCTCAGACTTTACTGTTCCGTCGTTTTCACACCAACCATTCTCTGTTCTCATTCTCTTCTCTTCGATCTTCTTAACCTTCTGTTACCAGACATTTCACTTTCAATTGATGATACATGCTACTTATATCTGTCGACATCAGTAGCATACATAGTCGCGGATATTGAGAAACTACTATCATATTGAATGCTTGATAACTTTTGATAAGTATTCACAGAGACTTCCATAATGATAAGTAATAGACTATACTAATTGAAGGAAAAAATTTAGTTCACTCTCCAAAAGACATCAAACATTTAAGATAATACATTTATTCATAAATCGATTTTACCTTTACTTGGTGATTAATCAACCTATATCCCATATAAGGGAAATACTCAAAATTACTACCAAAAAGAAACATATGCTGAATAACAATCACATTAAATGAATACAAAGAATATTTTACAGGAGAAACGTTACAATGAAATGAAATCGAGATTATACCATAGAAACGATTAAGCTTAGATTAAATGAAGTCAGAGTATGTGTTTGATACTGTAGTAGACGAGACCATTAATTCATAATCATCAGTCGAATGAAATTAATCTCTTATTGATTGATTGATGTTTAGTTACGATGAGTAGTTAATGGTTTAAGTAAGATTTGTTTAAACTTATTAATACGAAAACAATACAAAACAATATTCAATGATGATTGAAGAAAAATTAAAGTCCATCCAATATTCAAAAAAAGTAATAAGAAACGAAGAAATTCTTCGGATATTTGAAGATTTTGACGATGTAAAGTAATTGTTAGAAGATAAGCGATTACACATGGTAATGCACATAAAAATGCAAAACTATGAAGGACAAGCATTGTGATAATACGTGAATTATTAACCATTTTTGATGCTTGTGTATCTGTTGGTTGAGGACGACCACGTGACCAACGTACCACTTTCACTAAGAAAAATGTATCAATCATAATGACAATTAAAAATTGTGTTAGACATGTGTATGAAAATAAAGCTTGATAAATGATTAAGAGATCAATGTTGTGTTTATGCCAACATAGTTTACGATTGATTATAAGAATCAAATCACTATTGATGGAAATGGGTAATGACATTAGAATAGTTATAATGAAGACTGAGCTGATTATTATCCAGACAATATATTTGGAATGTTTCCTAAAGATTAATGGTTTATGAATTAACAACAAACGATCGAATGCCATTATTAGAAAGATATTTCCACGAAAAATACATGTCACCGATTGAAACAACATATACAATTTACAACTAGTAGTTGATGTTAATGAAATGAAATAATATACATTTCCTGATGTTGCAAATGGTAAACCAAATGTAGGAAACCAACGTAACCATCCAATAGTGATAAGTATTGAAATATCTGATATAGCAAGAACACCTTGATATACAAATTGTCTATTATGTTGTACTAGATAATATAGAAATATTATAGCAACAATACAATTAGAAATCAAATGAAAGACTCCAATCAATGGGAATATATAAGCCATAAAACTTCCAAGAAATATTGAAATATCACATAATATTTTACTGGCATTTGGATGTCCTTGTTCTACCATCATACAATCAAGTAAAGTGTCTAATGGTGTATAGAAATCAGTAGAATTAAATTTGGCTCTCATAATAAACAAAGCTATTTGTTTCTTTTCAATTTAATCTTAATTCTAAATATTGTCGTCAATTCGAAGAGTGATCTAGTCAAATGAAGTGAATTCTTTTTTTGTTGTTGTGATATTCAATTATGATCTTTCCTGGTGATTATTATTGAATACACCCAAATATAATTTGGTTAATTAGAGCTTGTTAACTATGATAATACCTATAGTTGAATCAAACGAAATAATAATTTTTTGTGAATCTAATTGGTGGCTATAGATAGACTGATTTTGTTTGTGAAAATGGACCATTTGATTTGTTTTTTGTTTTGTCTATTCATTTCTGTTGTACTACTGTCTGTAGAGAATGGGATATTCATTAAGTACTACCAATTATATAATTGTTTCATTTCAAATTCATAGATGCACACTGCTGAGGAGTCCTACAATAGGACATTATGACTGTCCAGTTCTTCCAGGTTTTCAATTGTGGTATAATATCATTCAGCAAACTCCAGAAGACTGTAGTTCAGCTGTTTACTAATTACCGTGAAGGATTGCGAGATATCGACCTGATGTTTCGTATCAATGAGATATTTGGTGATTGCAGTGTTTAGAATCTTTCTTTCTCTTGTTTTGAGGCTTTGTTGGAACATGTTCAAAAATCTGTATGGCCAATGTAGCTGCTTTGGAAGATATACGTAAATTTATAAATACACTTGATGATAACATGAAAGGGGTGCTAGTCAACCTTTGATTGAGTTATTGAACATGTTGTTTTATACAGAATTGTAAGTTTGGCTGCCGGATAAGTTCTGGCTAGAGCAGTGTTCCGTATCCTGTTGATATACACTCATATACTTATAAATAATATCTACTGGATTGATATTATATAATGAATTGTTCTAATTAATTATTCTAACTTATTTATTTGTTGAAATCTTATTGCTAGAATTGCATGAAACCTATCACTGATAGCCATTTAGCACTTTTTACTTAATTGTGTAGCTTATACAAAACCAGTTACTTCGAAGGGGGGGTCATAGATCAAAAACCAATAATTAGAAAGGAGTGATCGCTCTACAACTGTTCTCGTGTGGATTTCAAAAGACTTCCATTAAAAAATAAACTCTTAAATTTATTTGGTAAACTCTAAAGTTATTTGTGTTTCTATAATATTTGAGTCAAATCAGTCATGTTTTTGATGTTCTCTAACAATATACTTAGCCATTTTTATTAGTGCACTTCCTAAGTACAGCCATCTACTTGCTTTCACTTTATGTTAACACCATCCCTAGCAACTTTAACTAATTTGAATAATATCTAACGTTGACAATAAATCACTGTCACATGACATACATTTTGCTACACCTGATTGATGTATTTTGGTAATTACTTCTTTGTTGTTCCGTGCTCTCTGTTTTCGTTTTAATTTCTCTAGTTGTAGATAATTATCATTAATTCGATCTGGCACACGAATTGACCTTAATTACTCCGTTCATAAATCAACAGGCTGTCCATTTAAGAAATATTAAAAGTTGCCGGCTGATGCATTGGATCGCTGTAATACATGTACTACCTCAACAATTACTGAACTAGTATACTTAAAACTTTCTTCTATCACATGTTTGTTCTGTACATTTAATGTTACTATTTATATCAAATTGATCATGACTGTAAACTGGAGTGAATTCTGTAATTATTATTTTCAGAATATAAATTATTATTGTTATAAACTATTGGTTTATACATTAGTTATAGAATCTATACAACTATGGCATCTGAATCAGAAGCATCTTTCTGATCTGACAATCTTCATTATTTCACAGGAATGAAAATAGCTACAATAATGAATAATTACTTTGTTTTTACCGTGACATATAATTTTGGCATATGATGTAAATAAATGTGTAGTTAGATTTCAATTTACTATTCACTAATATTCAATATGTAACTCCGCCTGTAGCTCTTCTAGAGTTACTGGCAGTCCCAAGACCGGGCAAAAGAGGAGGGTTGGGCATGGGGTTAGTGTCCCCATCCCGTAGAAAACTAACCCACTAAAAAAACGCTGTACAGAAAAAATAGTTCAAATCATTTAAACTCTGTCCTGGAAGTTAGAATGTCTTCGTTTAGAAGAACTATGACGCTACATGGTCAAAGACGAGTTCCTTCGGAAGCCACAAGGCCTATGCCCCTTCTAACAACCAGAACAACAATTTTTATAGGTACATGGAACGCCCGAACAATGTGGAAGACCGGGAAGACCAGTCAAATAGCAACGGAAATGAGGATATACAACTTGACGGTTCTCGGAATCACCGAAACCCACTGGACTCAAGCTGAACAGAAAAGGCTAGATACGGGAGAGGTGCTGCAATACTCCGGCCACAAAGAGGAAAATGCTTCACACACTCAGGGAGTTGCTCTGATACTGTCCAAGCAAGCACGAAATGCTCTTGTAGGATAAAAATCTCACGGATCTAGAATCATCAAAGCATCATTTAAAACGAAGAAGGAGGAGATTACAATGAATATTATCCAATGCTTTGCACCCACCAATAATAGCAACGACGACATTAAAGATCAATTCTACGAGCGGCTGCAATCAATCATAGAGAACTGCCCAAGAAACGACCTCACCATTCTGATGGGTGATGTAAATGCCAAAGTCGGAATAGATAACACCTGATATGAAGATATCGTAGGAGGACATGGATTGACTGGGAGAGAGAAACGAAAATGGGGAACGATCTGCAAATCTATGTGTATTCAACAAATCGGTCATAGGAGGCACAATATTTCCACACAAACGTACAAACAAAGCTACATGGATCTCGCTAGACCACACTACAGAGAACCAGATAGATCATAATTGCATCAATAAAAAGTTCCGAAGGACAATGGAAGATGTGAGAACCAGGAGAAGTGCTTCAGATCACCACCTAGTTGTAGCCAATTTAAAACTGAAGCTTAAAAAGAACTGGACAAGTGGACAAACAGCACTACAAGGTTCAATACAGCTTTCCCTCGGGATACTAACAAACTCAACGAAATCAAGATAGCTCTCAACAACAGGTTCCAAGCCTTACAAAATCTACTGAAGGGAGAAGAAACTACTATGGAGGACAATTGAAAAGGTATCATGGAAGCATTAACTTCAACGTGTCAGGAGGTTCTGGGCCTCAAGAAGCATCATCATAAGGAATGGATCTCTATAGAAACACTGGACAAGATCAAAGAAAGAAGGAACAAGAAGACAGCAATTAACAACAGCCGAACACGAGCAGAGGAAATCAAAGCACAAGCTGAATACATAGAAGCAAACAAGTAAGTGAAGAAGAGCATTAGAACCGACAAGCACAAATACGTGGAAGAACTAGCAACGACGATGGAGAAAGCTGCAAGAGAAGGGAATATGAAACAGCTTCGCGATACAACGAAGAAACTAGCAGGGAAATATAGTAAACCAGAGAGACCGGTCAAGGACAAAGAAGGCAGGCCAGTCACTGAAATTCAACAACAGAGGAACATATGGGTAGAGCAAATGTGAAAACTACAGAGGAATCACACTACTGTCAGTACCAGGGAGAGTCTTTAACAGAGTTTTGCTGAACCGAATGAAAGACACAGTAGACACCCAACTTCGAGATCAACAAACTGGATTCCGTAAGGATCGGTTATGTACAGAACGAATCGCAACACTACGGATCATCGTCGAATAATCAATTGAGTGGAACTCGTCACCGTACATCAACTTCATTGATTATAAAAAGGAATTTGACAGTGTAGACAGAAGAACGTTATGGAAACTTCTTCGACACTACGGAGTTCCTGAGAAGATTGTCAATATTATCCGGAACTCATACGACGGAATACAGTGCAAGGTCGTGCATGGAGGACAGCTGACAGACGCATTCCAAGTAAGGACCGGAGTTAGACAAGGCTATCTACTCCGCCCTTCCTCTTTCTTTGGGTGATCGACTAGATTATGAAGACCTCGACCTCTGAGGGAAAACATGGAATACAATGGACAGCTCAGAACCAATTAGATTATTTGGACTTCGCAGATGACCTAGCTATCCTATCGCATACACACGAACAAATGCAGATAAAAACAACTAGTGTAGCAGCAGTCTCTGCATCAGTGGGCCTCAACGTACACAAAGGAAAAACCAAGAATAACAACTGGAAAGGATCCCCCAGGACAGTGTTGGATGGAGAATGCTGGTGAGCGGCCTATGCTCCTCCACGAGAAGTAACAGGCGTAAGTAAGTAGTAAGTTAGTTATATTTAATATGTAACGATTTGAAAAACTAACAAATAACGAGTGTATTTCCTTTTCATTATGAGGTGTATGAAATAACTGGTTCATGAATATTCTGAAAGAAGCCGTAACCAATCGAGCCCGATTCATGTCGAGTATGGGTCAACTATCCACCTGAGGTTATACGTGGAGAGTTGCACAAAATCATGGATTGATTGAAGTTAGTAATTAATACCGTTGGATGTCGGCTCAGTGGTCTAGGAGTTAAGCGTTCGCGCCTGAGATTGAAGGTTCCGAGTTTGATTCATATGCACGAGATTGTGGATGCACATTGTTGAAGAGTCCCATACTAAAATCGAACGGTCGTTTAGTGCTTCCAAGTTTTCAATGGTCGGCTATCTTAGATCAACTCCTGATTTCATACTAACACCTAAACTTATTATTATTAGCTTTATTCAATATTATATTTTTGGTACAATATAGAATTCGCAACACAAAGTATTTCAGCTAGTTTTTGTTTCTTATTTCTTGATTGTTGGGGTGATCCAGAAAATTTCTCGTCAAAGACCAGAAGGCTCAGGAAACACTTAGAAGCATTTTATCCAATCAGCGTTCATTAGAATTCTAGCCAGAAACATCAAGAAAGTAAAAAGTCACATGTAGAGCTTCTGATTGGCTGATTACTATACTGCTACTATTTTTTCGGGAAACCCAAGGACATCTAAAATACTATAAAAATCCTATATAAACTGCTTCTCACATTTTTTGCGTCTTTCTTATCGTGTTCAGGTTGCTGTGTAGTTCTAGCTTGGGGGTTACGAGAATAGCTTAGGAACCGACTGCAGTGTTCAATTAGCAAGACTTATCATTGATCGGTATTGACGATAAATGTAGAGCGATCGCCAGTTTAATGTTAGCATTTCAGAAATAGACATCTGATTAATGTTCATTCTTTCCAATCCATATTGCCAGCAATCACGATATCTCCGATTGTACATTTTTGTAACTTGTACCAAGAAAGGTCATAAACTTTTCACAAACGCACGTGAACAAATTATGAGATTAATTGACATAATGATCTGCTAAAACAAAAAAAGAAACAGATAACTTGTTGAAATATCTAGATGTTAGGAACAGGTAACCCAGATATTCAACCAGACCGCCGAATGTACAATGTGCATAAAATAATAGGTCGTTGTAAGTAGTTGACAAGAAACCCGCTACCTATGTTTCGTACTATTTTGCACTTATCAGTGAAGTTTACCTGTAATCATGCTTGAAGTGGTGCCTTCTGACGTATTAAAACTCGTGTTACCCAGTTCTAACGCCTGTAGTGTTAGCGTTGAGTTATTTGGGTCACGATTGACTGATCATTAAACCACTTTCTATCTTGCAACTTAGTTGATAGAATTTAGTGAGCATTTAAGGACTGAACAAACATGATATAGGGTTTTTTACTCAACGGTCAATCAACTGTAGATACTTGAGAAGAGCTACTCGTTGCATAGCAGAAAATACACATGTAGTGAACAAGAACACGAGTTGGGACAATCGAATATACTTGAGCACAGAATTACAGAACATCTCACTAAAATCTGAGAACCATATAGTAAATAGTTAGTTTGCAAAATATCAATCCATAGTCTAAAATATGACTGCTTCTTTTGCAAATATCAGTCCATTGTCTCAGATTTCATTATTCATACATTTCCATACCAATCGTGTTCCGTTTCCGTTCTTTTCTTATCGATCTTCTACTGAAATACATTCTATGCCTGATCACCGTTATATACTACTTATATGGATATAAGTAATCCACACCACATACATATTAGAATTTCCTTAGATAAGTAAATTACATTTACCGTACTTTCTAATGTTATCTGTTTAATTATCTGTTGATTTACTTATTCAGTTTCTTATCAATGCATAGTACAATCGTCTAGTGCTATATTATCTGCTTAAACATTTCAATCCATTAAAACATTGAACTTAGGTTTTGTTTTGATATACACCTTGATAGTATAAAGGTATAGTTCTATACAAGACAGAACTCTTCTTCTTGACTAAATTATCTTTCTAAATTACAAATAATCATTCTGATTAGAAAAAAATGATTATTTAATCAATTAACTGATGAGTATACAAGTGTTGAGTGAATTATTGAATAGCGTGTTACTCCTCGTGAAGGAGCATAGGCCAACCACCAGCATTCGCCATCCAACCCTGTCCAAAACAATCCTTTCCAGCTCCTTCCAATTGTTATTCATCCTTTTCATATCTGCTTCTATTTCCCAGCGTAATGTGTTCTTTGGCCTTCCTCTTTTCCGCTTCCCTTCAAGATTCCAAGTTAGGGCTTGCCTCGTGATGCAGTTTGATGATTTGCGTAATGTATGTCCTATCCATTTCCATCGTCTTTTCCTAATTTCTTCTTCAGTTGGAAGCTGGTTTGTTCTCTCCCAGAGAAGGTTGTTGCTGATGGTATCCGGCCAATGGATGTTGAGTATCCTGCGTCGACAGCTATTGATAAATGCTTGTACCTTTTTGATGATGGTTGTAGTAGTTCTTCAAGTTTCAGCTCCGTACAGTAGAACTACATTGACGTTGGTATTGAAGATTCTCACTTTGATATTGGTTGAAAATTGTTTTGATTTCCATATGTTCTTCAAACGAATGTACAAAGTGAAATTATTTAACCATCAATTTGTAACGATTATTCAATCAAAAATAACCTCTAATTATACTAATGATAAATGTAAAAACTTTTACATGTTCATTCTGAGTGTACTTATAAACTGTTCATAAATACCATTTTATATGAACTTGTTGTATGTACATTGAAATTGTTGAATAAATTTACCTACTAATTACTGTATTATTTAAGGTAATGAACTATATTTGAGCACTGATTGATCACTAATTTGAAACTAAACATTTGACTGAAACCTATCTATCTATCTATCTATCTATCTATCTATCTATCTATCTATCTATCTATCTATCTATCTATCTATCTATCTATCTATCTATCTATCTATCTATCTATCTATCTATCTATCTATCTATCTATCTATCTATCTATCTATCTATCTATCTATCTATCTATCTATCTATCTATCTATCTATCTATCTATCTATCTATCTATCTATCTATCTATCTATCTATCTATCTATCTATCTATCTATCTATCTATCTATCTATCTATCTATCTATCTATCTATCTATCTATCTATCTATCTATCTATCTATCTATCTATCTATCTATCTATCTATCTATCTATCTATCTATCTATCTATCTATCTATCTATCTATCTATCTATCTATCTATCTATCTATCTATCTATCTATCTATCTATCTATCTATCTATCTATCTATCTATCTATCTATCTATCTATCTATCTATCTATCTATCTATCTATCTATCTATCTATCTATCTATCTATCTATCTATCTATCTATCTATCTATCTATCTATCTATCTATCTATCTATCTATCTATCTATCTATCTATCTATCTATCTATCTATCTATCTATCTATCTATCTATCTATCTATCTATCTATCTATCTATCTATCTATCTATCTATCTATCTATCTATCTATCTATCCACACATCTGTCTGTCTACCTACCCATCAGTTTCCAGTCCCTAAAATTATTCGAATGGTAATGTAGTGTGTGCTACTTTATTGACATGAGTAGTATATGATGTTAGTCGTGAACAAAAGGTCTGGCAGCAGAGAGACAAGAGGATCGAACAGTAAAGAATGGAAACAGGATGAAATTTTGTGTTAAGTACATTCGATTGTCCCCACCGATGTTCTTGTTCATTACAGTAACACAAAACATCTATTATGTCTTTAATGTTAAATCACTGAAGCTAATTGGCAAAAAGTTTGGTACTAGATTTCATGGTAATTGGCGTTAGTTTTCAAAGGGTATCCATGATCCTAACTCGAATCTTCATCAGTCGGCATTATGAACAGTAACTGTAGATACACCTTGATCAATACATTCAAATAGCATAATATTTAGACAGTAAGCTTATTCCTGGCGTTCTCCCCCCCCCCTATTCAACATCCGTAATTAAATAAATAACTTAATAAATAGCTAACTGAAAAGATAACATCAGATTACATGATAAACTCTATAAACGTTTTTAGAGAAACAATTATTTGTCTCGTGCATTCTGTTTGGGTGTCAGCATTTATTTGGGCGTTTATTTAAACTGATAAACAAGATTGAATAAATTATGCCATTATGAATACTAATAATAATAGTAACAGTAATAAAAAATTTAATTTAATAACAGAATAATAAAAGTTCTCATCGTGCAATTGTGTTTGTAACTAGCCCATCATGGTTTACTCTTATACTCTTATACACAGAAGTAATTATGCAATCAGTTCTATTAATATACTTATCCCATGAATTGTGACTGACCTAATATTCCTCACATATTCATATAAGTATATTACTTACTTACTTACTTACGCCTGTTGCTCACAATGGAGCATAGGCTGCCGACCAGTCCTCAGCCTTCCTTTCTAGTTCTATTCAATTGTTGTTCATTCTTTTCATATCTGTCTCCATTTCACGGCATAATATGTTCTTTCGTCTCCCTCTCCTTCTTTCACCTTAAGGATTCCATGTAAGTGCTTGCTTTGTGATGCATTTCGGCGCTTTCCTTAATGTGTGTTCTATGCACTTCCAGCGTTTCTTCAACATTTCTTCCTACACTGCAATCTGGTTTGTTCTCTCCCGCAGTAGGTTGTCAGTGTTTAATAGTGTCTGACCAACAGATCTGAAGTATTTTGCGTAGACAATTGTTGATAAACACTTGTATCTTCTGGATTATGGATTTCGTAGTTCTCCAGGTTTCCGCTCCATAGAGTAGGACTGTGTTGACATTTGTATTGAAAATTCTGACTTTGGTGTTCTTTGACAGATAGTTGTTTTGATTTCCATATGTTCTTCAATTATAGAGATGCTACTCTTGCTTTGCCGATCCGCACATTCACATCTGCATCAGATCCATCATGCACATCAACGATACTGTCCAGATATATAAAGGATTTTGCATCGTCCAAAGCTTCTGTGTAATGTGTGTATTTTGAGACCTACTGCTGCCGCTACACTGTTCGTCTAGATCGTCCAACTGCGTCCTAGTTGTTCACTGTATCCCATGCTACCCCTCAGATGTTTACGTCTTCATGATCCAGTCGATCACCCAGGAGAAAGAGAAAGGGTGAGGGTTTAATAAGATAAAGTTTAATGAAAATCTATTTCAAAAGAAATATTACTTGCTTAAATATGCGTTTTTTCAAGTCAGAAAATGTTTTCAAAAGAAATGACTCGGTTATTTTCACTTGATTAACTGTATTTAGTATATTTATTGACAAATATACGATCATTACTTTTGGGGATTTATGGAGATTGTAATATTTTCAAAATTGAGTTCAAGATTTAATCTAAGTCAGACTACTTTTGAAGACTTGGAAGCAGCAGACGGCCGTTCCATTCTGGTATGAATCTCCTCACCAGTGGACATCCACGTTCACGTGCATGGGACTCGCACCCAGGACCTTCGGTCTCACGAGCGAACGCTTAGCTTCTAGATATACAACGGTGTTAATGTCTAAATTTGGTCGATTCATGATCTTGTGCAACATTGAGGTCTATAAGACAAGCTGTAAACCGCATGCGGAGAAATTCGATCACTTCACTTCTACCTGAAGTTTGTGCTGATAATGTCGTTCAGCAGAACGATGAAACCCTTAAGACCAAACCATCCAGCCCAGAGAACAAAATTCCATCAACATCATTAGGTAAATTTATAGCATAAAGTTTAAATCATTAACTTCATAATTATTTGAAGTTTCTTATTTGGAAATTAATTTTAAAAATTATGAACAATTGTTTAAAACAATATACACATTTAAAACGTTTGTATATATTGTACTACTAACAATTTTATAAGTACACACGAACTGTCGTCTAAATTTAATTGAATAGTTTCACAGTATTTGGGCGCCGAGCTAATGTGAGACATTAAAGAAGAATATATTTGTAAAATTTCGGCGAAAGAATTTGAAGTAAATCCAACGTTTCGCCTGGCAATCTGGTCCAAGCTTTTTCAAAGAAAATATAATCAAACAACAAAATTATCGAATATAAATAGGTGCCATGGTTCTCTGGTTTACTGTATACTGAATACGTCATTCAATCAACGTTAACATTGTTAACATCGATTAGATGACCTATTCAGTATACAATGAACCAGAGAACCATGTACCCCTATTTATATTCGATAATTGTGATGTTTGATTATATTTACTTGAAAATACTTGGACCAGATTTCCAGGTAAAACGTTGAATTTACTTCAAATTCATTCACTGAGATTTTCACCAATACATTCTTCCTCTTTAAATTTTATAAGTAGTCTAATTAATCCAAAGAATAGTAAATCCATTACCTTGAATAAATGCTAAAAATAAATATCTATATAATTCAATCTGATTTGTATGAAATATGAATCTCATTATTCATATAGTCAGTTACTTCATACATAGAAACTAGAAACTAATTTGACTGAAAATTTCACAGATTCTTATTTCTGTTAATTAAAGATGATGAAAATAATTCTGAATAACACAGTCAGGAGAGAAAGATTATCAGAACTATGTGACATATTAGCATCGTATATGTATGGAACAGTTTGGTTAAACATACATTTTCAATAGTCGAAATCATGAGTTAATTGAAGTTAGACTACCATGGAAAACCTGGAAACACTGAATGACCATTTCGTCCTACTGTGGGACTCCTCAGCGGTGCGAATCCACGATCCTGCCCGCAAAACTCGGACCCAGGACCTCGCGCGTGAACGCTTAACCTCTAGACCATTGAGCCGACATCAAACGGTGTCAATGTCTAAACCCAACCAGTCCACGAAATTGAGCGACATATCCAGTACTGTCTTGAGTGAGTTACTATCTTACAATAAACCTGGTTGAACTCCACTGTTCACTGTTTCTCGCTAGAACTCCAGGTGAATATGAGCAATTATCTCTGCACTAGAGATACAAATGAGAAAGAAGTAAAGGTTTTTACCGAAAGATTGATAACTCACAGAGTTTTATATTGATACAAAGACTTACGTTAGCGATCAGTAGGGTTTTCACATTCAGTCTAAGACGTTATTATTGGAAAAATATAAAAATGAAGAATATTTTTTTCAATAAATTCAATTCAGTTTCTAAAATTATATTATCCAAATTAACAACTATTCTATTCTGTAACTTTAAACGGTGTACTTCACCTTCAACCCGGTCACTTTTTAGATTAATGTTGAGGTGATTCATATGTAGCTTATACATTAAATGAAATGATAAGATTCATGATCAAAATGAATATGAGTCAAATAGGTTGAGAGAACTAACAGTGCAATTAGAATTGTGAAATCAGTGAGAAATAATAAAGTAGAGTGAGTGCTATGTAGATTCACGAGACTAATACTAAAGTTGGATAAATGAATAAGTAAATAATAAATCTAAGTGGCATGTAGTTTATTGTATTACACAATATTGTGTTCACCCTGCGAGACGTAGTCGTGGATGCTCACTGCTGAGGAGTCCTACGATAGGACAAAACGGTCGTCCAGTGCTCCCAGGTTTTCCATGGTGGTCTAGCTTCAATTGACTCATGATCTCAACTGTTGAAATTACCACAATCTCCATAAAACCCCTTCTGATACCAATTTACATGTGTTTATGAACACATATACAGACGAGGAGTCAACATAATCTTCAAATTAAGAGTGGTTGAACACAGACTTAATTGACTATACAATAAAAGATTTCAATGGTCAATGAAGAGCAAAAGTTATATAAAAGTCTTCCTCTACTGCGAAATATTTGGTTGAGACTCATTATAGGGTTCATATCAGACCAAACCTTGGTTGTGTTTAATAAGAGAAATGAACAACTGTATGCATGCTGTGTGAAAAATTTGAATTTGTCTGCCCCTTAGAATTTGACTTATTTTATTGGTTATGTGATTGTTTACTCATGTTAACTATTTACCCATAAGCTTGCTTTCAAACCGATGGTTGGAATCTGAGAAAAATTCACTGATCTCAATGAAAACTTAATATACATTAGCATAGAAGTAAAAAATGTAATATTGTAAATCAATTTACGTCATAAATTTGTAATGAAATGTTTACTGAAAAACGTAGTTCATTTCTTTATTTATTTGGTTGAACACATAAATATTGGTATAAAGGGGGCACCGAATACATATGCGCCACACAAGTCATTTGATTTGTGTGTGGTCTGTGATACTGCCCGAGTGTCCAAACCGAAGCAGGTGGATTTTCAGTGGAGGCCACACCCGGAGCTTTCGACCTCGATGTCTAATCCACAAGGCAGTGAAGCGACGTGAGGAGATACATTATCATGGTAGCCGGTGACCAACGATTGGTTCGTACGCCATTTGTTCCCTCAGGATATTGGAGCCCATGGGAACCATTGGTTTGGAACCAGGGATTTCCAACTCGCCTAGGTGGTTCCTCCGTGTCCACTATCCCTGTTAAAGTGCCAGACATTCGCTTTCCGTTCACGAGAGGGCAGTGAGTAGTATTCTCAGTCAGTAGTTGTATACGCATGGCCACGTGAGAGCATTTTGAAGGGAGAAAGCCGACTCTCCCCACTCTCGGACGTACCAGGGTATTTGGGGGCGATAAACATAGTAGTAACAATTAAGTACTTACAAGTTGTTTAATGACATAATGAAACATGTGAGATTGTTTTCTTAATAAATGGTCTACCAAAAAAGAAAAGATTACAATGAAATACACCGAAAACTAGATGGAAATAACCAATATGAGAAATCATACAATCGCATGACTGAAGCATGAAGAAGTTGCTTGGATTTATACTCAACTTCAATGAAATGATTTAAGTACATTAAGTATGATTTGTATTACAATAGACCATTCAGTGAGATATATTCAAGGAGTGCTGCCTGTATTCAACTATGTCAGTGACCGTTATATAGGAATCTGTAAGTCATATATACATATATAGTGAATGTTGAAGTAAACATACAGTGAAATAGATTTTCGTGTTTGCCTATATATTACTAAATGAAGAAATTTTAAACATTTATGATGATGAAATAAATCTTCTGCATGTGGAAATAATAATCAGTTATCATATGATATTTAATAACCATAAAACTATCATAGACTCAGCAGGTACACACACAGCTGACAAGTCCTAAATAGGATTCCACTACTAGCCACCATTCATTTCTGTTTAAATCATTGAATCCGCTTACTGAATTCCATTCGTTTATCAACCGACAATATAAAATGCAGTTGAATAGTTTGATTTCTATTATAGCAGAAACCAGTAATCTACATTATCTGAAGAATCAGACATCCACAATTAATAGCTTGTCCAGTTTATTGTATACAATATATTTGAAGAAATATACCTTCGTCGTGATGCAGATGTCGTCGGCCGTTTTTATTCGGAGTACATATTTAATATACAAATCCCTCTCCTTACGATGACTATCTCATATAATAAAATGAAAGAAAGCTTGATTCCCGTAATTTGTCTATTAACTGGTTAACTTTTCTTCAGTCGTAAATCTAACGCTAACAACTATCACTTGAAACATATTCTTCGCTTCACTGTTGGATACAAACATGTGAATTGATGTTGTAGTGTGTGCTACTTATATTGACATAAGTAGTATGTGATGTTAGTCGTGAACAGAAGGTCTGGCAGCAGAGAGTCAAGATGATCGAACAGTAAAGAATGGAAACAGAATGCAATTTGTATGAAAATGCAAGAACAATGAAGTCTGAGTCATTATGAGACAAATGATGGACGTTTTGCAAATTACGTATTTACTATTAGAATTTATTAACAAGTCCTGTAACTTGAGTTAATAACATTCGACTGTACACACTCGTGTTCTGTTCACTACAATGTGATTATATTAATAAAATTTGTGAAATGTTGCTTGTTCGAAGTCGATACATTTTTATTCATCTGCAAGTCGGCTGGACGATAAGAACGACTTTGTGTATTGAAGTAAGTGTAAGGGAGATAATGATAAACAGAAATATAATACACTTTCACACTCAGAAAAATTAAATTTCCAGAAATAATCCTTTGCCTATATAAGAGTGTGTGATGTCATATACTAAGGTTGATTAAAGCCTTGATCAGGTGGAAATTCAAAACTTCTTTATATGTTTAAAAACAGTTTATCCTCACCTTGAATTTACCTTGGTAGTATTGATTTAGTGCCCAGAGTGGTAATGTTTGACATGATTTTCTTAGTTGGTTTTGTCTTTTTTTTCTTAACTTTCAATTTGTTTAGTCAACTTTTTTTCACACATATTACTTACGCCTGTTACTCCTAATGGAGTATAGGCCGCCGACCAGCATTCTCCAACTCACTCTGTCCTGGGCCTTCTTTTCTAATTCCATCCAATTCTTGTTCATTTTTCTCATGTCTATTTAAATTTCCCGGCGTAATGCGTTCTTTGGTCTTCCTCTCCTCTTTTGACCTTGAGCATTCCATGTGAGGGCCTGCCTTGTGACGCAGTTGGGTGCTTTCCTCAATGTGTGTCCCATCCACTTCCATCATTTCTACTTCATTCCTTCCTACACTCCAATCTGGATTGTTCTTTCACACAGTAGGTTGTCAGTATTTAATAGTGTCTGGTCAACGGATCTGAAGTATTTTGCGTAGACAATTGTTAATAAACACTTGTATCATCTGGATGATGGATTTCGTAGTTCTCCAGGTTTCCGCCCCATAAAGTAGAACTGTGTTGACATTTGTATTGAACATCCTGACTTTGGTGTTGGTTGACAGTTGTTTTGATTTCCAGATGTTCCTCGGTTGTAAATATGCTGTTCTTGCCTTACCGAACTCCGCCTGGATTCTTTCCGGGGGCTAATCCCGGTCCTAAGTCCGGATAAAGTAGGAGGGTTGGGCATGGGGTTAGCGACCCACTCTCATAGAAAACCAGCTCACTAAAAAAACGCTAAGCAGAAAGAATTATTCAAACTTTTTCATACATATAGTTCCCTTTATTATCTTAAAGAGAGCAAGAATGAAGATTGATGCATGTATAGGTTTCTTAACACGTATATTCAAGTTGTATTATGCTAATATATTACACAATTTTGATTATCTTCATCATCTCATTGTATTATCCAAATTTATCAAACCAACTAATTCTCAGTCATTGAGATCATAAGTCAATGGAAGCTAGACCACCATAGAAAACCTGGAAGCACTGAATGGCTGTTTTGTCCTAATCTGTTTAAAATTAATTCAGTAAAACTGATTTCATTGATTCATATATTGTATTTCGTTTGACATGAAAGTTGAATAGGTTTAATATGATCAGTGAATTTTAAACAACCATCAGAAACATTCTAACTCCGCCTGGAGTCCCTCTGGGGGCTACTGTCAGTCCCAAGCCGGGATAAACGAAGAGGGCTAAGCATGGGGTTAGCAAACCTATCCCATAGAAAACTAACTCGCTAAAAAACGCTAACCAGAAAAAAATATTCAAATATCAGAACCATTCTGGGATATACTTGAACATCTGAATTTTTAAACAAAGAAGATTTAAGAAGACAACTTACATTTTATCAAACCTTTTGGTATTTGAAGATGTAGTTGTATTGAACATATTCCATTTAGTTATTTCAATAGTTCGTCAAATACATAGACATAAAAAAAACAGTGATTTCTCGCATTTAACATTTTAGATAAGTTATTTAATAGCTATAATGAAAAAAACCTAACGTGACTATGAAAAGTTCAGTAGTGGTGTTATTCAATCAGTAATATAATGAACTCAATTGGTTGTTGTCCTTCATCCGTTGAGTTACTGTTAATATAATGTGTTATATTCCAATGAGAATAATGAATGGTAACTGTTTGGATCTATTCATAGACTAATACTATACCTGTCTTTTTACCGTATAATTGTTAAATAACTAAACTATACATATTCATGTCCCTCTTATTATGAGCTTTATTTTGATCTATGAACTATTATTATACGATTTACCATTCTTGAGTTATGCCTAGTCTATTAATTGCAGTCTCCCACATTCACAGCCACTTTTGGCTAGATCTAATACAAATGTCATTTTCTATTGTATGGTACGATGTGGTCTGTCTGGTTGGTATATAAACATAGTATGTTTGAAAAAAATGATTCATATTGCAGAGGCTGAGATTGGTGTTCTGGACTTAACTGTCTGGGTTAGGCGGAAAGCACGACCAATAAGGACTCTAGACTGCTCGTATGGGTTTTATGCGTCATTGATCCAATCGATAATTCACTGTTCTCTAATTGGCGGTATCGTTACGTTATACATTAACAGGGCACAAATTATAACATAATGAACGTTTATCAATTTGTTAAACTTCGCATGAAGATAGCGAATCACTGATGACATTAAGTTAGAATTTCTTTCATGAATATCATTTGATTTTATAATCTATTATTAATGTAAGTTGATATTTCGAAAATTGCCCGATCTCAAACTACCAATCAGAATACTAATAAAACTAGTCAAATACATTATATTATTCAAAATGAAAAACTCATGTGACTAAACGAAGTCCATGAATGTAATGCCACCTTAAACAATGAATCCGAGATAGATACATCAATAGAACTTTGCAGTACAAATCTGAGAGACAGAGTCATAATTTACTAACTACGATTTATAGCTAACAAAAGATATCGGATTAATGATTGAGTCCAATGAAAGTTTACAATTAGAATGACATGAAATTATAGTAAACCGATTGTATAACAAAAGACGAACGAAATATAAAAACTGATCTCCTTGCAAATAACTTCGAGGATTGATTTCCTTTCTGTAGTTGTTCCAAAAGGACTTAAGTGAACAATGTGGTTCAGACTCAGCAAATGAATGGTACTATTACTGTTATGTTTGTTAATGTTCTCTGTCCTTATTATCTTCCCGTCAACTGTTTTTGTGTGTTGTTTTATACTACTTGATAATAATTCAGTAAAAAGCTATATTCCTAGGAATTTCAACGCGTATATTGTAGGGCAAGTTTATCATGTAATTTTCTAAAATATTTACATATACTAATAACATTGTATTTATAATCATCCTTGCTTACTCACAATCCCTATAACGGTTGTTCTCAGTTTCATTTAGTAGTTTAATCTTCGTTTAAACTTAACGATCTACATATCTGTTTGTTTTCGGTTCCTTTTTGCTTGTTGAGACTGTTATCATGATTAGACACAAGTATCAGTTGTCATTTGTACTATCATATTTCATAATTATTCTTTGTGTTGTCATTGCGGAAAGCCTTAATTATTTCAGAATTACAGACACGCTAAGCGCCACAGATACCTCACGAGTTGAGGTTTGTATCTAATTTATGTCTATTCATCAATAAAGAACTGCTTTTTAGACAAATCTCTGTTTTATGAATTGCGATTTCTCATGTATCACAGTCATGTAGTTAGACACTTTGGTCGAGATAACAACTATCATTTCAAGACCTAAAGCTCGTGAATTAGTTGTGTCTGTGTGTGTGTGGTGAGGGTAGTTGTTCTCTGATGGCACTTTTAAACTTGGACAAAACGCTTATGTACTCCTCACAGGCTTGAAATATAACTCTAGATGATGAGAAAATTCTTGAAAATACAAAAAAATTGTCTATGGAGAGCTTTTGGATTGTAAGCTTTTCGGATACAATTAATAGCATAATCAACTATCATAACTGAAAGGAAAGTCAATTTTTCAAGTAAGTGAATAAAAATCAACTTTCAACACAGACTAACAATATCCAAACATAAATATGGCTCTGTCAAGTGATAATACGAACTTTAGTTAAAAATAAATTGGATGCTACTTATCAATAGAGGTATATTGTTTAACATAAAGAATATTTCCTATAGAAGTTGAGGAAAAATATATGTAGAGGTGAAGAGACATGACTAAATAGCCAGGCAGACAACGTGATGGTATTTGAAGTGAACGATACTGGGTCCGAGTCCCACAGTGAACATCAACTTTACAATGCAAGTAAATCCAGCTGACAAGTTCAAAATAGGTCAAAGTGTGCATCCTGAATTCCACTGTTAATCACCATTTATCTCTTCCTATAATGTTTTTGACTTTAGTTAATATCGAAGCAATTCGCATAGGATACTTATATGTCAATAAAAGGCTGATCAATTACAGTCTTAAACATCAATAGGAAGATTCAAATAACCAATACAAAAATAAATGAAGTCAAGATAATAAACTTGCTACATGACTAACTACAATCTTTTTCTCCTCTGTTTATGATTTAGACTATACAACTGTAACATTATTGAAGCTATGAACGTATCGATTTTGTACAAATATGGTGATTCATCAACTTCATTTATTTCAAAGACTAAACATGTACCCCAGAAAAAAAACCGTATATTTCCTTCCCCTTTTTTCTCTCTCAGTTGTACATTTATGTAAAAAAAAATAATCAGAACGAATTATCCTTCAGTATATTTAAACGATTCTATTCTCACAGATTGAAATCATGAGTCAATTGAAGCTAGACCACCATGGAAAACCTGAAAGTACTGGACGGCCGTTTCGTCCTGGTATGGGACTCTTCAACTGACTCATGATTTTAATCTGTGAAAATTTCTAAAACTCTCCACAAAACCCGTTCTGATTCTATTCTCGTTCACTTGGTTGACACAGGTCATTAAGTTGAACTGAATAAAGCTTTTATGGTTATCTACTATGTTCCAACAAATTTACCACATGGTTTATGAGTGCGTCTTTTGCATATTGCTGAAGTCATTGTAATCCATATTTACAAACTTAACCTTTGCATCCAAATGAAGTATATACAACCATTGTCGCTACTTTGGCCATCGGTAAAGGGGAGTTTGTAACAGAACTTTGATAAACTATTTTCGTATTTCTTCTAATGTTTGTATTTTACTTATTCTTAATATTCGTCTCTTGATTCTTACATAACTATCATACTACTGACCATTCATCAAAGTATTTCGGTAGTTCCTTCTTCTCTTTTTATATATCATGTAACGTAGCAACTACTTGATTTTCGATTAATTACTTTGATTATTATTATAATCCTCTTTCTTTCAATTACTCATTGTTAATTGATAATCGACTTATCATTATATAATTATTACGTAACGTATCCACTCGATGAGTAGTACTTCATTATTGCATATCATATAGATATTCATTAGAGTACAGCCATGATGATAAACTAATTGAAAAGAAATCTCTTCGCTCGATCCGTTTTTTCTTTATCTTATTGATTGAGATCTTGAACCGAATGATGTGAGACCACCATTGGAAACCTGAGAGCACTTGATGGTCGTTTCGTCTTAACGTGGAACTCCTCAGCAGTGCGCATCCCGCTCGCGGGATTCGAACCCGGGGTCTTCAATCTCGAGCGTAAACGCCTAACCTCTAGACCACTGAACTGGCCGACACCCAACGGTGTTAATGTCTAACTTCAACCAATCCACGAAATCGTGCGACCATCTTTCATTGTACTGAGCTAGATACTTGTCTCTATTCGACACGGATTAGCTTCACTGGTCACGGCTACTCAGTAGAACTACGAGAATTCCCTCACGAAGTTCGTCACTAGCGAGCACATGGTAATTATCAGTATAGAGTTGTGGAGATTATTAAGTTATCTACCAAATATCAAAATGGGAATTTTCACTATATTTAAACTAATCGTTCTGTAAAGAGATTATTTAATAATTTTACTACTAAAAGAAATAATCATATAATCCTTATAAACAAGGAAGGTAAGAACAGGTTTGTCAACCAACCATGATTAATTAGGTAACACTCAATTAATTAGCTAGTACCGCACTACAACAAAGTATGATCTAGTAATATATGCCAAAATATTTGAGTTTTGTGAAGGTACATCAACTTGTCCTTGTATCATTCCATATGTGTATATATTCGTATATTTGGTTGGCTCAATGCGCTTATTGACTAAGAGATATTTGTTTTACTTTTTTTTCTTCTTCAAAGATTAGTTAAATAGGCTTCATTAAAATGCTACATCTGTCATGTGTTATTAATCATACGAGATGAAATTTCTTGTGCTATCTATCAGTTCTAAAATTATAATGGTAATGCCAACCATATATACATATATATATATTTACTTTTTCTGGTTAGCGTTTTCATAGCAAGCTAGTTTTCTACGAGACGAGGTCGCTAACCACATGCTCAACCCCCCTCATTTATTCGGGCTCGGGGCCTGTTACTCCTCATGAAGGAGCATAGGCCAACCACCAGCATTCTCCATCCAACCCTGTCCAAAACAATCCTTTCCATCTCCTTCCAGTTATTATTCATCTTTTTCATATCTGCTTCTATTTCCCAACGTAATGTGTTCTTTAGCCTTCCTCTTTTCCGTTTCCCTTCAGGATTCCAAATTAGGGCTTAACTCATGATGCAGTTTGATGATTTACGTAATGTATGTACTATCCAGTTCCATCGTCTTTTCCTAATTTCTTCTTCAGCTGGAAGCTGGTTTGTTCTCTCCCAGAGAAGGTTGTTGCTGATGGTATCCGGCCAATGGATATATATATATATATATATATCTTGGCAGCCTGTTTAAAAATCTGGGCTACCTGTTCCTTCCATATTGATATCTCAACAAGTTATCTAATTTTTTTATTTTGATACATCATTATGTCTATTAATCAAGTGAGTTTCTGAAAAGTGTACAACCTTTAGTTGTACAAGTTACAAAAAGCTCAATCAGAGATATTGTGATTGCTGTCAATATACAGCCAAAAGAATGTACATTATATGAATATCAATTGACTGAACTACTAACTTCTAACTGGCGATCAATCAGTATTCATCATCAAGATCAACCAAGAAGTAAGAAACAGAAACTTGTTGAAATACTTTGTGTTGAGAATTCTATATTGTACCAAAAAAGATAATATTCAATAAAGCTAATAATAATAATAATAATAATAATAATAATAATAATAATGACGAAACGGCCATTCAGTACTTCCAGGTTTTCCATGGTGGTCTAGCTTCAATTGACTCATAATTTCAATCAAAAACTTAACAATCTCCACAACCCCTAAAACTGAGAATGATAAAGACGTCCATCTTAATTTGATCGAATAGTTTCACAGTATTTGGGCACCGGGTTGATAATAAGATATTTCGTTGAATAATCTAGTCTAAGTTTTTTCAAGGAATATTAATCAAATATTAGAATTATTCAATAATTTTAATTAATTCATTGAGATTTAACAAGTACATTCTTCCTCCCCCCGCCGTCGTCATAAAGAAAATTGTCTATTTTTTTTCATACAAATAGTTTAACTGACATTATTTTGTTTTTTTGGTTGAGATCATGAATTAATTGATGTTAGACCACCGTTGGAAACCTGGAAGCACTGGACGGCCGTTTCTTCCTAGTATGGGACTCCTCAGCAGTGTGCATCCATGCAATGGAAGTTGGTCGCGCAATTTCGTGAATTGGTTGATGTTAGACACTAACACCATTGGATGCCGGCTCAGTGGTCTAATGGTTAAGTGCTCAGGCGCGAGGCCAGTAGGTCCTGGGTTCGAACCCCGCGGGGTGCGGGATCGTGGATGCGCACTGTTGAAGAGTCCCACAATAGGACGAAACGGCCATTCAGTGCTTCCAGTCTTTCCATGATGGTCTAACTTCAATTGACTCATGGATTCAATTACTAAAAGAACTAAAGTTTATTACATTTTACCGAAGCTATTGTAATAAAACGTTTCAAACTGAGTTTATCTATCCAAAGTGAAAGATACAGTTATCAATTTTATTTTGTTCTGATAACTTTGTTTTCAATGAGATTATTCAGTAAGATTATTTCCATAACTATAATTATGATTTCTGACATCCTATTGAAATCATGAACTGATCAATGCTAATCTATCAGTTATAATTTTTACTTCTGAACTTTACTCAGCTAGTCAACATTAGATGCACTATCTTCTATTTTGAGGCCCATTCTTTCTCTCTATTCTTTTCAAATATTCATATATTTAACCTATAAATAAGTGAACATCTGAACAATGTTAATTATTCCATATTATTATCTCTTCTATGTCACTATGTAAACTCAAGGTAATCAAGACATTTCCGATATGAAGTATGTAAACATGTTTCGTTTTAAGGATGGAAATTATGTTTTTAGATTGTAATGAGTTGAGGAGAACTTTTAAAATAAATGAATTCATTTTATTCTGTTACGACAATATCTTTTTTTCTTTGTTTACAAAGATTTATATATGTATACAGAAGTCATGATATAACTGGGATAAGACAACACTTTGGAGGCATCTTTGACACCTTGGCGTGCCTGAGAAGATAATCAATAGGATACGGAATTCCTGTGATGGATCCAACTGAGAAATCGTCCATGAAGGACAGCTCACAGACTCATTCGAAGTAAAGACCAGTGTCAGGCAAGGTTGCTTACTCTCACCCTTTCTCTTTCTCCTGGTGATCGACTCGATAATAGAGACATCAACATCTGAGGGGAAGCATGGGATACAGTGGACAGCTAGACTGCAGCTGGACGATCTAGACTTCACAGATGATATGGCTCTTCTATCCCAAACGCAACGACAAATGCAGGAGAAAACGACCAATGTAGCAGCAGCCTCAGAAACAGTAGGTCTCAACATATACAAAGGGAAATGCGAGAGTCTCGGATACAAAACAACATGCAACAATCGAATCACACTTGATGGAGAAGATTTGGATGGTGTAAAAACCTTTACATATCTGGGCAGTATCATTGATGAACATGGTGGATCTGTGGCAGATGTAAAAGCGCGGATCAGCAAAGCAAGAGCAGCATATCTACAACTGAAGAACATCTGGAACTCAAAACAACTGTCTGTCAACCAACACCAAAGTCAGAATTTTCAACGCATATGCAATCCCTCCAATAGTCACTGTTGAGGAGATCTCGAGTATTCCCTGTAAAATAGCCAGAGGGGCCCTGAAAACTCTAGAAAACATCTTATCTAATCAGTATTCAATAGAAGTTCCTCAGAAACATCTAGAAAGTGAGGAGTCTCGTGTTACATTTCTGATTTGATGATTACCTACCGCGCTACTATGTTCACTATGGTTCCAGAATTTTAAAGAAAACCAAGACCATTTGAAATGTTATAAATACACTCAACGTTTTGTACATAAACTATCCTTGGAGTAAAGTGTTGTTTTCACACTTCGCTCTTTTTCTTTCGTGTTCAAGTTGTCTGGGATTATTAGAGCAGTACAGAAAACCGATTTAAGCGTTTAGTCAGACGATTTATCAATAACTATCTATGGAAACCAGAACAAGTGTTTCAAACTATTTGAGACCTGTCACAAAGATGTATCTCTATTTCGTAACATATTACCAATTAATCTATTAAATCAACTTGTTTAACCAATAATAATATCTATTATTGTTATTATTTAAAAGTTCGTTTTCTTCAAGTCCCTGATGAACACTACCGATTTCCTGGAGTTCTAGTGAGAAGCATTGACCAGTAAAGTTCAACCGGGTCTGTTGTGAGATAGTAACTCACTCAACACAATCGTGAATGTGTCACTCAATTTCGTAGGTTGGTTGAAGTTTGACATTAACATCGTCGGATTTAGAGGTTACGTACTCGCGCGCAAGAATGATAAGTCCTGGGTTGAAAAACTCGCGAGTCGGAATCGTGGATGCGCACTACTGATGAGTCTCACAATAGAACGAAACAGCCGTCCAGTGCTTCCAGATTTTCCATGGTGATCTAGCTTCAATTAACTCATGATCTCAACCATTGAAATTAATATAATATCCACAATACTTCTTCTGATACCAATCAATATATGCTCACTGGTGATTGGCTTCAAGAGGTATATCCTGGAGTTCTAGTGAGAAGCAGTGATCAGTGGAGTTCAACCAGGTCTGTTGTGAGATAGTAACTCACTGAAGACAATGATGAATGTGTCGCTCAATTTCGTGGATTGGTTGGAGTTAGATATTAACACTGTTGGATGCCGGCCAACTCAGTGTTCTAGTGGTTAAATGCTCGCGTGCGAGACTGATAGGTCCAGTGTTGGAATCTCGCGAGTCGGGATCGTGGATTCGCACTGCTGAGGAGTCTCATACTAAGATGAGACGGCCGTTCAGTGCTTCCAGATTTTCCATGGTGATCTAGTTCCGATTGACTTATGATCTCAACTATTGAAATTACTATAATATTCACAAAACCCCTTCTGATACAACCAATTTTGATTGAATTCTCAGCATTAGCTACACAACAATTGGTGAGAATTTAAGTTTTACAATTCAATTATACATAACAAAGTTTTAATCTAATCACTATATACACCTCATTATTGTAATTTACTATTTGGTTTTACAAAAAAAGGCATTGACATTTAATAATTTCAGATTAGACAACCTAATTTATTTAGTTAGTTTTGGGTGACTTTAAACTTTAAAAAAACCTTTTATAAACAAACCAACACAGTTAGTAAACATGATGTATAGGTTACTGCAAAGACTAAAATGCCGCGAATTTCGTTTTGTTTTTGTTTGTTTGTTTTTTTCATTTTGAAATAAAAAATTCATTCCAGATTTATTTATTCGTTTTTTTCTCTCATAACAACCAGACATGATTTTTTTTTATTTTTTAGAATAAAGATGTAGTGAACAAGAACACTGGGGGGAGGGAGTTATATTTAATACGAAATTACAGAGTTACTTGGAAAAATAGAAAAAACATACTATAATGCCTAATTTGTAAAATGTTTGCAATAATTGTCTCGAACTTCATTGTTCTTGCATTTCTATATTCATTGCTTTCTATTCCCGCTTTTCCTTTCTTGATCTACCTCATCTTCTGCTGCCAGATATTACATTCCTGACTCGCGTCATATACTACTTATATCAATATAAGTAGCACGCACCACAGATGATCCACGAGTGAACTTGAGGAAGCTCTAAGAAGATCAGAAAGAGCTGAAGACATTTCATCCAATTAGCTTTTGGAAGAATATTTTAGAATCACTATGTGTACCTTGCCTATAATGATGATTTTGCTTTTAATAAAAAACTAATTACCTGATAGTTTTATACCATAACTGACACTGTTTTGGTATAACATTCCTTTCACTTGTCTTCTGTCTTCTCATTTGTGACGTGGGAGGATTTTAGCATTCGAATGCTCAAATTATACATGGTATATTAAGGATATAAGCTCTAGATATAACAGTAATGAATAAACATTTTAAAAAAATAATTACTATTGTTGGGAAGGCTTCCGAGAATTACGACGGAGTCTCCAGAGACCTTAAAGGAGCTGAAGAGTTTCTATTCAATCAGAACGTGATGGAGATTTCTGGAATATCAATGTGGCATGCTACAATTAGATTGTAGTATAACTTACATCCTTGTGGATTAGCTGAATTATAATGATGTTATAACAAACGCTAATATCTATAAATAACCATGATTTTCTGTACATAATCATCTTTAACCAACAAACACTTCTCAAGTATTCTTCTGTCTTCTGATGTTGCAACTGTGGGGTTCTATACATACGAGTGCCGCAGTTGTATACGGTATTCTGCATTCATCAATTATCGAACATAACAACTATAATATGTTTTAATAAACCATCTGTTAGAATTTAGCAGTATTGAGAGAATTTTGTAAAGATTGGTTCAATTTGATATTCATTACAGGTAAGCCTTAATTAGGATATCATGAGAAACAGAAAAATTGTGAACAACTATTTTCAGTTACTCTAAGATCTTTTGGTAATACGTAACCACGACTCGGCTAAGACTGAAGCTAGAAATCTTGGGTCTCGTGACAAGCTCTTAATCTGTAATATTTGGTATTGTTACCCGCCTACGTAATCTGTTCTAAAGTTTGGACATATGAATACGTGTAACCTTTCCAGTTATTTTGTTATTTATACATTTAACTTTCGGTGTATATGATAGTACTTAAGTCTATTCACTTGCTAGTATCGCTTTCACGCGAATAAATACTGAGCCAAATATTACTCAAGACGTTGATAATTTTTACCTCCTCAATTCCTATCTATCTCCCTTCGTCTCTTATCGTTCATCATGATTAACGAATGTTTGAAATATACCTTCCTCAAATGAGATGGTGAAGAAGATTTGTAGCTAAAATGGACATATATTGGACCAAGAATCAGATCGAATGGAGATACAGTCAAAATAAAGAGGCAGATAATAACAGGCTAAAGGTTAACAATAACAAGTGAATATGGAGTTCGATAGGCCAAGTTGTGAGTTCTGTGTGGAGAAATTCGAATATTTCACTTCTACCCGAATTTTTCGCTGATGATGTCGTTCAGACGAACAATGAAAGCTCTACGACTAAACTCTCCAGCTCAAAGAATGAAACTTCACCAAAAATGTTCCTCAAATCCTTTCGTATACATCTTTTTCTACCTACTTTTTTATGAACATGATTGATTGACAAAACATATATGAAGTAGATAAGATATAGATTTTAATTATATCGTTGATATTATTATTATTATTTGATCATTATGCAGTCAGCAACAGCCACTAAAATTAATTAAATTACTGGACCAACATCTAATAACACACGTTTCCATCTTTAACCAATTCATAATACAGCATGATAATCATTCATTTGAAATAACGATGACTGTTTTATTCTTCAGCTGAAATCGCTCTATGATAAATGACACGCAAAATAATTAGGATTCGTTGGTCAGACAATATCGGCAACAACCTACTATGGGAGAGAACAAACCAGATTCCAGCGGAGAAAGAAATCAGCAAGAAGTGCTGGAAGTGGGTAGGACAAACATTGAGGAAAGCACCCAACTGCGTCACAAGGCAAGGCCTAACATGGAATCGTCAACGTCAGAGGAGAAGAGGAAGACTAAAGAACACATTATGCCGTGAAATGGAAACATACATAAGAAGAATGAACAAAATTTGGATAGAACTAGAAAGGGAGGCTGAGGACAGAGTGGGTTGGGGAATGCTGATCGGCAGCCTATGTTCCATTGGAAATAACAGGCGTAAGTAAGTAAGTAAGAAATGATTAAATCCCTGAGGCAATCGCCTACTTTATGACTGGAACAAGTATTCCAAATTATTTGAAAATGGTTCTAAATTAATTCATAGTTGTTAAATATAAGTCATTTCTTACAGTGAACGATAACTCAGGTGGAGATAACCAATTCATCGTTGTATACAAAATTACAGAGTTCATTCATAAATTGTGAGAACCATACAATAAATGCTTCATTTGTAAATCTCCCATCAATCGTCTAAAACTGCATCGTTCCTTCATTGCTATTATTCTTTGTTTACATTCACATTCTCTTCAATTTGGTCTTCTCAACCTTCTGATACCACTCATTCCAATTCTAATGGTGTTACATACTACTTAGGTTACATACTACTTAGACATCAGTAGCATACACCACCACTATTATTTATTTGATTGGCAGATTTTCAAAGATCGTTTAATGTACCATCGATGTCTAATAGAATACAAGTGGAAAGCCGATGATTCTCATTTACACATTTAACATTTGACTACTTATTCATTCATATCAAATTAACATTGACATGACATAATCGGACATATTTCCTGATAAATGGTTCACACAACGCTAACATTTTTCATTATTAAGAAGTTTGAAATATTCTCTGAATTTCAAATTAAATGTGTACTGTAAAATTCCCTGGCTTTCTGATAATTTTTATATTAGTTAGATACAATTTTCCGTGTGATTTGAAGCCAAATAAAGAACTAATGACAATTATAAAGAAATGGAGAGATTTCAACAGTTGAGATCATAAGTCAACTTAAGCTAGACTACCGTGGAAAAGCTGGAAGCACTGAAAAGCTGTTTCGCCCTATTGTGGGACTCATCAGTAGTGCGCATTCACAATCCTGACTCGCGCGATCCCATCTCAGGACCTATCAATTTCGTGCCAGGCGCTTAACCAACAAGACCGCTGAGCTGGCCGGCATCCAACAGTGTTAGTGTCTAACTTAATCTACTCCACAAAATTGAGCGACACATCCACCAGTGTCGTCAGTGAGTTACAATCTCACAACTGACCCAGTTGAACTCCACTGGTCACTGAAACTAGCTCGAGACTGATAGGTCCTGGGTTCGAATCCCGCGGGCCGGGGTCGTGGCTGCGCACTACTGAGGAGTCCCACAACAGAACGAAACGGCCATCCAGTGCTTCCAGGCTTTTCATGTTGCTCTGACTTCAACTGACTCATGATCTCAACTGTTGAAATTACTATAATCTCCATAAAACCTCTTCTGATGCAAATGAAGAGATACAATGGAACGACGCTAAAGTGACATTGAGAGTGTTCACCTAATAACTACAAAAAAATGAGCGTTGTGAAACATTGTGGGCGATTAGAATTATGAAGTTTCAGTTGGTGGTTATGGTTAGGAATTAGATATTAAAGGTTTTCATCACGAACTGACAACAGCTATAATGTCAAAACTCAATTTATCCAAATGGATGAGTGAATTTCACGCCAAATTCCATAATGACTTGTTATCTAATACCTGATTGGTTTGTCCATAAATTATACTCTTGCCGAATATCAGACTGTTCCTCTATTACTCATTCAAACTCGATACTCCAAAGATAAAATAATGAATTTTTCACCTTTCTCGACATTTCAACTATGAATACATAATTAGTTTGTACATGTCTATTAGTCACCAAAATTATTCTCACTCAAATTATAAATATTCCGACGTTTCCTAAACTCTTTTCAAAGATACATTGTTAGTAACCATCTCAAAATCTAGGCTATAAAATTGCATACTGACGCGTTTGTGAAACCTATCACCTAATCAGAAATGTGTTTAGTTTTATAACGAAATGTGAAAAAAAGTAATACGTTTCAGTGAATAGGCAGTTTTCACATGATTAATGAATGCTTATACTATTGGATCATTTATGATTGTAAGCGAAAAAAGGTTTGAGGTTAGATAATAGGAATTGACCTAGAGTAATGAATTAAGGTTAGGAATATGAGCCGGAGTTAGAAGTAATAAGACAGGAGAATACTTTTCAACTACATAGACATCCTGGATTGAGTATAGGATCACATTGAACACTTTCATATACAGTCTGTATTAAAAGCAATTCTTCTTTGTAATTTGACTTAAGGATAATGTCATATTGGTTGTGTAGTTGCTAAAAAGACAACATTTCTCAAATCAATTTCCAGGATTTTAGAAACCAGATATATGCATTTTTTTATCAGGAAGAAACGGCCGTCCACTGCTTCTAGGTTTTCAGTGATGATTCAACTTAGATCGGTTATGATTTCAATAGTTCTCACATAGTCCCTAATAAGTCATCGTTAGCCAAGACCTAAAGACTACTGCACACTGTCGTACAATAGCCGCCAAAGGTTTTAGAACCTTATGGTCAATACGTAGGGCTTTTAGTCATGTCGACGCTAAAATGTTTTTGACTTTGTATGCAGTCTTCGTACGTCCTAAACTTGAGTACTGCATACAAGCGGCTAGCCCCTGCTTAAAAAATGACAGTGAGCTTCTGGAAAAGGTTCAGAGAACCGCGACTAAGCTGATTCCCGGAATAGCGAAGCTTCCATACGATGCTCGACTGGCCAAGCTGAGCCTTTTCCCGTTGTCATATCGCAGAACTAGAGGCGACTTGATTACAGTTTTCAAATTGCCTAGTGCCTAATTTGCATCTGGTATGCCCTCATTTTTCTTGTCTTCCAAAACAGAGAATTTACGAGGGCACTCCAAAAGTGTTCACAAGCCAAGAACAAATTACTTGTCAGCTGACTATCGAGTTTCCCATCGAATCATCAACGAGTGGAACTCATTACCTCAGAACGTGGTTGAGGCTCCATCTGTCGACCCTTTCAAAAGAAAGTTGGATCAACTGAGGGGCCACCATTGCCAGGACTAACACAGGCCATCGGGCCTCCTGTCCTTTCTAAACTGAAACTGAAAGTGAAACTGATCAGTCACTGTATTGAATTTTGTTCACTAACTGAAAATATAGTATCTTAATTTTGATTGATACGTCAGTATACGATACTTCTATTGAAATATCTCCGGTACAATATAGTAATAATTGATTAATTAATCTTAGTTGAAGTTACCATGCATGAATAAAACGGCATTTTAAAAATGAACGAACACTGTTCATGGACAAACAGAAAACAAACGAATTCATTCTATTTCAAGATTCGGATGAGGTTCAAGTATCCTAAAGTTACTAACTAAATAAATACCCCTTTACATACTTTGATTGTAACTTAAGTAATGTAGCTTTGTGCTGTGTTGTTATTTAATCTAGTACTCTAAATTTAGTCTCACAGAAACCTTTATTATGTAGTGTTGAGGGTATATCAATAACTTAATGAACATGTCAATTACACACCATAAATTTAATGTCTCCATAGACATTCTACATTCGAAAAACAATTGATTTATAAGGACCTACACATTTCCTATATATTTACGATTAATTTTCAGTGTCCGATATCTTTACCGTAGAAGATGATATAACACATTTACTATGTAACTAAATTACGTATTGTTCAAAGCGAACATCTGAAAACTAGTTGATACATTTAAGTGATTAGTATTCCATTAAAATCATGAAGTGATCTAAGGTAGAACTGTGACGAAGGACCACCGGTGAACTCAAGGAAGCTGTAAGAGGCTCAGAAGGAGCCGAAGACGTCCCATCCAATCACCTTTCGGAAGAATGTTCTAGAATTCCAATGTGTAGCTCCCCGATTGGATAATGCTAATAACTCCCTGTATGCGGATTGGAAGACTGTAATGATGATTTCGTTCTCACTAAAAACTATAAATACCTGACAATTTTGTACTATGATTGACACTGTTTGGAATAATATTCCTTTCGTTAGTCTTCTGTCTTCTTATTGCGACTTGGAAGGGTTTTGGTGTTCTAGTGCTCTGTTATACGCGGTAGTATCAAGAAAAATCAACTTTTCAAGATATAACAAGAACATTAATGAAAACTTGAAAGCACTAAAAAAAACCTTTTAGTACTGCTCAGTAGTTAGACATTAACACCGTTGGATGTCGGCTCAATGTTCGCGTGCATGGTCGAAAGTCCTAGGTTGAACTCTCATGTGCGAGATTGTGAGTGAACTCTACTAGGACGAAACAACCATCCAGTTCTTACAGGTTTTCAATAATGTCATAATTTGAATTGTTTCATGATTTCAATGAAATTTTAACTACTTCTAATGAAAATAATTAATATTCATTTATTCCAGACGATAACAGTTATGTAATTCTGAAGGTTCAATAACTGTCTAAATTACTTGTCTTAATGAGATGGATGTACAAATAAATTAAGTAAATAAAATTAAACTGTGATGAAGGGTATTTATTTTGATAAGTAATATTATTAGAACAAGTCTTTGTTTTAGTGCTATGTTAGTTATCATCATATGAGAATATAGCTTACTTTGTTTTTTCTCTACTCAAATTTTCATCTACCCAGTATACACTTGTTTTTGTTCTCTGACTTATAATGTGAGCATAATACATTATTGAACTAATCAGGTGTTATTCTCAACGTGTCTTCTTAATGAGGTTTATATGAATTGAGTTTTAAATTACAACCAGCTGATGAGTCCCAAATAAGACGAAACGCGCTTCCTGGATTCCACAACTAGCCACTATCCATCTTTGCTTAAAAAGCTTGTGACTTGAGGGTATATCGAGGCAATCCGCACGGGGTCCACATATGCTAACATGAGACTGATCAATTGAAGTCCTAAATAACAATGGTAGGATATAAGTAAAACAACACCAAGTGAATTTTTAAAAAAATTGCTCATTTCAATAAATTCTTAACAAATTCTACAGTTGAATTTAAATTACAGAATATCAAGTGATATGGATCAGTATTACTAGAAATGAACTTCTGGTGAACGTTTTGCAGTATGACACAGTAAATTTGTATTTAAAACCGTAAACAGTGATATTCTAACCGATTCAATGTAAACGAACTGTAGTTAATTTAATTTCGGCCGTATTTCACAAATTAATTTTAATTGTTGAGATCACAAGTCATTTGAAACTAGATCACTATGGAAGACCTGGAAGCACCGAAAGGCTGTTTCGTGCTATTGTGGGACTCATCAGTAGTGCCCATCCACGGTTCCAACTCGCGAGATTCCAACCCTAGACCTATCAGTTTCGCGCACGAACGCCTAACCTCTAGACCACTGAGCTGGCCGGCATGCAACGGTATTAATATATAACTTCAACTAATTCACGAAATTGAGTGACACATTCGCCATTGTCTTCAGTGAGTTACTATCTCACAACAGACCCGGTTGAACTTCACTGGTCGCTGCTTCTAGCTAGTACTCCAGGAAATACCTACTGAAGCCAGTCACTAATGAGCATATGTTGATTGGTATCAGAAGGGGTTTTTTGGATATTATAGTAATTTTAATGGTTGAGATCATGAGTCAATTGAAGCTAGATCACCATGGAAAACCTGGAAGCACTAGACTGGCCGTTTTATCCTGTTGTGGGACTCCTCAGTATCACGCATCCACGATCCTGCCTCTCGAGATTCTAACCCAGGACTTATTTTGTTTAGTCAATAAAATCTGAAGGTGAGATTATAATTTATGAAAGAACCGATCAGGTATTAGATAACAAGTCATTATGGATTTTGGCGTGAAATTCAAACATCCATTTGCATTATTTGAGTTTTGACATTATAGCTATTGTGAGTTCGTGATGAAAACCTTAAATATCTAATTCCTAAACATAACCACCAACTGAAACTTCATAATTCTAATCGCCCACAATGTTTCACAACACTCATTTGTTTGTAGTTATTAGGTGAACACTCTCAATGTCACTTTGGCGTTGTTGAAAGGTCGTTCATAAATTATAGTCTCATCACACTATATTTTATACATGCACTGCATTAGATTCATTGAAGCTGGCTATTTGATTCTAATGATTGATTTATACTTTGGGGAGCTGATAAAAAATTTCTGAAATGAATACTTCTTGTTTACTCAATATTAAAATAAGCTGAGAAATGTTCAACACCTCGCGATTGGTTTAATGGAAACAATCATTATTATAACCAATTGTACCAGTGATTGTTTTACTGTGCTTGTTTGTTTAACTGTACTAAAGATATCCAATATTCTTCCGTTGACTTTGACCTTGTACGCTCACACGTTCGCCTATTGATTCCACTTGTATTTCCTTTGGCACGATCTTGGTATACATTCGATACCACGAGATCTCCAACGAATAAATCTGGTTAAAATCTCCTTTCGCCTTCTGATTTTCTGGTACGCGCTCGTCTTGTAGTGGTGATCATAGTCAAACGCGACTCGACACCATACCACAAACTTAAAATGCCTGTGAAACATATTTAAAATTTATCTATGAATTTTAACTGAATTTACAATTTATGTTATGGGTTATGACGTAGTATTTGTCATACATATTCTTGGTAATATGTACATAACATAATTTAATACTGGTATAGGTTGTTGATAATTTGTAGTTGACTTTATAGACTGACTTTATTTAGGCTAACGTCATCAAAGTGTTATAAAAATAGAAAGCAATGACGAATTGATTGAACAACATCATAGAATTGACAAGAAGGTTTGTATTTTACAAACTTATATGACCAGACAGATTACATGTTATTGTGATCCTAGATGGAAAATAAGAAATATAACATAATGTTAATAATAAGAAGGTCTATCATGAATGAGTTTGTTATGAGTTTGGACTAAGTTATTGCTCATATAATCTAGTCGTGATTAGATCAGTATCATAAAATAGGCATGATTTATCCATACATTTATTCAATGTTGACAACACAGATACCCATACAACTTGATCCTGTCCTCCTCTAGCACATTGGTTAGTTTGAGATTTAGGAAATGTAAATTATTCAATAACTTGGACTGGCAGATCATAATATCTGAGATAACGGTTAGAATTTATGGTTTAATACAAAGATTTCCGAATTATGTTTAAACGATTCAGTTTAGTAAAATGAAACACAATCTAAAAGAGTATGTGAGCTTAGAAATTAACACTTACCAAGAACTTAGTTTACCTGAAAAACAAGGAGCATTGGATGGATACTTTATATTATAAAGGATTTAAAATGTACACTTCAGGTATCTTATTAGGTTTAATACTTGTAATAACATTATTGTTCAAAATTGACTGAGATTACAATTATGAACTACTAGATTCCAAATAAATGGACTAAGGCTATCGACTTACGCAAAGACATTTAGGTACTGGATCTAATCTCACTTCTATCCACGTCTTTAAAGTGAATAAATTACACAAAATCTCCGTTAGACTACATTATTTAATGATAGTGAATAGATAATGAGTAATAAAAACACACATCATTAATCCGGCATTAATTTCTCATCAGTAAATGTAAAATTATTGGCCGAATCAAGAAAATAGTTTATTCTGAACGGATTATCACTAATTACTAACAAAAATCTTACCTTCTTAGTTACGCTTGTTATTCCCAATGGAGCATAGGCCACCAAACAGCATTCTCCAAACCACTCTGTCCTCAGCCTTCCTTTCTAGTTCTATTCAATTGTTCATTCTTCTCATGTCTGTCTCCATTTCACGGCATAATATGTTCTTTCGTCTCCGTCTCCTTTCACCTTAAGGATTCCATGTAAGGGTTTGCCTTGTGATGCATTTCGGCGCTTTCCTCAATGTGTGTCCCATCCACTTCCAGCATTTCTTCCTCATTTCTTTCTCCACTGGAATCTGGATTGTTCTCTTCCACACTAGGTCGTCAGTGTTTAATTTTGTCTAGCCAACAGATGCGTAGACAACTGTTAATAAACACTTATATCTTCTGGATTATGGATTACGTAGTTCTCCAAGTTTGTGCCCCATATAGTAGAACTGTGTTGACATTTGTATTGAAAATTCTGACTTTGGTGTTGGTTGACAGACAGTTTATTTTATTTTCAGATGTTCTTCAATTGTAAATACGCTGCTGTTGATTTGCCTATCCACGCCTTCACATTTGCATCAGTTCCACCGTGTTTATCAATGATCTAGAGTAAATTCAGATTCAATGAATAAATAGCGTAAGATTTTGAAATTCTCATATTGCCAAACTCTGAATATTGAACCTCTTTTGATGAGATTAATTGAATAGTCTATCAATGAGTTGCATAGTTCTTAATCTTTTGTTAATTATTACACTTTTTTCCTCGATGTCATCGAGTAATATCCGCTACATGTAAAAAACACAACAATCCTATTGAAACGTCGGCGTTTTTTTGTAACAATGTCGGTAATCATTTTTCGCATGGTAATGATCCGTTTTTAATGGTAAGAACATCTTTGTTATACATTTGTATTCTTGCTTTTTTCAGTGATCAAAGCTTACTTGACATATTAGTTTCTCAGCATAAAATTAAATTGTAACCGAAGTATCATGTGAAGTTGAGCAAAAAGAAACATAAAGTATCTTATAGAATTGTCATTGTCCCGAATTAAATCTCTTCAATAATATGTAACTTCATACTTAAGGTACTCACATGTTAAGTTGAATATGATTTTAATCATGTACAATTGTTAACTTCATTAAATTCATAAGCAATGTGTGATCATTATTTCATTATGTATTGTATATTTACATTATGTAGTAAATGGTTGCTTACTCTCACCCTTTCTCTTTCTCCTGATGATCGACTCGATCATGAAGACGTCAACGTCTGAAGGGAAGCACGGGATACAATGGACATCTAAGATGCAGTTGGATGATCTAGACTTCGCAGATGATCTGGCCCTTCTATCCCAAACGCAACAACAAATGCAGAAGAAGACGAACAGTGTGGCAGCAGCCTTAGCAGCAGTAGGTCTCAATATACACAAAGGGAAAAGCAAGGATCTCCGATACAACACAGAATGCACCAATCCAATCACAATTGACGGAGAAGATTTGGAAGATGTAAAACCCTTTATGTATTTGGGCAGCATCATTAATGAACAGGGTGGATCTGATGCAGATGTGAATGTGCGGATCGGCAAAGCAAGAGTAGCATCTCTATAATTGAAGAACGTATGGAAACCAAAACAACTATCTGTCAAACAACACCAAAGTCAGAATTTTCAATACAAATGTCAACACAGTTCTACTGTATGGTGCTGAAACCTGGAGAATTACGAAATCCATCATCCAGAAGATACAACTGTTTATTAACAATTGTCTACGCAAAATACTTCAGATCCGTTGGCCGGACACCATTAGCAACAACGTACTGTGGGAGAGAACAAACCAGATTCCAGCGGATAAAGAAATGAGGAAGAAGTGCTGGAAGTGGATAGGACACACATTGAGGAATGCACCGAACTGCGTCACAAGACAAGCCCTCACATGGAATCGTCAACGTCAGGGGAGAAGAGGAAGACCAACGAACACATTATGCCGAGAAATGGAGACTTAAATAAGAAGAATGGACGAAAACTGAATAGAACTAGAAAGGGGGGCTGAGGACAGAGTGTGTTGGAGAATGCTGGTCAGCGGCCTATGCTCCATAAGAAGTAACAGGCGTAAGTAAGTAAGTAAGTAAGTAAGTAAGTAAGTAAGTAAGTAAGTAAGTAAGTAAGTAAGTAAGTAAGTAAGTAAGTAAGTAAGTAAGTAAGTAAGTAAGTAAGTAAGTAAGTAAGTAAGTAAGTAAGTAAGTAAGTAAATGGTTAATTTGGATAACACTCAAGTAGATCAAGTATTCGTATGACTAATAAAGTTTCTATGATTTAATCAGTATTATTAACAATGAATTCATTTACACGATTATTTAGGTTAGATTCTTAGACTTTCAGTTAGAGCGTAAAGAGCCTAGAGAAGTGGTCTCAAGTATTTCTCATTAGTTATACCCATCACTAATATGATAACATCAGAAAGACATATGACCACAATATACCACTTTTTACCGAATTTAATATTTATATGAATAAGATAAGCAAAGATCGATGCTGGTTAGCAGTGGAATGAGATAGTTTTGATATGTAGCTGAGTGATGATCATCTGCTTTATTGTTTACAATTTAGAAACAGTAAACAGATAAATAATCACTTGAAAGATACCTTCCAACAAAAGACTGAACACAATTACTACCATATTCTTAGTTTAATTCATGAGTCGATGTAGGCTAAACCACCATTGAAAATCCGGAAACACTGAACGGTCATTTTGTACTAGTACGAAACTCCTCACCAGTGCGCATCCGCGATCCAGCTCAAGGGACTCGAATCTAGGACCTTCGGTTTCACGCGCAAATATTTGACCTCTAGACCACTGAACTGACATTCAATAATGTTAATATCTAACTTCAGTCGATCTTGCGCAACCGTTCACATCCATTATCTAAGATGGGTAACTATCTCCATCCTAAAAGATTGAACTCCACTAGTCACGAAAATCTCAACTGCTTGTTACATAGATTCTATAATCCATAGACAAAATATTTGACATGAAATAATATGAATTTTCAGAAGGAAATTGATTCATCAAAGATGAAAATTCAAGTACCGATTCAACTCAATGATGCATCAATTCTCATTTCATTATTATTCTATAAAAGTATATACATAGATCATAACTAGGCATGTAAGAAACCCATTTTACAAACAAGAGTTTATTCAAACAAAAACAAATAGTGAAAATTACTTCTACTCTGTCAATTAGTTAAGTGAAAACATCTCAAATGTTCTTACAATGAATGATTGTAATTCAACAGCAGTACTGTGTTGTGTGCTACTGATCTCGATAGATATAAGTTGTATGTATCATTAATCGAAAGTGAAATGCCTTGCAACAGAATGTTATGAAGATCAAAGAAAAGAGAATGAGAACAGTAAATAATTATTACAGATTATCAGAATGGGTTTTGTGGAGAATTTTAGAAATTTCACAGGTTGAAATCATGAATCAGTTGAAGCTAGACCACCATTGAAAACCTGGAAGCACTGGACGGCCGTTTCGTCCTGGTATGGGACTCCTCAGCAGTGCGCATCCACGATCCCGCACCACGCGGGGCTCGAACCCAGGACCTACTGGCTTCGCGCGCGAGCACTTAACCACTAGACCACTGAGCTGGTATCCAACGGTGTTAATGTCTAACTTCAACCAATCCACGAAGTTGCGCCACCGTACACCATTGTCTTCAGTGAGTTCGAGCCCCGCGTGGTGCGGGATCGTGGATGCGCACTGCTCAGGAGTCCCATACTAGGACGAAACGGCCGTCCAGTGCTTCCAGGTTTTCAATGGTGGTCTAGCTTCAACTGACTCATGATTTCAACCTGTGAAATTTCTAAAACTCTCCACAAAACCCATTCTGATAATAATCAACTGCTCATTAGTGACTGACTTCAAGAAAAACTCCTGGAGTAATAGTGAGAAGCCGTTACCAGTGGAGTTCAACCGGTCTGTTGTGAGATAACAACTCAATGAAGACAATGGTGTACGGTGGCGCAACTTCGTGGATTGGTTGAAGTTAGACATTAACACCGTTGGATGCCAGCTCAGTGGTCTAGTGGTTAAGTGATCGCGCGCGAAGCCAGTAGGTCCTGGGTTCGAGCCCCGCGTGGTGCGGGATCGTGGATGCGCACTGCTGAGGAGTCCCATACCAGGACGAAACGGCCGTCCAGTGCTTCCAGGTTTTCAATGGTGGTCTAGCTTCAACTGACTCATGATTTCAACCTGTGAAATTATTACAGAAACAAAGGAACAGTGGTCTGAGACAATTGATTGATATTTTCAAAGGGAACTGTCAAGTTTGAAACAATCGATTGACATTATGCAAATAAAGTATTTACTGTATGGTTCTCAGATTTTACTAAGATGTTCTATCAATTTGTATTCATGTACAATTCTATTGTTCCCACTTGTGTTCTCGTTCACTACAGTACAAATAGAATAAACTAACCAAGTAATGATCATTCAAAAAACATTAATCTAGAGTACACTTGGGTGGTTCAATGTGTTTCAAAATAAATATATAAATTTTAAATCTAACTATTAAGTAAACTAAATTAAAACAATTAGTCGTCGCCATGATAATATAGTCCTGTTATTTTAACGTTTGACACTTCATTCGTTTTGCTTATTTGAATCTTCCCATTGATATTTAGAACTGGAATAGATCAGTCTCTTATTGGCATATCTGCAGCCTATGCAGATTGCCTCGATATTGTCTTAAGTTACAAGTATTATAAGCAGAGATGGATGTGTGTTAGCAATGGAATCCAGGACGCGCGTTTCGTCTTATTTTGGACTTGTCAGTAAATGTACCTGGATTCTACAGTTGATGTTCATTGTGGGACTCAAACCCAATATGGTTTGTTTCAAATACCATCAAGTTATACACCTAGATACTTGGTTCAGATAGCCATCAGCTTGAGAAGTTCGGTGAATATTAATTCATTTCTATTGGTAGTTTAAATCATCCCATTGATGTTTAAAATCATAACTGATTATCCTCTTTTGTGTTATTTACATCATCTCATAATGTATTTTATAACTCAAAACAAAAATAACCCTACTGGCATTCGCTCACGATGTTAATTTCAGTTATCTATAAACTAGGTGCCTTGATTATAGGTGGCTTAAAAACAATTTGTTTTCATTCATTGTCTAGTTACTAACATTTTTAACTTCATCCCCTTCTTTATGTAACTTCATTATTTAATTACTAATCAATATTAACTGTTATGTTATGTTATATATATAAGTTGTTTCCTTTCCTTGTTTCCAATGTTGTTCCGAATTAAACTCTATTCGTTCATATTACTAAGGCAAATTTGGACTGTTTATAGCTGATAAGAAGCCTTGAAATCCAAAGAATCCATTCTATTCTACAAGTCTTGTTCTTGTCGCTATATCAAGGGACTCGGATATATGTGTCATTAGAAAATTATTTCTAATTTTTTTTTAATTAAGACGAAATAGTTATTATAGTTAGTCATGACTTGTTTTCTTTGTGAAGTTACATTGATGATAACAATGATATGGAAAATAATAGAACATTTATTGAAAATATATGATCAGTTAAATTGTTTTCATTATTTCCTGGAGTTCTAGTGAGAAGCAGTGATCAGTGGAGTTCAAACAGGTCTGTTGTGAGATATTAACTCACTCATGACAATGGTGGACGGTGGCGCAATTTCGTGGATAGGTTGAATTTAGATATTAGCGCCGTTAGATGCCGGCTCAGTGTTCTAGTGGTTAAGCGCTCGCGCGCGAGACTGATAGGTCCAGTGTTGGAATCTCGCGAGTCGAGATCGTGGATGCGCACTGCTGATGAGTCCCACAATAGGACGAAACAGCCTTTCAGTGCTTCCAGGTTTTTCATGATGGTCTGGGTAATGTTCTGAGATACGTTTGGAAAGTGATCGCTTTGTGCGGCCAATGTAACCCACCCCACATTAGCGAATAAGTTTATAGATGCACAGAGATGTGGTCCAAAGCAGAAGTTTATCCTTAGCACATCCATGATTGGTGGGAGAGTTTGAGAAGGCCATATGGAGCTTAGCTAAATGGGTTTGATTTAAAAATTTTGAAATCTGTTTATTTAAGAGTTCAACTGTTGTATTTCTTTTAAATTCGATAATCATAAAAAGAGTTTTCTTCTGAACTGTTGGTGCTTCTTCAGGATTTTGTCTAGGTGTTGAGTTCCTATTCACGAATCTAGGTGGATAACTATTTCTGATGAGTGCCTGTCAAAGTTGAAGTAGTTCGTCATCTGTTGTGTCATCAAGACACATTTTCCTAATCATTGAGCATAAAGAATGAATTAAGTCCATTTTTCTACTCAATGGGACACAGCTATGGATATTCATATACCGTCCATTCCATTTCTGTATATAGATCCCTGTAAAGAACCATCTGACGTTCTTTTCAACCGAACATCAAGAAAATGAAATTCCTCATTCGCCTCTGCCTCCAAATTAAATTGAAGTGAATGATGACAATTACTGAAACGATTCAAAATTTCATTGAGTTTCATATCTTCTTTACAAATAATGAAAGTATTATACATATATCTCTTATATAAATGATATCTCTCAATTATTGATCGAAGTACCATATTCTCCACATTCGCCATGAAATAATCAGCCAAGAGAGGATTGAATTCTTATTCAATGAGACAATGGATTATTCTAATTATCTGAACGATTGATGTTTAAAATAGAAAGTGATAATTGAGTGATTAGAGCACACGTTGTAATCACTAATGCATATTAAAATATATTAAAGCTATAACTGTAAAAATTATTGTAAATAATTAATAAATAAGTATTAGCATCTCTGTGCTAATGTGGTATGTCAACTCGAACTGATATACGTACGTACGAAGTTCTACGTTGTTACAGACTGACTAACCGACTGAAATTAGTAAATAACTGAAAACTGTGGAAAAACTATAAAAGAATGATAGAAAGACTTCAATTTCATAATTCTAATTTTGATGGTAGTACATGCCTATGGTTAGTATGGTCAGTCTAAAAAGTTTGTTTATATGTTTAAAAAGTAGTTGAACTGTCAACGTTACAAGTCCCAATCCAGTCTATTGAACTATTAAAGAGTGCTACATTAGAACGAAACGCTTGTCCAACGCTTTCAAGTTTTCAATAGTGGTCTAACATTGATCAGTTCATGATTTCAATCAAACTTAACAATCTGTACAACTATCAGAATGGGTTTTGTGGAGAGTTTTAGAAATTTCATAGGTTGAAATCATGAGTCAGTTGACGCTAGACTGCCATTGAAAACCTGGAAACACTGGACGGCCGTTTCGTCCTAGTATGGGACTCCTCAGCGGTGCGCATCCACGACCCCGCACCCAGCGGGATTCGAACTCAGGATCTACTGGCTTCGCGCGCGAGCACTTAACCATTTGATCACTGAGCCGGCATCCAATGGTGTTAATGTCTAATTTCAACCAATCCACGAAGTTGTGCCACCGTACACCATTGTCTTCATTGAGTTGTTATCTCACAACAGACCGGTTGAACTCCACTGGTAACGGCTTCTCACTAGAACTTCAGGAGTATCTCCTGAAGTCAGTCACTAATGAGCAGTTGATTATTATCAGAATGGGTTTTGTGGAGAGTTTTAGAAATTTCACAGGTTGAAATCATGAGTCAGTTGAAGCTAGACCACCATTGAAAACCTGGAAGCACTGGACGGCCGTTTCGTCCTAGTATGGGACTCCTGAGCAGTGCGCATCCACGATCCCGCACCACGCGAGATTTGAAGCCAGGACCTATCAGTCTCATGCCAGGCGCTTAACAAACTAGACGAAACGGCCGTCCAGTGCTTCTAGGTTCTCCATGGTGGTCTAGTTTCAATTGACTCATGATTTCAATCAAAAACTTAACAATCCCTAAACTGATAATTTCCTTTTTTTTAATACAATAATCTACTTTTAACTTATAAATCAATAGTACTTATAGTTAGCTAACACTAATCTTATTATCAGTATAGGGGTTGTGGAGATTGTTAAGTTTTTGATTGAGATCATGAATCAATTGATGTTAGACCACCGTTGGAAACCTGGAAGCACTGTACGGTTTCTAACGATGGTCTATTATTAATCTTTATTCAGACAAACTCATACATCTTATGAAATTATACATTAATTACTCATATTTATCATGACCTCTTAATGAAGATAAACTAATACATTGATAAAACTAACAATAGATCAAGTATATACAGGATATGATTAGATAAATTTCTACACATATACATTACATAGATACATAGCAACAAACAATACAATAGATCGATAACAGTCAATGTCACCTATGAGTTAATATGTTCATAAGAATTCATCTTGGATCAAATATACTCAAATGCATTGTTTTAATTAGTCTTTTTATTTAATTAATATTATCACATGACATGTAAATCATCTGATAGTAACAAGTATCATATTGTTCATTAATCAACAATGAATTCAATAAATGTTAGAAATGGTAATTATCTTACTAAATATACTACTAACAGTAGACTTTTCAAGAAAGAATTATGACTTACTGAGGAATTGTTAATGTTGTTTGATTCTTTTTTTTCTTCTTAATACTGAAAAGTGATTAAATTCACTTGGTATTGCTTTACTTAAATCTTCCCGATTGATATTTAAGACTACAATTGATCAGTCTCTTATTGCTATATATATATATATATATATTATAATCAGAAGGGATTTGACTCATGATTTCATTCTGTGAAATTTCAAAAAATCTCCACAAATCCCTTCTGATAATAATCATCTCCTCACTAGTGACTGACTTCAAAAAGTATTCCTGGAGTTGTAGTGAGAAGCCGTTACCAGTGTAGTTCAACCAGGTCTGTTGTGCGATAGGAACTCACTGAAGACAATTATGTACGGTGGCGCAACTTCGTGGATTGGTTGAAATTAGACATTAACACCATTGGATGCCGGCTCAGTGATCAAATGGTTCAGTGCTCACGCGCGAAGCCAGTAGGTCCTGAGTTCGAATCCCGCTGGGTGCGGGATCATGGATGCGCACTGCTGAGAAGTCCCGTGCTAGAACGAAATGGCCGTCCAGTGCTTCCAGGTTCTCCATGGCGGTCTGGCTTCAATTAACTCATGATTTCATTCTGTAAAATATATATATATATATACCAGAGTGAATATCAACTTTGAGATGCAAGTACATTCAGTTGACGAGTCTCAAATAAGACGAAACGTGCTTCCTAGATTACACTGTTAACCACTATCTATTTTTGGTTGGAAAATGATTAGTTGAAAGTATTCCATACTTAAGATACATAATTTTGCCTACTGAAGATAATAAATATGACAATTGAAAATATCGAGTTTAGGGAAAGAGTTCAGTTCATTAAACTTTTCATGTGTATAGTGAAATCTGATTCAAATTACTGTCTAAGAAAATCCTATTGATTTGACAAGTTAAATTGATGAACTAAAATTGTATTTATTTCATAAATATTATCAGTATGAGGATTTGTGGAGATTGTATTAATTTTAATAGTTGAATTCATGTATCAATGTAAGCTAGATCACCATTGAAAATCTGGAAGCACTGAACGGCTGTTTCGTCCTAGTATTAATGTCTTACTACAATCGATCCATAATTTTGTGCAACTCTTCATCCATTATCTAAGATAGATAACTATCTTCATCCTACAAGATTGGACTCCACTAGTCACGATAATCCCAACTGCTTGATACATACACATTAATATAATATATTTGACGCAGTGATTTCATTGCAATATCCTCTCGTTTCGCCAAAGGAAAGACGAGAGGGAAGGCATAATGACTATACTGGCCTTTCCGCTCATATTTTGGATTAGACTATAATTTATGGACGACCGTTGAGCGACTCCAAAGTGACCTTGAGAACATCCACCAACCTATTAGGCTTTAAACAGGGTTATAAATTACTATGAGAAGTCAGAATCGGGATTCAGAATCAGAAGTTAGGGTTTTCACTACGAACTGATGTTAGCTATAGTGTCAAAATGATTTTTAGCTGAATGTATAAATGAATTTCACGCCAAAATCCAAGAAGTTATCTTAAATCTGATTGATTTGTCCGAAAGTTTTAGTCTCTTCAAATTTTTTGCTAATTGTTTTTGTGATATGTTGTAATTTTCTATGGAAGCACGCGAGTACATCACATAGTTAAGATACATAATTAGTTAGTTAAAATGAATTTGGCACGGCGAGCATGAACCACCGCAAGAACGACTGCTTTAAAGGGGGGACGAGTGTGGTGTGTGCTACTTATATTGACATAAGTAGTATGTGATGTTAGTCGCGAACATGATGTCTGGCAGCAAAGAGACAAGATGATCGAATAGTAAAGAATGGAAACAGAATGCAATTTGTATGAAAATGCAAGAACAACTTAGTCTGAGTCGTTGTGAGACAGTTGATGGACATTTTGCAAATTACATATTTACTATTCGATTTTTAGATTTTATTAACAAGTCCTGTAATGTTGTGTTAAATGAATTCGGCTGTCCTCACCTGTGTTCACTTTCACTACAAAATGATCAAAATCCTACCATATCAATTTCTAGTTTAGATAATAGTATTATTAAAATGTTCTGCATATGTAGATCATTTATTGTGATTGGTTGATTCCATTACTAAATGCAAGTGCTCCCAGTGCGCTTATTGAGTTACCCCCACACTTTTTCTCATGTATTTTTCTCTTTCAGATACTCCCATAAACAACTTTCCTTCCTCTACCGGACCAGATACTAATCTATTAAGACGAATATTACACTGTAAAATGGAAATTTACAGCAATATTTGGATAGTTAGGCTATCATACGTTTGAGCAAATCGTCAACATATCATAATATTTTAATTGAGAGATTCTCGTGAAATATTTTGAGAAAAATTAGAACTTTTCATTTATTAACATTAATTTATTTAACTCTAGTATTTTGTTTACTGCACCTGTTAGTCTTTGTGGAGATCATAGACCCTAGCCAGCATTCTCTATCCATCACTGTTCTGGACAATCCTTTCCAGATTTTTCCAGTTGCTATTCATCCCAAGTACTTCTGATTATCGGCTCTGACCCTCATCTTCATTTGTTTGTTTGCTTCTGTGTATTCAACTTGTGCCTTGTCATTCTCTGCTCTTGTTCGGCTGTTGTTAATTGCTCTCTTCTTGTTCTTCCTTTCTTTGATCTTGTCCAGAGTTTCTATAGAGATTCACTCCTTATGATGGTGTTTCTTTAGGCTCAGAACCTCTTGACACGTTGAAGTTAATGCTTCCTTGATGCCTTTCCAGTTATCCTCCATAGTAGTTTCTTCTTCCTTCAGTAGATTTTGTAAGGCTTGGAACCTGTTGTTGAGAGATATCTTGAATTCGTTGAGTTTGTTAGTATCCCGAAGGAAAGCTGTATTGAACCTTGTAGTGATGTTTGTCCACTTGTCCAGTTATTCTTTACCTTCAGTTTTAAATTGGCCACAACTAGGTGGTGGTCTGAAGCTATGTCAGCACCTCTCCTGGTTCTCACATCTTCCATTGTCCTTCGGAATTTTTTGTTGATGCAAATATGATCTACCTGGTTCTCTGTAGTGTGATCCGGTGAGATCCATGTAGCTTTGTGTATACGTTTGTGTGGAAATATTGTGCCTCCTATGACCAATTTGTTGAATGCACACAGATTTGCGAATCTCTCCCGATTTTCGTTTCTCTCTCCCAGTCAATCCATATCGTCCCATGATATCTTCATATCCGGTGTTGTCTATTCCGACTTTGGCATTTAGATCACCCATCAGAATGGTGAGTTCCTTTCTTGGGCATTTCTCTATGATTGACTGCAGCCGCTCGTAGAATTGATCTTTAATGTCGTCGTTGCTATCATTGGTGGTTGCATAACATTGGATAATATTCATTTTGATTCCCTCCTTCCTTGTTTTGAATGATGCTTTGATGATTCTGGATCCGTGAGATTTCCATCCTACAAGCGCATTTCGTGCTACTTTGGACAGCATTAGAGCGACTCCCTGAGTGTGTGGAACATTTTCCTCTTCGTGACCGGAGTATAACAGCATCTCTCCCGTATTTAGCCTTCGTTGTCCAACTTGGGTCCAATGGGTTTCGCTTATTTCCAGTACTTCCAAGTTGTATCTCCTCATTTCCGTTGCTGTTTGTCTGGTATTCCCGGTCTTCCACATTGTCCGGACGTTCCAGTATCTATAAAAATTTTTGCTCTGGTTGTTAGAAGGGACATTGGCCTCGTGACTTTCGAAGGAACTCGACTTTCACCATGAGGTGTCATAATTCTTCTGAATGAATATCTTTTAACTCAAAGGGGAGAGTTTAAATGATTTTTCTGGTTAGTGGTTCCGGTAAGATTGTTACCTACGGGATGAAGTTGCTGACCCTATGTTCAACCGTCCTACTCTATTCGCGATTGAGACCGACAGCAACCCTACTGTATGACAGTAATGATAATAATAATAATAAAAATAATTTTAGATTTATAACTTTAGAGTTTAATGGAGAAGTTATACAAAACAATCGTCCACACTAATAATCTATTCTTAAGAATTCTGTTTTGTTCTCTGGCACATTAAATATTTCTGATTAATTACTTACTTATGCCTGTTACTCCCGATGGTGCATAGGCGACTCACCAGCATTCTCCATCCAACACTATCCTGAGAAATCCTTTTCAGCTCTTTCCAGTTTTTATTCATCCTTTTCATATCCGCTTCTATTTCCCGACATAATATGTTGTTTGATCTTCCTCCTTTCCGTTTCCACTCACAATTCCAAGTTAGGGCTTTCCTCGTGATGCAGTTTGATGATTTCCACAATGTATGACCTATCCACATCCAACGTCTTATCCTTACTTACTTACTTACTTACTTACTTACGCCTGTTACTCACAATGGAGCATAGGCCGCTGACCAGCATTCTCCAACCCACTTTATCCTGGGCCTTCTTTTCTAGTTCCATCCAATTCTTGTTCATTTTTCTGATGTCTATTTCCATTTCTCGGCGTAATGTACTCTTTGGTCTTCCTCTTTTCCTTTGACCTTCAGGATTCCATGTGAGGGCTTGTCTTGTGACACAGTTGGGTGCTTTCCTCAATGTGTGTCCTATCCACTTCCAGCGCTTCTTCCTGATTTCTTCCTCCACTGGGATCTGGTTTGTTCTCTCCCACAGTATGTTGTTGCTAATAGTGTCCGGCCAATGGATCTGAATTATTTTGCGTAGACAACTGTTAATAAACACCTGTATTTTCTGGATGATGGCTTTTGTAGTTCTCCAGGTTTCTGCCACATACAGTAGAACTGTGTTAACATTTGTATTGAAAATCCTGACTTTGCTGTTGGTTGACAGTTGCTTTGAGCTCCAGATGTTCCTCAGTTGTAAATATACTGCTCTTGCTTTTCCGATCCGCGCCTTCACATCTGCATCAGATCCACCCTGTTCATCAATGATGCTGCCCAAATACGTAAAGGTTTTGACATCTTCCAAATCTTCTCCGTCAATTGGATTGGATTGGTGCATTCTGTGTTGTTTCGGAGAATCCTGCTTTTCCCTTTGTGTATATTGAGACCTACTGCTGCTAAGGCTGCTGCCACACTGTTCGTCTTCTCCTGCATTTGTTGTTGCGTTTGGGATAGAAGGACCAGATCATCTGCGAAGTCTAGATCATCCAACTGCATCTTAGATGTCCATTGTATCCCGCGCTTTCCTTCGGACGTTGACGTTTTCATGATCCAGTCGATCACCAGGAGAAAGAGAAAGGGTGAGAGTAAGCAACCTTGCCTAACACCGGTCTTCACTTTGAACGACTTTGTCAACTGTCCTCCATGCACGATTTTGCAGTGTAATCCATCATATGAGTTCTGTATGATATTGACTATCTTCTGAGGCACGCCGTAGTGTCGAAGAAGTTTACATAGTGTTGTTCTGTCCACGCTATCAAATGCCTTTTCGTAGTCAATGAAGTTGATGTAGAGTGATGAATTCCATTCAATTGATTGTTCCACAATTATCCGTAGAGTTGCGATTTGGTCTGTACACGATCTATCCTTACGGAATCCTGCCTGTTGGTCACGAAGTTGGGCGTCTACGCAGTCCTTCGTCCTGTTTAACAATACCCTGTTGAAGACTTTTCCCGGTATTGAGAGAAGAGTGATGCCCCTGTAGTTATCACACTTGCTGAGATCCCCTTTCTTTGGTATTTTGATCAGTAGTCCTTCTTTCCAGTCTGTTGGTACTTGTTCCTCATCCCAAATCTTATTGAAGAGAATGTGGAGTATCCGTGCAGTTGCCGCTACGTCTGCTTTTAGTGCCTCTGCTGGGATGTTGTCCGGTCCTGCTGCTTTGCCACTCTTGATTTGTCTGATGGCCATACTGATTTCTTCAATTGTTGGTCGGCCAACATTGATTGGGAGGTCCGTGGGTGCTGCTTCGATGTTGGGTGGGTTCAGTGGAGCTGGTCGATTCAACAGTTCTTTGAAGTGTTCTACCCACCTGTTTTGTTGCTCTTCAATGTTGGTGATTACCTTGCCTTCCTTGCTTTTCACTGGTCGTTCTGCTTTGTGGCGATTTCCAGAGAGTTTCTTTGTCGTGTCATACAATTGTCTCATGTTTCCTTCTCTTGCAGCCTTTTCCGCCGTCGTCGCTAAATCTTCCACATATTTACGTTTGTCGGTTCTGATGCTCCTCTTCACTTGTTTGTTTATTTCCGTGTATTCAGCTTGTGCCTTGGCTTTTTCTGCTCTTCTTCGACTGGTATTGATCACTGCCTTCTTGTTCCTCCTTTCTAGAATCTTATCCAGTGTACCAACAGTGATCCATTCCTTGTGGTGGTGCTTCTTGTGACCCAGGACCTCATGACATGTTGAAGTGATTGCCTCTTTGATCCCCTTCCAGTTGCTCTCCACAGTAGTTCCTTCTCCATTGAGTAGATCATGAAAGGTCTGGAACTTGTTGCTGAGGTCTATCTTGAATTTGTTGAGTTTGTTAGTATCCTGGAGAAAGGCCGTATTGAACTTTTGTGATACTGTCTGCCCCGTTGTCCAGTGCTTCTTGAGTTTCAATTTCATCTTGGCGACCAGTAAGTGATGATTTGATGCTATATCAGCTCCTCTCTTGGTTCTCACGTCCTCTATAGTCCTCCTGAACGTTTTGTTGATGCAAATATGGTCGATTTGGTTTTGTGTAGAGTGATCCGGTGAAGTACATGTGGTTTTGTGTATGCGTTTATGTGGGAATATGGTGCCGCCTATGACCAGTTTATTGAAGGCACATAGGTTTGCAAATCTCTCACCATTTTCGTTCCTTTCTCCCAGTCCGTGTCGTCCCTTGATGTCTTCATATCCAGTGTTGTCCGTTCCAACCTTGGCGTTGAAATCTCCCATCAGAATGGTCAGGTCCTTTGTTGGGCACTTCTCGACTATTGACTGCAGCCTATTGTAGAATTGATCTTTAGCGTCTTCATTGTAGTCGTTGGTAGGCGCATAGCATTGGATGATGTTCATTGAAATGCCCTCTTTCTTTGTTTTAAACGAGGCTTTGATGATCCTTGGTCCATGAGATTCCCATCCTATAAGCGCATTTTGCGCTTGTTTGGACAGCATCAATGCAACTCCTTGTGTATGTGGTGCATTTTCTTCTTCATGGCCGGAGTATAACAGGAGCTCTCCTGTAGTTAGTCGTTGTTGTCCAACTTGTGCCCAATGTGTTTCACTGATCCCAAGTACCTCTAGGTTGTATCTTCGCATTTCTGCAGCAATCTGGAAGGCTCTTCCGGTATCTCACATTGTACGAACATTCCATGTACCTAAATAAATGGTCGCTCTGGTTGTCAGAAAGGGCATCGGCGTCGTAACTTCCGAAGGGTTTCGGCTTTCGTCATGAGACGTCATAATTCTTCTAAATGAAGATCTTCTGACTCCCAGGGCAGAGTTTAAAAGGTTTGAATAATTTTTTCTGGTTAGCGTTTTTTTAGCGAGTTAGTTTTCTACGGGATGGGGACGCTAACCCCATGCCCAACCCTCCTCCTTTATCCGGGCTTGGGACCGGCAGTAGCCCCCGGAGGGACTCCAGGCAGAGTTACGTCTTATCCTAGTTTCCTCTTAATACAACAGCTGGTATGTTCTCTCCCACAGATGGCTGTTGCTGATGGTATCCGGTCAATAGATGTTGAGTATCTTGCGTAGACAACTATTTATAAATATTTGCACCTTCTTGATGATGGTTGTAATAGTCCTCCAAGTTTCAGCTCCGTACAGTAGGACAGTCTTGACGTTCTTATTGAAGATTCTCACTTTGATATTGGTTGACAGTTGTTTTGAGTTCAATATGTTCATCAATTGTAGGAATGCGGCGCTTGCTTTGCCAATCCTCTCCTTTACGTCTGCATCTGATCCTCTATGTTCATCGATGATGCTTCCCAGGTACATGAAGGATTCTACATCTTCTAGAGTTTCACCATCAAGTGTGATCGGATTGAAATATTTCTCCTATTTTTAAAATATCATTTGTAAAATTTGTAATTTCATTGTATTTCACCATAATTATTATTGTAAATGTATAGAATGTAATTGAATAGCTGTTACGTTTCTAACAACTCACTAAATCACAGTTAATGGTTACGTTTTTGTCGTTTAGACTTCAGTTACACCTAGTATTAAGTTTCTGAGATTTTTAAAAAAAATATAATTACAATGATTGCCTTTATTGGCATGAAATGTTATAGATGGAATACTTTTTCTAATTAGTCTTTGTAAAACCTTATGGAACAAACATTGGCCCCTGTTTAGTTTTATTATCTCATTGTAGTTATGCCAAAATGTTTCAAATTACTAGAGATTTTTATTCTAAAGACCAAATATACAAATATACATTTATGTATATGTCAGTTGTTAGTAAAAAAAAAGAAATCAGAAATTTGTAGATTAGTGACCTTTGTTGATGTTATAATTTAAGGGATTATCGGTATAGGGGTTGTGGAGATTATTAAGTTTTTGATTGAGGTAGATGGTCGCGCAATTTCGTGGATTAATTGATTTTAGACACTAACACCATTGGATACCGGCTCAGTGGTTCAGTAGGTTATACGTTAGCGGGCGAGTTTGAAGGCCCTGTGTTGCAATCCAGCGAGCGGGATCGTGGATGCGCACTACTGAAGAGTCCCACAATAGGATGAAACGGCCATTCAGTACTTTCAGGTTTCCAACGGTGGTCTAACATCAATCGGTTCATGATCTCAATCAAAAAGATCTAAGGGATGTTTGATTGAATGAACGTGGTTTACTTATCATAACGTATACATAGAAAGTTTGTCGATGTACGAAATGTAATCATACGATCTAGTCGATAGATGGTTGGTTACAAAATAGACTATTCATGTAAGCTAACAATGAATTAAGATTAGAAAACAAGACAGCTTTTTGGTAGTACAAGTTTTCTTACATAGAACTTTATCGTCAGAAGAATAACATGCAATTGGTTTCCTTCATGAACTCAAAGAAAGCAATCACGACAATGTTTGTTTAAAACAATTTATTTGTAAAGAGATATTTGTGGAGATTGAGGGGATTTCATAGGTTAAACAACGAACTGATCTTAGCTAAACCACCTGAGTTCGATGCCCGAATTCAGGGCAGTGGATTTGTACTGTCAAGCAGCCCCAAATGATATTTGAAAAATAGGAGAAATATTTCAATCCGATCACACTTGATGGTGAAACTCTAGAAGATGTAGAATCCTTCATGTACCTGGGAAGCATCATCGATGAACATAGAGGATCAGATGCAGACGTAAAGGAGAGGATTGGCAAAGCAAGCGCCGCATTCCTACAATTGATGAACATATTGAACTCAAAACAACTGTCAACCAATATCAAAGTGAGAATCTTCAATAAGAACGTCAAGACTGTCCTACTGTACGGAGCTGAAACTTGGAGGACTATTACAACCATCATCAAGAAGGTGCAAATATTTATAAATAGTTGTCTACGCAAGATACTCAACATCTATTGACCGGATACCATCAGCAACAGCCATCTGTGGGAGAGAACATACCAGCTGTTGTAATAAGAGGAAACTAGGATAATATGTTGGATGTGGATAGGTCATACATTGTGGAAATCATCAAACTGCATCACGAGGAAAGCCCTAACTTGGAATTGTGAATGGAAACGGAAAAGAGGAAGGTGAAACAACACATTATTTCGGGAAATAGAAGCGGATATGAAAAGGATGAATAAAAACTGGAAAGATCTGAAAAGGATTTCTCAGGACAGGGTTGGATGGAGATTGGTGGTGGGTGGCCTATGCTCTTCCACGAGGAATAACAGTCGTAAGTAAGTAATTAGTGTAGGTGGATGACTTTGATATTTCAAGTAGGTATTATACATGTGACACCCTCATTTTTCTAATGTCAATTCTTTATTCGATTTTAAATTGTCTTTAAATCTAAGGCGTTTTTGGATCTTTTTTGCTAATGTCTGTGACTAATGCATTAGTAAATCTTCTACAATGGGTATAATTGAATGCACATGAGTTGTTTTATGATATTTATGCTGTATCTCTGATCAATAGTTGCTTCATTATAATATATATTCATACAATCGCTCGATGAGAAATGGATCTGTCTTCTAAAATCTATTCAGTCATGATTTCATTGATTGTACTCTGAACAAAATGACCAGTACATATTTTTTTTTACCATTCTCTATAGTAATTTCATGTATCGACTGAGTTTTCGTAACGCTTGAGATGTGGAACATATGTATGTTGGTGTATAAGGGAAAGTTAACTCGTTGGATTATGTATGATATATAATACATTTTAAACAACTAGAGTTATTAATAATTACAAACATGCTTTTGAGTATAGCTTCAGAGGAATAATTTCATTACTAATGAAGTTAAAATGTGAAATGTTTATTGAATTTCAGACACTTTTCCAAATGATTAAAGAAAACTCTAGTAGTTGAAAATCCCAAATTCATGTGTCAATCGACTAATCATCATAAAAAGAAACTGTCACCCTTCCTGATTAACCACTTTTCATTCAACTAAACTGAGAAATTAGTAAATAGTATGTTAGTGATACTGGAAACTTTATTTAAAGGTTATATTTTTGATCTTTCATACTATGGATTAAAACATTCCTCAGGCTTGTCCAGTTTATGACATTACAATACGTAAAATGTTTAATAATAGATTGACAATCATATGTAGTAATGAAAATAATGTACATTTATATCAGAACAAACATTTCATCAAAGCTTTATAATCTTTCAGATGATACTTACTAGTTCAGTTAATGAATGTATTAGATGTTGACCGAAGAAATCATATTCAGTGAAATGTTCGTTTACTTAAAGAATATTTAGAAAAATATTAGTAAACTTATGTACTGATGACCTTCAGAGACTCTTAAATGATTACGAATTGTAAATTCAATTTTCAGCTAATCAGAAGGTAGCTGATATGGATAAATAATATATTGTATAAAATTTCGAAATAGTCTGCGAATTCACGATACGATTTGCGAATGAAAATTGGGTTAGTATCAAAAATGAGATTAGTCTCACTCAATTGCCCGCTACCTCAAATCTGATTGACTCATTAGCACTATTAAAAAGAAATTTATAATTGGCATATTACATCATCAGAACAACGTGATCAGAATATTCTATTGACCAATTAATAAATATCTCAATTTCAGTTGACTTATACTAGTCGAAGTCAAACCAGATCCTAGCGGAGGAAGAAATCAGGAAGAAGCGTTGGAAGTGAATAGGACACACATTGAGGAAAGCACCGAACTGCGTCACAAGACAAGCCCTCACATGGAATTCTCAAGGCCAAAGGAAAAGAGGAAGACCAAAGAACACATTACGCCGGGAAATGGTGATAGACATGAGAAAAATGAACAAGAATTGGATGGAACTAGAAAAGAAGGCCCAGGACAGAGTGGGTTGGAGAATGCTGGTCAGCGGCCTATGCTCCATTGTGAGTAACAGGCGTAAGTAAGTAAGTAATACTAGTCGAAGTGATTAGTTGTGAAGAGATAAAATACAAATGAAACGAATAAAATAGTACTAAAAACACCATAGACGAATATTCGTCAATATTAGAACGAATAGTTTGACAAAAATTGGTTGCCATGTCTATTTTAAAATAATCTCAGCGATTGAAATTTTTTTAAATAATTCCAATGTTGCGTCCAGTTAGCCTGTTTAGACTTCTTCAGGGTAATAATCGAAATCATCAAAGAAATATGGAGCGTTCAATAATCAAATCAGTTTAAATCAGATACTCTATTATTCCAATCATATTTGGATGTTGACTTTAGTAAATAGAATGGTCATCATGTGAAAATAAATAAATGAATGAATTGTGTATGTATGTATGTATGTATGTATGTATGTGTACGGTTGAGTTATCACCAGTTGATATTAGGTGTTAATATGTTTTCATGTATGAAGGAAAAAATAAAAGTGCAAGTTGAAGGTTGAAAAAAATTGTTTCTGAGTCATCAATGTGTATGTAAAAATGAGAATCATCAAATACATAATTGTATTGCTAAAATAACCCACATTAATTTCAGTTAGAATAATGATGCATATGAAATAAACAAGTTGGATAGTACTTGTTAAAGTAGTAGTTGCTAGTTGAATATCATCCTTTCTGTATAGGCTGTTCTTGTTCTCCCATATATACAGCGCTTCTGTTGTCAATCTTTCTTTATGTGTTAAAACCTTTCTGAAATATTTTGAACCCTTCGAAAATGATATTGTGCTCTGTTTATAACTCGTGTAACGTTATTGCCGACATATTCTCAATTTTCTTCAGATCAACCACGGATTTGGGGACATTTTTCAAACATTCTTTGTGTTCCTTCAACCTCACATTCAACTGTCTGGAAGTTTCTCCCACATACACTGCATTACAATCATAACAGTTGATCTCATAGACAACATTCTGTTGTTCTCCCTTTGGGAACCTATCCCTAACTTCTAATAATGCTGATTTTATAGTGCGACAAGCCCGAAAATACACTCTTATATAGTGTTTGCTTAGAATCCTCTTGATTTCTTCCGATATTTCATTACGGTATGGGATAACCACAGTAGACATCCAATATTTCAGTATACTCTTTAGTTTAGTTTTTCTTTCATTTCTAATAATCTTCTTTTAAAACTCTTTGGGGATCATTGTTATACCTAAACGTAGACAAAACTTCATTCAATTCAACCTATCGGTCATCCCTATCTTTAACGAGATTAATACATCTATTCATTAAATTTTTTTTACAACTGTGACTTACATGAACTGAACTATAATCTAAATGATCTGTCAGAATGTGTTGATTTCTGCCTAGAATTTTCCCAACTCCCATTTCTTATTAAACAAGTACAGATGTATATATATATATATAGAGAGAGAGAGTCTGAAGTCCTACTTTATAAGTGAACTATTGATATTAAATGTTTATAGAAAGTTGTTTCGCTTTTAGCACATTCACTACATTTTATTTTGAGATGATGGAGAAGATTTGTAGCTCAGGTGAATGATCTTGATGGAGTTTTTTTCTCTGAGCTGAATGGTTTTATCAAACGTGACTGTTGTGGATATAAATTGTATCTTCATTACTAAAGTAATTGTTTCCTTTGTCTAGTTTTTTTTAAAATAAATTTATAGTTGGACGACTAATACCAAACCAACAAGCAGTTTCGATAAAGAAAAAGCACGGGATTGATTTATCAATAGATTAACAGAAATAATAAATCTATCCCATCAATTTCTTCCATTCATTCGTTGTTCACAGGCGTGGGATGACGCATACAGTCAGAATCTATAATATTTCCCAATATATGAATATTGTGTAGGCGTTATACTTTATAAATCAACCAATCATAATAAAGATGATGAAATCATGAAATTTCAATGGTCGATTTCCCTTGGTAATTATAACAATAACAATAATATGATAACGATGATGATAATCTAACAATACACAGTACAAAGGAATAGAATAAATTCATTAGTAAATGTTTATAGGATAGGTGGTAGACTGTTGTGTTCTTTTTGGTTGCAAAAATGAAGCTTAAATATCCCAACTATTAAACAATACTTAACTGGATGCATACTGCTGAGAAGTCCCACAATAGAATGTAACGGCCGTCCAGTGCTTTCAGATTTTCCATGGTGATCTAGCTTCAATTAACTCATGATCTCAACCATTGAAATTAATATAATATCCACAATACACCTTCTGATACCAATCAATATATGCTCACTGGTGATTGGCTTCAAGATGTATATCCTGGAGTTCTAGTGAGAAGCAGTGACCATTGGAGTTCAATCGATTCTGTTGTGAAATAGTAACTCACTTATGACAATGGTGGATGTGTCGCTCAATTTTGTGAATTAGTTGAAGTTATATATTAACACCGTTGGATGCCGGTCAGCTTAGTGGTCTAGAGGTTAGGTGTTCTCTCGCGAAACTGATAGGTCCTGGGTTCGAATCTCGCGGGGGGGGATCGTGGATGTGTGCTGCTGAGAAGTCCCATACTAAGATGAGATGGCCGTCCAGTGCTTTCAGGTTTTCCATGGTGATCTAGCTTCAATTGACTCATGATCTCAACTACTGAAAATACTTAACAAATTTAAAGGGTTTTTGTTACTATCTCAATTCCTTACTTCCATCTGTTGCCCTTCGTGGGAGCATAGGCCACTGACTAGAATTTTGCAGCTAACTCTGTCCTGTATTCTCCTTAAACTTTGTTTCTAAGTGATATTCATTCTTTGATATCTGTCTCCGATTCTTGACATAATATGTGTTTGGGTCTTCTGCTTTCTCTTTTAAATTCAGGATTCAAAGTTAGGACTTGCTTCGTAACGTAGTTTGATGATTTCCGCAACGTATTTCCTATCCGATTACACTATCCTTTCCTAATCTTCTCTTCAGCTGGAAGTTGGTTTGTTGTGTGTCACAATAAGTTATTGGTACTGAGAGTAGTATCTCTATTAACTGATCACAATATGAGGGTTGAAAATTTCATACCACATTCTCAGTAAGGTCAGACGGATTAATTTTCTGTTGAAACCATTCAGGGATGCCCTTTAGGTTTTTTACTTTACAAATCTGGATATACGTGATACATGTCCAACCATTCCTAGAAGTAGGTTGATAAAACATTATTGGATATGATAGATGATTGGTGGAAATTGACTAGAGCGTAATTCCACACTTTAGATAGTGATATTCGGCGAACTGTGTCTAAATTTTTCAAACAATTTTAGTTTCTCGTAAATTGTGTATGTAACAAGTTAGCTATCGCCTGTAATCCAAGTTCAGACCTTATCCCGAGTAGTCTTTATCTATGTGGAAACAGGTTAATCAAGAGTACGAATTATTTCAATAAGTGGGTAAATTACAACTTGATTGGTAGATTTGATCAACTCAGTGATGTAATAAAGCAAGATCAATAGTAAAGGAGGACCATACATAAGCGATATTGTCTAAAGAGATGAATAAGATAATTTTAAAACTTAATGTTTATTATTTGTTTAACTGCAATTTATTTAACAACTTTAGGTATGTATGCTTAATTTAAGTCCAGACTTTATGATTCGGCTATTGATACTACCTAGTCGCTTAAATCGGAACTAAGAAAAGCAAGATTTGAACTTGAAACCAATTACTTAGATTTTGAGCCTCCTTGATAATGACTCATGCATTCACGCAAAAAACTTCGAATTTATAAGGAAGTAAATAATAACTACATCTAAATAACTGGGACTAATTGCAAGCCATTTCGGTAAAAAGGTATCCAATCATAGATAACGATAAATTTATTTATTGATCTATTTTAACACAAGATATTGGTACAAGGAAGCATCAAATACATATGAGCCATAAAGATCTCATTTGATATGTGTGAAGGTTGTCATACTGCTCGGGTGCCCAAACCGGGCCACTCCACGAGCCTTCGACCTGAAGGTCTGACCAACAAGGCAGTGGAGCAACCTCAAGAGATGCAGTCCCATGATAGCCGGTGACCAACGATTAGTTCATACGCCATTTGTTCCCTCATAATACTGGAGCCCATATGCACCATTGGTTTGGAATCCGGTTAAAGCGCTGGAAATTCGCTTTTCGTCCTCTCAATTTCGAAAACAACACCCCCGCCAGGAGAAGGCAGTGAGTAGGACTTCCCTGGTAGTGGCTGTATACGTATGGCCATGTAAGGACATTTCGAGAGGGAGAGCGGACTCTCCCTATCCTCGGCCGTACGAGGACATTCGGGGGCATCAACTAGGAAACATCGATCAATTATGAACTAGTTATTAAAATCATGTTATTTATCCTTTCTTATCAGTTGTTTAAAATGAATTCTATGATTTGATAGTAACAAAACTAATCAATAGTTCCAATGCTAATCTATTCGTAATACACCACCACCTACATTCAATTTTAGCGGTAATAAATGTCATATTTCAAATATATTTCCATTTCCAAAGATATTTTTTTCTGTAATAAATATAAATGGGGTAAAAAGGGTAGTGACTAAAAATAAATTTTTGTTTAAACATGCATAGAAGTTCCTAACTGAGTGACCTTGAACCTGGATCATTCTAAAGTACAATTTATATATATAAAGCAACAACCGCCCCCCCCCCATTGAACATTGTTCATTCATGTATTCTCATTAGTTGGTTGATTGTTTAATTGAGTGAGAAGATGACGTTTGATATTTATTCACAATTGTGTGTGTGTGGGTGTGTGACCTTATTTAACCTATTCAATGAATATGAACTTACATTACAATGTACAATGTACATTTTATGGGCTTCTATCTATAATTTGTAATTGGACCATAATAAATCTGGATCATTTTCGTTGTATTCTTACTTACATGTAAAATTGGATCACGTGAACTAATATAAATCATCATATATAGAACATGGTAAAACTACTCATAAGACATAGTAGATACTGTGAATAATCTTATGATAAATTGACCGAGACCTGAAATTCAATAATTCACTCTATATATTATATGATATTATGATCTAATCATGAAAAACCATCATTGAATTAATCATGTAGCACTATTATCAATGTGAATAAATAAAATGAGTTGAAAAGTGTGCAGATTCTATGGTTAAAGTAGTCAGTGTTGAAATTATTGATTAATAATGAAGTACTCATTAAATATTATGATTTAATTATTGATTGATAAATGATTAATTACTGTAATTGGTGAAAGTTAAATTGGTTGATTAAATTTGATTCTGATGTTCGAATCTGTAACAACTGCCTAGTACATAATTGTAATTAGTTTATTTAGTGTTATTGTCATCATATATAAAAATCATCAGTTGTTTGCGCGCGAAGCCAGTAGGTCCTGGGTTCGAATCCCGCGGGGGGAGGGTCCGTGGATGCGCACTGATGAGGAGTCCCATAGTAGGACGAAACGGCCGTCCAGTGCTCCCAGGTTTTCCATGGTGGTCTAGCTTCAATTGACTCATGATTTCAACCTGTGAAATTTCCTAAATTCTCCACAAAACTCATTCTGCTAATTGTTAGTTAAAAGAGGATAATATTAGAAAACTTAACTGGTCATTTGATGTATTAGAACTATGCTAATTGGTTCTTGAAATGTAAACAATTAAAATCATCTGATCTGTCGTGAATATGTGACAGAAGTTTGTAGACTTTGTTTAGAAATAACACATTCCCGATTTTTCATGTGTAATTTTGAACGATACTGTTTGTATGGGGGCTCTTTGTTCTACCCTATCGCCTTGACCGTAGTTGATCAATAGAATTTCGAGCGTACATTTTGAGAGGCAATCGGTGTAATCACTAAGGTACTGTGCTCAGAAAAATAACTATTCATGGATGGAAAGAATTGATATGAAATTAACATGTGATCAGGGTTCTGTATATCTTTATATTTGTTAGTAGAACGTCCGAGTAACTACAATTAAACTGATGCTTTGACTAATCAGAACCTTCTCTAAGCATGATATCTTTGATTATTATAAGCTTCATTAGTATGTATACAGGTTCGAAAAGCGACGCAAATCATCATGAAGCTGTTGATCTATGTTAATTGCCACAAAACCAGATCATATAGACATTCATCGTACTCACTCACAATCATTTCACATACACATACAAATATTTTACCAATACTATCACTAACAATAGTTCTAGACATTGAAACAACATTTGATGTCATAAACAACTCATCATATGATAAACATACAGATTGATAAAATGTAAAATCTTATGACCCAATAATCAGATTTTAGTATTTCTAACACAAATATTCAATGAATTTCTTCTTCAACTTATCTTGTTTACATTTGTTTATGTGAAAAAAGGTAAATGAGAATGAATTTTACCCAGAGTAAATGATTGTTTAGATTTCACTTCCCTTACGCCTGTTACTCCTCGTGGAGGAGCACAAGTCACCCACCGGCAATCGCCATCCAATCCTGTCCTGGGCAATCCTTTCCAGTTCTTTCCACTTCTTATTCATCCTTTTCATATTTGATTCAATTTCCCGACATAATGTGTTGTTTGGCTTTCCTCTTTTCCGTTTCCCTTCACGATTCCAAGTTAGGACTCACCTCATGATGCAGTTTGATGATTTGCATTAGTGTATATCCTATCCATTTGTATCGTCTTTTCGTAATTTTCTCTTCATCTGGAATCTGATTTGTTTTCTCCCACAGATGTCTATTGCTGATAGTATTAGTCTGATTGTTTCAAATTATTATTGAATTTCTATTTACTGATACTTCAACTGATTGAACATATCAAATCTGAAAATGTGGAAATAAACAAACTGAATTAAAAGTACAAGTTTGATTGAAATGAAATTTATGTAAGAGAAGTATGTAAGTATTAGGAAATGTTAAGATATTCAAGTATGAGATAGAAACGGAAATAGAAGTAAGTAGTAAGCTACTATTTTTAAGTCTACTGATCATTAGAATTATTTTGGAAAATTCTGTAACTTATTTATATGTAAACCCAACTTCTGATGATCAAAATGTCAACTATGAAAGAACTAACCAAGTAATTGAAAATGATTTACTACAAAATTTGTTTTCAGATTAAGATTTCAAATTTGTGTAGTAAAGATAGAAGGCCTACGGCCTATGTTGTTCCTTTTCTTGTATGCATTTATAAGTGTCTAGTCTTCTCTTAAATGAGTCAATTGAAGGTGCGAACATCACTGCTTCGGGTAACAGGTTCCAAGAATTAATGAACTCGTGTGAAAACCTGTACGCCATGGGTATTTTTCTCGTTCTTGGCTTTTCTATTCGCTAGCTATGTCCTCTGAGATGTCCCGATCTAGTGGGAAGAAAAAGAGAGAATAAGTTAGGTCCAAAATCATTTCTTAGTGTTCTATACATTAAAATGTGATCACTTCTTAGTCTGCGATAGGACAGAGTAGAGAGGTCCAGCTTTTCAAGCCGCTCTTTCTATGGTGAACCCCAGAGTTCTAGAATTGCACGGGTATCCTCCCTCTGTACTTTTCCCGGGATATCCGGAACACCTTTCAAACAGGGGCTTGCAGCCTTAACGCAGTTCTCAAGCTTAGTTCTCACTAAGGTTGTGTATACTGTAGTGAACATGGTAGTATCTAACATGGTGAATCTCCGTCTTAAAGCATATAGGTTTCTAAACGCCTTAGCTGCAACTTCCCAGAAGTGGGCCGTGATTTTAAGATCATTACTCACTGTCACCCCAAGATCCTTGTGAGACCGGACCATGAGTACGGGCACTTCCCCTATGCTGTACCTAATAACCTTTGTATCCCCAAAGTGCATGTAGACACACTTTGCCACGTTGATAGGCATCAACCACTTCAGTATACCTCACAAAAAGAACAAATGAAAATTAATACTTGATGAATCTATTTCCAAAAACTAAAAAATAATTGATCACGAGGTTTCACCAAGAATTGTTTATAATTACTAAATCAACAAGCAACATATCTTACTCTACATGAAAAAGACACATCAAAGAACATAACCGAGATTATTAAGACATTCAGGAATAGTTGTAACTCACAATATCCTTCCTGTCAATATTATGTAACACAATAATAAAAGAAGATAAACTAAATATTATCTCACTGATTGAAATCATGAGTCAATTGAAGCTAGACCACCATGGAAAACCTGGAGGCACTGGACGACCGTTTCATCCTAATATGGGACTCCTCAGCAGTGCGCACCCACGATTTCGTACCCCGCGGGATTAACGCCGTTAGATGCCGGCTAGCTCAACGGTCTGGTTGGTTAAGCGTCTGGCGCGAGACTGATAGGTCCTGTTTTCGAATCTCGCGGGGTGCAGGATCGTGGATGCGCACTGAGGAGGAGTCCCATACTAAGATGAAACGGCCATCTAGTGCTTCCAGGTTTTTCATGGTGGTTTAGCTTCAATTGACTCATAATTTCAATCAGTGAAATTTCTAAAATCTCCACAAAACTCCTTCTGATAAATATTATCTGACAGATGAGTTTCAGAAACTTAGAGAAATGGTAATCAATGTACTTATGTACCGATAAATGAAAATAAACAAACTGTATCATCAACCAAAATGTGATTACTTATAACAAGATTAAGAGAGAGAGGTCATTTGAAAATGAGTATACAAATTACAGCAGTACATTTATAGACAATAATTAATCAATGTCTAAATCAATAAAATGAGCTTTTATTATCTTTCTGAACAACATCATCAGTATAGACTGCCTTTCAGAAAATCAAAAATGTAATATTGATTTGAAACAATCATTTATTCTGGGTAAAATTCATTCTCATTTACCTTTTTTCACATAAATAAATGTAAACAAGATAAGTTGAAGAAGAAATTCATTGAATATTTGTGTTAGAAATACTAAAATCTGATTATTGGGTCATAAGATTTTACATTTTATCAATCTGTATGTTTATCATATGATGAGTTGTTTATGACATCAAATGTTGTTTCAATGTCTAGAACTATTGTTAGTAATAGTATTGGTAAAATATTTGTGTATGTGTATGTGTGTGTATGTGAAATGATTGTGAGTGAGTACGATGAATGTCTATATGATCTGGTTTTGTGGCAATTAAAGTAGCAACATCCGACCTAAGGTCTCCATGAGGCGCTATTAGATAGTAGGGGCAACATTGCTACCCAACTTAGGCGGTCTACAGAAATAGGATTAATCACCCACTCCGTTGTATCTCTGACTAACTCAGGTTTCAACACGGGGCTCACTTAACTGTAATGGGTTACCTGATGTGTTTGTTTATGTATAAGAATCGCAGAAGTCCTCAGATCTATTTAGTTCATGTATCTAGTTATATGCAAATGGTATGCATGTGGATGAAAGTCTGTGTGTCACCCAGTTTATATGTAGACTATATTTATCCAGAGTAAGTAAAACTTCGAAATTCATTTAATTACTCTTCTTGGTGGGACATCCTCACACGCTACGACCTGCGGGTCCACGGTTCCCCACCAAAACATGTCCACGATGTGAGTTTGTATGCCTTGAAAACGCGGAATCTATTCCAGAATGGTCTAAGCCTCCACCAGCATATGACTTTACCAATCAGTCTGGCTGGAACACTACACCACCATCAACACAGATCAACAACTTTATAACAGGTTTTTGTGTGTGATAACCATACATTTAATTGACTTGTATGATATTTTCACAATAAAGCCACTTTGAGAGTCAACTATCTGAGCCCAATGTAGAAATTAATCCATTGGTTTTCGTCTTATTTCGCAGTGATTGTCTAAGACATTTTTGCATATGGATGTATTGATCATTAACGTAAATGATCTATGTCGAATGATTGAGGGCCTTCTCGAGTTAGACGGGAATAGTGTGACGAACCAGCTAACTTCGAAGTCACACTTCGCGATCAGCACCTAACGTGGATTATCCTATCGCTGTATCAAGGTACTATGGCTGCTTTGAAGACTATAACACAAAGAGCGTTATTGCGGAAATATATTAGTGAGAATGGGTACCGAGAACATATTGTGACGAACACCACATGGGCCAGTTCGTGGCGTACGATTATCTAATGTGTGTTGGCTGTCCTTGACCTTGGCGGGGTTGATGAATTGTCGGACATTCAGTGACCCAAACGCCGGGTGATTTGACTAGGGTTCAGTGACATTTTTCTGGCCCTACAAATGTGAATAATGTGTACAAGATTTCGCAATATAATTCACGCAACAAAATACCTACGATTTACAATGATCTTATTGATTTTTGTGGGTGAACGTTTTGTCGTCTAACAATACAATGTATGACACTTTACATATTAATGCATAATAGTTTTCTTAGTAATGATCATCCAACTAACAATACACCATCTTGTCTTTTTTTTTTTAGTGTAGTGAACAAGAACACAAGTGGGGATAATCGGATGTATTGGAGAACATAATTACAGAGCATGTCAATAAAATCTGAGAACCATATAGTAAATCGTTAATTTGCGAAATATCAATTTACCATATCAAACTTGACTGTTCCTGTTGTAAACATCAATCCATTGTCTCAGATTTCATTGTTCATGCGTTTTCATACCAATTGCGTTCCGTTCCCGTTGTTCCCTTATTATTATTATTATTATTATTATTATTATTATTATTATTATTATTATTATTAGCTTTATTCAATATTATATTTTTGGTACAATATAGAATTCTCAGCACAAAGTATTTCAACAAGTTTCCGTTTCTTACTTCTTGGTCGGTCCTGGCGATAAATATTGAGTGATCGCCAGTTAGATGTTAGCAGTCCAGTAAATGAACATCTGAATAATGTATATTCTTTTCGTTGTATATTGCCAACAACCACATTGTCTCTTATTGAGCTTTTTGTAACTTTGACAAAGAAAGGTTGTACACTTTTCAGAAATACACCAGGATAGCTTATGCGATTAATAGACATAATGATATATTAAAACAAACAAAATAGATAACTTGTTGAAATGTCTAGATGGCAGGAACAGGTAACCCATATGCTCAAGCAGTCAGCCTTAACTGAAATACATTCTATGCTTGACCATCGTTATATACTACTTGTGTGGATATAAGTAACCCATACCACACTAGTATCATGAAGAAACTAAAAATTTAGTTTTTAAGACCTTGTATATTGATAAAGAATGTTAATTAGATTAGATAAAGACGGATGGTTTCGAAAGAAAATAAAAGGTTACTTAAAATAATGATAAAATAAAATGTTATTTATATGAAATGTAATTAGGAAGAACAATTCAGTAAAGCTAGAAAAGTAGGAGGAAAACATAATGTTCGAAGAACAGTTTGAATAGATTTCATTTATGTACACAGTTATTGCTTCTGTCTTAATATAATCTAGAAAGGAAATTGGATGCTCATTAGCTATGGTAAACGATGGCTCTTTCATGAGACGTTTTTTCTTGTTTAGTTCATCTCTAATCACCGTTATATTTATAAGTATGTCAATATTTGTAATAATTATAGGCAAAGATGGATAGTGGCTAGCAGTGGAATCCAGGACGCGCGTTTCGTCCTGTTTGGGACTCGTCAGCTGGATGTACCTGCATCTCAGAGTTGATGTTCACTCTGGGACTCGAACTCAGTACCGTTCGCTTCAAACGCCATCGCGTTATTCACTTAGCTACTGAGTCCTGATAGCCATTTGCTTGTGCAATGGGTTGAAGTTTAATTCACTTGATATTGTTTTACTTGAATCTTCTCATTGATGTTTTGGACTGCTAGCCACTATCCATCTTTGCTTATAATGCTTGTAAATTAAGGCAATATCGAGGCATACGCACAGTATGCACATATGCCAATAAGAGACTGATCAATTTCAGTCCAAAAACATCAATGGGAAGATTCAAGTAAAACAATATCAAGTGAATTTGTAATAATGTTGATTTTCAAATACTATAAGTTGTAAGCAGCCGATTAGAATCTAACGAAATAAAATGAAATCCTATTATTGTGCATTAATCATTGTTCTTACTCTCTCTCTCTCTAAGATAATAAAGGGAACTATGTGTATGAAACGTCTAAATTAGTGTTTTACAAACATTCTAATATTTCCTTCCCTGATATTAGTTTGTCATGAAAATCACTTTCACAAAAATAATAATGATGGCTCAAGTTAGGTATTAACGTCATTAAACCTCGGCTCAGTTGTCTAGAGTTTTAAACGTTCGCGTTCAAAACCAAAGGTTCTGTATTCTATTCTCAAACAAGAAGTTATGATTGTGAACTATTAAAGAGTCTCATACTAGAATGGTCTAACATCTATGAAAATAATAAAACTTATCTTATCCTACCCAATATCGCTTAAGTTTTTGATAGAGTTCTATTCTCTGAGATGAATGGTTTGGTCTTGGAGCTTTCATCGTTCTTCTGAAAGACATCATCAGCACAAACTTCAGATAGAAGTGAAGTGTTCGAATTCCTCCATATGTGGTTCACAGCTTGTCCTGTAGACCTCGATGTTGATTGGTCAATTAGCAGTCAAACGCGATGACATTTCCTCACTTATATCAATACACGTGGACACTTATTTAACTGGAAAAATGTGGAAATCTTGGATAGAGGAAATTCCAAAAACACCAAAGAATTTTTAGAAGTTTGACACTCAGGTCAATCAGCAATAAACAAGCACATTGAAATCGACCCGACTTATCAATCAATCAGGAAAATTATGCACAAACATAGGAACAAAAATCAAACCAATACAACCGAAAACAAAGAAGTGAACAATGACCAGTTTAAGGTCAACAAGAACTAATCAATATCGAGGTCTACAGGATAAGCTATGAACGACATAAGGAGAAATTTAAACACTTCACTTCTACTTGAAGTTTGTGCTGATGATGTCGTTCAGACAAACGATGAAGGCTCCATGACCAAACTATCCAGCTCTGAGAATAAATCATCCATTTGAGCTACAAATCTTCACCACTATCCCTTAAGTTTTATTTATATTTATTATAATCTCATATCATAGAGTAAATACTAAACATAGATCAGACAAAATATATCAGGTTCATTATTAGACAAGATTAACTGCTATAATAAATTTTCAACTTGAAAAAAATAGTGAAAGAATTTTCATACAATTTCATAGTTGAAAGGAATTAGTAGTCTGTGTAATACGGGCTAGTCATATACATCAATGTCATCAATTTTACATTGTACAATCCTGGATTATGTAATCATATGCTAATAAAATTTGTATTTATTTTGTTTGTTTGTTTTGTTTTAAAAGTAACATTAGTTTTATATATTTATGATTACTTCTAGTTATCATATTTAAATCTTAGTTAAGATGAATGAAGCTAACGACAACAACAACAACAACAACAACAACAACAACGACAACAACGACAATAACAACAACAACAATAACGACAACAACAACGACAACGACGACAACAATGACAACGACAAAAAAAGGTAAATATATTCAATGAACTTTTTCATATTTGGTATTTATTTAGTAATGAAGAATAATAGGTCATAGATTTGTTTTGTTTTCGAGACTGTTATATAAAATAGATATAAGTGAAAATTAAGATTAGATTTTAGATGAATAAATCTTAAGAAATTCTTAATATATATAGATATATATATAGTTAGGTTAGGTATTATCTGATCATATTAGAATAGTTTGTAATCGGTCAGTGAAAGACAAAACAGGATCCAGTGTGAACGTACATCGATCCAAGTCGTCGTTATATACATATATTTCAATAGTTGAGATCATGAGTCAATGGAAGCATAGACTAATTGAGTTCAACTGAGTCTGCTGTGAGATAATAGTAACTCACTGGACACAACGGTGGATGTGTCGCTCAACTTCGTGATTTAGTTGAAATTACATATTAACACCGTTGGATGCCGGCCAGCTCAGTGATCTAAAAGTTAAGCGTTCGTGCGCGAAACTGATAAGTCTTACGTTGAAATCTAGCGAGGCGGGATCGTAGATGTGCACTGCTGAGGAGCCCACAATAGGATGAAACAGTCGGTCCAGTGATTCCAGATTTTTCATGGTGGTCTAGCTTCAATTGACTCATGATCTGAGCTTTTGAAATTACTAATAATATTCATAAAAACCCGATTTGATAAATATAAATCAGCATAGCGAAATATTAAATCAAAACGATGAGAAATAAGGTATAATAATATAGATAATCTTTATCGAACTAGACGGTTATAAGTTTTATAAAAAAATATAGAACGATAGTAAATTAAAGGTTGAAAGGAAGTGAAATAATGAATATAAATGTGAAATCACTGTTGATTTGTACATGTACTAGAAAACATATACAATAATTTGTTAGATTTATTTCATTAATCGCAACCATGAAATATCACTTATCGACGTTCAGTAGTCAGACACCTCATTTACTTACTATTTATCATTCTATCAACTTACATTTAAGTCAGAATTGTGTTTATGTAGACAATGACTAGGATTAAGTAATCTATGTCTTAGTCATTTCAGTCAATAATGGTCGAGTCATTGAATTCACAATTTGTTTAGCAAAATTACTCATCTCATTATTCTAATACATAATACCCATGTTACAAAGTTAAACACTTTCAACTGACGGGTTTTCTTTCCCATAGTATGTTTTTTAACCTTAAGGGAATGTGGAGCAAACGGCTTCGATATTGATACTCATTCTCTATAAGAGACGAATGAACCATTCATTGAATAAAACGGCTAGATATACTATATGATTTATCCTACTGTATGATTTCTGAGGAGGAGAAACTCCCACAAAGTTGTGTAACGTCAGAATTTTCGCCTTCTATTTACTGTACATATATTATTATGTTTCAATCATTATAGCTGTGACCATAATTTTGTTGACATTAAATTCTTGATTTCGGTTAGAGGTCAAGTTAAAAGCACAATAACTTGATTATTATTTATTGATAACTGTAATCTTGAGGGAAAATAGTTTTTTTGTTAGATGTATGTGACTTTTGTAACTCTATTGATTAGTTGAGATAATGGTGGCTAGCGGTGGAATCCAAGACGCGAGTTTCATCCTACCGGGGACTTGTCGGCTGGATGTACCTGCACTACAGAATTGATGTTCACTATGAGATTCAATTATATCCAGCTGAAAAGTCCCACATAAGATGAAACATGCATCCTGAATTCCACTGCTACCCACCATCATCTCATATTAAAATGGTTATGTCTGAAGATAATCTCAAGGCAAACCATACAGTTCTAAACATCAATAGCAAGATTCAAACAACCAATATAAAAATGAATTTATTATCAGTTTAGGGGTTGTAGAGATTGTTAAGTCTTTGATTGAAATCATGAGTCAATTGAAGCTAGAACACCATGGAAAACCTGGAAGCACTGGATGGCCGTCTTATCTTAGTATGGGACTCCTCAGCAGTGAGCATTCATGATCCTGCACCCCGCGAGATTCGAACCCAGGACATATCAGTCTTGCGCAAGGCACTTAAGCAACCAGACCACTGAGCCGGCATCCAATGTTATTAATGTTAATGTTTAATATTCGTAAACTCAAAATGAATGTAATATTTAAAAACTTCTAAATATATATATATATATATATATATATATATAGAAAGTTCTATTAAAATAACATTTCAATAATGTAAAAATCATTCATTTTATGGGAATGTCAACATAGTTTAATGAAAAGAGTTATTGATAGAAGCAGACAGGAATCATTGTTCATTGTAAAACGAAAGAAAGAAAGAAATGTAGCCTTATTCTAATACCGTTTACTTGAGTGTATTTTGCTTCACAATAACAGTTATTTATTCATTCTTCCTTTTTTTTAAAGTGAATTATACATTTCATGCCAACACAAAATATGCATACTACTTTACTGTTATCTATTTGTAATGAATAATAAGAAGAAAGAATGATAAATATTTAAAATCAATAATTTTGTGTATTAAAGTTTACCGAATAATAGATATTTTGAATAGTTACTATTTCATTGACTATGTACATCTTATTTAAATGAATGATTTTCAGAGATTTTATTCAATGTCCTGGCCGCCGAAAGCCCTGGTACGGCCGAGGGTGAGAAGAGTCCGCTCTCCTTCTTGAAATGCTCTCACATGGCAACGCGTATATAGCCACTAACAGGGAAGTTCACTCATTACATTCTCGCGGCATTATCGTTGTTTACGAATGTCCGGCGCTTTAATCGGGTAGGTAGATATGGAGGATTCACCTAAGGAATTTGGAAATCCCTGATTCCAAACCAATGGTGCACATGGGCTTCAGGGTTCTGAAGGAACAAATGGAGCAAATCGTTGGTCACCGGCTATCATGGGAATGCATCTCCTGACGTTTACCACCACCTTGTGGATCAGACGTTTAGGTAGAAGGCTCCAAGCCTGACCCCTACGGAAAATCAACTGCTCCAGTTTGAGCACCCGAGCAGTATCCCTGGTCTCACACAAATCAAATGATTTATATGGCGTATATCTTATTTGGTGCCTCCTTGTACCAATATTTTTATGTTTAAATAAATAAAATAAAATTTAAAGAAAAGTTACATTTGAGCTAGAGAAAAATTAATAATTAGAACATAGGAAATAATTGTCTCATGATTGTGATGGACTTTTTAGTAGTAGATAGAAAAGATATCACTAATAATATAATCCAATTCACTTAGCATTGTTTTACTTGAATCTTCCCATTGATGCTTTAGGACTGAAATCGATCAATCTCTTATTGGCATACGCACAATATGTACATATGCCAATAAGAGATTGATCGATTTCAGTCCTAAAGCATCAATGGGAAGATTCAAGTAAAACAATATCAAGTGAATTAAACTTCACCCCATTACACAAGCAAGTGGCTATCAGGACTCAGTAGCTAAGTGAATAACGCGATGACGTTTGAAACGAACGGTACTGAGTTCGAGTCCCAGAGTGAACATGAACTCTAAGATGCAGGTACGTCCAGCTGACGACTCCCAAACAGGACGAAACGCGCGTCCTGGATTCCACTGCTAGCCATTATCCATCTTTGAGTATAATCCAATTCTTGAAATTATATATACGGTATAATGAAAACATAACAAACATTCTGAATAGAACTAATATCTATCATTCAAAAAATACAACAAAAAACTTGTTTTTATTGTAGTAAAACAAACAAACAAATAAATAAACAAAACAAGAAAATTTAAATACTTTCAATTATTATCTTTAAAAGGTAATGAGCTTTTTTCATTCTTTAAGTTATAGTAGTCAGTTGTAAACCTCGAAATCGTCAATTCTATTTCAATTCGAATGATATACATGAAGTAGTTAGAAATTCTAAAATAAGACAAATTGTTCAATGTTGAGTTTTTTGTTAATGATTTTTACTTAATTACTTACTTACGCCTGTTACTCCCAATGGAGCGTAGGCCGCCGATCAGCATTCTCCAATTCCATCTGAAGCTGTTCTTGGGCTATTGCCGATTCTAAGATTGGATAAAAGGAGGAGAGTTGGATATGGGATTAGCGAACCAATCCTGTAGAAAGTTAACTTGCTAAAAAAAAATTATTTTTACTATTGAATGCTAAAATAGGAGATTTGTAGTGAAATATTAAAAACAAAAACAAATAGTTCGCGTTCTTTGACTGACTTTAGTTAGATAAAGTTTATAATAAGACACAATAAACTTAGGGAAATATTTCTATTTATAAAATGTAAATTTCAAAAAATGGCGTCACTTCTACTGTCATTCAAATAAATAAATAAATAAACGCTACAGTTACATAAAAAAAACAATCACTTCATTATTCTAACACATAATACCCATGTTTCAAAGTTGAATACTTTCAACCGACAGGTATTCTTTCCCATAGTATGTTTTTTAATCTTAAGAGAATATAGAACAGACTGATCATTCTCTATAAAAGAAGAAAGAACCTTTCATTGAATGAAGTGGCTGGATATACTATTTGATTTATCATATAGTATGGTTTCCCAGGAAAAGAAAATAACACAAAGTTGTGTAACACTCAAATTTTCATATTACTTACATGACAGAGATGAACAGAAAAGAAAACAATTGAATCAAAAATGAGAAAAGACAATGCCTCTTTAAAATTTTTTATTGAAGATGGATATAATATCAAAGATGTCGCATTTCTTTTGGATGTGAATTATCAGGCCAGTCAATAAGTCAGTCAGCTACAACGTGGGACCAGGCACATATATGCATCGGTTGCCATACCTCATTAGCACAACAAGATGAACATCAGATTCATAAAAGTAGTTAATTCAGAGGTGGTAATATGAAAAGAAAGATTGCATATAAGGATATAGTACAGGAAGCAAGAATTAGTTCGTAGGAAGAAATATATGAAGCGATTTTAATCACTTAGTTTAAGGGAAGTTAAAGAATGTATACATCTACACCATTTTGATCGATTCTGAGACATGTCATCCACAGTCTCCAAGCATTGGTTACGATAGTCACCTCATCAGCACCACAAGATGAACACCGGATTCATAAAAGTAGTTAATTCAGAGGTGGTAATATATAAAAGAATGATTGCATATAAGGATATAGTACAGGAAGAAAGAATTAGAATATTACAAAAATGTTCAAAAAAACGCATTGCTTCCAGGTTTTCTATGGTGGTCTAGCTTCAACTGACTCATGATCTTAACCACTGAAATTACTATAATATTCACAAAAACCCTTCTGATGGAAATTTTTTTGTTTATTTTAAAAACGTCCTGTTGAAATTTTTTTAAAAGAAAACGAGTTGAAAGACTATAGTTCCCGTTCTTTGATTGATTTGAGTTAAATAAAATTTATAATAAGACACCTTAAAATTCATTAAGTTTGCACAATAAACTTAGGGAAATATTTCTGTTAGAAGGGGTTTTGTGGGGATTTTAGAAATTTCACTGATTGAAATCATGAGTCAATTAAAGCTAGATCACCATGGAAAACCTGGAAGCACTGGACGGCCGTTTCGTCAACTCACTGAAGACAATGGTGTACGGTGGTGCAACTCCATGGATTGGTTAAAGTAAGACATTAACACCGTTGGATGCCGGCCAGCTCAGTGGTTTAGAGGTTAAGCGCCTGGCGCGAGACTGGTAGATCCTGGGTTCGAATCTCGAGGGTGGCGGGATCGTGGATGCGCACTGCTGAGGAGTCCCATACTAGTACAAAACGGCCGTCCAGTGCTGCCAAGTTTCCCATATTGGTCTAACTTCAATTGGCTCATGATTTCAATCAGGGAAATATTTCTATTTATAAAATGTAAATTTTAAAAATGACGTCACTTCTTATGTCATTCAAATAAAGGAATATGCTAATTATTCTAATATATATTCGATAGTTACATAAAAAAACAAAAAAAACAATAGTAGTAATCCCTTTTTTATAATGTTTGTATATTTTGTTGCTGATTGACAAACAAAAAAAACAAAAAAATATTTTTTTAAAATTTTAATTTGGATTACGTAATCAACTATGGTAAATCTATTGTACAATGGTATTCATGTACAATGTCTGGCTTATTACATATTTATACAGTTCATTTCAATACTTTAATATTCGTTATTATTATTATTATTATTATTACAAGGAAACGTATTATAATCAGAGAATGAATAACATGCATGGAAGTATTATCAATCAATGATATTTTTATAAATTGAGTGAATTTCTGTATATATATATATAATTAATAGAATATATAATGAGTTATGTAATCGCTTTTGATAATATGTATAGTTTATACTTTTCTAGATTACACAATGAAAAAAGAGATAGGGAGGGAGGGAGAACGAAAAGAAGTTAACTTAGATTGTTTATTAAGATTTCAATTGTTAATTCTTACTAGTATAGTGGTTGTGGAGATTATGAAGTTTTTGATTGAGATCATGAACCGATTGATGTTAGACCACCACTGAAAGCGTGAAATCATTGGATGACCGTTTCGTCCTATTTTGGGACACCTGAGCAGTACGCATCCATGATCCCGCCTTGCGAGATTCAAACCCAGGGCCTTCAGTCTCGCTCGCGAACGCCTAACCGACTGGACCACTGAGCCGGCACCCAATGGTGATAGTGTCTAACATCAACCAATCCACGAAATTGGGCGACCAACTTCCGTTGTACTGAGGTAGATACCTGTCTACCTTACACGGATTAGCTCCACTGGTCACGGCTTCTCACCAGAACTCCGAGAATTTTCTCACGAAGCTAGTCACTAGTGAGCACATGTTGATTATTGATATAGGGGTTGTGGAGATTATTAAGTTTTTGACTGAGATTCTTATTTGTTTCGATTTGGAATAAGAGACTACTAGTTTAGATGTTACTTACTTATTTACTTACGCCTGTTACCCTCAATGATGCATAAGTTGCCGACTAGCATTCGCCAATCTACTCTGTCATGAGCCTTCCTTTCTAGTTCTATCCAATTGTTGTTCATTATTCACGTGTCTGTTTCCATTTCTCTGGATGATGGATTTCGTAGTTCTCAAAGTTTCCGCACCATACAATAGAACGGCTTCGAAATTTGTATTGAAAATTCTGACTTTGGTGTTGCTTGACAGACGACTGTTTTGATTTCCAAATGTTCTTCAGTTGCAGATATGCTACTCTTGCTTTGCCGATCCACGCCTTCACATTTGCATCAGATCCACCATGCTCATCAATGATGCTGCCTAGATATGATTAGGATTTTACATGCTCCAAATGTTCTCTGTCAATTGTGATTCGATTGGTGCATGTTGTGTTGTATTGGAGAATCATGCTTTCTCCTTTGTGTATGTTGAGACCTACTTCTGCTGAGGCTGCAGTTGTTTGAAAAAAATATATATAGTGGAAAAATAGTGAATACCTATCAGTGATCTAGTCAATATTGATCACTGGAGATAAAACTAAGTTATGTATTGATTGTCATCTCACTCTTTCTGAACAATGAAATAGGATATCATGTAACCCATTGGCTTGCTCTCCAGTAATTGTAATCTAATTAAATTTGTAATTAATTACTAACTTGATAAATTAATTAAAAGCAATAGAAATGAAGAAATTTGTAATAGTTTTTCTTAAGGTTGATTGTTCATGCTGTGACTAAATATTTTGACTAAAGAATAGAATACTTAAACGTCCGATTCACCTACAGGAAATGCACACACACTTAATATACACTTACTGAACCAGTAATAGAACTCTCTTTGAACTGGGTAATCACATATGCTCTGCGATAATGATTAAGTAATTTAAAACAATTAGTCCCCTTCGTCTTCTAATATCATTATCGAAATGATTAAGTACTTAACTGATCTTCTCCAGAAGTGTCCTTCACATGAGATTTCATTTGATCGTGAGACGGCATAATGGTTTACATAGGTACGTGATATGTGTAGGCTTACATAGTCCATCAAACAAAAAGTCACTAGAAGTGAAAAATGTCATGAAATACATAAATGAAATAGAAAACATCAGTTTAGTATTGACATTATCGTAGAATCACAAAATACTGATGTAATATCCCTTAGTAAAATGAATTTATTGTAAATTAGGAGATCCAAACCAGAATATTTATCACTCCTATTCACTTTCTGAAATTCATTTTTTAAATAAGGAATCAAGTATTTTGAGTAGTCATATGCTAAATTCATTGTTGACAAGATCTTAAACTGTAAACTAAGTTTAAAATGTCAGCATTGAGCTGTGGAGAATCGTAGTGAGACCATGAATCAATCTAAGATTACCATTGAAAATGACAGATTCATAAACTCAATATATTGAAATACTTTTTATATTTTTTGATAAGTCTTATCGATTGAACGCTATATTCGTTTTCCTAAGCTATTCTGGTAACCCACAGGCTAGAGCTACACAGCGACTTGAACACTAGAGAGAAGAAGCAAGTACGAGAGAAAATACTTTACTCCAAGGTTCATTTTATTACAGAAAATATAGGGTTTTTATAATATATCTAAATGTCTTTGGGTCGCCGGAATATTCTGGAATGCTACTAAACACAGTAGCACTGTAGTAGCCAACCAATCAGAGCTTCCGCATGTGACGTTTCGCTACCTTGATATTTCTGGCCGAGATTCCAAATGAACGTTGATTGGACGAAACACCTCTTAGTGTTTTTTGATGCTTGCTTGTCTTTTGCGAACGATTTCTGGATCACCTCAACATTTTTAAGAATTGATACTTTTCTATTGTTGCTATTCATAGTTAAATTGATTTCTGTTGATTTGTTGACTTCTTGAACAGATACTTCAGTATTACTGGATTCCAAAAATCACGAACATCTTAGGTTAGTAGATTATGTGTTTACTGAATTTATGTTTTGCGTAAATGTGTACTGAGAGACGGATATATCTATTAGGCGAATCCTTAAAACCACTAAATATTATCAAAGGTTTTATCATAATAGAATGGTTTAATTGAAAAGAATAATCTAAATCTCTGTTAAAATACGTATTTTGCAAGCTGTTGTTGAGAACGAAAATATTATATGAATTTGGAAATATATACAATGGATTGTCCGATTGTTAGATAGATGGAGATAATCGACATGAAGCTTTGTAGCCGAGTTTCGAACTTCTTGGGACTCATCAGAAAGGGATATCTACAATATTGAGGGGATTAACATTTTCTAGAAGATTCTAACCTGAATCACTCAGTTTCCTAGTCTGAGATACTACTTACTTACGCCTGTTATCCCTTGTGGAGGAGCATAAGTCTGAGATATTACCACTGAGCTATTCAGGTAGCAAGTGGTCACCTGTAGAATTGAAAAGTATTTACATTGACTGGTCACTGTGTCGTAGCCAATGTCGTGCTTATCTGGTCTTTTGGTGCCGGTTGAATTCGATTGGTGATCTGAATAAAGTATATCCGAGTAATAATTTCTTTCAAATCACAAATTTTGATGCAATGCCCAAATTAATGAATATGGGAAGATAGAATAGACTGATCAGCAAAATAAGTCATTTCATATAACAAAATGGTATATTACTATACAGAATATTTAGCACAGAATAAACATGATTCAAATCCATCTAAAATTTAAAGGATTATCGGATTCCAATTTCGTGGATCATTTACGAACCAGTAGATTTGATGCCTTACAATCTAGTTTATCTATTGATTATTAACTGTCTAAAAACGTTTTTTATGCAGGACCATTCCAAATGTTTGGGTATACTGATTTATTATAGTCAGCTGATAAATAACCACCAGATATATACTGCTGATATGTCTATCATTGTTATACCCACGGAGATGATAAACCGAATTGTCCTTCACACTAATAACCACTAATCCGATAACATGTATTAGAAACAGAAAGACTGTCGATATAGATTTATATGATCCTGGAAACAAATATCCAATATTTGAATGCAATACTTTTTGTATGATTATTTTGGTCAGATAGAAATATAAATGTATATAATTAAAGCTGAGTGGTATTTAAGATCAGTTAACTAATAACTTACTATGTGAATATATACTTATAATATCATACTGATAAAATGTCAAATTGATTAAATTTTGCTCTTTAGATTCTGTCATATCTCCTTCCTTTCCCTACGATAGGTCCACTTTTGGGAATCAACTTAAGGTGATGAGGAAGACGACAATTTATTTTGGTTATATTCTTAAGGTCTTGTTATTGTTTCTGATACTCTGGCTTGGTTGCTTCTGGTAAACTGTATCAGCAAGACAGTCCCACTATGGTTTGAAACTAGGGGGTTTCTTGATCGATGTAAATGCTTTGGGTTGTATATGGTTCACGTACCACGTTAGATATACTCCTTGAATATGAGCTTCGTAAATCACCTATTCTTTTTATAACTACACCAGTTGCCCCACTGTTGAGTCTCTTGTATACACTGGTAACCCATCTTGGAATTTACATTAATTATCCCTAACATAGAATTTATAGTTTCGTATTACTTACTGTGAACACATGGCGTTAAATGAAGTGCGAACCCTTCTCCCGAACATTGCTTCCTCTGAGAGAACACTTTTGGGAGTCGTTCTTTGTGTTTCCAGTGAATTGTGGATGGTTCCTTCATTATATCCTCCCCTTATATTATGATGAGAACTTGTTTCAGTGCATTAACGAAATTCTTAAGGTGGCCTTTTGACTGAGGGTCATAGAGTGATTGATTGTGTGCAAACGCATTCTTTAAACAGAAACTCAAGATTTCAAATGTCAACTGAGACCCGTTTTCCATAAGGGGCGTTTCCAGAAACTCAAATTCAGAACCATGATTATTGATGCGTTAAGAAAATTTCGAGCTATTTTGTAAACAACTTGACGATGATTAACATGTTCTGATCATTTATTGATCCAGAAAAATCAGCATGAACACATGACCATGACTTTCATGCACTTGGCCATGGGGATAGCCAAATCTACGATGGTAGTTTTGCTGCTTCAACTCATTGTATATACTCCTTTGTCGTATTCTTAATGTCCCTAAATATCAACAAACACTGAAAGGTATAATAATCTTGAACAGGGTATATTTGTATACTCTTAAGTAAGCCATTGAATGATTACTTTATGACTTCTAAACAGTCTGTTAAACATTTAAAAGATTCAATTTATAGCGTTCATTCTTGAAGGGCAGTTATGATTATTATGATTAGCAACACACGAGATTTATATGGTACGAAACAGACAATAAACAATTATAAAAATACTAAATTAAATAAATAAATTGGTCACATTATCTAGTAAGTCCATATGATAAGGCATATTATCTATTCTACGACAGATATTTTGTTTTAAACAACGTAGATTAAATAATCGGTAATTATGATATGTGTGCATTTCAATTAATAATTTAATTCAATTGTATAATACTTTATATGAATAGATTCATCAAAGTTCGAACAAAACAATTTGATAGAAATTAAGCACCATATATGTAGAAAAAAATTCTATGTAAGAATTATATTCAAATTTAAGTAATTCTAACGTTTCTCCTGACCTCCAAATGCTCTGGTATGGACGACGATGAGGAGAGTCAGCTCTACCTCCTCGAATACTCTCACATGGCCACGCGTATACAACCACTTCCAGACACGTCATACTCATTGCTTTCTCAGAGCGTTACTGTTGTTTACGAAGTTGAGAAGACACAAAGTGAATGTCTGACGCTTTAACAGAGTTGGTGGACACTCAGGAACCACCTAGTGGAGTTGGAAATCCCTCTTTCTAAACTAATGGTTCACATGGGTTCCAGGATCCTGGGGGAACAAATAGAGTATGAATCAACAGTTGGTCACCGTCTATCATGGGATCGCATCTGCTGACATTGCTCCGCTGCCTTATGGATCAGTCATTTAGGTCGAAGGCTTTGGGTGTGTCCCCCACATAAAACCACCTGCTTCAATTTGGTCACTCGAGCAGTATCCCAGCTTACACACAAATCAAGGGAGTTGTGTGTGGCGCATATATATATGCGGTACCCTTGGTACCAATATTTATGTGTTCAAATAAAATAAACAAATAAATAAAATCTGGTTCAAGCTTCTTCAATGAAATAACTGATTATTCTAAGCATAATTCATGTATATAATCTTATTTATCCTACATGATTTTTAAGTTATTTTTTAAAACATTTTCATGATGATGTCGATTATTAGTAATTTTATGTCGAAATTCATTAGATTGTGGTGACATTTTTTTGTTCGAAATTTAATTGATTATCGGTTTTTAAATAATTCAGTTTAGTTCAAGAACAATTTGAGATAAATATGCAGTTAATCTTTGTAAACGGATTTTATTTTAGTTAAGAATCTGTCATATTCAAAATATAAGTATAGGGGTTGCGGAGATTATTGGGTTTTTGATTGAAATCACGAACCGATGGCCGTTTCGTTCTATTGTGGGACTCCTCAGTAGTGCGCATCCACGATCCCACTCGTAAGATTCCAGCCCAGGGCCTTCAGTCTCGCTTGCGAACGCTTAACCGTCAGACCACTCAGCTGGGCGGCATCTAACAGTGTTCATGTCTAATTTCAACTAATCCACGAAATCGCGTGACCATCTTCTACCCGACATGGATTAGCCCTGCTGGTCACGGCTTCCAGGTTTCCAACGGTGACCTAATATCAATCGGTTTATGATCTCAATCAAAAAAATATTCAAAATAGTTTGAATAATTACAACAATCTAATAATATATAGGTAATTTGCAAATCAGGTAAACTGAGCTTACAAGTTCTATATAAGATGAAACTTATGTCTACAGTTTCACTACTAGCCATAATTCGAAATTTCGTATTATTCATTAAATTTTCTTGTTACATTTGCAAAAACGGTCCAGTTAACTTCATAATTATGAAATTCACTATTAGTCGTTAAGACGCTTTTTTTCACTTTTTTTTTCTAATCACGTACTCTATGTTATCTGTATCCGATTACCAGTGTTTTTTATGTCGAAGGTCATGACAGTGAAGCAAAATGTCTTATGACATTAAAATTATTGAAGTTAATAACAATGACTTTCATTAATTTATAATTATAACCAGTTAAAGATGAGTAACGTAATGATTCAGTAGAGATTGAATTTTAACTATACAATTTATATGAATCATATATGAACTAAGTAAATACAGGCAATAAGAGTTCATTCATCTTTTATGCACTCATGCAATAAAATAAATACAAACCTTGATTTTTCTTTGAGAAAACTATTACTAATGTATTTGATTGAGATCATAAATCAATTGATGTTAGACCACCGTTGGAAACCTGGAAGCATTGGACGGCCGTTTCGTCCTAGTATGGGACTCTTCAGCAGTGCGCATCCACGATCCTTGCGAGATTCGAACCCAGGACCTATCGGTCTCGCGCCAGGCGCTTAACCAACTAGACCACTGAGCCGGCATCCAATGGTGTTAGTGTCTAACACCAACCTATCCACGAAATTGCGCGACCAACTTCCATTGTACTGAGGTAGATACCTGTCTCTACCCGACACGAATTAGCTCCACTGTTCACGGCTTCTCAGCAGAACTCCGAGGATTTTCTCCACAACCTTTAAACTGATAATTACCATGTACTCACTAGTGACTAGCTTCATGAGAAAATAGGACGAAACGGCCGTCCAGTGCTTCCAGGTTTTCAATGGTGGTCTAACGTCAATCGGTTTATGACCTCAATCAAGAAAACTTAACTACCTTCACAACCTCTAAACTGAAAAATTTCATTGTTAGTGATAGTAATCCTAGTCTCATGATTTGGTATTGACAAGTGAGATTGAAAATTCAAAACTTAAAATTGGATAATAGGATTTTCAGATATTTATCCTTTTTGATGGTAGCTTCATAACAAATGAAGTGTATGACAAACCAAGCGGCATAGGACATTGATGCTAGGCTTTACTATTTACTAAAAAAAACAAGTTATATATTTAAAGATTAACAACTTGTTAAAAATTATTATAACACAGTTCGATTTTATGAAGCGTGACGATTCTGCTGTAACATACCGAGAACGAAGAAACATCTTAAAACAAACATTCACTGTGAGACTACTATTGATGATTAAAGAATATTTTAACAGGAGTTAATGCTAAGACGAAGTCAAAAGTGTTCGTTTTTTTATTGTGATTAGATGATTTTTTAATGAATCAGGTAAAGCTTAAAATATGTATATGCATGTATGTTATTCGCCTTTGAAATAACTGTTCATGTTTCTATGCAATGTTTAGGAAAATATCACTGAAGACTTGTCATTTTTATGCCTTTATTACAACAGAACTAAACTCTGTCGGACCGAGAAACTCTGGTCCAGGTGGAATCTTTTAAGTAGTTGGGCAGCATCATCATGGATGATCCAATGCAGAAGTAAAGGCGAGGATCGACAAAGCAATGGACACATTGGTACAATCGAAGAAAATACGGAGCTCTAAGAAACTATCAACCAATATCAAAATGAGAATCTTCAATACGAATGTCAAGATAGTTCGAGTGTATGGAGCTGAAACTTGGAGAACTACCACAACCATCGTTAAAAGAGTACAGGTATTTATAAACAATTGTCTACGCAAGATACTCAATGTCCGCTGTTCAGATGCCATCAGCAACGGCTTACTGTGGGAGAGAACAAACCAACTTCTGTATAAAGAAGACACTAGGAAAAGACGTTGGAAGTGGATAGGACATACATTGTGGAAATCATTAACCTGCATCATGAGGCATGCGCAAACTTGTAGTCGTGAAGGGAAACAGAAAGGAGAAAGATCAAATACGCTGCGTTGGTAATTAGAAGCAGACATGAAAAGGACGAATAGCAACTGTGAAGAACTGGAAAGGATTGTCCAGGACAGAGTTGGATGGAAAATGCTGATGTTCGACCTGTAATCCACCATTAGGGGTAACATGCGGTAGTAAGTATGTAGAGAACATAAATTTATTTATTTGAACACAAATATTGGTACCAAGGGTACCGCATATATATATGCGCCACACACAACTCCCTTGATTTGTGTGTGGGCTGGGATACTGCTCGAGTGACCAAATTGAAGCAGGTGGTTTTATGTGGGGGACACACCCAAAGCCTTCGACCTAAATGACTGATCCATAAGGCAGCGGAGCAATGTCAGGAGATGCGATCCCATGATAGACGGTGACCAACTGTTGATTCATACTCTATTTGTTCCCTCAGGATCCTGGAACCCATGTGAACCATTAGTTTAGAAAGAGAGATTTCCAACTCCACTAGGTGGTTCCTGAGTGTCCACCAACTCTGTTACAGCGTCAGACATTCACTTTGTGTCCTCTCAACATCGTTAACAACAGTAACGCTCTGAGAAAGCAATGAGTATGACGTGTCTGGAAGTGGTTGTATTCGCGTGGCCATGTGAGAGTATTCGAGGAGGTAGAGCTAACTCTCCTCATCGTCGTCCATACCAGAGAGTTTGGAGGACAGACAAACAAGCCGTTAGTTACTAATCAATGATTAGCTAATCATAAACTTGAATAAATCTTTACAAATAGCCAAATATATTTAGTTAATAATTCAAAATTATCAAGAATTTTGTGTATAAACTATATACATACACATGAATTTGCAATCTATTAAAAAGGATCTATATCAAAGCAATTCAGGATATACAAAAAACGTTTTCTTAAAAAGAAAAGATCATTATTCTACTGATCATATAAGGTGAATCATTTAAAGAATAAAAAAAACGTACCTATCTAGGATTAAAAAATAAGAATTCACAAAGATAAAATAATAATAAAACTGGCAAATAAGATGTCAACAAATTGAATATAAGTCTTTAAGAATAAAAAAAAAAAAGCGAAAAACTCTCTTTGCAATACAACATTAAATGAATAAGCATAATGTTTTATATTGCATTCTATGGAAAAATGAAAACAAACAAACCAACAAACAACTAAAACAAAATGTTACCTTCAATTTACAAATGATAGAAACAATATATTTGATTGAATTTCAAGTGTAATTTTAGGCGCAATATTGTTTCTTTTCTTTTTTTTCTTTTAAAAAAGAAAAAGAAAAGAAGCAATGATATTCAGCAGAGATAATTCAGGTAGTAGTAGTAGTAATAATAAAGAATAATGAAAATAATTTAATTTTTTAAAAAAAATGTTCATGACAGAATCATAATAGAAAATTTCATAGGTATAGAAATAAAATGTACTTTGTTTTGTTGAATGGGAACAAGAATAAAGCGCAGCTTTTTATTTAATGTTTTTTATTATTCTTATTATTATCATCATGTTTTTATGATATTTCTAGTTCATCACCAACAGATTTTAAATGACCATCTAATTCTAATATGTCAGAGACTTTTTCTTGTTCAACAACTTTTAAAACTTTTTGGAAAGTGATTGTGACACCATCTAAAAGATAATGGAGAATAAAAATGAATTGTAGTAAAGTAGGAAAATTTGTCATTCAAATTTTATTTTATTTATTGAAACACATAAATATTGGTACAAGAAGGCATCAAATAGATATACGCTATATAAATCATTCGATTTGTGTGAGACTTGGGTGCCCAAATCGAAACAGGTGGTTTTTTGTGGGGGCCACATCCAGAGCCTTCTACTTAAACGTCTGATCTACAGGACAGTGGAGCAATGTCAGGAGATGAAGTCCCATGATAGCCGGTGACCAACGATTTATTCCTTCAGGACCCTGGAGCCGATGTGCACCGCTGGTTTAAAATCAGGAATATCTACTAACCCTGTAAAAGCGCCAGACATTCTCTTTTTGTCCTCTTAATTTCGTAATTCAAATAGAATAATTGTCTTTAGAAAGTCGTCAAAGAAATTAATGGATAAATCCTATTTATTTGTACTGGAGTATTTTTTATTGTTGCATGAGTTATTTAATAGCAAGTAGTATTGATCTATATGCCAATAATAATATGGATTAAAATAGACTTCGGTTTTTAACAAGTATATAAGCTCATTTGATAATTATAGTAATAAGTTTTTATATCCAATGCAGCATTGTTCTTGTCGGATACCAGTTGTTAGATATTCATCTGCAAGCTAAAAGTTTCAATCGAAAGACTCAAATCCACTAGTCTGACTGAAGAAAAGTTATAATTGTTATTTACAGAACACCTAGTTCAATAAAGCACACAATGATATTACAAAGTTAGACTACACGCAACGACATATGATTTATTAAAGAGAAATTTGAAATTTTTGAGAATTGACCACCGGGGAACAAGGAATATTCTTACGTATTCAGATATCCATTTGAGAGTAAATGGTGGAAATCCAGTCAAATTGTTGAAACTCATCACCCTGTAAAGAGAAATATAATTTTGATCCCTAAAAGTATCCCTATACTTTTTTTCAAGCTTTGTAGCTATATACATGTCTCTATCAGAAACAACTGTCCATCTATCCCATGGCCTTATCGTAAACGACTGTGTGGTTATATTCACTTTTTGCACTACCAAAGTATATGAGCTACTTCCAGGCTAGCAGATGATAGCTTTGGATGAACCTGAGTTGCTACCGTTTTTCCCAACCGACGGATTGCAAACGATATTCACTCGTTCCCATACTATTACGTAGTATTTGTAGTTTATACAATAGGAATAGCCGCATATGTTTTTCTTGAATTTTTACTTTGTAATGTTCTGTCTAATTAAGTTAACAGTATACAAAGATGTTACGTCTAGTTGGGTAGACCTTTTGATTCTTTATCAGTTTAATCAGTGAAGCTTCAAAATATATAGTGATTTTTAGTTTACTCAAGCGATCAATTTTCTGCAAAAATACACTTTATCACGTAAAAGCCAACTGATAATGCTTGAAATCCCCATGAATAGTAAGGCTTAAATTAGTAAGTACTTGCTACTCTACATATAACCAGTTCGGATGTTAGCAGTTAATTAGTTAAAGACAACGTTGCTTTTATTCGATAAAATTGTGGGGGTTCGCAAAAACGTAGTCGAGTCAACGTTATAAGCAAACCAAAATGAGAAAAAAACAGGAAAAAGACTTATCTAATTTGAAACAGAGTTGGAATATACGATCATCAATATGTAGATATGTGTAAGTTTTCCTTATTTATTTGTTTTAACGCAAAAGTATTGGTACAAAGGGGCACCAAATACATACGCGTCACATAATAACAATGAGAATGTGAAGAGATGGAGAAAGTAAAGAGCATATAAGAAAAAGGGGAACAATAGCGAACAGAAATTAGTGTATGAGAGTGAAATAATAATAATGGTAGAGGCAATTCAGTTACCAAAAATACAACCAGAAAGAATTATTTCAGTTAAAGAAGTTCCGTTCATTTCTTATCAAGAAAGTAAAAGAAATTTACAATAGGATCGGTCCCAGAGTCGGCAAATAATTCATAATGTGGAATTCTCTGGAATGACATTCGTAGAACATGTCAAAGCCACCGAAGTCGATGTTTCAAGATAGTAACACCAACTAAATTATTGTCGCTGTGCCCGAACACACAATGCCGAACCACTTGCACTATTAACATGATGTTGCCACTGGATGTCAAAAGATTCACACTACCATTACCTACATCCATCAGAGCTGTTTCCAGAACGTCATCGATGGCAAAGTTGAAGAGGAATGGTGAGATTGGGAAACCATAATTAACCCCACTGGTTGAATGGAATAGTGGAAAGAGGTAGTTGCATGCTCTCACTCTACCCGAGGTGTTTGTATATAGGGCTCTTAAGATGTTAATATACCTCTCGGACACACCCTTCTTCATTAGACAACTCCAGAGAACAGTCCTGTCCAACAAATTGAAGGCAGCCCCAATGTCAAGGAAAACTATGATTGTCCACCTGTGATAAGTATGACGGTGCTCTAACATTTGGTAGAGGGTGAAGATATGATCAATACATCCTCGACCACAGCGAAAACCAGCCTACTCTACTTGAGTCAATCTTTCTCGGGTTTTGAACGATCTACGAAGTATGACGGAAACCAACGGTTTGGATGCGATCGGATGTAGAGTTATCCCCCGATGATTGTTACAGAAACGTCGTGAACTCTTTTTCCTAACATCAGGGTAATTATTTGATAGTAAAAGATTATTTAGATTTACACTGAGACTCAGGTTCGTTATTCATATAACCAAACAACAAAAATTAAGTTGACAAATTCAGCTCTCTGAAATACATATGAATACTTCAATTAATTTACACTACTGGAGAAATGTTAGTTTCGTGATAAAAATTATATAAAAACAGTGGGTTTAAGTTCTTGTTTTTTTAAAAAACTTTATGATGTAAAGCGTACCTAGTAAATATTAAGTTATTATAAAGTCAAAGAAAATAACATACATATTAAAGATCTAATTGATCTTGGTTTGTTCTTCCATACCACCCCAAAAATGTAAACTGGAACACCTAGTAACATTACTCCAAGACTAATTGCACAATCTGTCGGCTTTTGATAGATTGCAAGGATTCCAATAGCGATGTCCACAATTAAATACAACACAGGAAAAACAATTGGTAACTGAAAAAAGTTTAAATGATAAATAATCAAGAATAATTAGTTAAATGTTTGAATAATCCAAAATACATTTTAGAAATATAACACAAACTAGCATATAAATAGTAATTTTTAGATTTTAGAGTATAAAATACCGGGTAACGCCTTTCAAAATGATGCATAATCATTATGATATAAACTGAAGTGATAATGTATTTGGTTATTTTGAGATGCTTAGTTCTGTCCTAAATTCATTATTTTCCTGCTAATAAGTCATATTTACTTTGATTGAATAGTTTGCATACAGACAAGTTTTAGTTAATCGCTTGGACAGTAATTTTAATTTTCTAAATTAGTTTGCCTTAAATTTTAGGATTTAGTTTAGTGAGCCTGTAATCAGCTCGATTACTTAAATCATCCTAATAGTTTTGCAAAATCGCTTCTTCACTTACTATCCTTTATAATACTGCTTAATCAATGTTAATAATCAATGATAACAAGGGAAACATAAAACATTTAAACACATAATTAGATTTTATTTCAGATAGTACTTTTAAATGATCAATGCATTGTGGACTATTACCTTAGCTAGCATGGTTTCATGTTTACGTAAACATTAACCTTATTAACAAGAAATAATAAAACCATGATAAGCATTCCGCATATTATTATCTTACAGATAGTTGCTGAAAGCCGCCTCATAAAAGTTTACTTCACATTTATTTGCTTTAATTATATACTCCTTCCATTCTCTTAATTCATCTCACCTTAGTTGATAGCTATTATTGTAGCATTTCATAAAGATTATCCTATAAATGTTAATTTGTACAGGATAACTATGATATAATATAGTTGGGGATATATTAGTGTTATGGTAAGATAATAAATAATATAAAACCTAGAACATGTAGTAATTAAAAGGTAGTTCAGCATTTAAGTTGTCGAGCAACTGAATAATTGTTGAGCTAAATTTACGAACAAAGAAATAAATTACTTTAAATCCCGATGTATTCATTTGAGGATTTGTACGACGAATGTAGAGTAAGCTACAAACAGCCATCGCAGATATTACAGAGAAAGCAAATCCCGTTAACTCGATCAAATAAAGTATGTCATCGAACAGTTGAAAAACTACAGATAGAGTTACCTATGCAAATAAATGAAGACATAAATACTTGGTTTTGGGCTGAATATTCAACTGACGAGAAATCTAACATGCAGTGTACAGAGAACAATAAAAAAAATACTGATTGGCATACTTGATATCAAATCTTAACTAACATGGAAATCAAACCATCTACTTATAGTACAGTCATACTAGTACCCCAAAAGTAGATACATGGATATTCAACGTAAATTACTTAACACTTTGCACGAATATGTGTCAGTTAAAGTTATCTAGTTTTGTGTCAGTATAGAAAGAAAATCCAAAAACAAAGAAATCAGGAGACAAAACGTATAAAATAGTATTACATTAGAGACTCTTGGAAGGATAAAATATCAATGGACATGACTGATCTTATATATATATATATATATATATATATATATATATATATATATATATATATATATATATATATATATATGACTTCCTGAAGCATTAGATAATACCGTCGGATGATATTTTACTTTCACAACTATAGTGAGCAAATAGAATGTGAAAACATAGTAGTACGGTATAGGAAAATATAAATTTAAGCTTTATCATAAGAAAAATGCCTAAATGAATAATCTTAAAGGCTGTCGTCTTACACAGGATAGAGATCTTATTAACCTAGGGAAATGTAATCTTAGAAAAATTCTTGAAATCTATTATCACAACAATATGGAATATTGATGTTATAGAGAAAGTGATAATTTAAAAAGACTGACTTACTACAATCAATATAGATGGAATTGGAGTTAAACGGTCAATATTAACCATTGAAAGAAGAGCAGGCATATGTCCTTCTTCACCAGCAGTAAATGCTAGTCTAAAATGAATATCAAAATATTTATGAAATTGAATAAACATAGATGTTTCAATTTTTTAAATAAGATTAGTTCAGCGAAGAGTTCTCTTTTCGGCGAATTCATTTTCAAAGCTGTACAATCGCAAATATATATACTTATTTTTACAGGATGATAATAATACTGATAATAAACTTCTGTTAGACATGGTAACAATGAGGTTAAATAAACAAAGGTATTTAAAAAAGACATTTTTTTGTATAAAACAAGGAAAATTTAATAATCGTTTGATTGTTAATGGCTTAAGTATTCATCAAAAAATAGATAGGGAAATTATCATGGCTCAGCATGATAAAATAAAATGTTGAAACACCGATGAAATGTAATCCGAATGATCGTAAAAATAAAAACAAACCAGTTGGGGGTAGAAGATTTAAAGGGAAGATGGAAGGTGAAGCAGATGGCTGCAAAGGAACCAGAGTATGAAAAAGAGAAAATTTCAATACATTAAGACCATGGTAGAAGAAGAGGTTGTAACAGTCTCTTTTACACACACAATTCTGGCTATTGCTTCGGCAATGCCGAGAAGATGCAGTCTGATTGTCTTAATGGGTGTATTCCGTTTGTTCCAATTTTTTTTAGCAAAAGTTAAACTAAATATTTTGAAGTATAACAAGAATGATTCATTTGCTTAATCTAAATTATTCTTAATTATCTTGATTAATTTGTATGTATTACCATACAATTGTCTAATTCAAACTGGACAATTGAATGTTTTTATCTATCAAAACTTAAAAACAAGAAGTTTGAACAAGACAAAAAAAAAATGTCACTATTTGACTGTGAAGTCTTTCAATGAAAAGTTAAAAATTCTCCGATAGATATTAAATAAACTTGATAAGTTTTTGTATGATTATTAATAACATCACAAATTTTAATTAATATCCATTGCAACATTGTGATGAAGTTTAAGTTAATTAAATGGGAAAGAAGCAAAGTGAGATAAACAAGATATCAGAAAGTTTCCATGATAGAGAGTTATTAAATATTTAAAATCTAGAAAAAGATAGATAATAAAAATGTCTGGAATATTGGGATGAACCTTGAGGATACAATAACCCACTCGTAATATTAACAACCTCAACCAATTATGAATTCAGAAGCGACAAATGTGTCAAAGAAATAAGTGGTTAAACATCCTGAACCACAACAAATTATACTAAATGAACGGTCACTTATTATTGTCACATAATGAGAGATTTACTGTTAAACACTGCACAAATCAGCTTTGTATTCCTTTTTAATTCAATACCCATACACACATTTGGTAGATGTAATAACGCCTTTCATCAAATATATACTAGTATTTCAGTAGTCACTAGAACTGGCGGAGCTGCTAAGAGAAATGGTTGATGCCATTAACGGTCATTATCTGTGATTGGACTTAAGCATAAGTGAAGGTCAGCTAGTAAGCAACACTGTATTTGAGATGTGGAATGGATTGTGCACAATATATTCATTAGAATATATCCAAGTAGGAAGTCAGAGATACCTGACGTACTTACATGCAGAAGTCATCGACAAGGTTGAAAAGATAAAGAGTAGATATACCTTGACAAATTTACCTCAGATGATATCTAATTATAATTTCTTATACGAGTCCTTGGTACCAGACCTACAATCTGTTTCAGTTTGTCGTGTTTACTGTCTTCAAGATTTACTCAAGAGGGAGATTGTTATTACTATAATTAATGCCATAAAGACCGTTTCAGTAATTTACAAATATATAAAATGTTTGTCATTTCACAGTCATCTCTAAGGTGGTAGTTAGGTTAGTTCACCTAATGACATCTGAGCTTTCGGCATTCGTATAACAGTTAATCGGAAAGCTGACGCAAAGTATTGATCTCAGAATTTGTTGCTTTCAACCAAATTGTTTTCTATTGCTAAAATAGGTTCGTGGGGTAACTGCATTCAGCTGAAAATAACAATAAATGGCTAAATAAATCCCCCCCAAAACATCTATGTTCGTTCTTAATGGTTTTATTATTACTGATATTTAATTGAGCATTTGAAGCCGAGTAAAATGTGAAGAAAAAGGAAAACTTGGTTATTGAAAGTAATGTTTCCCACTACTTGATGTCAAGTTCACTAAATTCCTGCATTGTCGTTGACCCCAATCACTTCTGGTCGGAAAACAATACTTCCTTACTAGCGTCCTAATTCCAGTTACGTTTAATCTGGTTAAGATCTCTTCGAATTGTCAAAAGTTCCTAAAATATTCGGTATTTACAGAGCAAACTCGCCAAATCGGTTTCGTAAGGAACTTTGTTTACTAGGGTATATTATTATGCAAAGATACAGCGACAAATGGAGACTATTGATAATGAAGCAAGTGTTTCAATAAACTGTGGAATGTTTATAGAATAATAGTTAACAGTGAATTTAACAAAAACGAGGACAAAAGTGGTAAAACGCTTACCGGGAAATAGAGAATACCTCACCATTTATGCTGCCAAAGACTGAAGCACCCACAAGAGCTGGCATTACCAAACCCACAACCCCCATGGTTCTTGATGCAAAGCTCTATACGAAGTTTAGAAGATATACGAGGATATATGAAAATTTTCGAATTGTGTAAACTAGTGTGTAAGTGTATTTACAAAAAAATTACATTTGTTTTGTTCAGAGGAAAGTAGAAAAATTGTTATGAAAACAAAATAAATCATGGATGCTGCAAAAAATTAACTATCCACAAAAATAAAGTCTTTTATTTTCCTAACCAGGATATTTGACCAACAGTTTTGAGAACAGTGAGGAACAGACATCTTATAAATTTGTTTGGGCTTTGTAAAATTAGATACAATTATTTTCGTTGAGAACGGAGCTACACATAATCAGGGATTATTTTGATCTTTATCATGACAGTATTCATGTATTTTTGACTTAGTCAGTCATTATCAAAGTGAATCGTGGTGTAAGAGTGCATCAGTTCGATTCACTGTAAACTATAGGGAAAATAGACCAACGTGGTGAAAATTAAAGAAGTGCTAATAGTTGATTTAGGGTGAATTGTTATACGGTTTACTCGCTCTCTGATAACTAGACAGATATCTGGCCTCCAAAAACAGTAACATAAGTCGGCAGATGTTAAGCAAGGTTTGTTGTATTCATAACGAAAGTCCGTCAGCTACCAACCCACTAGGGTTTATAAAACTTCTAAGTTCAGCTAAGTGATCAGTATACTCTACTAGGTTACTTCCCCATAATTGGAATAAACATTCAAATATACACATTTATATAGGAAAAAATATCCCAGATATTCCCCTATCGCTGTATGTAGTGTTCAGAAATTCTACATAATGAGTGAACTGCGTACTCCACTAATGTATTGTAATTTGATACCACCAATCCGATTTATTTCATACATGTGTCGATCAGTTGTTTTGCATGCCAAACATGTTACTTCGTCAAACAGTTTGCGATACCTGAATAGAACGTGAAACATGTCTGCAGTTGCTCCTATACCTGGCTTCAGTGTTTCGGCTGGTATATTGTCAGGTCCCGCTGCTTTCCCACATTTGATTTATCTGATGGACATCCTGATTTCTTCCGTCGTTGGTGGATTGACATGTATAGGAAGGTCTGTAGGTACTGCTTGAATATCCGGGGGATTCGATGGATCCGATCTATTTAAGAGTTCCACAAAGTATTCCACCCACCCGTTCATCTGTCCTTGAATTTCAGTGATTGGCTTGTCTTCCTTGTCCATGACTGGTCTCTCTGGTTCACTGTATTTCCCTTCTAGTTTCTTCGTCGTGTCATATAGTTGTCTGATATTTTGTTCTCTTGCGGCTTTTCTCACTGTCGATGCTATGTCTTTCACGTATTTCTGCTTGTCTGCTTCAATGCTCTTCTTTGTATGGGGATATTGGGCTGTCTATAACCAATTTGTTGAGTGCACATAGGCTTGCAAATCTCTTCCCATTTTCTTTCCTTTCTCCCAATCAGTCCATGTCGTCCCATGATATCTTCATATCTGGTGTTGTCCATTCCGACTTTGGCGTTCAGGTCTCCCATCAGGATGGTCAGGTCCCTTCTTGGGTACTTCGCTACGACTGATTGCAGCCTCTCGTAGAACTGATTTTTATCGTCGTCATTGCTATCGTTGATGGGTGCATAACATTGGATAACATTCATTGTAATTCCATCCTGATTTTTTATCCCATGCCTAACCCTTCGCTTTTACCCGGGCTTGTGATCAGCAGAACTCTACGACAGCTATAGGCTGAGTTTTTCACTTGATAGTTTCAAATAAATTGAAGATATGGTATTTATTATTAATAGTTGTGTTTCGAATTTAAGGTGCTTATCTTCAGGCACACAGTCTGGCAAGTTGGATATATGCCAGGTAACAACACATAAAGAATTTGTACAATAGAAATTATTATTATTATCATTAATAATAATAATAATAATAATAATAATAATAATAATAATAATAATAATAAAGAATTTGTACAATAGAAATGGTTGTCAAGGGCGGAGGTCGCTTGACTTTTATGTAAAGCACTTTACTCTACAATCCTGATGAGACAAATCATCCAATCATTTTGATAATATTCGTTCTATGCCACGAGCTACTAAGAACATCAACCTGTCACTCAAATAACTGTCATATAGCAACCTAGCATGTCCTTTACGGAGGAACACCTGATCACTTTATTTTTGCAACGTTGGTATTTACTTCAGACCTACGATGGACGTCGTTGCAGTTTTGCATTAGACACTACAAAATCCTGATTTAGAATCAATCTCAAATGTATACTTCGGGACTAAATAAAAAGGCACATATAATACCATTGAATCCCGGGTACAATATGAATACGAATCGCAGTATTGCCTTGGAGCTTTGTGGATGGGACTTTAAAATTCTAGAAAAACTACCTGTTTCTATTCGAACGACCAAATAATAGTGAAGCACTTCAAAAAAGTTTACTTTTTCATAAAATATTAAAGAACATGAATTGATGTAGTATTTAACTCATTGAATATTCATAATAGACTCGTGAAATATTGAGAAAATACTCACCACAGCTATTGCAGTAGAACCTTCTGAGGCAAGAACTTCTAATGGTGATAAGACTGCAAGGTAGGCCACATTGGTCAAAATGTAGATGAGCGTTACTGTTGTGAGTGAGAGTATAATTACGATTGGTAGTGTCCTGTGTATAAAAAGTCAAATTAACTTGTTTAAGTAAGCAGTTTTACAACTAGCGAAGGCTTAGTGTTCATTACAATTATCTTCACTATATGATGCTAATAACTTGGAATGTAGATCTCAAGTGCCTTTACGGTAACTAATTTGACTTCATTTATGTTACTGAAGTAATCTGAGTACCATAACGCTTGACATCATTTAACTATTTAATATGGATGCTGCGAGCTGTTTTATACACTTGTAATTTGCAGCAGTTTTGGTCAGAAAACAATATATTTTACCGGTAAAAATAACACAGAACTTTTCACACTCAACTTTCTCAGTATACATAACGTCTTCGATTTCATTTATCTTCTGTTTGCCTTTGTAAGTCACTTCATTTAGAATGGTTAATGGACTATCGTTGTTTAATAAGAAGATCCACACTTTTTAACACAGGTTTACATACTAGTCCATGTACAACTAATATTATGGGGACAGGTACTACTCGCGAATTCAGATAAAAGTATGTAATGGGTTTGAACATTTTTTACGTGTCCAAGGTATGATGTTTTGAACACCTGGCTAGAGTTTCAACTTTGCAACATAGCATAATATGTAGATAGAAACGAAAATATGAAAAATTCAATTCGTAGAGGAAATATGAAGCATTTATAGATTTACTACTTTACGAATAACTGAGGTATTTCAGTGTTTACTGTCAAACCATTTTTTTATTTTCAAACCACCCCTTTTGTTCAATTTAGATTGATAGTTATACATATGATCAGATGAATAAGGATAAATAAACTATCATTACGTACCTCCCAGGATTTTTTACTTCTCCTGTCAAAAAGTTGAGATAATTCCTACAAAACAAATAAGAATACAATTCAAATGGATTAAACAACCTGATGTCTCATTTTCTAGTCATGTTCAACAAGATATAAACTGCAAAATAAATTGAAATATTTAAACTAAATACTCCCCCAAATATCTGTTTTTTGGAAAACTCATATGAACATACTTTGTCAATAACTCAAAAAAGTATGTTGCAGACTTATTATGGATCTGGAAGGCCATCTCTTTTCCAACTTACTTGGGTGAAATTCAGAACAGATGAGACTTTATTTATTTATTTATTTAAACATATAACATTGGTTCAAGGGGGCATCAAATACATGCTCCATTCAATAACAATGTGGTTTTTAAGAGATAGAGAATGTATTGGAGTGAAATAATAATAATAATAATAATAATAATAATAATAATAATAATAATAATAATAATAATAATAATAATAATAATAATAATAATAATAATAATAATAATAATAATAATAATAATAATAATAATAATAATAATAATAATAATAATAATAATAATAATAATAATAATAATAATAATAATAATAATAATAATAATAATAATAATAATAATAATAATAATAATAATAATAATAATAATAATAATAATAATAATAATAATAATAATAATAATAATAATAATAATAATAATAATAATAATAATAATAATAATAATAATAATAATAATAATAATAATAATAATAATAATAATAATAATAATAATAATAATAATAATAATAATAATAATAATAATAATAATAATAATAATAATAATAATAATAATAATAATAATAATAATAATAATAATAATAATAATAATAATAATAATAATAATAATAATAATAATAATAATAATAATAATAATAATAATAATAATAATAATAATAATAATAATAATAATAATAATAATAATAATAATAATAATAATAATAATAATAATAATAATAATAATAATAATAATAATAATAATAATAATAATAATAATAATAATAATAATAATAATAATAATAATAATAATAATAATAATAATAATAATAATAATAATAATAATAATAATAATAATAATAATAATAATAATAATAATAATAATAATAATAATAATAATAATAATAATAATAATAATAATAATAATAATAATAATAATAATAATAATAATAATAATAATAATAATAATAGGAGAAAGAGTTCAGTTAGCAACAATACGACTAGAAAAATTCTTTCAGTTAAAGAAGTTACGTTTATTTCTTATCAAGAAAGTAAAAGAAAGTTACAACAGGATCGCAACTGGCTTCTATTTTGCGTCATGTCTGATAATGTCTCTAGCTATTATATTGCACCATCTCTAAGACTCCAGAAGGTGAAGAAGTGATCAATACATCCTCGACCACAGCGAAAACCAGCCTACTCCACGAGAGTCAATCTTTCTCGGGTTTTGAAAAATCTACGAAGTATGACGGAAGCCAACGGTTTGGAAGCGACCGGATGTAAAGTTATCCCTCAATGGTTGTTGCAGAAACGACATGAATCCTTTTAGAAGATAGGAACAACTATCGACTCATTCCACGATGTTGGAACACTCTGTAATTACCAGGCCTTTGTAAAATAACTCAGTCAATTCCACAACTAGAAGATCGCCACCAACTTTACAAAAGGCCGGAGGTACGTCATCTTGGGCTGATGATTTGTAGTGCTTCAAGGGTTGAAGTTCTAACTCGTTAGCACGCTACAATCACCAGACCTCTCATTCCTTACTCAAACTTTGCACAAATTAGCTGCGTAACAATCTTCATTTATGCTCACATTCGCGGTACCCGAAACAAACCGACGTGCTTCAACAAGTTGTAAGGAGCCTGAAAAAAGTGCTTATAAGCGGGATGTTTTGCAAAGCCGCAAGCGACTTTACTCGCTATTTTCATGGGGTCATACAACTGTAGCCAATGCTCACCAATACGTTTCGATTGGTTGATAACCAGCCTTGAACCTAGCTCAGTTTGATATTTAGTTGCAGCAGAATTTTCGACCGATTTGCTGACATCGATCCGTTTACAACGATGAATTTGTTGGTCACTGAAACGCAAACAAGGGCATGTTCAGAGTCCAGATAGGTACCTCGAAAGGGTGGTAGTTTTGTACATACCCACGCCAGTCATATCTGATTGCGATGTGATCAATCTGAGTCCTGGCTTCAGATACGGGGGAGGACGCCAGGCGGCACATCAGCGATGAATGTTTTGATAGTTAGTGGCAGCTAGAATCCAGTTATAGTCTACACAAAGTTGTAGTAGACAGTCACCATTATCTAACATGCGACCAACAAGTCCCCATCAGCCACCTAACCGACTCTCTTCTTTGCCTAAACGCCTGACCTGGGCATACCTATCCGGGCTGCGTCCTGTCGGAGCGTAGACGATGAAGGAAAGACATCATTCCTCAAACCGATTTCCTACCACTTTGATCGGACTTTCTAATTTAACACCACGTGACCGACTATTACTGGAGACCCAATCAACCGGTGCGATACCAAAGCCAGAAAAACCCGTAACTCTTATTTACACTGATGTCTACAGTACGCGTGAATTCACGAAAGACGAATGGGAATTTCAAGTTGTCCGGCTTTACTTTCTGATGACACAACATAAGTGGGTTGAGAACCACGTATCTTTATTGCCTAAAGGGATGAACTTATGTCTGCTTAAGACAGCTTGTGCACAAATTTATGTAGAACAGTAAAGCTAATAGACGGAAACAGATTATCATCACCTAGCTATTAATGAATTGACATTACTAATTTACTTAAGAGATACTACACGCGCGCTAATTAAAAAGGACAGTGGTATTTTTCTTCGCTGAGGAAATTTTATTGTTTTGATCGTTTATTACGTATCAAGACTACTGTTCTCACTTTAATTGAATTTATTTCAGTTAAAGTATTCGACTAGAGTATCGTTTACTGTTTCTCAATTAGTTTATCGTCGGTACTCTTGAGTACCTTATTTTCTACTGTATCTGTTAGTACTTTTGGTCCTAACAATCTACAGTTCTCCACCCTTTTGGTCATAGATCATTTTTTGTCTCTGAGGATTATTGCATCTCGCTCGTTTTTTGAAAAGGACACCTTTTTAATGACCGGACAGTGCAAAAAAAGCAGTCCCCGACGCCGGGGTTGTCGTTATCCTGTTGAAAGCGGCATGCAGTGCGATGAGTACAAAGGTTAGTACCACGAGGTTTGCACGAACTTAACGCCTGCGGCTTTCAAAAGGTTCAGTTCAAGTTCGAAAATAGGTGACTCACATCGGTCAAAGAAGGAAAGACAGTCTCCAAAGAGGTTTGTCTTAAACAAAAACTCAAGAAAAGAAGGTTCTTCTGTTCCCCGTCTTCTAAATGGCATCCAACAGGAAACGCCTAGAAGCCGCAATCGCAAGGCTCGATCGGTTTCTAGCGGGAAACACAACCTGACCTCCTAGGTCGTCGACAACCCTCCGGAATCCAACAGTAGGTTTGACGCAACTGTTGTTGCTTCTCCTAGCACCGTTGACGAATGGGCACAAGTTGTAAGGGAGAAACAACTTAGCGATATAAAAGGGAATTCTGCACCCGTAAAAGTAGTTGAAAAATCGAAAGCTGATTACAGCGACAGATCAGCTATTTTTCATAGAATCAAGGAGAGTGAGAGCTCTGAACCAAAAGCTCGTTTTGAGCATGATATTGTGCCGATTAAACAGCTGCTTAATCAAATCATGCCTCAAAATATCACCGAGGTCACCTTGCTAAAGGTGTACAGATCAGGTAGTCTAGCAAACTTGAAACCAAATCAATCCAGACTGCTTAAAGTAGTATTCAAATCTTCGAACGAACGCGATCTAACTTTACAGAATGGGCATGATTTAAAGGGTTCAGGAGTTTTTATCCGTAAGGACTTGCCATTGGTAGACCATGTTAAAAGACGGGAAGCCGAAAAAGAACTACAACTTAGGTTAGACGCCGGGGAAAAGGACCTGAAAATTTTAAATTTTCGGGTTGTAAGGCTTCGACACAAAATGATGCGGAAGCCACTCTGGGTGAAGCACGAAGCCACTTAAATAGGCTTCGGATCTGTTACACTAATGCCCGAAGCTTACTTAATAAGCGATCGGAACTAGGTGTACAGATTGACTCTACAAAGCCAGACATAATCGCAGTTACAGAAACCTGGCTGACACAGGCTACAGATAGTATGGAACGTGATTTCGAGGGTTTTACGTTAGTAAGGTCCGACAGAATACAAAAGCGTAAGGGAGGGGGACTAGCTCTACTCATTAGGAATGCTATCCCATTTGCCATTATCGACAGTGTATCGCATGAGAGTGTGACGCGTGAATTAGTTAGTCTTCGCTTGAAATGCGAGGGACAAGAGCTGCTGATTGGTTTGGTCTATCTCAGTCCAAGCTGTGAGGTAAATGAGGTCCTATTAAGCAGTCTCAATACTTGGTCACAAAGTGGTCGATGTCTAATTCTAGAGGACTTTAATGCACCAATGGTAGACTGGGAAAATCTGCGAACTGAATCGTCAGAAAATTCCTCCCAGAAGGAACTAGTTGATGCGGTTATCACATGTGCCCTAGTGCAACATGCGCAAGACTTACTATGAGGATGACGTTGCGAACCTCCATTATATGCCACCCCTAGGTAAAATTGATCACGCAGTTTTAACTTTCGACTTCCATGTAACTGTCAGTCACGAGCACGCGTCAGTCCAATCCAAACCTAACGGCTGGAAAGCAAACATACCAGATATCATGTACTCAGCACCGTTAGTAGATTGGACAATAAACCCAGAGTCCTCAACTGAAACGGCTTGGGACGCATTTCGAAATTCATACTTAAAAGTTACCACACCCCACATCGCTTGGACTATACTAAGGGGGCCGAGAAACTCACCACCATGGTTCAGTAGGAAGGTCTACATTCTTCTCCGTAAGAGAATGAAAATGTGGGATGGATTTAGGTTACTGGGGACCGATGAGACAAAATCTCAGTATCGAAAAGCTCAGAATACCTGTGCCTCAACCCTCCGTAAGTCTAGAAAGTTGTACGGAGAAAAAATCGTTAAGGAATCCATAGAATGTCTTAAACGCCTGTATTCCTATATAAATCAAAGGACACAGTACTGCCACATCACTAGTGGAGGACGACTTTGGTAAGGCTCAAGTGTTCTCGAACTACTTTAGCAATGTATATACCATAGAAGCGCCCTTCCCGTCAGCGTATACAGATCCCCCACACATACACTGGATAGCGTGACCATTAAAGAACTCGATGTCTTTGGTCTACTAAATAAGCTTGACATAAGTAAATCCACGGGGCCCGATGAATTACATCCCAGGCTACTGAAGGAATCATCTAACTTCGTTGCCAGCCCTTTAAGTATATGCTTTAACCTATCCGATACGCAAGGTCGTTTACCAAAAGACTGGAAAAACGCCATAGTAAGTCCTGTCTTCAAAACAGGTACGAAACGCAAACCTGAGAATTACCGCCCCGTTAGCCTAACTAGTGTGGTTGTTAAAATCTTAGAAAAGATTATTCGGAAGGAGCTGTTTAAGTATCTCGATAAAAACCGGATCCTGTCGGAGAAGCAGCACGGCTTCAGTATAGGTTACTCTTGTCTCACTAACTTATTAGTGGCTCGTGAAAGCTGGTGCGCTCTTAAGCACCAGAAGCTACCTGTAGACGTAGCCTTCATTTATTTCAGTAAAGCTTTTGACAAAGTCCCGCACAACCGGCTGTTATATAAGTTAAGAAATGTCGGGATTGAAGGCAATCTATTGATGTAGATAAAAGACTTCTTAGTTGGGCGTCAATAAAGAGTACGGGTGAACTCTAAGTTATCTAGCTGGGAAACTGTGCTTAGTGGAGTGTCTCAGGGTACAGTTTTGAGGCCACTGCTATTCCTCTTGTATGTAAATGACCTTCCTCGTCTCCTATCATCATCGGTCTTGCTATATGCAGACGATGTCAAGATATGGAGAACGATACGATGTAAGGGTGATAGCTCAGAACTCCAAAATGACCTTAAGAAATTATCTGAATGGTCTCAAACATGGCAGTTGCCGATAAATACTTCCAAGTGTGTCGTGATGCATATCAGTCATCAAGGTACAGATACATACACGATGAATAACACTAAGCTACCTATCGTCCAGACATATAATGACTTAGGAGTCATCGTTAGCCAAGACTTAAAGACTACTGCACAATGCCGTGTAATAGCCGCCAAAGGTTTTAGAACTTTATGATCAATACGTAAGGTCTTTAGTCATGTCGACGCTAAAACGTTTTTTGACTTTGTATACAGTGTTCGTACGTCCTAAACTTCAGTACTGCATACAAGCGGCCAGCCCCTGCTTAGAAAAAGACAGTGAGCTTCTGGAAAAGGTTCAGAGAAAAGCAGCTAAACCGATTCCCGGAATAGCGAAGCTTCCATACGATGCTCGACTGGCCAAGCTAACCCTTTCCACGTCGTCATATCGTAGAACTAGAGGCGATTTGATCAGTGGCACATGTGAGGTTGCATGTTGTAAGATTAAATCTAGAAGTGGGTTAGTGACTATAGGGGGAATATACCGTAGTCCGTTTTGTCTTGCTGACGACTTTATCCTAAGACACATCTGTTCTTGGAGTATGGCAGAATGTTGTTTCATCATTGGGGACTTCAACGCACCGCATATCAACTGGATAGAGCTTACAGCTCCAGGTAGTGGTTTCGATAGCGACCTTTTATCTACCGTTATTCAGTGTGCGCTTGTACAATGTATCACAAAACCGACACATATTAATTTCGATCATGATCCGTCACTGCTGGACCTCGCCCTCACCCACCACTGTGAGGATGTTTTTGATATTCAGCACCTTCCCCCCCCCTAGTGAACAGTGATCACGTTGTAATTCACTTTAAGTTTAGGACACATGGTATACAATTCGTATCTGCTCCACCCCGTCCCAATATTTGGCGAGCCAATATTCCGGTGATTAGAAACTGTGCTATCTCGACTGATTGGTCGGTCGACGCGGATGGATTGATCGAAGATGAATGGAATAAGTTTAAGGCTACATTCGAGTCCGTAACGTCGCCGTTTATCCCATGGTCAGCACGTAAGCTATCACATTGCCCTCCATGGATTAATAAGGAAGCCCGGAAGCTGTTAAAGCGTAGGAAACATTTCTGGGACTTATTCTTGTTGACAGGTCATGAACCATTTAAGCGTGAGTACCGAAAATTCCGTAATATCTGTAAAAAAACCATAGCCAAATCCCGTACCACTTACGAACGACAGTTAGTATATGACAGCCGTACTTGTCCGAAACGATTGTTTTCGTATGTTAAACGGCGGACGAAACGTAGTGATGATATTCCCCCGTTACTGTTACACGAAAATTCAGAATTTCTAGCTGAATCAGATCGAGCAAAAGCTGAGACTTTTTCAAACTATTTTAGCGAAGTCTTCTCCACGTTTATTGTAACAAATACTTGTCCCACTCACACCGAGATACCAACCATGGAATCTGAACAGGTGACTGAGGAAACTGTCCTTCCGTTGATGACTAACCTCAAACCTGGTAAGACACCGGGCCCTGACGGGTTACATCCACGGTTGCTGTCATCTCTTGCGGACATTATTTCCAAACCGCTCGCGAAACTCTTCAACATGTCCCTTTCACTCGCTCAACTCCCTAGAGATTGGAAGGACGCTATAGTCAGTCCTATATTCAAGGACGGTCAGAGACATATAGTATCTAACTACCGGCCTGTTAGTCTAACTAGTATAGTCGTTAAGTTACTTGAAAAGATAATTCGGGTTAGGTTGCTAAGCCACATAGATTTACACAATCTGTTAGCTCCTGAGCAACACGGATTTCGTAACAAGCGTTCATGCTTGACCAACTTGCTTATTGCGAGGGAGGATTGGACAGCAGCCCTAGATAACGGTCTGTCTGTCGACGTGATATTCATGAATTTTAGCAAAGCGTTTGACAAGGTTTCACACGTAGGTTTTATGCAGAAGCTCACGAGCTTCGGAATAATAGGTACTGTACATGAGTGGATAGGAAATTTCTTATGTGACCGCAGACAGAGAGTGAGGGTTAACGGAACGCTATCCGATTGGAAGCCGGTCAAAAGTGGTGTACCCTCTTAGGCCTTCTGCTCTTCCTTCTCTACGTTAATGAGTTACCGCTGTACTTAGGTCGTCGACATTATTGTTTGCGGATGATGTAAAAATCTGGAGAACAATAAAAAGTGCGGCTGATCATCTGGATCTTCCAGCTGACTTAGACGATTTAGTTAGATGGGCTCGAGAATGGGGCTTAGAAATCAATGCTAGGAAGAGTGTACTATTGCACATCGGTCACGGTAATAGTTACCGTTATACTATTGAGGGTAAACCTCTTCCATGCGTTCAAGAGCATAAAGACTTAGGAGTAGTATTAAGTCATGATTTAAAACACAACTACGCATTGCAAAGCAGCCGCTGTCAAAGGTTTTCGAGCGTTATGGTCACTTCGCCGAGCGTTCAAATCTTTTGACGAGAAAACGTTTCGAATTTTATATCCCACCTATGTAAGATCACACTTAGAGTACTGTATCCAAGCAGCTAGCCCATGTTTGGTAAAGGATACTAACTCCCTTGAACGTGTCCAGCATGTGGGAACGAAATTAATGAAGAGTCTTTCTAGACTCCCTTACGATGAGCATTTAAAACGCCTAAATCTTTTCCCCTTGTCGTATCGTAGGACACGAGGTGACCTTATACTGGCATTTCGTATCCTTAATTATGATTTGGGTGTTAATATGTCTTATCTTTTTGCTCCCTCCAGCACTAATAATCTCCGCGGTCATAGCAAGAAGGTTCATAAACCAAGATCTAATAAACTTAAAGTGGGGTTCCGTTTTTCTCATCGAGTAGTCAATCATTGGAACGCCTTACCCGAACAAGTGGTATCAGCCCCATCAGTGAATACTTTCAAGGAGAAGCTGGACCTTCACTGGAAAGCAGTGCGTCAGGATTAATACAGGTTCATCAACCTACTATCCTTATTACTGAAGACTGACTGACTGAAGACTGAAGAGTTAGTATATAATTATATCAAAGTATAGTAAACTGTATGAAAATTAATTCAGAAAATTTTTTCTGATACACCAAGTACTTTTCTGGATTTTAGAAGACAAAAGATGTGATTCACAATTTACTAAGACAAAAGTTTGATATTTAAGTATGCTAAAACTATTACCAGTCTACAATTAACATAACAAACGAGGTCTTTACATGATCACACTTAGCTAATAAATAAAACGGGACATTCAGACAACTTACCAACCAGAAAAAGCCCAAAACCCTTGGTAAAAACCCAATGCAAGTTCACCGGGTGATTTTTCGCTATCTTCAAAGGGGTCTTTGAAACTCTCAACATTGCCTATTTAAAACAACAAGGGGTAGTCAGGAAACGAAGCAAAGACTTATATAAAAGTTACATATGGAAGTTTACCTTACCTTTTCCCAGATAGTAGAGGCCGAAACCAATTATGATAAGTAAAGCTATAACCTTACAAGCAGTGAAAACAACAGCGACTTTCGTTGCCAGTTTAACGCTAAAACAGTGCACAAAGCAAAGAAGAACTTGATTCGGAAATAAAATTATGTAACACTTACGCAGTCCTAGCACTGCAACGGTGCGTATCGCGATAGGAGGAGTAACACAGTCCATATAAACAGGTCGAAGAATATACTGGGCGAAAATAAGCGCATTTGCCGCACAACTTGCAGATCCAATTACGACGAATGTAATCCAGAAAGATAGGAAGGCAAGTAAAGGTCCGAACGTCTGGAGTATGTATATATATTCTCCACCAGATCGAGGAATAGTAACACCTAGTTCAGCATACACGATGGCGCCTTCGTCCAAATAAGATCAATAAGCGTGGTGGTTTACCTAATGCACTGAATAATCCAGTGATAGTCCACATAATAAATGACAATCCGACGGATTTAGTATGTTTCAGAACTCCGACAGGTGAAACAAATATACCAGAACCAATGATAACACCGACGACAATACTCACACCCTGTAACACTGAAACCTCCTTCTTCAGTGTAACTGATTCAGTAGCATTACTACTCTTGTTTTCTTTCTTGGATTTCCCCATATTCTAAGGCAACACGAAAACAAGTACGCAATATTCAAAACGTCCACGTGCTTTAATGCAAGCAAATAAAATATTGAAAACTTCAAAGCATTTAAAGATTTGACAATGTCCAATATCGTAAACAGATTTCAGATTTGTGTAGTAAGGACAGAAGGCCTACGGCCTATGTTATTCCTTTTCTAGTATGCTTCTGTGAGTGTCCAGTCTTCTCTTGAAAGAGTCAATTGAAGGTGCGGATACCACTGCTTCAGGCAACAGGTTCCAAGTATTGATGACTCGGTGTGAAAACCTGTATGCCACGGGTATTTTGTTCGTTCTTGGCTTTTCTACTCGCCTGCTTTGTCCTCTGAGGTGTCCCGATCTAGTGGGAAGAAAGAGAGAGAATAAGTTAGGTCCGAAATCATTTCTCAGTATTCTGTACATCAATATTAGATCTCCCCTTAGTCTGCGATAGGACAGAGTAAAGAGGTTCAGTTTTTCAAGCCGCTCTTCATATGATAAACCCCGGAGTTCCGGAATTGCACGCGTAGCTGCCCTCTGTACCTTTTCTAGTATGTCTGAGTCACCTTTTAAACAGGGGCTTGCAGCCTGAACACAGTTCTCTAACTTAGTTCTCACTAAGGATGTGTATAATGTGGTGAACATGGTAGTATCAAGCTTAGTGAATGTCCTTTTTAAAGCCCAGAGGGTTCGAAACCCCTTAACTGCGACCTCCCGGCAATGGGCCGTCGTCTTAAGATCACTGCTCACTGTCACCCCTAGGTCCTTATGAGACCGGACTACGGGTAATGACACATCCCCTATGTTGTACGTATTAACCTTTGAATCCCCCAAGTGCATGTAGACACACTTTTCCGAGTTGATAGGCATTAGCCACTCTTTAGACCAGTTTATCATATTATTTAAGTCCGCCTGAAGAGTAAATGCGTCTGTGTCTCCAGTTATTACTCGCCAAATTTTTACATCGTCAGCGTATAATAACATTGGAGACTGTACTATACTTGTAAGATCATTAACGTACATTATAAAAAGTAAAGGACCTAGGACGGAACCTTGGGGTACTCCACTAAGTACTGGTCTCCAGATGGAGCACTTGGAATTTATTCTTACTTTTTGCCTACGACCTACTAGGAAATCCTTAATCCATTTTAAAAGAGGTCCGGCAATACCAAGGTTTGCCAACTTCAATAGCAGTCTATTAGTTGGCACCTTGTCAAAAGCCTTACTGAAGTCTATGTAGACAACATCTACTGAGTTTCCGTTGTCTAGCGCATTAATCCAGAGCTCCCTAGCTATAAGGAGGTTCGTTGTACAGGATAGACCCTTTCTAAAACCATGTTGTGCCATGTTCAGCAAGTTATTGGTTTCCATAAATGCTGTTATGGTCCGTTTGATTATCCTTTCCAGTATTTTGATTACAACACTGGTGAGGCTTACGGGTCTGTAATTTGATGGAACTTGTCGTAGACCAGTTTTATGTATGGGAGTGACGATTGCGTCCTTCCAGTTCATAGGTAACACACCTTGGTCAAGTGACATTTTGAATATCACAGTCAGTGGGGCTGCGATATATTCGGCAATATGTCTCAAGATTTTAGGGTGTAGTTCATCTGGTCCTGTTGACTTCTCCATGTTTAGGGTGCTAAGAGCCTTAAGCACATCGTTTTGGTCGAAGTCCACGGTGAGCAGCTGGTTTGTTGACTCTGTAATTGGGTCTGGTTCTTTCTCTAGAGGAGGTTCCTGAGTGAAAACTGCCCTAAAGTAGTCAGCCATAATCTCAGCTTTTTCCTGGTCTTCCTCTATCATTTCAGATTCACTTCCTACTTTAATTAGGTTGGGAATCCAGTGATGAGTCCTTGTTCTGTAGTTTATGTACGAGAATATCCTCTTGGGCTGCTTGAGTGCAGATTCTGCCAGCTGCATTTCGTATTTTCTTTGCGCTTCCCGAATTTTAGTTATACACACGTTTCTTATCGATCTGTAGTGTTCCATCGTACCTGCTGTGCCAAGGCGGATGGCAACATCCCAGCATTTCTTCTTTTGTCTTAGTAAGCGTCGAATATCCCGCCCTAACCAGGGATGTCCGTGCTTCTTTTTCTTTGGGACAGTCCAGGGTATATATGGTTGAGTTACCCGATTGTATAACTGTCTGAATAGAGTCCATGCCTCTTGTACTGATGCCTTTGAGTCAATTTCCCAGTTCTCAGCCGATGCTGCGGAGTCAATTGCCTGCATATCTGCCTTCCATATGTTAGGACGGGCCGGCGCAATTGTTTGAGAAGCAATTTCAGCCATGAATTTGAATAAGATGACTGCATGGTCACTTCTCCCAAGTGGTGGGAGAAAAGCCATTTGACCAACGTCCTCACCGTGTGTGAAGACTAAATCTAAAAGAGAGGAAGAGTTTCTTAAGTCGTATCTTGTGGGATCTCTAATGTGTTGGAATAATGCTAGTCCAATCGAGGTTTCTAACAGTTTGGAGTCGAACGACGATATAGATGACTCTACTTCTAAGTTAACCCAGTTTATATATGGTGCATTAAAGTCGCCTACTACAAGGCTTTTACCGTTGTTACACCAGGACTTAAGTTTACTGAGGAGAAAATCGTCTGCTACACATTCTGTACTGCGATATACTACAACTAATTCAATATCTTGCCGTCGGCATTTCAACTTACATCTCACCAGTTCACATGTCCCTGAAACATGTGCTACTGTCTCAGCTAATCTTATGGTTAGGGTACTTTTCGTGTACACAATAACCCCGCCTCCCCTTCGGTTTAATCTATCAGCCCTACTGGTTATGAAACCAGTCAATTGGATTTCACTATCTAATACTTCTGACGTTAACCAAGTTTCCGAGACAGCGATAACGTCCGGTTTTTCTTTATCCACCACTGACTTCAGCTCCGCCATTTTATTTAGTAGGCTGCGAGCATTTGTGTAGCACACTTTTAAGTCTGTGGAGAGCTTTCCCTTGCCACCCAGAGTGGCTTGGGGATCGTTTTGCTCCGAACTTTTACAATCTGAAAACCCTTAAGAACGAGGTTTCTTTCACCGTTTCGGCGACGCTCGTTTATTTCCGCTTCTGCAGCCCTTCTCTTAATACGATCAGCTAGGCTGAGGTCCTCACGGACATATATTCCAGACCCAATCAGTTTACGTGAATTACTTAGAACCAGGTTCCTTTCTTCCACCGTGTTGAATGTAACCTTTAGGAGGCGGTTTTTCTGAGGACTTTCGGAATCCATCTTTTTTCCTATTCTATAAAGCTTACAAATACTAACTCCTAAAACTGTATCTGGGAGTAGTTTACTTAATGATGTCTTAATATGATTGAGATCATGTTCAAATCTTGCCTTTGGTTCAGTGTCTGAAGATTCTCTTATCTTATGAAAAATGACTGATCTCTCAGAGAGATCTGTCTTGTCACGCGGTGAGGATTTTTCTTCTGATAAAGTCCCTTCCAATGTCTTGCTGACCAGCTGCGTTTTGCCTACAGCCTTTTTCTTCTTATTTTTTTTCTTCTTACCGGAGTCCATTTGTCACCACTCAGAACAGCCACACCTGGACTATGTGGAACGGTGACAGTTTTATCCGGATCTTCGATTTCGACTAGAGGTGTATGACTGCCGATGTCAATATCAGGCGACACTTCATTTCTCGTTAATGTCAACGGAGATTTCACGTTCCCGTCAACCGCAGTCAGGTGTTTAATGGGTCCAGTAGCAGCACTTACTACACTGACACATTCTTCATCGTCAGTACTCCTGTTATCAGTGCTTCCGCCATCGTTTTTCTTGCAGGCCAAAGCCAATAAGCCCATAGCCTCCTGTATTAGTACCTTTTTATCCGTACAGCAGAACACACAAAGCCAATGCGAGTTAGGCTTCGAGCATCTTTTGTAAGCCGTCGGACGTAGTCGAGTACACATTTTGTGATACCACTTTTTACAGTCGTCACACTGCATTCCCTCCTCAACGGAGAACAAACAATTTGGTTGCCCACATTTGTGAGTCTTACCAACCATTGTAATTCGATTTAAAAGGTTTAAAAAACAAAAAACGATAACAATGTGAACACAAGTCTTAGTCAAAGACTAAAAACAGGTACCCAGGACAAAATGTAGCAAAAAATTTCAAACTTTAACCAGAGAACTCTTAGTTAAAGTAGACCAAGAATGCTTTTTAGTGCGATAAGTACCAAAAGCAAGTATAATCACAACAAGTACAAAATTTACTGCCCGTGACAAAGCGAGAACGGTCTGTGTTTTGATTTATTGTTTTGATTTAGCGACTATATTATAGGAATAGAAATCTACAAAACAATTCTTTGAGGTTTCAGTATCAGTTTTGGAATCTTGATTGACAATTATCTTTTAAAACGTCCACTGCATAAAACAGCAAACAAATTAAAGCTCCTACTGGTTAACCTTTTTATGTGGAAGTCAATAGTCATATATCAAGAAACTGACTCTATACTTGTGCACAATCCTCAACCATCTTTGTGGACTTCTGCTCAAGAGAACGAGAAAACAAAGACATATCGGATGAAACATTGTTATTAACCTGCGTGAAGCATGTTCGAGTTGCCTCTAAGCCTTTTTAATGATAAATGAAATAGACTTTGGGGTTTCAGTGACAAACTAGGTTTCGAATATCTAAATTTTCAAACATAATAACATCTCTTTTGAGACGAGGGCCGGCCGATTGTATAAAATAATGGAGTTTGGGACGACCAATAACTGAATGTAAACTTGGAAAGATCCGGATATCAGCGTGACAACGAGCCTTGATAAGTTATAAGAGACTAATGCAGAACTCACTCATCTCGTAGCTCTTCTTGATTTATTGTGAATCCCGATGAAAAACAAAGGAGGAGAATTGGTAAATAACAAGCAGCCGAAGAAAACGCTAACCAGTAAAAGTAACATAAACTATTTAAACACAACCATCAGGGTGGTAACATGTTCTTTTAGAAAAATCATTACGCTTTATGGTGAAAGCCGAAATTCTTCGACACTTATAAGGACGACGGCCAATATAAAAGTCAAAGCAGTAAACAATGTAGGTACGTGGAATATTTGAATAACGTGGAAGCAAACAAAATGGAAAGAATCACGACGTATGTCATCCAATGTTATGCACCCATCAACGATAGCAATGACGACGATAAAAATCAGTTCTACGAGAGACTGCAATCAGTCGTAGCGAAGTACCCAAGAAGGGACCTGACCATCCTGATGGGAGACCTGAACGCCAAAGTCGGAATGGACAACACTAGATATGAAGATATCATGGGACGACATGGACTGATTAGGATAAAGGAAAGAAAATGGGAAGAGATTTTCAAGCCTATGTGCACTCAACAAATTGGTTATAGACAGCCCAATATCCCCACACAAAGAAGAGCATTGAAGCAGACAAGCAGAAATACGTGAAAGACATAGCATCGACAGTGAGAAAAGCCGCAAGAGAACAAAATATCAGACAACTATATGACGCGACGAAGAAACTAGCAGGGAAATACAGTGAGTCAGAGAGACCAGTCATGGACGAGGAAGACAAGCCAATCACTGAAATTCAAGGACAGATGAACGGGTGGGTGGAATACTTTGTGGAACTCTTAAATAGATCGGATCCATCGAATCCCCCGGATATTCAAGCAGTACCTACAGACCTTCCTATACATGTCAATCCACCAACGACGGAAGAAATCAGGATGTCCGTCAGATAAATCAAAAGTGGGAAGGCAGCGGGACCTGACATTACGGATCATTGTTGAACAATCAGCTGAGTGGAACTCGTCACTATACATCGACTTCCCTGATTATGAGAAAGAATTTGACAGTGTGGATAGGAGAACATTATGGAAATGTTCTTCTGCACTATGGAGCACCTGAGAAATTGTTAACATCATCCGGAGTTCATACAACGGACTACACTGAAAAGTGATGCCTGAAGCACAGCTGACAGACGCATTCCAAGTGGGGATCGGAGTCAGACAAGGCTGCTTACTGTCCCCTCTCCTCTTTCCTCTTGTGGTTGACTGGATTGTGAAGACCTCGACATCTAAGGGAAAGCACGGAATGCTATGGAATTTCGTCGTCAAAGTAGAATAAGTATTTGAGAAGTATACGTAATAAGTAATTTTCGGAATTGATATATTGTTGGTTCACCACTACACTAATTACAACCTAAATGTCTGAAGAGTGCAAACCAGCCAGATTTATAAACGTTAAAAATACTCGGATTTTATTGATAAGAAGCAATTTTCCCCAAACGAATTTTAAAAATAAAAGTTTGGTGGTTGTTAGAAATTGGTCACATTCTGATAAGTTGAGGACGGCAAAATCTCTGATTCTGAAATACTTTTGAGGCACCACCCTGGCTTGTTTGGAAGTCTAGAGATTAAACTGATGACTTAAGTCATCATTGGGGTAATCTTGTTATAACTTCATAGACTTGGTGACCAGATGATCAACTTCAAGGAAATTCAAACTCGACTGCGCAAACTGGTTGTTGCATCAGTAAGCGAAGGTAGCTGTAATGTCAATGAAATATCACGTGCCAGAGCTAAATATTCCGGCAGTTAGGACACTGATTATTTTTCAATATTCGTCAAGGTCAAAGACAACAGACACGCGCCAATCAGTTGCAAGCCATGTACTGGCACATGCTGTTGCATTCCGCTTCCTCTACTTATTCACACTATTATATTTCTGCGATAGCGTTGTTTGTGCTATACAGTTATAAAAGAAGAGATAGTAGCTGGATAGGAAAAAAGACTAATCTACGTTACATTAACCATGAGGTGTGAATTCGACGCAAACAGAACATTACGTCCGTCTGAAAACAGCTCCTGATCATCTACATATGTCGATCACATTGGTGATCTACACTGGTTACCAAGTCCTTAAATAGCGCAACATTTTATGATTGCAAACTTTATTATGGTATTCGCTACCTAATGTTTTGTTCGCCTTCGTCACATGAGTTTGTCAATTACTGAAAACATTCGCCATCTTATCGTGATATTAATTTTTATTAGAACTTAAGCAACTAGTTTGATAGATGAAAATAAATGATGGACTAAGATCGTAGTCGGCTACAATGTTGCTTTAATAAATACTATCAGCATATAAATGCTCCTGTGTAATATATTTGTTAATATATCAACCACTCGTAAGTATAGTAACAGGGCAACGCAAACACACATCTACTTGTAAAGTACGCACATAATTTAGGTAAGGCTGGACTATAGAAAACGTATTGCATGTGTACGAAGTAACCAGGTACTTCATTTAACGCTGGAAATTAGGCCTTATGCGTCAGCCTTTTACAAAATAGACACGTTATCTGTACCTTCTATACTTCATTCACATCGACGATCACCATTTTTACCAATATTTACTATCACACGTTAACTCACGATTCGACTTACCTATTACAAGTATGTCATTTAAATCTGATTTTCTGTATATGTATGTGAACGAGCTCTACAACTGTTTCGTGGTCCAAATAAAGATCTGCTACAACAACCAGTCCCGATTCTTTCAAATAGAAAACGAGAGGAAATCATCAGAAGCATTTGGGTTAGCCCAATTTTGAACACAAATATCGATTCCTGTTTTACTTATCGTTTCGTTTTGATGTAGACGTAAACTTTATGATAGATTAGTGGGATTATCTTCAACACAAACTTCACACGAATATATTTATTTTCTTGTCGCACAAGCTTCGTGTTGAGATCATTATTTCATCGTTTATATTATACTAAGGTATTGGTCATGCACCATATGTTAGATTTAATACAGAGTAAAAGCCTGAAATATAAGCACAATTTGTCTGTAGTAGAGATAGATACTGTTATGTCTACAAACGTCGGACTCCCAAAACTTAATCGTTGTGACCCCGAGTTGCGTTTTGCTGAACTAAAGCATTATTTTTTATGCACAATATTAAATCGAAGGTAATTCGCTTCCGAGATTTATTTTATCTAATCATTCTATTAGTTGCCAAAGAATTCCGCGACTTTATTTCGATCCACTAACGTCACAACCATACGCCACTTTAATATGTGAGATAAAGAATCATCTACCTTTGTCAGACGGCCAAAGAATCCAAAGTTGTCCCCAATCAGGAGCATCAGGTGGTAGGTCAACATTACAGTTCTCACGTCACCTTTAAGTCTTAGCGAATGATAATACAGTGGATGAAGCAGTCCTAAAACAAGCAGGGATACAGGCACTCATAAGCTACTTCCAACGCTGTTTGTATGCTGAAGACCAGAGCACTTCTTTATTTCAATCAGAGCTTATCGCAGAAAGAACAATGAAAAGAGGCCCCCTAAATGGATCGCCTACGATACGTCATACACATAAATAGGATGTTCAAAAGACCCAGTCACAGGAGAACTCCTCGGGAGTGTTGAAGGTCTCACAGTGACTGATGCCAAAATGAAAACAGGAGCAGATCACAACAACGATCAACATCTAGGTCACAGAGCAGGTCACAAAATTCCAAACAATTTGGTTTGGTGCCGAATCAACCAGGTGCAGTCAACTATGTACCAGGTCTGAACAGACTCCCAAGAATATGGAAATTGAATAACCCCATCACAGGTCGAGACTACTGAAGCGGGTTAGCTAACCGGTTAGTTGCTTTATGTTAGAAACAGAAATTCAGGCCTGAACGTTTTGATGGATAAAGTTGCAGTACTTGGTGTTATTCATGCAAACAAAACTAAGCTGTGTCCAAAAACTTCCCTAGTTATAATCCAATCTACCAATGAAACTAAAATTGCGACGCTTGAAAAAAGCGTTGAAGGTAGACTTATGGTTCAGAGGGTAATTCCTCCTGTTTTTCATCGTAGCGGATTGAGATCTGGAAATAGTTGAAATAGACATTTCAGAGAGATATGAGTTTCTGGTCTACGCTAAGAAAGGACTTTCGACATTTAGAGAAATTCCGAATCATACAAAAACGAAATTAATTCCCACCACTTCTCTAAATTAGGTAGAAGTTCAAAACGCTTGATTCTTGATACAGTTTGATGACTTCCTCAACTTGTATCTTATCCACTTCCAACTTCCTTTCCTATTTTCTTATTCAGATAGAAGCTGGTTTGTTCTCTCCCACAGTAGGCTGTTGCTGATGATATTCGGACATCGGGCATTGAGTAACTTGCGTAGACAATTGTTTATAAATACTTGCACTATTTTGACGATGGCTGTCCATTACATTCCGTGCTTTCCCTTAGATGTCGAGGTCTTCACAATCCAGTCAACCACAAGAGGAAAGAGGAGAGGGGAGAGTAAGCAGCCTTGTCTGACTCCGATCCCCACTTGGAATGCGTCTGTCAGCTGTGCTTCATGCATCAATTTTCAGTGTAGTCCGTTGTATGAACTCCGGATGATGTTAACAATTTCTCAGGTGCTCCATAGTGCCGAAGAACATTTCCATAATGTTCTCCTATCCACACTGTCAAATTCTTTCTCATAATCAGGGAAGTCGATGTATAGTGACGAGTTCCACTCAGCTGATTGTTCAACAATGATCCGTAATGTCAGGTCCCGCTGCCTTCCCACTTTTGATTTATCTGACGGACATCCTGATTTCTTCCGTCGTTGGTGGATTGACATGTATAGGAAGGTCTGTAGGTACTGCTTGAATATCCGGGGGATTCGATGGATCCGATCTATTTAAGAGTTCCACAAAGTATTCCACCCACCCGTTCATCTGTCCTTGAATTTCAGTGATTGGCTTGTCTTCCTCGTCCATGACTGGTCTCTCTGACTCACTGTATTTCCCTGCTAGTTTCTTCGTCGCGTCATATAGTTGTCTGATATTTTGTTCTCTTGCGGCTTTTCTCACTGTCGATGCTATGTCTTTCACGTATTTCTGCTTGTCTGCTTCAATGCTCTTCTTTGTGTGGGGATATTGGGCTGTCTATAACCAATTTGTTGAGTGCACATAGGCTTGAAAATCTCTTCCCATTTTCTTTCCTTTATCCTAATCAGTCCATGTCGTCCCATGATATCTTCATATCTAGTGTTGTCCATTCCGACTTTGGCGTTCAGGTCTCCCATCAGGATGGTCAGGTCCCTTCTTGGGTACTTCGCTACGACTGATTGCAGTCTCTCGTAGAACTGATTTTTATCGTCGTCATTGCTATCGTTGATGGGTGCATAACATTGGATGACATACGTCGTGATTCTTTCCATTTTGTTTGCTTCCACGTTATTCAAATATTCCACGTACCTACATTGTTTACTGCTTTGACTTTTATATTGGCCGTCGTCCTTATAAGTGTCGAAGAATTTCGGCCTTCACCATAAAGCGTAATGATTTTTCTAAAAGAACATGTTACCACCCTGATGGTTGTGTTTAAATAGTTTATGTTACTTTTACTGGTTAGCGTTTTTCTCAGGCAGCTTTTTATATAACGGCTGCGATTGTTCACTGAATTACCAATTCTCCTCTTTTGTGCATATTCAGATAATGAGAATATCACTGTGATCTTTCAACCTAGATGGCAAACATATTGGACTTCCTTTGTTATAACAGTAGGGAATTGAGAACACTGAGCCTATCTGTGCAGCAGTGTATTTGTGAGCGATAATCAATGTGTCATGCTATGGGGAATTCAAAACGGAAACGGTAAATTTAAGATCGTGTGTATTTAATTAACTATTTTATAGTCAATTATACTAATTGCACCAGGTATGAGAACAAATGAAAGAAATGCAAATAGTAACGAAAACTGGTTACAAAATAAGTCTGTTCCAACTACTTTCACAGTGTTACACTGTATCCAGCTTCATATCTTGGATGGATTCCATTCCAGTGAGTAGGCAGTCGCTGATTTTCGGTGTTTTTTCAAACAGAAATCAGTCTGGATTTCCGATTGCTGGGGATATGTTGGCCGCTGCAGAGAGGATGAGGTTGTGGTGGGCCAGACGATATATAAACGCAAAAAGTATCAACAAAGTTAATAAAGACCAATAGTAATATTAATATATACCAGTTAAATGTTACAAATACAATAAAAATGGGACTTTACTTAAGTTCACCCAAAATGATGAGTGTTCAGCTTTAGTCTAGTACAATAAATCCACAATTATAGATGTTTGGTAATTCCAAACGTATCGATGAACTCTCCAGTGGTGTAATCCATGTAAGGTATGGTGTATTCGCACTCACAGTCTATGAATGTAAATAATATTTGTTTTAGATCTCAGCTAACTCAATCACGAATGAAAATAGAACGAGGAATGTGTGAGAAGCAGTGTATTTGTTAGCCAGCAACGGTATGTCACGCTATGAAGTATCACAACGGAAAAAGTCTTCAAGGTCATTTACTAGAACAACAGGTACAATCGTTTAATGATAAATGTACATGTAGTGAGAAATTGACAAAATAAATAACAATAATATTAAAAACTATTTACAAAATAAGCTTGTCAGGCCTATCTCCATAAGGTCTCGAAGAAAACGTTTTTACGCTATGTAATGAGAGTATGACAATTGGAATTAATCGAATTAATGTACTAAGAATCTTCGAAATAGTTCTATTTAAGACAGGTAGAACTAGATGAGCACAAAAGAACCTGTTATCCTTATAATTCGTAATCAGCGCGCAACCCAATACAAAGGAATCACCAGTTAATATAAATACCACATTTAATCAGCTTTAGTTTCGGTTGAATTTTATTCTTTTCTAGGTTAAGATTAGCAACATGTTTACATATTACTTAAACAATGATCTATAAATCGACAGAACAAGCATCGTCAAAATCTCTTTGGTTTAGAACAGTGAGGCTTCTCTTATGAATGCTCGTCCTAAGTATATCCACTAGGGAAGTTGCTTCTGAAAGTAGACCGTTTGCAGTTGGGCGACGGAACTGACATGACTAAATGCAGACGGGTCCACCAAATCACTTAAAGGCTACTAGTGTTCAGTTGGCAAGAATGACTTGACACCATTTTTCTTATTTTTCGTGTTTTATGCCACTTTATACTAGGTGAATATGATAAATAAAAGTATTCGAATTAGTCTGTTAATTAGGAATTCCCGAAACAGTGTAACTTAAGCCGAATAAAACTGAGTGAGCACAAACGGACGTATTGTATTTAAAATTCGAAATTAACCAGGAATCAAATACAAAACAATCATTAATTCATACTAACAAAAAGGCAACAACAGCTTAGAGATTAAAAAGTATTTTCCCTGCACGGTGCTCTCATCAAATAAACACAGAGAAATTGAAAATCAGTAGTTTTGGTATGTGACAAATGATAAAAGCTGTAATGCACTCAAGAGAGGGATTACAAGAAGAAAGGTGTTACATAAACAATACACTATATATTTTACCTGAAATGGATTTAATTTATGTCATAAAAACGGTGATTTTGTTACTTCATAATCGAACAATGCTATAAAACATTACTTAGCTACAGAAAATTCACTGTCTTTTGTATAAGGATCGTTATTATCTTTTCTTAGGTAGCTAAATGTGGTAAGTCATTTAGTGCCTACGTATCACATTAGAAGTTTTGAAAACAATTGTTAGTAACTGAAAGAAAATGAGGTAACTTTTGAGCATGCATTCTACCTTTTTATGATGTTTTGGAGTACATTAATAAAGTCTTTTTAGAAGAACGTGAACTAAGGTATGAAGGAAATAAGTTGGCAATATGAATAAAATGTGAGCGAGTTGGGCAAGCTTCTGTTCAATGACGTAGATTGATCCGTTTGGGTTAATCATGTTTGTCTTTGAATTTTCCTCAAACGTTCGCCCTGTTGTGATTCAGTCTTTATTCTTCATTAATAAGGATTGCAAGTCGTTTAACTTTTGTTAGTCACCCAGTAAACATCTTGCTAGTCATTGGAAGTGCTTTGAAGGGCTTGATATCACTTGTTCGAGTATGGCATTTAAGTCACTGAGCACTCGATGAGAAGAATGGAGTCCGAATGTGATTTTCTTTGACCGCAATTTTTAAACTTTCTTGTATTGGTCTCAGAGATGATTAGTTTTGGAAGAAGCAAAAAGACGAGACATATTAGCACTGAGATTTCTATTGCGGATATAGAATGCCTATATAGAATCAATTCGCGTTTAAGAGAGAGTTCAGAAAGACCTGTCTGTAAATTAGTTTCCACACGCTGAACATCTTTGACTGTATCAGTATCTTTAATAGGACATCAGCTAGCTGCGCGGTTGCAATACAGCAGGAAAATTAACATTCCTGATGGCAATCAGATACCATCATCGTCTTCATCATAGATGATAGAATTCGATTGTGATATGTCTCGGTTCTATGACTGGAATTACGTGAAATGTCAGGGTTGAATCTAATTCTTTGGTTTTTAGGTTTAGTGTGGATACAAAACTGAGATTAAAGGGAAATGTCTAACCGTGTGTTTGGCAGAGTTGAACGCAGTGAGAACTGAAAAATCTGAAAACTCTTTCCTGATTCAGATTAATATAAGGAATATTCTAAGTGTTTTGCTTCTTGTCATTCTACTAAACATTCTCCAATCACTTTCGCTAAATTATTTTATGATGGTGTATTTATTCGATTCAAACTTTGCTAATCACCTTACCTGCTTATCAGGCTCATTTTCAATACAGGGATTATAAATATTTAGTCAACCAAAATATTTGGTTACCAGTCATAACGACAACACAAATGGGTATTATTTCTAAATCATTATCACGAAAGAATCAGTTTCATTTTCCGAAATTTTACATATTTAAGTAAGGTATTTGTTAGTAGTTTACATTCATTTTGCATATAATTATAAGATAAAGATAGTGAGACTAAAATGAATGGGATTATAAAATTTAATGATCTGAAGTTATGTTAGCAGCTAGTAAACAGGTATGACTGCTTGGAGACAATCGTGACGAGAGTAAAGCAGATATAAGTGACAGCACCGGATAATAGACATATAATAGAATGAAGCAACTAAAGTAATAAAAAAGAATCATAGGTTAATCGGAAACTCACTTAACAACGAAACCTAGTATCAGTGTTGTAGAAGATCGTTGGTAGTTGCCACTGAGGAGAATCATCCAAGGACAGAATCACTTATTTAATTACGTCTGTTACTCCCAATAGAGCACAGGCTGCCGACCAGCATACTCCAACCTACTCTGTCCTCAGCCTCCCTTCCTAGTTCTGTACAATTTTTGTTTATTCTTATCATGTGTGTCTCCAATTCTCGGTGTAATGTTTTCTTTGATATTCCTCTTCTTTTTGGCCTTGAGACTTCCAACTGAGGTCTTACCTTGTGGCACAGTTCTGTGATTTCCTCAATGTGTGTCCTATCCACTACCAGCACTTCTTCCTCATTTCTTTCTCCATTGGAATCTGGTTTGCTCTCTCCAACAGTAGGTTGTTGCTGTTAGGGTTTTAGCTAACGTATCCGAAGTATCTTACGTAGACAATTGTTAATAAACACCTGTATTTTCTGGATAATGGCCTTCGTAATTCTCCAAGTTTCCACACCATACAGTAGAACTGTTTTAACATTTTTATTGATAATTCTGACTTTGATTTTGGCTAATAGATAGTTGTTTTGAGTTGTAGATGTTTTTCAATTGTAAATATACTACTCTTGCTTTTCCAATCCGCGCCTTCACATCTGCATCAGATCCACCGTGTTCATCAATGATGCTGACCAAATCTGTAAAAGTTTTTACATCTTCCAAATCCTGTCCATCAAATGTGATTGGATTGATGCATGTTTTGTTGTAACAGAGAATCTTGCATTTCCCTTTGTATATGTTGAGACCTACTGCTACTGCTTTTGTTGTTGAGTGTGCGATAGAACAGCCATATAATCTGAGAAGTCTAGATCGTCCAGTTGCATCCTAATTGTACAATATTCCCCAGTTTTCAATCGTCCCCTCCCCTCAGTTGATATGAACTAATGACTTTGAATTCAATAATCTCAATCGCTTACTAACTCTCTCTCTCTCTCACTCTCGCACAAACACACACACACTTACTCATTATTTTTCTCTTAAGAAAACAGAAAGTTATATCATTGCTTAATCAGTCCATAGATATAAAATATTATACAACCACATCAATAGAATTAAATCTAACCATTATGTAATTAAATTGAATATTATTTCTCTTCTATAAATTCATCATTTTATGAAATCTATCTATCTATCTTTCTTCCTTTTTTTCGTTAGTTTCAGGATGGAAACAAAATTGAATTAACAACAATTGCATAAAGCTTAAGATACAAAATAACCATTGACAATCTTTTGTTTGTTGTTTGTTTTCCTTAAAATTTATCTGCGCATCTGTTTATATCATGTTATCATTTTATCATAATTTTACTAATTTTCTACTCTGATAGAATCGTATAGTTAGTTTAAATATTGTTCAAATATACATTTGTTTCTATCGAATCTTTTTATCTTTTAAACATTCAATATATACATTAGTAAACACCATAGTGATTATTACTTACTTATGTACTTACGCTTGTTACTCCCAATGGAGCATAGGCCACCAACCAGCATTCTCCAACATACTCTGTCATGGGGCCTTCCTTACTAGTTTTATCCAATTCTTAATCATTCTTATCATGTCTATCAACATTTCTCGGTGTAATGTGCTCTTTCATCTTCCTCTCCTTCTTTCACCTTGTGGATTCCATGTGAGGGCTTTACTTGTGATGCAGTTGGGTGCATTCCTCAATGTGTGTTCTATTCACTTCCAGCACTTCTTCCTGATTTCTTCCTCCACTGGAATCTGGTTTGTTCTCTCCCACAGTAGATTGTTGCTGTTAGTGTTTGGCTAACGAGTTCAAAGTATCTTGCGCAGACAACTGTTAATAAACACCTGTATTTTCTGGATGATTGCTTTCGTAGCTCTCCAATTTTCTGCCCCATACAGTAGAACTCCTCCCGGAACCCCCTGGGGCCACTGCCGGTCTCAAGCTTGAGGAAAAGAGGAAGGTTGAGCATAAGGTTAGTGACCCATCCCATAGTAAACTAACTCGCTATCATAACGCTAACTAGAAAAAAATTAATTCAGTCCATTATTATTATTATTATTATTATTATTATTATTACTGGTTTATCAATTTCTTTTACTGATTAATCAAAATTGGATAGTACTTTTAAAGAATATTAAAGATTACATGAAAAATTATAACAAGATTACTGAAATCCTTTAGAATAGAAGTAGTATATAAATGAGTAAAATCAATTTCATCAATTATATGCAAATCAAAGGATGAAATGATAAAAGAAGAAGAAGAAGAAGTAAATATCATTTATAAAATAAATTATTTCAATTGCAAGAAAAACTACATGGAAGCATCACCCCCCCATCATTCATCTTTGCTTGTAAGAAAATTAACTAGCGGCCTAAGAATTAGATGATAAGATGAGATAATCGAAATAATGATGCAGACACTAAGAGGTTAATATTCAACCATGGCCATTAAAATCTAGGTAAATAGGACAGATTATTATTTATGTGTGGAAAAATCCGTTTATTTCACTTCTATCTGAAGTTTGTATTGATAATTTTGTTTAGCGGAACAATGAAAATTTGACGATTAAACTATCCAGCTTGAAGAACGGAACTATATCAAAATCATCTACCTAGGCTACAAATCGTTTATATAATCTTAGTATTTTTACTAATCATATTCTTTAAGGAATCAGGCCTGCCAATTGTCAATAGGTGTATGTTTCACAGATTGAAATCATGAGTCAATTGAAGCTAGACCACCATGGAAAACCTGGAAGCACTGGACGGCCGCTCACTAGTGACTGACTTCAAGAGATACTCCTGGAGTTCTAGTGAGAAGCCGTTACTAGTGGAGTTCAACCAGGTCTGTTGTGAGATATCAGCTCGTTGAAGACAATCGTATACGGTAGCGCAACTTCGTGGATTGGTTGAAGTCAGACATTAACACGATTGGATGCCGGCTCAGTGTTCTAGATGGTTAAGCAATCGCGCGCGAGACTGATAGGTCCTGGGTTCGAATCTCGCGGGGTGCGAGATTGTGGATGCGCACTGCTGAGGCGTCCCATAATAGGACGAAACGTCCGTCCAGTGCTTCCAGGTTTTCCATGGTGGTCTAGTTTCAATCGACTCATGATTTCGATCTGTGAAATTTCTAAAATCTCCACAAAACCCCTTCTGATAATAGGTGTATGTCTAATGTGATCTGAACTTAGACTATTAGTAACAGATGGTTATTGGTCTATTATCAATTGAAACAAATGAACTGATTTGATACTATTTTTATGTAATTAAATAAAACTTTCTTTATTTAGTTTAAGAATTTTTAGAGATTGCTGGATGTTAATGAAATTGTCAACCTGTTTAAGTTATACAGTTAACGAGAATCAAGAAACTCTGAACATCTGTTTAATCTTGTAACGGAACACTTTCGTTAACGCACGATCATGATAACAATTATAACTACATGAATGTTTTATCGAAGATTACCTCTAGGCAGGTATTAAACTGTTCGACAGGAAAAAGGCTTAAGATTCACTACTAATCTCATAGCCAGACCTATTAGTGATATGAGTCATGTAGTAGATGTTAATACAAAATTTTATGTAATAAGCCCATGAGAACAAAAATCAGACTCCTTTGTTATACAAATATAACAGGAATTTATTATCTGAACTCCAACTTGTATGTGAATAATTATATTTTTTTGAATTGCTTGATGTCACTTTAGAGATGGATTGTAAATTAGTCAACGATGGATGGTGGCTAGCATGGGAGTCCAAGACGCGTGTTTCGTCCTATATAGGGCTCGTCAGTTGGATGTACCCGCATCCCAGAGGTGATGTTCAATCCAGGAGTAGAACCCAATACCGTTCGCTTCAAACGCCATCATGTTATCTATTCAGCTACTGAGTCCTCATAGCCACTATCTTGTGCAATGGAGTGAAGTTTAAGTTTATTTTGTATTGTTTATTTGAACCACCCCTTCACTCATACATTTCCAATCACTTGATTCTCTTAAATTATATGAACTCTTCAAATTCGATCTAATTGTTACGTGACCCATCTTATCAGTTTTTAATTCCATGAATCTTATATAAACCCTTCATTACCTCTAAAATTTATCACACAATTTATCTTATATGTCTCTGGACTCCACTCAACTATTACACTACATATCCTTAATGTTTCCTTGATTCTAACACCAAATAACCTCTGACCTGTTCTTGCATATATATATATGTAGTTATCATTGATAACCTCTGTCATTTCATTCCTTTGCACTCAATTATGTCAACTGTTCCATACTATTTCTTATCGCAATATAAAATTCTGATACATATTTGGTTGTAAGTAGCTGACGAGAAACCACGAAATATAATGAATTCATATTATTCTGCATAAATATTTGTTCTGACATTATTTAAGACCGCAGTTGATCAGTCTCTTATTATTTAACGCGATGGTATTGAAAGTGAACAGTACTAGGTTCGAGTCCTGGAGTAAACATCAACATCAAAATAGGATGAATCACGTTCCCTAGATTCCACTGCTACCTATCATCTACCTTTTTAAATAGGTTTTCATTCATTAAATCCAACAATTATTCTTCATTTTAGCCATCATCTTCTATTTAATGACAATAACTTTATTGTTCATTTTAATCACTTTTTTATTCTTAATTTATAGTCATATTTAAACTTATTATTATCAACATATTCGATTGACTACCTATTAAGCATATTAAAATCTTTTTTAAACCTGTTATTGTCGTTTTTTAAGCAAAGATGGATAGTGGCTAGCATTGGAATCCAGGACGTGCGTTTCGTCCTATTTGGGACTCGTCAGCTGGATGTACCTGCATCTCAGAGTGAATTAAGGCAATATCGAGGCATACGCACCAGTAACAGACTGATCAATTGCAGTCTTCAACTTCAATGGGAAGATACAAGCAAGACAATACCAAGTGAATGTTATTGTCGTTTGTTTTGTTCTTTATTGTTGTTGTTGTTGTGATTAATTTTATCGGATTATCTACATGAATTACCACATGTTCCATGTGATTGATTACAAAGGAATATTTCATTTTACTTTACCTGACAACTTATAAATATTTTTATCAGAAGGGGTTTTGTGGAGATTTTAGAAATTTCACTGATTGAAATCATGAGTCAATTGAAGTTAGACATTAACACCGTTGGATGCCAGTTCAGTAGTCTAGTTGGTTAAACGCCTGGCGCGAGACTGATAGGTCCTCGGGATCGTGGGTGCGTACTGCTGAGGAGTCCCATATTAAGACGAAGTGGTCGTTCAGTGCTTCCAGGCTTATGGATATTAGTCTGTATCTAAGAGAAACGCAAAATATAAATGGAATCATCATTACATAATTGTGTTGTGTTTTTTTGTAAAAAAAAGAGGATGTATGGTTTTTAGTTAATCTGTATTATATATAGCCAGGGAAATTAGAAAGTAAGAATATTTTAAGATCATCATGACATATAATTTGCTCATTTGAAAAACTAACTAAGATACTGATTCAAGATGATATTCATTGATCGTTTAACTTTGTTACAAAATTTATTATTATCAGAAGGGATTTCGTGGATATTATAGTAATTTTAATAGTTGAGTTCATGAGTCGAAGAGGTATTTCCTGTAGTTCTAGGGAGAAGCAGTGTTGTGAGATAGTAACTCACTGAAGACAATCGTGGATATGTCGCTCAGTTTGGTGTATTATTTAAAGTTAGACAGTGGTCTGGAGGTTAAGCGTTCGCGCGCAAGACCGATAGGTCTTGGGTTGGAATCTCGCGAGATGGGATCGTGGATCGCACTGCTGAAGAGTCCCATGATAGAACGAAACGGCCGTCCAGTGCTTCCAGGTTTTCCATGTTGGTCTAGTTTCAATGGACTCATGATCTCAACTATTAAAATTAATTAAGTTTAAGACTTCAAGTTTGGATTTGTGATATAATGACTGATTTCAGTTTGTGCACGAAATAAGTTATAAAACGACTAAGTTCAATTATGCACATTGTGGAATATTGAATTATGTCAAAGGAATTTAAAGCCACTCTCTGCTCAATTTAGGTATTCAATAATTTACACACTACTTCGGCGATTGTCAGAGGGCATCAATATGATAAATAGCTACTGGGAACAACTGAAAAGGATTGACCACGACAGAATTGGATGGAGAATGCCAATGGGTGGCCTATGCTCCTTCACAAGATAATATTCATTTGAAAATAACATCCATATTCGGGTTGTATATAAAACACTATACAGTTGTAACGAACGAAGACACAGTGCTTCAGCAAAATATGAAAAACATACATTAAATATATAATTTACACATCTTTCACTTGTCCTGTGAATACTGTATAGCAGCTCATGTGAAATTGGGTTTGTTCACATTTAATTTGGTTGACCCCTTTTGTTAACTTATTTAACGAACAGAGTCATTCGTACAATAAAAGCCTATCTATATCATTGTACCTCCGCCTGGAGCCGCTCTAGAGCTACTACCGGTCTGATAAGTCTTGCGGATTAAACGCTATATTCGTTTCCTAAGCTATCCTGTAACCCCCAAGCTAGAACTATACAGCGACCTGAACACGAGAGAGAAGACTCAAAGTATGCGAGAAGTAGTTTACTCCAAGGTTCATTTTACTACAGAAAATACAGGGTTTTTATAATATTTTAAATGTCCTTGGGCTGCTAGAAGGTTCTGTAATGCTACTAAACATAGTAGCAGTGTAGCAATCAGCCAATCAGAACCTCTGCATGTGACGTTTCACTTCCTAGATATTTTTGGCTAAAAATTCAAGTGAACGCTGATTGGATGAAACGCTTTTTAGTGTTTTCTGATGCTTACTTGTCTTTTGCAAGCAATTTTCTCGATCACCCCAACACGGTCCCAAGCCCAGATAAAGGAGGAGGGTTGGACATGGGGTTTGCGACCTCATCGCGTAGAGAACTAACTCGCTTAAAAACGCAAACCAGAAAAGATTATTCAAACCACTTATTACTGTTACTCTTGTATAAATATGTATGCTTGAGTATTGCTTACTGCCTTCTCATATATTCACTCTGCTAACCTTACTACTAGTTACTTAATTGATTCGATAATTCATTCATTTGACTATGTATATGTATATGTACATTTTATTCATGTTCATTGTACTCGCTTACTCGTACTCGTATTCTCTGACTCGCTCTCTCTTGCTTGCTATCTTGTCAGTAACACACTTTTATGCTTGCTTGACGTACCTGTAAATTAGATACCTGTGTGTGGTCCCATAATAAACGTAATCAACACTTCGTATTCACCTTCTGATTAATACACCATTTGGCCGTTATCTTGTGACGGTTATCAAGAAGAAGGATTATATAGAATATCGACCACGACAACTAATTCATTTTTCATATATGGTTGTTATTCCAATTTCTATCTATTTCCCTTTTTGTTCTCTTTCATTCAATCTTTTGCTGGAAGGCATTGAACTTCCAATATCTGTCAACACAAATAGCATACACCACACAGTCACTTAAGTATATATCTATATATAACTATATATGTTTACATCATTTATTCTTTGATTTCACCAAATTATACAAAAAGAAAATAAACAATCAAGAAGTTGATGAGATATGAGAAAGACGAAACACATTTTTGTTATCATTATGAACTTTGTGTATGTTTATTTATATTTTTTGTTTTGTTTACTTGTTGTTTATATTTATTTTCTCGAATCTGCTGAATTGTGCTTGTTATTGTACAGATTGATTATTATTGCCAATAATTATAATCCTATCAGTGTATGTTCATATTTTTCTTCAATGTAAAGTGATCTTTATTGAAATAAGATATATATGGTTAATATGTGATTGAAGTTCTCAATATACACAAAAGGAAAAACAGGATTCTCCGATACAACACAACATGCACCAATACAATCACAATTGACGGAGAAGATTTGGAAGATGTAAAAACCTTTACGTATTTGGGCAGCATCATTGATGAACAGGGTGGGTCTGATGCAGATGTGAAAGCGCGGATCGATAAAGCAAGAGCAGCATATCTACAATTGAAGAACATCTACAACTCAGAACAACTATCTATTAGCCAACATCAAAGTCAGAATTATCAATAAAAATGTTAAAACAGTTCTATTGTATGGTGTGGAAACTTGGAAAAATACGATGACCATTATCCAGAAGATACAGGTGTTTATTAACAATTGTCTACGCAAAATACTTCAGATCTGTTGGCCGGACACTATTAGCAACAACGTACCGCGGGAGAAAACAAACCAGATCCCAGCGGAGGAAGAAATGAGAAAGAAGCATTGGAAGTGGATAGGAAACACAATGAGGAAAGCACTCAACTGTCCTCACATGGAATCCTCAAGGTCAGAGGAAAAGAGGAAGACCAAAGAAGACATTACGCCGGGAAACGGAGATAGACATGAGAAAAATGAACAAGAATTGGATGGAACTAGAAAAGAAGGCCCAGGACATAGTGGGTTGGAGAATGCTGGTCAGCGGCCTATGCTCCATTGGGAGTAACAGGCGTAAGTAAATACGTAATATGTGATTGAATTTATCATATATATGTTATATTAATCAAAGCATCAAACGATGGTGTTGTTTACTCATTTATTTTCAATTAGGTGTCATTTCATATGTTTTTCATACACGTTTACAATCTACTAAATATATATTTTCCCATTTTATGAGGTAATAATTATCCTAATGGAATAATAACTCCTAATGTCGAAACTTAAGTTAGATGTTTTAACTTACTAATACTTACTTACTTACTTACTTACGCCTGTTACTCCTCGTGAAGAAGTATAGGCCGCTCACCAGCATTCTCCATCCAATCCTGTCCTGGACAATCCCTTCCAGCTCATTTCAGTTGTTGTTCATCCTTCTCATATCTGATTACATTTCCCGACGTAATATGTTCTTTGACCTTCATCTTTTCCGTTTCCCTTCACGATTACAACTTAGAGCTTGCCTCGTGATGCAGTTTGATGATTTGTGTAATGTACGGCCTAACCATTTCTATCGTCTTTTCCTAATTTCCTCCTTAGCTGGAATCTGGTTTGTTCTCTTTCACAGAAGGCTGTTCGTGATGGTATCCGGCCAATGGATGTTGAGTATCTTGCATAGACAGCTATTTATAAATACTTCTACCTTCTTGATGATGGTTGTAGTAGTTTTCCAAGTCATTAAAATGATATTGGATAAATAATATGAAATTAACAATCAGTTTACTTATAGAGAAATTTAAGTAGTACATATATTTTATTTGTGTTCTTATGTATCATAACAACTATTGTCTACATTATGAAAAGTAAATAATGAACTTTGTTATCTACAAAAATATTGATAAAATAAACTAATCATACAGAGTGCCTTAAAATAGAACAGACCTCTTTGAAAAAAAACTTACAAAAGGACATCTAAACAGCTTTTCACATGTTTATTTATCATGAAAACTATGTAAGACATTAGAGGCCCGAGATCTAACTCCTGTTAGATCGTTTCTGATTGTTATTGAAATATACATATCGACAATCTTCGTATATATTTATCGGTAAGACTATAATTTATGGGCGATCTTTGAACGACGTTAAAGTGACCTACTTACTAGAGATAAATGATGGTTATAAAGCAGTATGTAGAGTAAGGATTATGATTTTCAGTTGATGGTTAGAGTTAGGAATTAGATTTATGGTTTTCATCACGAAATGACATCAGTTAAAATGCCAGGACGCTATTTAGACAATTTTTTGAATGAATTTCGCGCCGATATTCGAGACCTTCCATCCTAAATCTGATTTCTTCATCCATATATATTATTATCGATTTAACTAGCGTTAGTGAATAACGGAATTAAATAAGTCAAATACGAGAATAGATTTCTGAATATGTATATTTTGTACAATAGTTGATCGGATAGCGAAGCAAAACAAAATGACACGCAATAGAGAAGTCATGTAAGCCAACTCGTTTTATCGAAGCATGAATCAATATTAAGTGTCGAATAAAAATAGGTTACAAACATGTGATGAGTAAGATAGGAAATGAATACACATACACTTAAATAAAAACCGTCAAGGTAGCTAAGCGAATAATTAACAGGGTCAAAATGTGTTTTAAGAAAAATGAATAGATTGGTCTGTCCAGAGGCTAAAATAAGCTATATGAGCTTGACATAGTACCAGCTCCTACAAGACATCTACTTACTTTCAGTACATGCAAGAATCTGAACATAAAGAATTAATAATCATAATGTTTACTGGCGTGGATTACCAGTGATGTAACTATATGAATCGACAGATCGAGTTAACTCATCATTTCAAAACATGATAAGTTGTACTATCAAAGACTGAAAAGATGAACGTATTTAGGAACAACATTTATTGCATTCCACACAAATAGTTTTATTCCTTGTAATGTTTTAGTGAAACTCTATGAATATGGTGGAGAAGATTTGTAGCTCAGGTGGATGATTTTGGTGGAGTTTTGTTCTCTGAGCTGGATAGTTTGGTCGTGGAGCTTTCATCGTTCTTCTGAACGACATCATCAGCACAAACTTCAGATAGAAGTGAAGTGTTCGAATTTCTCCATATGTGTTTCACAGCTTGTTCTGTGCACCTCAATGTTGATTGGTTCTTAAATTTATCATTGTTCACTTCTTTGTTTTGGTTGTGTCTCCCATTGGTTTGATTTTTGTTCCTATATTTATGCATGATTTTCCTGATTGGTTGATAAATTGGATTGATTTCAATATGTTTGTTGATTGCTGATTGACCTGAGTGCCAAGCTTCTAAAAATTCTCTGGTGTTTTTGGAGTTTCCTCTGTCTAAGATTTCTACATTTTCCCAATCGAATGAATGTCCGTAGTTATCCACGTGTATTGATATAAGTGAAGAGATATCATGGCGTTCGACTGCTAATTGATGTTCATGTAGGCGTAGGTGGAGGGAGGCGTTCACTTTGTCCGATGAAAGCTCCACGACCAAACCATCCAGCTCAGAGAACAAAACACCACCAAAAACTCTATGAATATCAAAATTCAACTAAATTATATCTCAGGCTTTTACTCATTGATAGGTTAAATTAATGTAAATTTGTTGAGACCAACCCATTCTGACTCGGTTAAGTGAAAAGTAACTAAACTAATGCAAAATGTTAGTAATGGTGATATGATACCGATTTGAATCTTAGTTTATACAGTGTTAAAATGTTCTATACAATAGCTATTCAATTCTTCCTAGTCTTTAATACCACACTAGTTAGCATTATTCTTTGAGAAAAACCAACATTATTCAATACTCATTTGACTTACTCTCTCAAAATATAAAAATGATTAATATTAAACTTAAAACATGCAGACGTAAAGGCGAGGATTGGGAAAGCAATTGAAGAACATGTGGAACTCAAAACAACTTTCATCTAATATCAAAGTCAGAATCCTCAATACGAACGTCAAGTCAGTTTTACTGTACGGAGCTGAAACTTGGAGAACTGCCACAACCATCATCAAAAAGATACAAGTATTTATAAATAGATGTCTAAGTGTTATGTCACGATAAGCATAATGAATAGTAACTTTTGGGATCCATTTATGGACCAAAACTATGCGTATATTTTTATCGAATATTTGTTAAATAACTAAACTGTTCATATTCATATCCCTCTTATTATGAGCTCTATTTTAACCTATGAACTGTTATTACACGATTTACGATTCTTGAGTTATGCCCTGTCTATTAATTACTAACTCAACATCCATTGGCCGGATACCATCAGGAGCAGCCTTCTGTGAAAGAGAACAAACTAGATTCCATTTAAGGAGGAAATTAGGAAAAGACGATAGAAATGGTTAGGCCATACATTACACAAATCATCAAACTGCATCACGAGGCAAGCTCCAAGTTGGAATCGTGAAGGGAAACGGAAAAGTTGAAGGTCAGAGAACATATTACGTCGGGAAATGTAGTCAGATATGAGAAGGATGAACAACAACTGGAAGGAGCTGGAAAGGATTTCCCAAGACAGGATTTGGTGGTGAATGTTGGTGAGCGGCCTATACTTCAGGCGTGAGTCAGTAAGTAATCATTTTAATGAATGAAATATAAAAATGACGATTTATGTTTCATTTTGAAAATATTTAAAATCTATACGAATATTCCGTGATGATCTGTCGTGTACAAACCAAATCACGCACAACAGATCATCGTTGAATAATCAATCGAATGAAACTCGTCACTATGCGTTAGCTTCCTTGACTATAAGTAAGTACCATCCACGATCTCGCCTCTCAGGATTCATATCCAGGACTTATCAGTCTCTCACGCGAACGCTTAACCTTTGGACCACTGAGCCAGCATTATATTGTATTTGAAATAATCTCAGTGATTACGAATTAAAGTGATTACTCTGAAGAAGTCTGGACGAAATATTGGAATTATTTAAAATTTTAACCACAAAGAATCTTTCAGAATATAATTATTTCACATATTTATAATTTATGTATTCTGAAAATAATAATTATAGAATTCATGCCAGTTTACAGGCATGATCAATTTGATATAAAGAGGAACATTAGATGTACAGAGCAAACATGTGATAGAAGAAAGTTTTAAGTATACTAGTTTAGTAATTGTTGAGGTAGTACATGTATTACAGCGTTCAAATGCATCAGCCGGCAACTTTTAATATTTCTTAAATGGACAGCCTGTTGATTTATGAACGGTGTAATTAAGGTCATTTCATGTGCCAGAACGAATTAATGATAATTATCTACAACTAGAGAAATTAAAACGAAAAAAGAGAGCACGGAACAACAAAGCAGTAATTACCAAAATATGTCAATCAGGTCTAGCAAAATGTATGTGTCATGTGACACAGTGATGTACTGTTGATGTTAGATATTATTCAAATTAGTTAAAGTTACCAGGAACGGTATTAACATGAAGTAGGTGGTTTTACTTAGGGAATGCACTAAAAAAGGCTAAACATTTAACGTTCCCCTATTATCACTTATGGAATGAGATACACTTACAGATGCTACAACATTCAATACAGTTTCAGGGGAGTAATATGCATCGATGTAGTGAACAAATAATGGGAGTGATTTTATCCTACAGATAGATTGTGGTCGGTTATTCCAGAGTCTAGAAAATTTACAGGTAAACTAATTCATATAAAGAGATGATTTAGAATGAGTTTGTTTCACTAGTGACAAGGAATTACAGATGGCATAATGAAAAGTTTCTGCATATTGAATCGCGTGGTTGGATGTAAACGATATTTTACGAAGTAGTTTGAAGAAAAAGATAAGATTTAGTTTTAGTTTTCTCTTCCCCAAACGGTCGAGCCCAAGTTTATTACGTCAAGAATTATAAGTTAAGGTACAATCAGCTCCAAGAATGCGAAGTGTGAATCGTCTCTGTACTGATTTCAGTCTTCCAGCGCTTCTTCCTAATTTCTTCCTCCGTTGGGATCTGGTCTGTTCTCTCCCACAGTACGTTGTTGCTAATAGTGTCCGGCCAACGGATCCGAAGTATTTTGCGTAGACAACTGTTAATAAACATCTGTATTTTCTGGATGATGGCTTTCGTAGTTCCCCAGGTTTCCGCACCATACAGTAGAACTGTGTTGACATTTGTATTGAAAATCCTGACCTTGGTGTTGGTTGAAAGTTGCTTTGAGTTCCAGATGTTCTTCAGTTGTGAATATGCTGTCCTTGCTATACTGATCCGCGCTTTCACCTCTTCATCAGATCCACTATGTTTATCAGTGATGCTGCCCAAATATACAAAGGATTTTACATCTTACGAATCTTCTCCGTCAATTGTAAATTTTAAACACATATAAATGTACTAAATTAACTTATTGGCGTTTAAAGCAAAAGGTATTGGGTTTAAATCTTGAAGTGGATATCAACGTGGAAGCAAGTGTATCTTGATGACGAGCCCTAATAGTATGAAACGCGCGTCCTAAACTGAACTGCAGGTTACATTCTTTTTATTTAAGTATAAATGTGATTTGATTGTATGGTATAGCTTGTTTTACTACAGTCATATAGTCATACTTAATCATTATGAAAGGTCGTGCTGGGAAGTAACTAGAAACCCAGCTTAAAATAGTAAATTAAAATCAACTGAATAAAATCATGTGAATATTGAAATAAGTGCAGCTAGTAGTGGACATAGACTTTAGAATATTCAAAGTGATAATATACAAAAGTATATGTTGAATGTGAAGTTATTCAGAAGAAATTAATTTCTCTCTTTAATTCCTCAGCAGAACACTACTACACCAACATGACCGATTACAATACAATCCTTGTTTTGAACATTTCATTTAGAATGCGTTAAGCAGTAGTCTAAGAAGTATGTTTCGTTTTATTTGGGACTCATCGGATGAACAAACCTCATTCAGAGTGTTCATATTGATTGCGTACGCAATTGACTTATTGAATGCAGTATCTTAGTTGGAAACGAACTGACACCGAAAATGTTAGGTACCGACTTCAAATTTTGCTATGAAGATCAATTATTTGACGTATGCAAATTTACTTAACGAGTCCCAAATAGATCAAAATCCAACTCTTACATTGTATTGATAGCTATAACGTAAATATACTAGAAATTATGCTGAAGAGCTACATGGAATAGAGACGCTCATAATGCACATATATAAGTAATGACTAGTCAAGATCTAATCTTAAACATCAAGAATGGGTTAATTCAAATGAATCCAACTTAAATAGAACAACTGATAAAGTTCATTGCTACTTTTTAATGTCACTGATTTATATTTGTATAGTTACAGCTAGTGTAGCATAAAGTATTTTACCAAATGAATGTTTACTTCATACCTTTCTTTCTAAAACTTTCTTCCTGTATTATATCTTTATACACAATCTTACTCTTATATATTACTACCATTGAAGTAACTACTTCTATGAATATAATGTTCATCTTGCTATGTTAATGAGGCATGACAAGCGAGTTAGTTTTCTACGGGATGGGGACGCTAACCTCATGCCCAATCCTCCTTCTTTACCCGGGCTTGGGACCGGCAGTAACTCTAGAAGAGCTACAGGCCATCAGACAAATCAAGAACGGGGAAGCAGCAGGACCCGACAACATACCATCTGAAGCACTGAAGTCAGATATCGAAGTAACTACAAACATGCTTTACCTTCTATTCAAAAAGATTTGGGAGGAGGAAGAAGCACCGGTGGACTGGAAAGAAGGACACCTCGTCAAGATTCCAAAGAAAGGAGATCTGAGCAAATGTGAAAACTACAGAGGCATCACACTACTGTCAATACCAGGGAAAGTCTTCAACAGAGTGTTGCTGAACCGGATGAAGGATGCAGTAGATGCCCAACTTCGAGATCAACAAGCTGGATTCCGAAAGGATCGGTCGTGCACAGACCAAATTGCAACACTACGGATCATCGTCGAACAATCAGTTGAGTGGAACTCATCACTATACATCAACTTCATTGATTATGAAAAGGCATTCGACTGTGTAGATAGGAGGACATTATGGAAACTTCTTCGACATTACGGAGTTCCTGAGGAGATTGTCAATATTATCCGGAACTCACACGACGGACTACAATGCAAGGTCGTGCATGGAGGACAGCTGACAGATGCATTCCAAGTAAGGACCGGAGTCAGACAAGACTGTCTACTCTCTCCATTCCTCTTTCTTGTGGTGGTCGACTGGATTATGAAGACCTTGAAATCTGAGCAAAAACACGGAATACAATGGACAGCTCAGAACCAATTAGACGATTTGAACTTCACAGATGATCTATCCCTCCTATCCCACACACACGAACAGATGCAGATAAAGACAGCCAGTGTAGCAGCAGTCTCTGCATCAGTGGGCCTCAACATACAAAAAGGAAAGACCAAGAATAACAACTGGAAAGGATCCCCTAAGACAGGGTTGGATGGAGAATGCTGGTGAGCAGCCTATGCTCCTTCACGAGGAGTAACAGGCGTAAGTAAGTAAGTTCTATGTTGTAGCGGACTGATTGACTGAATGTTTAAAATAAAATCATAAATAATAATAAGAAATGACTGTATTTATGTTAATGATATTTACTATATTAAATTTACTATTTATATAAACATATTGTTATTCCAGGAAATGGATCTAGAAATATTGGACAACCGGGACATCCTTTACAATTTCGACAATTTGGACAACTAGCTGAACATGAACATGGCGTATCTGTAAATAATAATAATAATAATAATAATAATAATAATAATAATAATAATAATAATAATGGCATACATTATTTTGTCACTATTATCATGAACACACATATGAAACACACACACACATAAATATATAAACCATCTAAATAGACAATACCTTGTGCTTGACAATTAAATCCAAGACATATTATCATAAGTAAAATCTAAATTTTTACATTTAGTCATAGATACTAATCATTCAACTTACTATACCAATTATATTCATTGTAAATAATAATTATATTTAAAAAAAATAAAAAATAAAAACCAACCAATTTATACTATGATAAATGATAAGTTTTTATATTGATCGATATAATCTATTTTTCACACTATTTTTCATGTAATCGATTTATTGATTACCAATAAATTGATTATATATATATGTATGTATATGTTACAAAAAGAGATATTGATTAATTTTATTGATTTATTATAATTTTAAATTTTTGTAATAATTTATATATTGATATGTGAAGGGGTTTTTGGTGGATATTTTAATTCATTTTAATAGTTAAGATCATAAGTTAATTGAAGTTAAACAACTATGGGAAATCTTCAAGCATTGGATGGCCATTTCTTTCTAAATCTATTGGTTAAGTGCTCAAGCATGAGAATGATAAGTCTTGGTTTTGTGTTGTAACGGGTGTGACTGCAGGTTTTAGATACGCAGCGTTTATATCGATCGCTTCTGTGATAGTGACACGGAAAACACGTAAGGACGACCTAGTGCCCTGATTGGCCTTGCTTCGCTGTCTAGCCCAGCCAGTTGAGTCAAGAACACAAGTCACAGCCTCGGAGTTATGAATCATTGTATTTCAAACATATTCTATTTATATACCAAGCAAACAAACCACATCGTACCATAAAATAGGAAACAACATTTGTACAATATTTAACAAGTGAAATAAACATCGACCAATGGGAAATGTACATTTAAAGTCCAAGGACACCATTGGACTTAACATGATAATTATTGGCCTATTTTTCCGACTACCTAACAGTTTGAATCTCGAGAGGTGGAGTCATAGATGTGCACCGCTGAGGATTCCCATAATAGGATGAAACGATCATCTAATGCTTCCAGGTTTTTCATGGTGGTCTGGCCTTAATTGACTCATGATCTCAACTATTAATTTATATTTATCAGATCTAGATTTCTGTATTAGTGATCAATAAGAATAAGTAATGGGGACATTGAACCCTGCCTGGAGCCACTCTGGGGCTACTGCCAGCTCCAAGCCCGGATAAAGTAGGAGGGTTGCGAATGGAGTTAGCGACCCCATGCCGTAGAAAACTAACTCGCTAAAAAACGCTTACCAGAAAAAATAATTCAAACCATTTATACTTTGCCCTAGGAGTAAGAAGGTCTTCAATTAAAAGAGTTATGAAGCCTCACGATGAAAGCCGAGTTCTTTCGGAAGTCATGAGGCTGATTTTGGTGGAGTTTTGTTCTCTGAGCTGGATGGTCTCCCAATGGGAAACACAACCAAAACAAAGAAGTGAACAATGATAAATTTAAGGTCAACAAGAACCAATCAATATCGAGGTGCACAGAACAAGCTGTGAAACACATATGGAGAAATTCGAACACTTCACTTCTATCTGAAGTTTGTGCTGATGATGTCGTTCAGAAGAACGATGAAAGCTCCACGACCAAACCATTCAGCTCAGAGAACAAAACTCCACCAAAAATAATCCACCTGAGCTACAAATCTTCTCCACCATCTCATGAGGCTGATGCTCCTTCTGACAGCCAGAGCAATCATTAATTTAGATACGTGGAATGCTCGTACGATGTGGGAGGCCGGGAGAGTCTTCCAAATTGCTGCTGCTCCAATGAGGACATTTATAATAAATACAAATTACAAATTCGTGTTAAAATGAATAAACTAGGTTATTGTAATTTTGTAATTATAAACGTAGTTGAGTCTGCATCTTTAATTAACTGGTTTATAAAGTGGATAGTATTTTTTTAAATGCGAAATGGATTTCATCATGGATTGAAGCGTTATTTATTGTCGAAGTTAGAAAATCGTCAATTACAACGTACATCCATCGTTATTTTTTAATGAGTTTTTATATGTAAAGAACACATTACGTCTAGAGATAGAATCAGATATGAAAAGGATGAATAACAACTGGAAGGAGCTGGAAAGGATTGCCCAGGACATGGTTGGATGGAGAATGGTGGTGAGCGGCCTATGCTCCTTCACGAGGAGTAACAGGCGTAAGTAAGTAATATGTGAAGAGTTTCGAAGATTTACGAACGTTTTAATTTCACTTACTAGGTAAGCGATAAATATAAGAATATAATCTCAAGCATTAAATTTCACTTTACACATGTTTTCTATTGCGTATACTGGGATGCTCTATACTAATATCAGTCACTTCAGAAACACAAAATAAAATCTGTAATGAAAATTACATTCCAATATATTACACTCACTCATTAAATCGACGTTACACTTGTAGATCACCAACGTAGATGATCTATGTCGAAATGATTGGAGGCCTACTCGAGTTAGACGTGAATGGTGTGACGAACCAACTAACGTCGAAGTCACACCTCGTGGTCAGCACCTTACGTGGACTACCCCCATTGACGTAACAAGGTACTATAGATGCTTTGAAGACTGTACAACAAAAAGGACATTACAGAAATATATTAGTTAAGGTAGATACAGGCGAAAGTAAGACCACTGCCGCATGGGCCAGTCCATGGCGTATGATTAACTAATGCGCGTTGCTTGTACATGACCTTGGCAGGGAGCGATGATCTGTTCGACATTCAGTGATCCAACTGCCGGATGATTTGGCTAGGGCTCAGTGACATTTCACTGGCCCTACACACTATTAAAAAGTTCTGGATATCATATCCTTAGTGAACATTAAGAAATGTGTGAATAAAATAACATTCAATATTATCATTTACAAATTAGTTTAAGGTTATAATGATTCATTTAGCTTTTAATGCTATTTCATTATATTAATTCAATATTGATTCGGTTCATTAACTTTCAACACATTCTCATTTACATGAATAGATTTAGGATCAAATGACTTTCCATTTTATTCATTCATTCATTCATTGTTTTCTTGTTCATGTGACATTTGTGTAGTTTAATGAGTTTTGTAATTAATAATCATTGAATTTACTAGATATATATAACCAAATAACATTCAGTGTAATTTAAATCCTTTAAGGTCTTTGAAAACATCTTTTTTTCCTGTATATGTCTTCTCTTTATCTCTTTTCTTCATGTGTAGATTATTAACGTCAAAATGTTCTGGTTTGATATTGATATGATCTACTTGTTTTACTTAGATCCTGTTAGTATTGAAAATGCCACAGGTATTTGGAATTCGACAATGCTTTAACCGCTAACACTTTTTGAGTGACCCGTGGATCTGACTCCTATTTAGATCGTATGGATGTTTGCTATCGCCTATTCTCGTATATCATCGTCGACTTGAATCGCGTCAGTCAATAACGGAATAAAATAAGTCGAATAACGAGAATTGACCTGTGAATACATATATCTTGTACACGAAGCGAATGAAATAGAGCAAAGCAAAATGACACGCAGGGAAGATGGCTGGGAAGCCAACTCCCTTTTAGTCAAGCGTTACTCAATATTTATAGTCAGACAAAATAAAGCTACAGACATGTGATTAATAGGATAAGAAGGGCACACACATATACGCTCATATAAAAACAGTCTGGATTGATAAGCGAATAAATAACAAGGTCAAAGTATGGCTCGAGTAGAATGAATAAAATGGGATGTCCGAAAGCTAGAATAAGGTATATGGGCTTGGCATAATAACTGACACTACACACTTTATACTATGAATCACACTCAGATAGTGAAATCAAAAGTCAGAAGCGAGCAGGTTTGAAGATATATTTGATAAGCTATCAATATTTCGAGAATCGACCGATCTAAACTAGCTGGTGATCGCAGGTGAAGTTGAGCGTGGCGTTCTTACTCGTGATCTGGTACGGATGTATGACCAAGCGTCTTCATGTGGTGGACCAAAAAATATATTACTAGAAAAATAGCAATAAAGTTATTACATCCAAATGTTAATGTTATAATATATCAACTACAAGTTATAAACACAAATAAAATTTAAGGGACGTTACTTAAATTGGTAAGCTTCTGCGTGTTCGAGTTGCGTTTGAAACCAAAATCTACAATTATCGATAATTAATAATTTCAATGAAGTTGTTATGGTTCCAGTAATATAGCCAGGCGTAGAACATAATGGAAACGTGGCTACATTATATAAATGTAGATGATAGATATTTCAGAGTTCACATATCATAACCACAGGCAATCGAGAAAGAGATGTGTGTATGGTAGTGTATTTACAAGCAGTTAACAGCGTGTGTCACGCTATGAGTGATACACAGTCACCTATTCAGGATTCTTAAATTTTCAATGGTTTCCCAGTTAATATCGTTCTGTAATTTTTAAAAAAAACACTCAATTCAAATATGAATGTGCCATTCATTTAGAAAGGTGGAAATTTCCTATAACCATAGCTTTCGATGTTATTAATCAATTGAAAATTTAACAAGAACTGAATAATAAATGTTTCCTCTACAATTGGAAAGTAACCATGCTATATTTGATTGTATTGCTTAGAAAAATAAGAGTTTGGTTTTCTGTACTTCTTTCTGTTTTACTATACATTGATGAGTGGAAAAAATTATAGGAATGTACATTATAGTGAATATTTAATGCTGAATTGTATTAGGCTATTTTTAAACGTTATCTATAACTTACTTACTTACGCCTGTTACACCTCGTCGAGGAGCATAGGCCGCCCACAGCACTCTCCATCCAACTTTGTCCTGGGCAATCCTTTCCAGTTCTTTTCAGTTGATATTCATCCTTTTCATGTCTACTTTCAGTTCCCGACGCAGTGCGTACTTCGGCCTTTCTCTTTTCGGTTTCCATTCACGATTCCAAGTTAAGGCTTTCCTCGTGTTGCAGTATGATGATTTCTGTAATATATGTCCTATCCACTTTTATTGTCTTTTTCTAATTTCTTCTTTAGATGGAAGATGGTTTGTTGTTTCCCACGGCACGCTGTTCCTGATGGTATCCGGCTAACGAATATTGAGTATCTTGAATAAATTTTATCTATTAGTATTCTATCAACCAAATATATAATTAGCATTTTATTTATATAATACAATTGATAGCAAAATATACAAGGGACAATAAAATAATCCATACAAATACATCGAACTGATAAGTTAACAATAGATCAAAGTGTGCATCCTGGATTTCATTCCTAACTACTATCCATCTCTGTTTATAATGCTTGTGACTTAAGGCAATATTGAGGCGAACCGCATAGAATGCATATATACCAATAAGAGACTAATCTATTCCAGTTCTAAACATCAATCGAAAGATTTAAACAACCAATACCAAAATGAATTGAAATCATTCCTTCTTTAAAAGCTACAGATCAACTGAATACTTATGCAAATTTTCTAGTTCAAATTACTTCTTAATTTTGAGATGGTGGAGAAGATTTGTAGCTCAGGTGGATGATTTTTGGTGGAGTTTTGTTCTCTGAGCTGGATGGTTTGGTCATGGGGCTTTCATCGTCCTTCTGAACGACATCATCAGCACAAACTTCAGATAGAAGTGAAGTGTTCGAATTTCTCCATATGTGTTTCACAGCTTGTTCTGTGCACCTCGATGTTGATTGGTTCTTATTAGATGTGTACATTGAAACCAATCCAATTTATCAACCAATCAGGAAGATCAAGCACAAATATAGGAATAAAAATCCACCTCAGGTAAAAGCGTTCCAACTGATATAGTCAACTATGTACAACGTCTAATGCAGCATATGTGTAATCTAAGGATAACGCTTCCAAGGCAACATCAACACCGCGTGTACATACCAAAACAATTGGGCAACAGTACCCATGTGTTTATCAGAAAGGATAATGTCCAACATCCCTTACAACCGGCTAGCAATGGTCCATTCAAAGTGATTAGAGGAAACGACAAGACTATTACGGTAGACAAAGCTGGAAAAACGGATGTAATTAGCATCGACCTAGTCAAACCAGCTTTTATCGAAACCGACGATCAGCTGGTACACACAGATACTTCGAAAATCGTCGAATCATCGAAACGTCAGTTCCAATCATCAACGACACCGACAAAGACAAACGAAGAGAATCTAGTAACGACAAGATATGGTCAAAGAGTGAGATGACCGCAATGATACATAGCTACGATTTTGAATTAATAATTTCTTTCACCTCTTCAAATGTAAATTTCATCTTCGTTTTCTATTTACACATTGAAAATATTAAGTTGTCTCTTATTATATTCGACATATTTTATGTTTTCTCTCGATCTTCCGCTATTATGTTATTTGGCCGCACGGACATATATGAACTCAAACTTACATGTATTTGTGTTAGGATGTGCAGAAAAATATACCAATAATTATCATGGTAAGTCTAATGGTGGCCTTGGACTTTAAATGTACACTCCCTATTAGTCGATATTTATTTCACTCGTTAAATATTGTACAAATGTTGTTTTCTATTTTATGGTACGATGTGGTTTGGTTGATTGGTATATAAATAGAGTATGTCTGAAATATAATGATTCATATCTCAGAGGCTGTGACTTGCGTTCTGGACTCAACTGGCTGGGCTAGACAGGGGATCGGGACCAATCAGAACCCTGGGCCGTCCGTACGTGTTTTTCGTGTCATTGATCCGATCGATAAAACACTGCGCATCTAAACTGCAATTCACACGTTACAACAATTTGTTATAACTTACACGACTGTTGTATCATACATCTTAATTTCGTAAATTTCGAATATTTACCCTTCTGTTAAATTTGACATTTTGTTTCGCAAACACAGACACTGTTTTGTATCTTTGTTTGCTGGGGGGGGGAGTATTATAACAAATCACATGAAATTGAGTTGGTTCACAATTAATTCGGTAAAGTCATTTTATTAACTTATTAACAAACTGAGTCATCCGTACAACAACAACAACTTATCTATATCATCGTATCTTTATTACTATTGCGAATGTATGAACATGTATGCTTGAATATTGCTTACTGCCCATTCATTTATTCACGCTGCTAGCCTTACTACTAACCACCGGTGGAGCAACTTCGTGGATTGGTTGAAGTTAGACATTAACACCGTTGGATGCCGGCTCAGTGGTCTAATGGTTAAGTGCTCGCGCACGAAGCCAGTAGGTCCTGAGTTCGAGCCCCGCGTGGTGCGGCAAGGTTTAAACGTTAGGTCGTTTTGAAATGTGCCCGCCCTTTCGTTTCAACGACCTTGAACGGCTTGACTAGAGGCGGTCATTCCGTATTTCAATTGCCGTGGGTTGGTTGGATTGCATGAGTACCAAGTTTTTTCATATATAAGTCATGTTATGCTACATAAAAAAGCACGAAATAAATACCAAAACCATTAATTTAGCGTTCTCTGTTTTGTAGTGTACACGTTGGCTCTGTTGTTGCTTTGTAATTTGATCTTTGATCCCAACAACTGTAGTAAAGCTCAACGAAATGTCAAGTCACAGGTAAATCCTAAGTATTTGTAGTATTTTCTTGGGTTATTATTGTCGCAAGGAATAACCTTTTAATAATTAGTCGTTTCTGTTTTTAGTGCCTCATGCTCAAGTGACATTTCAGTCGACCTAACCGATGCCTTTCGAAGTATGATACTGAACAAGCGTTTCGTTTTGTGGGATGATTTTGAAAGCACCTTAAAAGAGTTCCAAAAAGTATGGAATTATAATTTTATCGCTCCTCAGACTACTTATACTCGTTACATCCACACAGAAAGCAGATTGCTGAAGGATGTCAGGTTCAAATACCTGTTTGTATCGTTTAATTGTACGTTTGGTCATAAGAGGAAATCGGAAGGTTTGAAAGTGAGGCAAAAATCGTAAGATCTTTAACTAGTATCTTATGTTTAAGGTCTAAATTCCGTAATTGTCGATCTAAATTTCGTGTAAGACTAGAGGAGCAAGGATATGTCATCAAATCCTACAACATGCTCCACAATCATCCATGTAGTAGTTCATGGATGGTATGTGATCCATTGACAAGGAGATCTGTACAGAAAATATCCAGAAGTTGTGTGCATTGATTCTACGTATAATACTAATAATAAAAAGTGAATATGTTTATCGTTGTATTTTACTATGTAGATATTCTTGTACAAGTGTATGTACAAGGCTTTAAAATGGAGTGAAATGACGTCAGCTAGAAGAAGTATCGAAGATCAAGTGATAGCCGCAAGATCTTATAAATATAATGCTCCACAGCGTCTTACACCCCTGCTAAACATTTTGACCCCATTCGCTAGATGTAAATTGTTATACGAACTTAAACAAATGCGTTTTGTCTACGTGGAATATGAAAGCGGTGATTGGTTGTTTATGGTTGATCGCGGACAACATTATGAAGTTGATATAAGCATTTGTCAATGCAATTGTAGCACGTTTATGATGTGCCGATATCCCTGCCGTCACATGCTACTTGCCTACGTTAAAAGACGAAATCTTATAGGTAAGCTATATCAATTATGAAATACTAACTGCATAGCTCATCAACTTCTTAGGTATTGTAGCAGATGGAAGTTACATAATACCCAGAAATTCCAAAATTATACATTAACTGCATTAACACGACGAAGTGAAGTGTATATAAGTATTCAACGAAGTCAAAGAATCCATAAGCAACGCATCATTGAGAAGTATGGTGAACGTTTCGCAACGGAAGTTGAGAAGAAGGTGGACAATTATTACTTAAGAATTCTTAATACCAACTTGTAAACTTGATTTTCTGCTTTAGCAGCAATGGTTATTCAATAAACTGTCATAATTTTAATTTTCATCTTATTCCTAGTTTCATGGGAATAAATAGCAATGACGTTCATGTGTAACTGTTTGTAATAATTAAGAATGATTCAGAAACCCTACATCCACGTACAATCTTGCAGATTAGGCACCCACATATCATATTCACCTTCGTCGGATTACGTTTATAATTAAAATCGTATCAGTAGCTAAGATTTTAATTCCATGTGATTAGTTCCGCTTATGAATTAAAATGAAACCAGGATAAATGTTGATTAACAGTGGTATGCATTCGTTATAACTAAATATGCATTAGGATTTAACAGTGATGTGGGAAACAGTTGACATACCTTAATATGAATAATTGAAATGACGTGGGTTATCAATAATGACTATATATATATATATATATATATATATATGCAGTTTAAGGTCAAAGGTCATTTGTTTTTACAGTCAATAACACATTAAGAATGGGTGGTGTAATAGTGGACTGTAGTTCACAGACAGATAAGTGGTGTGAAAATCTTATGGCCTATAAGTGATCCGTGGATTTAAGAACTGAAAACTTGGGTCACGTAATAACTCATTACAATTTGAAGAGGTCACATAATTACAGAGGATTAAGTGAGCAGATGTAAGTGACAGGTGCTGGAATAAATCGGCAACTAAATTTTAAAAGTGAAATGAATTAATACATAATCCATCTTATTACTTGTTCACTCCATGGATTATAAGGAGTTCATATTATTCTATATCTATATTTGTTCTAGCGTCATATCGACTATTAATAAAGACGGACACGGTTTATAAAGTAAGACAATAAGTGTAGTTGCTATATTTATATTTCACTAATTCATTAGTTGAATAAAAATGTTACTAGGCAATACGGAACACAGTTAACGTGAACATGTAAACCGTTTTTTAACAAATTCTGTAAGTTGTAGACCGGCGTAAACATCACAAACCATTGACGACTTTATTGGATTCATACAATTCTGAAAAACAAACAAATCAGTTGTGAAATAAAGAATTAGACCTAGTTATAAGTATCACATTCAATAAGTACATCAAATAGCAGGTTACAGAATGTACCTATAAGTCTCTTATTTGCAGACAGTGCTAATCATTAGAGATTTCTATTTCCTTTAATAAAAATTAATAGGTAATCTTTACAACACACAAATCAATGTTATTTAAAAATTGCTGAAATCAGTTTCGTCACAACAAAGAAGCGTGGTCTGAATTATGAAGAAAATGTTATTCATTAATGTGGCATAAACGAGATATGAATACAAGGAACTTGTGATTCTGCCTCCATTGCTCATTCACTTTTCGTCCCGTTGTCTGCATGAATTACTTCGGACGAGTCAGTATGTAATACAGTAGGAATTCATGAATTAACTCATGAAAAGTTGTTTTTTATTCAAGTCTGTGTCGTAACAAGCACTGGGAATTTATTCAGTGTCTAACCCTTGTATTATTTCGTACATACATCTGGTATTAGCAAGAAAAATTGGTAAGTACCATTTAGATATTACTCGACAATATGCATCATAAGTTTGTTCACATTTTCGTCTGAGACTGTGCATTTCGTTTACAGAAAATTATTCGTCAACCCTATAACAGACACATCATGAATCAATATTAAGTACGACATGGTTTTGTCACCATGCTCAGAAGAGACAGCCATCGTTTCACTTATGAAGATTTTAAACCTATTTAATGTGGTGTTATACACTGTTCCTGTATACGTTCAGAAAGCCGGTAAAAAAGACTATCAACATCAATTCTTACTCACATAATTTTTCTCTGATACGTTACACAATAATATGTCACTTCAATACCAAACAATGCTACCTTTAGTGCAAATAACCTTTTATGGCTAAATACAAACAATTTATATAATATCCATAGTTAGTTTAATGCTTACTTCTTTCTGATAACATCTTATAAACGACTGCGAACATCTATGTTTGCTGTCACCATAATCAAGGAGGTGAACCATATATAATGCTTTTCACGGCTTATTTTCATGAAAAGTCAATCTGTTTTCTATTTTTCACTAGAAAAATGGTGATTTGACTTGTTTGACCTTGTATTATTAAAAAATAACCATATTACGCCAACTGCATGTTTACTTAGGTGGTGAGCACAAAATACGTCAAACTGCTTATAAATTGAAATAAATACTATCTTCCAATCACAAAGATTACGAGAAGTCACGTATGATGGAAAAAAGGCTGTTAATAGCTGATAAATAACGAAACATAAAATCCACGACAATATGTTACATGTGCGCGAAAACCCGTAAAATAACACGCATAGTGTGCCTTTCACCTCTTCAAATGTAAATTTCATCTTCGTTTTCTATTTACACATTGAAAATATTAAGTTGTCTCTTATTATATTCGACATATTTTATGTTTTCTCTCGATCTTCCGCTATTATCTTATTTGGCCGCACGGACATATATGAACTCAAACTTACATGTATTTGTGTTAGGATGTGCAGAAAAATATACCAATAATTATCATGGTAAGTCTAATGGTGGCCTTGGACTTTAAATGTACACTCCCTATTAGTCGATATTTATTTCACTCGTTAAATATTGTACAAATGTTGTTTTCTATTTTATGGTACGATGTGGTTTGGTTGATTGGTATATAAATAGAGTATGTCTGAAATATAATGATTCATATCTCAGAGGCTGTGACTTGCGTTCTGGACTCAACTGGCTGGGCTAGACAGGGGATCGGGACCAATCAGAACCCTGGGCCGTCCGTACGTGTTTTTCGTGTCATTGATCCGATCGATAAAACACTGCGCATCTAAACTGCAATTCACACGTTACAACAATTTGTTATAACTTACACGACTGTTGTATCATACATCTTAATTTCGTAAATTTCGAATATTTACCCTTCTGTTAAATTTGACATTTTGTTTCGCAAACACAGACACTGTTTTGTATCTTTGTTTGCTGGGGGGGGAGTATTATAACAAATCACATGAAATTGAGTTGGTTCACAATTAATTCGGTAAAGTCATTTTATTAACTTATTAACAAACTGAGTCATCCGTACAACAACAACAACTTATCTATATCATCGTATCTTTATTACTATTGCGAATGTATGAACATGTATGCTTGAATATTGCTTACTGCCCATTCATTTATTCACGCTGCTAGCCTTACTACTAACCACCGGTGGAGCAACTTCGTGGATTGGTTGAAGTTAGACATTAACACCGTTGGATGCCGGCTCAGTGGTCTAATGGTTAAGTGCTCGCGCACGAAGCCAGTAGGTCCTGAGTTCGAGCCCCGCGTGGTGCGGGATCGTGGATGCGCACTGCTGAGGAGTCCCATACTAGGACGAAACGGCCGTCCAGTGCTTCCAGGTTTTCAATGGTGGTCTAGCTTCAACTGACTCATGATTTCAATCTGTGAAATTTCTAAAATCTCCACAAAACCCATTCTTCTATGTTTGTTTAACGTATCTGTTATTTTCGGATATCTGTGTGTGGTCCCACAATAAACGTAATCAACACTTCGTATTCGCCTTCTGATTAATATACCGTTGGAGCGTTATCTAGGTCGGTTATCAAGACGAACTGTATACAAAGTTTAAGGATTATATAGAATATCGATCATCACACACTATAAAAATTATTCGATATTCTCAGGTCATAGTTAATGAACTGTAAATTATAGAGATAAGTTTAATGGAATCGATACTAATTAGTAAAGGGGTTTATACAGGTCATTCTTGTAGTTACAATTAATCAATTTGCATATCATCTTGTTCATTAAAATTTAATTAATACAAATGGTTGTAAAAGAAAAAAAATCAGTTAATAACTGATTTTATGTTCATATCATGTCAGTCAAATACAGTTTAAGAATAGATGCTTATTTTTATTTATTTATCTTAACACATAGATATTGGTACAAGGAGGCACCAAATACATATGCGTCACACAAATCTCACTCGATATGTGTTAGGGCTGTGATACTGTCCGAGTGCTCAAACCGAACCAGATGGTTTTCTGTGGGGGCCACATCCGGAGCCTTCGACCTGAAGGTCTGATCCACAAGGCAGTGGAGCATCGTAAAGAGATGCAGTCCCACGGAAGCTGTTGACCAACAATTGGCACATAAGCCATTTGTTCCCGCAGGATACTGGAGCCCATGTTAACCATTGGTTTGGAATCCGGTTAAAACGCCGGACATTCGCTTTTCGTCCTCTCATTTTCGTAAACAACACTCGTGGTGCGGGAAGGCAGTGATTAGGACTTCCCTGGCAGAGGCTATATACGCGTGGTCATGTGAGAGCATTTCGAGAGGGAGAGGGGACTCTCCCCACTCTCCGTCATAGCAGGGCATTCGAGGGCCTTAGTTAAAGATGTATTAATAAGTATGCATACAACATATAAACAAATAAACATATACAGAATATTAACACACATATATATACATGTTACTGTTTACAAAATTAGAAATAAACAAATCTCATAGACAAAAAACAAAACAAAAACAAACCATTATCTGGAACCTTTAGAGAAATGTCAATGATAATGTAGTTAGTGAACAATTAAACCTATTAGGTTATTAAACAGTAAAAGATAATTTAATAGACATAGTTCCCTTTATCATTTTGAAAAGAGCAAGAACAAACATTCTAACAGAATAGCATGAAATCATTTTTATTTCGTTGGTTCTCGTCAGCTGCTTACAACTTGTGATATTTAAAATCGTAATTACATAATGGGTTCAAATTACTTACATGAGAGGGTTTGGTTGGAAGTTATATTGAAGACATATTCGTATAGTATGGTTTCCTTTGATGTAACACCCTCGTTCACCAATATACCACTTCTTGAAACTATTAATATGGTTTGTCAGAATTATGATCTCCTACCTTTACCAGCCCCAGAATTCAAAAAACTACTATTAATGTGCACAACAGACGTTCAATCCCAGTTTAATAACATCATATATCGTCAAATCGATGGCGTAGCAATGGGAAGCCCACTAGGTCTAATTCTGGCAGATATTTTTATGGGGTATCTTGAAAACATGGTGCTTAAACAGGCGATTAGTGAAACGATAGAATCTTCCAGATATGTTGACGACACGTTTACTGTCTGTAACAATAAACACTATACAATCCGCCTGCTAAAACTCTCCAATAATGCTCATCCTAACATATAATTTACTATGGAACACGAACCGAATGACGTGTTCCACTTTCTTGATGTTGCTATAAAACGTAGGAGAGACGGGACAGTCTAACGTTCGGTTTATCGAAAAAGTACTTGGAATGGCCTTTACCTGAATTTCAATAGTTTTGTCCACTCAATTACAAGAAGGCATCAGTTAAAACACTATTTTATAGGGCAGAAGGGATATGTATCACAGAAAAACTGGAAGAAGAATTGATGAACGTGGAAATATGCCTACGAGACCATTTTTACCCGCAAAAGTTTATTGAAAAATATAAAAAGCGTAAAGAACACAATACTGAAGTAATTACGGTCAATAAAAAAGCAATAACTTCAAAGGTGATGATGTTGCACAATCAACAGGAAACCGAATACTGCGCTAGCCAGAACTTATCCGGCGGTCAAACGTCTAATTCTGTATAAAGCAACATGTTCAATAACTCAATCAAAGGTTGATAAGCATCCTTTTCATGTTACCGCCAATTGTATTTATAAGTTTACGTGTACCTGCCAAAGCAGCCACATTGGTCGAACAGAAAGGAGGGCATATCTCAGATTTTTTGAACATGTTCCAAAAAACCTCAGAACAAGAGAAAGAAAGACTCTAAATAGTGCAATCACCAAACATCTTCTTGATACAAGACATCAGGTCGATACCCTACAATCATTCAAGGTTATTAGTAAGCAGCCAAACTCCAGTCTTCTGAAGTTTGCTAAAGCAGTTGCTATCAGACGCCAAAATCTGATTTATGTGTTCAAAAGGAGATGGTTATTAAACTTTCCTTGCCTTGGTGACTAATATCCCTTCGCTGTACCTCAATATGTTTTTTTCTTTTTCTTTAAACTCTTTCTCACATTTATTACATCATTGAGTTTTATTTCAACTATCTTCCAAATTATTAATCTTATTTTATCAACTGAATTCTACTCATTTTATTCCTATCAAGGTTTACTTGTTTCTAGCCATTTGAACTGTTGTCACAATGTTCTTTTACATAAGGTATAGATTTACAATATTCAGTCTATTCAATTTATTTACATCCTTGCTATACTATACGAATATGCCTTCAATATAACTTCCAATCAAACTCTTTCATGTAAGTCATTTAAACCCCTTATGTAATTATGATTTTTAAATATCACAGGTTGTAAGCAGCTGATGAGAACCAACGAAATAAAAATGAATTCATGCTGTTCTTAAAGAGCAACAACAAAGATTAGCGCAGAATAATATGAATTCATTCTATTTCGTTAAGTTCTCATCAGCTGTTAGACTGTTTGTTCTTGTTCTTTTCAGAAAAAGATAACTAAATACCATATAAATTGTCATATATATGTAACTAAGCAAAAAAAGTTTAAATTACTTACTTACTTACTTACGCCTGTTACTCCTCGTGAAGGAGCATAGGCCGCTCACCAGCGTTCTCCATCCAACCCTGTCCTGGGCAATCCTTTCTAGCTCCGTCCAGTTGTAATTCATCGTTTTCATATCTGCTTCTATTATCCGACGCAATGTGTTCTTTGGCCTTCCTCTTTTTCGCTTCCCCTCAGGATTCCAAGTTAGGGCTTGCCTCGTGATGCAGTTTGACGATTTGCGTAATGTATGTCCTATCCATTTCCATCGTCTTTTCCTAATTTCCTCTTCAGCTGGAAGTTGCTTTGTTCTCTCCCACAGAAGGCTGTTGCTGATGGTATCCGGCCAATGGATGTTGAGTATCTTGCGAAGGCAGCTATTTATAAATACTTGTACTTTCTTGATTGTGGTTGTTGTAGTTCTCCAAGTTTCAGCTCCATACAGTAGAACTGCCTTGACGTTCGTATTGAATATTCTCACTTTGATATTCGTTGAAAGTTGTTTTGAGTTCCATATGTTCTTCAATTGTAGGAATGCGACCCTTGCTTTACCGATCCTCGCCTTTACGTCTGCATCTGAGCCTCCTTGTTCATCGATGATGCTTCCCAGATATGTGAAGGATTCTACATCTTCCAGAGTTTCGCCATCAAGAGTGATTGGATTGCTGTTCTCCGCTTTGAATTTGAGGACCTTAGTTTTCCCTTTGTGTATGCTGAGGCCTACTGATGGAGAGACGGCTGCTACACTGGCTGTCTTCATCTGCATCTGTTCGTGTGTACGTGATAGGAGGGCTAGTTCATCTGCGAAGTCCAAATCGTCTAATTGATTCTGAGCTGTCCATTGTATTCCATGTTTTCCTTCAGATGTTGAGGTCTTCATAATCCAGTCGACCACCAGGAGAAAAAGGAAGGGAGAGAGTAAACAGCCTTGTCTGACTCCGGTCCTTACTTGGAATGCATCTGTCGGCTGTCCTCCATGCACTACTTTGCACTGTAGTCCGTCGTATGAGTTCCGGATTATATTGACAATCTTCTCAGGAATTCCGTAGTGTCGAAGTAGTTTCCATAACGTCCTCCTGTCTACACTGTCGAATGCCTTTTCATAATCAATGAAGTTGATGTATAATGATGAGTTCCACTCAACTGATTGTTCGACGATGATCCGTAGTGTTGCAATTTGGTCTGTGCACGACCGATCCTTTCGGAATCCAGCTTGTTGATCTCGAAGTTGGGCGTCTACTGCATCCTTCATCCGGTTCAGCAACACTCTGTTAAAGACTTTCCCTGGTATTGACAGTAGTGTTATGCCTCTGTAGTTTTCACATTTGCTCAGATCTCCTTTCTTTGGAATCTTGACGAGGTGTCCTTCTTTCCAGTCCATCGGCACTTGTTCCTCCTCCCAAATCTTTTTGAATAGAAGATAAAGCATGCTTGTGGTTGTTTCGATGTCTGATTTCAGTGCTTCAGCTGGTATGTTGTCGGGTCCTTCTGCTTTCCCGTTCTTGATTTGTCTGACGGCCATTCTAATTTCTTCCGTAGTTGGTGGATTGACATCTATAGGAAGATCTATGTGTGCTGCTTCGATGTCCGGTGGATTCATTGGAGCCAGCCTATTCAGGAGTTCCTCGAAGTATTCTACCCATCTGTTACGTTGTTGTTGAATTTCTTTGATTGGCTTGCCTTCTTTGTCTTTGACCGGCCTCTCTGGCTTACTGTATTTCTCTGATAATTTCTTCGTTGTGTCGTAAAGCTGTTTCATGTTTCCTTCTCTAGCAGCTTTTTCTGCCGTCGTTGCTAGTTCTTCAACGTATTTCTTCTTGTCGGCTCTAATGCTCCTCTTCACTTGTTTGTTTGCTTCTATGTATTCAGCTTGTGCTTGGACTTTCTCTGCTCGTGTTCGGCTGTTGTTTATTGCTGCCTTCTTGTTTCTCCTTTCTTTGATCTTGTCCACTGTTTCTGTAGAGATCCATTCCTTATGATGGTATTTCTTTAGACCGAGAACCTCTTGACACGTTGAAGTTAATGCTTCCTTGATGCCTTTCCAGTTGTCCTCCATAGTAGTTTCTTCTTCTTTCAGTAGATCTCGTAAGGCTTGGAACCTGTTGTTGAGAGCTATCTTGAATTCATTGAGTTTGACAGTATCTCGAAGGAAGGCTGTATTGAACCTTTGTATTGCTGTTTGTCCACTTGTCCAGTTCTTTTTTAGCTTCAGTTTCAAATTGGCTACAACTAGGTGGTGATCTGAAGCTACGTCAGCACCTCTCCTGGTTCTCACATCTTCCATTGTCCTTCGGAATTTTTTGTTGATGCAAATATGATCTATTTGGTTCTCTGTAGTGTGGTCCGGTGAGATCCATGTAGCCTTGTGTATACGCTTGTGTGGAAATATTGTGCCTCCTATGACCAATTTGTTGAATGCGCATAGATTTGCAAATCTTTCTCCATTTTCGTTTCTTTCTCCCAGTCCATGTCGTCCCATAATATCTTCATATCCAGTGTTGTCTATTCCGACTTTGGTATTTAGATCTCCCATCAGAATGGTGAGGTCCTTTCTTGGGCATTTCTCTATCACTGACTGCAGCCGCTCGTAGAATTGATCTTTAATGTCGTCGTTGCTATCATTGGTGGGTGCATAACATTGGATAATATTCATTAGGATTCCCTCCTTCTTTGTTTTGAATGATGCTTTGATGATTCTGGATCCGTGAGATTCCCATCCTACAAGTGCATTTCGTGTTACTTTGGACAGCATAAGAGCGACTCCCTGAGTGTGTGGAGCATTGTCCTCTTCGTGACCGGAGTATAGCAGTATGTCTCCCGTAGCTAGCCTTTTCTGTCCAGCTTGGGTCCAGTGGGTTTCGCTGATTCCCAGTACTGCTAAGTTGTATCTCCTCATTTCCATTGATATTTGACTGGTCTTCCCGGTTTCCCACATTGTTCGAACGTTCCATGTACCTATAAAAATTTTTGCTCTGGTTGTTAGAAGGGGCATCGGCCTCGTGGCTTCCGAAGGAACTCGGCTTTCACCATGAAGCGTCATAATTCTTCTAAATGAAGACCTTCTAACTCCCAAGGCAGAGTTAAAATGGTTTGGATTATTTTTTCTGGTAAGCGTTTTTTTAGCGAGTTAGTTTTCTACGGGATGGGGACGCTAACCCCATGCCCAACCCTCCTCCTTTACCCGGGCTTGGGACCGGCAGCAACCCTTATAAGAGCTACAGGCGGGCAATGTACCTTTTATGACAAAGAGCTAATGTCTATCAAACAAAAAAGGGTCATGACGTAGTAATTTTGCCTAATTGTGATAATTATTGTTTGTTATACATTAATTAGTAAAGTCAATACTATGTATATTAGAGTGATTACTGTTATAATTTGTACTATGAACATGATGATGTACTTTAAAGTATTGTCGCCTTTCGTATTATGGATTTTGATTACACCTTGTGGGTTACACGATTAGAGTTTGCGTAATGAATGTTTAGTTAGAATTATGGATGAATAACGTCCTTCCAGACAATGTACCATTGTATCTTCTAAATGTTTCCTCTCTTTATGTCAATATGATCATGTTTATCAATTGATTTGCACATTTTAATCTCATTCAGAATAAATTATTATTATTATAATGAATGACCAAACAAATATTTCAGACGATCTAAAATTAAGATTAGAAAAGAGTCTAGAAATGAAATGATTAGAACAATATCGTGGTCTTTACAAATCTCAATTTCAACAATTGAATTCACGAGTCATTCTAAGCTAAACCGCCATTGGGAAGCTGGAAACACTGGATGGCCGTTTCATCCTACTATGGGACTCCTCAGCAGTGCGCATCCACGATCCCGACTCGCTAGATTCGAACTCGGGACCTATCAGCCGGGCACTTAAACAAATAGACCAATGAGCCGGCATCCAACGGTGTTAATATCTAACTTCAACCAATCCACGAAGTTGCGCCACCATACACTATTGTCTTCGGGGAGTCACCTCAATGGTCTAGATGGTTAAGTGCCCGGCGCGAGACTGATAGGTCCTGGGTCCGAATCTCGCGGGGTGCGAGGTCGTGGATGCCATACCCCATTAGCACAGCAAGATGAACACCGGATTCATGTACCAATGTAACTTGAACCAATGTACCAGATTCATAGAATCAATTAATTCAATGGTGTAATATATAAAAGAAAGATTGCATATAAGGAATTAGTACAGGAAGAAATAATTACTTCGTAGAAAGAGAGATATGAAACAATTTTAATCTCATAGTTTAAGGGAAGACAGAGAGTGTTTACACCTACGTCATTGTGATCGATTTTGAGACATATCATGTGTAGTCTCCAACCATTGGTTACGATAGTCATGCAGACCCCAACCAAGTAGTCTGCATCTACCATCATGGCTAAGATTAGAAGTTAATGACTTCAAGCACTGATGCCACGTTTTGGTTTGACCGCCTCTAACATTTTCCCAACCGTCTCCAACGCTAGTCAGCATTGCATGTCGTGGTGATCGGATTTCAAACATACGTAACACATAGCCCATCCATCTCAGTCAATGAAAATTCACAACCTCATCAACTGATTTACCATCATTTTGGAATACCCAGTATCTAACCTCATCATTACTGACAATATTTCTAAGACATCTGTGATTAAATACTGGAAGCTTACAAGTATCTTCTACTTTGAATAACCCCGTTTCAAAATGATCACACAATCATTATTAATAAACTATACTAACCAAAATTTGTGCTGATTTTAAAATGTTCACTTTAGTTAAATATGAATTCTAGGAACGGATTTCATCTTGGAAACAATAAAATATCAAATTATAATAATAAAGATACTGATCAGTTATTATAATTACAGTGTGAAATTATTAAGTAGGCGAAAAAAATACTCCTCCCCCCCCGCTTGGTAATTACAGGTTTAAAATTCTGTTACTGATTATAAGGTTTACATTAGAATTTTATTTATTTATATCAATATTGGTAAATAAACATATTAAAACGAGTGTAAGTTGTTCATTTTGAGTGTATCTTAACAACACAAATCAAATTTACCCAACAACAACAACAATTTGGAAATCAAGTAGTGACAAGCAAGATTTGTGGAACCAACAGGACCACGACAGTGTGCTGTTGAGAAATTCTATGCTAGAACGAAATAACTATTCAATACTGTATGGTTTTTAGTGGCTGGTTGGCTAATTTTAAACTCTAATGTATTCTCTTGTCATATTGAGTAGCCTATACAAACATTTCATTTTGGTAATAATCATAGAGTCATTAGTGTCTAATAATTAAAATGAGACATTATGTGCATAAAGAAAAGTGTGTTAAGTTCACAACTGTATGTATATGTAAGTTAATCGAACAAATAATACTGAAGGCTCTTAACTACTAAGAATCAAAGATTCAATACAAAAGGAGGAACAACAAAACTGTCCATATGAGTTCAAATATTATGACTATAATGCTATATATGTAAATGATTTTATATCCGAGCGAAGATTAAATCATGAGTAACTTCTGAGACATATCAATTGACTAATATTATCTATACATTCCTATGGTATAACTAGTCAACAATTAGATTATGTACATTTATATTCCTCTTATTATAAGCTTTATTTTGACCTATAATTTATTATTGTACGATTTACGGTTCTTAAGCTATACTCAGTTTATTAACTATTGCCTCCCACATTCACAGCCGCTTTTTGGCTTTATTGTGTGCAAATGTTATTTCCTATTTTGTGGTGCGTTGCGGTCTGTTTGATTGATATATAAACCCAATATGTCTGAAATAAATGATTCGATTCGATTCATGTTGCAGAAGCTGGTATTGTGTTCTGGACTCAAGCGGACGGGCTAGGCAGACATAAGACCAAATAAGACGCTAGGCTGCTCATACCGGTCGAACGTCATTGGTTCGGCATAGTGCTAAGATTGTGTGGATAAATTACGTGATAAAAAGCCGGACATAAATCCATAACAAGTGAGGCATCACAACAAATGAATGCGAGGGTGAAGGGACACAAACTATGTTTGAAGCACATTCCTAAATCCTCAGATGATCTGAAGAACTAAAAACCCAATCAGCGATAGCATTACACTCAATAGAGTTGGGCCATACGATTGATTTCAATGACACAAAAATCCTCTAGAAAGTTTCTATTTCTTACAAAGAATGACTTACAGTTGAAGCCCTACACATGAGCAAGTCCAAACATTGTGTATAGAAGAGATGGAATACAATTACCTGTACTATGACAACTAATGTTGATAAATAAAACGATGTAGGTGCTGACACTACGTCAAGCCTATACAGGTTATTCTTGCTTCTGGACAGAATAATTTATTCATTCATCTCAAGCTACATTTTGACCTTATCACTTATTCACTTATTAACCATGACTGTTTATGTATGATCGTATGAGTGTTAGTTACTTACCCTATTCATAATATGTCTTTCTTCACATCGTTTTTCTGATCATCTATCTAAATCATAGATTGTGTGAAATATACATACTCGAAATCCATTCTCGTAATTGACTTACTTTAATTTCGTTATTCATCAACGCAAGTCAACTTGATGAATATGTATGAGGATTGGCGGCATGCATATTACCATAACAACCATTCTTAAGATCCTTATGGAGTCAGAAAAAAGGTTACACTAAACCGGAACTCCTGATTATCAGTTGAATAACAACGATTACTTTCAACTGTTCTAATCAATCGGTTTATCTGAATATATGATAAACAACTAACTTGATTAGGACAATAACACAAACATTTATTTTCTTATTTTTGTTTATTTATCTTCATTTTATGTATGCTATAGCATGTTTGATGTGCATTTACCAAATTACCTGTGGAGCTAGGTCGTTCGATGCGTACTTTATCCAAAAGAATTCGAGAACATTGTCCGGCGTGGCTAAAAAGAGGAGGCTACGGCTCAATAAGAAGTTCAATAATCAAACAACTTGTGAACACAGGTCACTCAATCAAGACAGACTCTGAGTTCAAAGTCATCTACTAGGTAAGTCGAAGTCTTCCTAAGACAATTAGAGTGCATCTTCTTTGCATTGCCAAAGTATTAGCCATACATCTGGAAAAACCAGAATTGTGTGTGCAAAAGAAGCTGGTACAACCTCTTCTACCATGGTCTTAATGTCTTATAACTTTTTTTCTCTCTCTTTCTCATACTCTTCTTTCTTTAGAGCCATCTGCTTTACCTTCTAACTTTCCCTTAAATCCTCTACCCCCAACTGGCTTATTTTGTTTCCACAATCATTCTGATTACATTTAATCTCAATTCCAACATTTTATCTTATAATGCTGATAAGATAATTTCCCCATCTATTTTTTGATGAATACTTAAGCTATTAACAATCAAACGATTATTAAATTTTCCTTGTTTTATAAAAAAAGTCTTTTTTAAATACATCTGTTTATTTAACCTCACTGTCATCATGTATAACAGAAGTTTATTATCAGTATTATCATCATCCTGTAAAAATAAGCATATACATTTGCGATTGTGCATCTTTGAAAATGAATTCGCCGAAAAGAGAACTCTTCGCTGAACTAATCTTTCTTCTTTGATTCATATCAGCTATAAAAACTGTCTGTTTTCATGGGAAAACTTTCACCGATAATAATCATTGAAAATTCTCTCTCTCTCTCACCTCAAATCCATTTACACATACATATAAATGATATCAGATGGGTTTTGTGGATATTATAGTAATTTGAATGGTTAAGATCATGAGTCAGTTGAAGCTAGACCACCATGGAAAACCTGGAAGCACTGGACGGCTGTTTTGTCCTATTGTGGGACTCCTCAGCACTGCTGAGGAGTCCCACAATAGAATATTTCCTGGTTTTCCATGGTTATCCAGCTTAATTGGACTCATGAATTCAACTATTAAATTACTACAAACTCTATAAACCCTCATTATGATAATACTATATATAAAAACCAAACATTCGAGAATATTTGTATGAATAAATTCGCTTGGTATTGTTTACTTGAATCTTCTCATTAGAGTTTAGGACCACAATTGATCAGTCTGTTATTGGCATATGTGCATACTGTGAGTATTGTCTCGATATTGCTTTCATTCACAAGCATTATAAACAATGATGGACAGTGACTAGCAATGGAATTCAGGACGCGCGTTCCACCACATTTGGGACTCGTCAACTGGATGTATCTGCATCTCATAGTGGATGTTCACTCTGGGATTCGGGACTCAGTAGTTAAGTGGATAACACAATGGCGTTTGAAGCGAACAGCATTAAGTCCGAGTCCTACAGTGAACATCAACATCGGTGGATTTTGTTTCGCATTTGAAAATTTAGAGAGAAAAAGAAAATATTCATCAGTTTTACTTACATTAAAAGTAATTAAATCATGAAATAGATAACAATATATATCAATCTATTTATATTATCAAGAGTATAAACGAGAAAAAAGAAAGTGCGGAGAGATTAGTTCTATTCGTATGTTTTCTTTTCCCTCTTTCCCTTCTTCTTATTCTTTATTCAAATTGATAAACAATTGAAGATATTAAATTGAAATGATTGTTTATTCTGTTTTTTATATAATTGAATGAAGGGACATAATAATAATAATAATAATAATAATAATAATAATAAAATTTAACAGATGAAAATTGACGGTGTCAATTGAAGCAATTTTTTTTCAATGAGATATATGATTTTATGAAACTCTATATAAATTTTTAGCAAAGATGGATAATGGTTAGCAGTGGAATACAGTATGCAAGTTTCACCACATTTCGGACTCGTCAGATGGATGTACCTGCATTGCAGAGTTGGTGTTCACTGCGGGACTCGAACTCAGTACTGTTCACTTCAAACAGCCATCACGTTATCCACACAGCTACTGAGTCCTGATAGCCATTTGTTTGTGCAATGGTGTGAAGCTTAAATTCACTTATTGATGATACCAGGGCGGCCTGTTTGAATATCTGAGTTATATGTTCCTGCCATCTATGTATTTCAAAAAGTTATCTGTTTTCTTGTGAGTTCTAACACATTATTATGCCTATTGATCACATAACCTATTCAGGTTCGTTTATTAAAAGTTTGCGACATTTCGCAGTACATATATAAATGTGATTGGTATCAAATGACCTATGAAAAACCAAGAAAATTCTTAAAGACCTGTTTATTAGTCATTTGGTCACTATATATTAAGAGTTTCTTTGACGTTGCATGGATTGGATAACATAAACAAACGATTTTCTTTTTATCAAAATCGGGTTTGTCGAGACTGTGGTGATTTCAACAGTTGAATTCATGAGCTAATGTAAGCTAGAAAACCATTGAAAACATGAAGGCATTGGATGGGCGTTTCGTCCTAGTATGGGACTCCTCAGAAATGCACATCTACAGTCTCACACGCTGAAATTTAACCCAGGATATTCGGTCTCACTCACTAACTTTTAAGCCCATTAAAACTTAGTCAAAATATACATTTATTCTATTTGTTTGAAACTGTATGCTCATTTTATGGGTATATTCATATATAAGTTGAACTCATGAGTCAATTCAGGCTAGACCACTATGGAAAGCCTGAAAGCACTGGACAACCATTTTGTCCTAGTATGGAACTCCTCAGCAGTGAGCATCCACGACCACGCCTTGTAAGATTCGAACCCAGGACCTATCAGTCTAGAGCGCTTAATCAATAGATCATCTACGGTATCAGTGTCTAACCTCAAACAATCCACACTAACATCCGCGGAGTTCAATCGTGGATGTTTTGAGGTAGTAACTCACTGAAGACAATGGTGTACAGTGGCTCCATTGCGTCGATTAGTTGAAGTTAGACAATAAGACTGTTGAATGTCAGCCAGCTCAGTGGTCTAAAGATTAAGCATTCGTGTGCAAAACTGTTAGGTCCTAGGTTTGAATCTCGCGAGGTGGTATCGTGGATACATACTGCTTAGGAGTCCCGTACTAGTACGAAACGACCATCGAATGCTTTCATATTTTCAATGGTGGTCTAGATTACATCGACTCATGAATTCAACTATTAAATTATTAAAATCTCCACAAAAAACCTTCTCTGATACATATATTACCTAATTTTTTTTGTGTGAATTTCATGTTACTTGTAATGTAACATAGATAGATATCTATTACATAATACAGTAACGTAATCCTATTGTATCTGAGTACGTACATACACACATACATACATACATACATATTTACAAACATACAATTTACCTCTAACATTAGTACAAAGTTTCTTAATTATATTATTTTTTTGTAATCAGAATGTTTAAGCAATTTACTTTTTTTTTCTTTTCATTCAACTTTTCTTTTGTTTTAATTTCCCCCAGTTAGATACAAGTATTTTTTTGAAAAGAAGAGATTTTAAATGATGAAAATGAAGAAAAAAATTCTTATGTAAATGTTAATGTACTTTGTTGCTTCAAAAAAAAAAAGAAATCCCTCCTACTTATTTGTTTTTTATAAATTACATTTAAAAATCAATATTTTGATGGAGTTTTATTCTCTGAAATGGATGGTTTGGTCGTGGAGCTTTCATCTTTCTTCTGAATGACATAATCAGCACAAAATTTAGATAGAAGTCCTTCAAAAGAACGATGAAAGCACCACGACCAAACCATCCACCTCAGAGAACAAAACTCAATCAAAATCATCCACCTCAGCTATAAATCTTCCCCACTATCTCAAAAATAAATATATCATTAACATTATTATCATTATTAGTAGTAGTAATGGTGGTAGTAACAGTGGTAGTAGTAGAAGTAGTAGTAATGGTTGTGGTAGTGTAGTGAACAGAACACGAGTGGGGACAAAAATTACAGACTATCTCAATAAAGTCTGAATACCATAAAGTCAATTGTCAATTTGCAAAATATCAATGCATCATATCAAACTGGACTGTTTCCGTTGCAAACACTAATCGATTGTCTCTCATTCCATTGTACATGCGTTTTCTTAAAAATTTCATTGTGCTCTCGCTCTTCCTTTCTTGATCTTCACCTCATCTTCTGCTGCCAGATATTACGTTTTAACTCGCGACATATACTACTTATATCAATATAAGTAGCACACACCATAGTTGTAGTAGTAGTAATGGTGGTAGTAGTAGTAGTGGTAGTATTAGCAATCATAATATTCTTATTATTGAGAAAGAATGAAATATAATGTATTATTTGTTTTCCACTTTTTAACTTAAATTGTAATTAGATAAATACATCATTTATTACTAATCAATAAGCTACTAATAAATGTATGACAGTTTTGCAAGTGTTTAATAACAACCTAAACAGTTTAGTATCAATGTCATTGATTAAGTTATAAAGTAGTATGAGTTCGAATTCAGAGACATTTTAGTAATGAGTTTTAATGAACAAGAAGAGCTTAATTTCAAAGCTTTGTAAGAGTTTTAATTAATTACAATGCATAATTAACGTAATAAACTGGGATTTCAAATGGTCTCCTTCAATATCTAATCTATATGTTCCTCTTATCTAGATCATTCAAAAAAGTTATCTATTTTCACATCATAACTTATTCAGGTGCATTTGTAAAACGTTTTTTACATTTCGTTGTACAAGTAACAAAAATGCCCAATCGGAGACATCGTGGTTACTGGCAATATGCATACAAAGGAATTTATATTATTTCGATGTCAATACCTGAACTACTAACATCTAATTAGCGACTACTCAATATTTATCATCAGGATCGATCATGAAATAACAAAAGGAAACTTGTTCAAATACTTTATGCTAAGAATTCTATATTGTACCAATAATATAATATTGAATAAAGTTAATAATAATAAGTAGACTAATCACCAATTTCCAACTAAAGTCTGTAGACCTGAATACAAACAAATTATTGATTGTCTTCTAGGAGACAATATCTATAAATTAGATATAAGTTTAAGAATTGTGATGATTGGTCAAAATTTATATCTGATAATAATGATAATAATCTACCCTTATTTCCGGTAATATACCACAACATTATATCTGGGTACAATCTGTTGTGTCTTCTATGTCCTGCTATGTTTAATTAAGAAAATCATTCTAGGTACATAATTTATAGGAGTTTTGGTCAATTATTCTTAATTAAATATACTTCTTCTTGGAATAATCATGTTATGTCCTAGCGAAGATTACATTACGAGTAACTTCTGAGACCTATTAATGGACTAATATTATCTATATATTCTTATGGTATAACTATTCAGTAATTATATTAAGTATATCTATATTTTCCTTATTATAAGCTTCGTTTTGACCTATAGATTATTACTATACGGTTTACTGTTCTCAAGTTATGTTCAGTTTATTGATTACAGTCTCCCACGTTCACAGTTACTTTTTGGCTTTATAGTGTATAAATGTTATTTCGTATTTTATGGTACGTTGCAGTCTGTTTGGATGATATATCAACCCAATATATCTGAAATAAATGATTCGCATATTGGAGGCTGTTATTTGCATTCTGGACTCAAGTGGATAGGTTAGGCGAGCAAGGGACCAATAAGGACGCTAGGCTGTTCAGACCGGTCGGACATCATTAGTTTAGTACAGTATAAGAGCGAACAAGTCGTATTTTGATTGGCGGATAAAGAACCTGGTAACTAGCCGGACTCTAAGTCATAACAATCATAAGATTTTCGAAACTCTCTATTAGTTTGAATGAAGAGTTCAAAAATAATTTTTATTACCGTTTCCACAAATTGTGTCAAAATATAGTATTTACACAATAATATCGATAATAATCAGAATGAATATGATTTATGCACATTGATAATGCTCATCTATATTCCATATAATGGAAAAAAAACTTCAATTGAATGAAATCGACCAAGAAATCATGAAAATGAAGCTTTTGACTTAAGGCTATATCGAGACAATCCACACAAGATGCACATATGCCAACATGGGACTGATCAATTGCCGTCCTAAATAACAATGGAAAGGTACAAGTAAAACAACACCGAATGAATTTGAACTTCACCCCATTGCACAAACAAACGGCTATCAGGACTCAGTAGCTGAGTGGATAACGTGATGGCTGTTTGAAGCGAACGGTACTGGGTTTGAGTCCCGTAGCGAACATCACCTCTGAGATGCTGGTAAATCCATCTGACGAGTCTGAAATGTGGTGAAACGCTCATCCTGTATTCCACTGCTAAGCATTATCCATCTTTGCTTAAAAAGCTTATGACTTAAGGTTATATCGATGTAATCCGCAGAGAATATACATATGCAGTTCTAAACATCATTGGAAAGATACAAGTAAACAGTACAAAGTGAATTTAATCATGAAAATATTTGAAACCTAATTTTTCTATACAATAAATTATTATTTTCAGTCTCTTCCCAATGTATTACTAACTTCACCTTTCAAATGGTATTTGGGAATGAAGTTATGCATTTCAACGAATTCATCACATTTTAGTAGCATTCTTTATATCTTATCAATTTAACTCACTATTTTCACAACTTAAGTTATAAATAAAGATTGATGGTGGCTATTAGTGGAATACAGGATGTACGTTTCACCACATTTGAGACTCGTCAGCTCGATTTACTTGCATTGCAGAGTTGATGTTCACTTCAGGACTCGGACTCGGTACCGTTCACTTCAAATAACCGTCACCTTATCCACTTAGCTACTGAGTTCTGATAGCCACCTGCTTGTGCAATTAGGTGAAGTTTAAATTCACTTGGCGTTGTTTACTTGTATCTTCCTATCGATGTTTAGGACTGTGATTCCTGGATTTCACTTCTAGCCACTATTCATCTTTGCTCATAATGTTTCTAACTTAAGACAATATCGAGACAATACGCACAGTATGCAAATATGTCAATAAGACACTAATCAGTTGCAGTCTTAAATATTAATAGAAAGATACAAGCAAACAATACCAAGTGAATTTCAGTTATAAATATTTAAAACACAATTATATGAACGAAATATATTCTTTCCAATGAATTCCTCATCAGCTACACTACAATTATCATATCCAAATTAATAATCCATAAAAATGGTCAGGTTTAATGCAGAGTACATTATTTAAAACTTGTTACATGTGAATTAAGGAGTGTTATTGTCATGGAGGAGAATATTTGTAGCTCAGGTGGAAGTTTGTGCTGATTATATCGTTCAGAAGAACGATGAAAGCTTCACGACCAAATCATTCAACTCAGAGAACTTAACTTCATTAAAAATTGTTTGTCATATCATATCAAATCAAATCGTTAATTCAAGAGCTGACTAATATGAAGTGTTACCTCGAATCAGTTTATAAGTGAAATGAAATTGTGAGATAAATGATCAGAATGAATATGGTCAACATCGGGTGAGACAGAGAGAGAGAGAAAGGGAATAATGTAATCGAAAATTGCGTAATATGTAGAATAATACGAACTGGGCAAGAATTAGTAGATAGAGGTGAATGTTGAATACATTTCTCAAAAAGGTTGGCAAGTGTAATAATAATAATGACAATGGTAAAATGTGTGAATAAGATAAATAAAGAATATAAAAATGAACATTAATGAAGTTACGTCATCACATCATAAAATTGATTATTAACTAGTTGGGCCTAAAGCTGACCAGAGTAAAAGGAGTGGCTGAATATATTTATTTGGATGCAAAGCTCCGGCTTTTTAATCCGAATAGCAATTGCTTCAGCCGTCTACAGGATTCTTAGTCTGACGGGATTAGTTAGACTGCTGTTAACACGATAGTATTATCGTGAAAGATTGCTCTACGTTGACTGTATCTCCCGTTTGAATTAAATGAACTGAAATGGAGTTGTTAACAGTTTTAACTACACCTTTACTTAACCACACTAGGAGGTGCCCACGAACTTGAATATACTAATTCCTGGAACATTTGCAAATATAAATTGCTTCACAGGCGCAGTCCAGTTAATAGATACAGAAAGATGTAAGTGGCTAGTCTAGGCACTTTATTTTTCAACCTCGCAGTGATCATTGAACGTGTGGAAAACATAAATTATAGTTTACCTGCATTAAAATTTCTTTGGATTGATCTTTGTAACTTTAGTCTTAGCATTACCCTAGATGCATTGCCTATGAATTTTAAGAGTATACACAGAGGATTTTTGTTCACGGTTTTCATTTTATATGGCAAACAGCAATCCTTAATTCACATTTAACAAGTTTTAAATGATGTACTCTGCCTTAAACCTGACCATTTTTATGGATGATTAATTTGGATATGAGATAATTGTAGAGTCCTTGATGAGAAATTCATTGAAAAGAATATTCTTCATTCACACAGTTGTGTGTAGTATCAGTTACTATGTTAAACCCACATAACTTATTCTAGCTCCTAGATAGGCCAATTCATCCATTTCGACCTTGTTAATTATTCAATTACCAACCTTGGCTGTTTTTATATGAGCACATTGTGTGTAAACTTCTTATCCTATTCATTACATGTCTGTAACCTATTTTTATCTAACTCCGCCTGGAGCCCCTCTTGGGCTACTGCCGGTCCCATGCCCGAATAAAGGAGGAGGTTTGGGCATGGGATTAGCGACTCCATCACTTAGAAAACTGACTCGCTAAAAAAAAACGCTAACCAGAAAAAATTGTTCAAACCAACCTATTTTCATCTAGCTATAAATAATGGTCAACGCTTGATTGAACTGGAGTTAGCTTACATGCCTTCCCCCATTGCGTATCATTTTGTTTCAATCTCTTCTCTTTGCTTTGTCCTTCTGATTATCTATCCATATCAATGAGTATACAAAATATATGTATTCAAAACATTCATTCTTGTGTTTGACTTATTGAATTCCATTATTCACCAGCACGATTTAAGTCTATGATAACCGACATGTATATTTCAATGACAATCAGTATACAATCTAAATTGGAGTTAGATATTAGGCTACTAAATATGTTTTCATAATAATAGAATTAATTCAGAGATTGAGATGGTGGTGGCATATCAGAAACCGCAACGAGACTACTGAAAACCTTCGGGATAGGTGTGGCACACAAACCGACAAAATCACTACAATCAATCCTATGCAAACCAAAGAATGAAATAACAAAGGAAGACAAATCAAACATCATCTACAAAATAAATTGTGCCAACTGTGAAAAACACTACAACGGACAAAGCGGACGCCCCCTTCACCTTCGCCTACATGAACATCAATTAGCAGTCAAACGCCATGATACTTCTTCACTTATATCAATACACGTGGACAACTGCGGACACTCCAATGGGAAACACAACCAAAACAAAGAAGTAAACAATGACAAATTTAAGGTTAATAAGAACCAATCAACGTCAAGGTGTACAGAACGAGCTGTGAAACGCATATGGAGAAATTCGAACATTTCACTTCTATCTGAAGTTTGTGCTGATGATGTCGTTCAGAAGAACGATGAAAGCTTCACGACTAAACCATCTAGCTCAGAGAACAAAACTCCATCAAAATCATAATTCAATGATTATAATTATTTAATTAATGATAATTTATTTTATATAAATGAATTGATGACCTAATTTAGAAGTTTTTTTGAAAGTTTATATTTCCATTAGCTTTTAATGAAGTGAGTTCTTTTAGCTTCGAAATAGTTTCCATATGATCCAAAAATAACTAAATAAAAAACATGTTAACAGGTTTTCTAATTAAAATCAATTTGATTTATTTTATTTTTATTACAGGTACTAACTACTCAAGGTCAAATATTAGTTTGTTTATATAATTGAACACAAAAATATAGGTACGAAGGGGGAACGAATACACATGCGTTTTATATATAAGTTACTTGATTTGTATGTGAGTTATGATATTGCCCGGATGCCCAAACTTAATTAGGTGGGTTTTTTTTTAAATGGGGTTACACCCGGAGCATTTTACGTAAAAGCCTGATCCACAAGTCAGTGGAGTGACGTTCAGCGATTCAGAAGCAATGTTAACCGATGACCAACAACTGGTTCATAAGCCATTTGTTCCTTTAAGATTCTGAAACCCATATGTTTTATTGGTTTGGAATCAAGACTTTCCAACTCTCCTAGGTGGCTCATCTATATCCACTAACCCTGTTAAAGGGCCGGATATTAGTTTCTATTCCTATCAATTTCGTAAATAACGGCAATGACGTGATAAGGCAGTGAGTAGTACTTCCTTGGTAGTGGCCGTATACACGTAGACATGTGAGAGAATTTGGAGAGGGAGAAAGGACTCTCCCCACCCTAGGTCGTACTAGGTTATTTTGAGGCTATCTGAATTGAATTGATTGATTGAAATAGTAATATAATAATTGAATGGATGAGTTGATTAAAGCTAGACCATCATAGAAAATCTGGAAGTACCGCTGAGGAGTCCTATACAAGTGTGAAACGGTCACCCAATGCTTCAAGGTTTTCTATGGTGGTCTAGCTTTAATTAACTCATAAATTCAACCAGCAAATTACTAAAATCACAACACAACCTCCCTTTCTGATAATAAAATAGTAATAATTAACATAATTCATTTGTTATTATTGTATCTTTGAGTTCATATAATCTAGTTAATATTGTTGACAGATAAATATTATTTAATAATCTAAAATATATTCATTAAAAATAGGTCATATATAATAACCATACATGGCAAAGTTATGGATTTCGTTAAATCCATTAACTCTTTATTCATTATAGTTTACAAATTTATTGGAACAAAATTGAAATCATGAGTCAATTAATGCTAGACCACCATGGAAAACCTGGAAGCAGTTGAAGGCCGTTTCGTCGTAGTATGGGGCACCTCAACAGTGCGCATCCACGATCCTGCACCCCGCGAGATTTCAACTCAGGACCTATCAGTCTCGCGCCAGGCGCTTAACCATTAGACCACTGAGCTGGCCGGCATCCAACGGTGTTAATATATAACTTCGACTAATCCACGAAGTTGCGCCACCGCACACCATTGTCTTTAGTGAGCTTATATCTCAAAACAGACCTGGTTCAACTCCAGTGATAACGGCTTCTCACTAGAACTTCAGGAGTTTTTCCTCAAGTCAGTCACTAGTGAGCAGTTGATTATTATCAGAATGGGTTTTGTGGAGAGTTTTAGAAATTTCGCAAGTTGAAATCATGAGTCGATTGAAGCTAGACCACCATGGAAGCCGTTACCAGTGGAGTTCAACCAGGTCTGTTGTGAGATAACAACTCACTGAAGACAATGGTGTACGGTAGCTCAACTTCGTGGATTGGTTGAAGTTAGACATTAACACCGTTGAATGCCGGCTCAGTGGTCTAGTGGTTAAGTGCTCGCGCGCAAAGCCAATAGGTCCTGGGTCCGAGCCCCGAGTGGTGCGGGGTCGTGGATGCGCACTGCTGAGGAGTCCCATACTAGGACGAAACGGCCGTCCAATGCTTCCAGGTTTTCCATGGTGGTCTAGCTTCGATCGACTCATGATTTCAACCTGTGAAATTCCTAAAACTCTCCACAAAACCCATTCTGAAGATTGTTAAATTTTATTAAAACCACAATTAACTATTAATATAATATTATTTGAATATTTAAGTTGTTTGTTTTTCTGTGGATGTGCACTACCAAGGAGTCCCATAATAGGACTAAACGGATGTTCAGTGCTCCCAGATTTTCCATGATAGTCTTGCTTCAATGGATTCATGTTTTCAACGATTAAAATTAACATATTATTCACACAAAATAAACCCCTTCCGATATTAATCTAATATGATCAATACGCTGTTTGGGAAAAAAATATTTCACACTGAATTACAACAAAATCACCGTTAAAAGTAGACTCGAATACAGGAATAGAAGTTTGTTACAAATTTATATTTAGCAAAAAAAAACAGCTGGGTCACGCTATTACACAATTTATGTATTATTTATGCTACCATTGCATGAGGTGAAAATGTATTTTTTAAAAAAAATCATTGTTGAATTGTCTACAGTTTCGATATTATCAATGATCTAATTTTTGAAATATTCATAAACTTACTTATGCCTGTTACTCCTCGTGAAGGAGCATAGGCCGCTCACCAGCGTATGCCATCCAACCCTGTCCTGGGCAATCTTTTCCAACTCTTTCCACTTCTTATTCATCCTTTTCATATTTGATTACATTTCCCGACGTAATGTGTTCTTTGGTCTTCCTCTTTTCCGTTTCATTTCACGATTCCAAGTTAACGCTTGCCTCATGATGCAGTTTGATGATTTGTGTAATGTATGTCCTATCCATTTCCATTGTCTTTTCTTAATTTCTCTCTATCTGATCTTCATTATCTTGATATAATATAGTCAGTACAAAAAATATTCCATAAATTTATTGATAAATCTTAAAATGTTGAAGAAGATTTGTAGCTTAAGTAGATGAAAGCTCCATGATTAAATCATCTAGCTTAGAAAACAAAATTACATCAAAATGGACAAATCTCTTCATACCGGTAAATGTGTATACGTTACAGGTTAAATGTACTACTGTTATTCGATTGTTTGAGAGATGTTAGAAATCTGGAAAGAAAATTCAACAATATAATCATGAAGTAGACTATATAATCTGAGAATAAAACAAGAACAGTCTTTTATTTTTTGATCATTTTCTTCAGAGTTAATGAAATTTAATTATATTCAAGCTGTACTCTATAATATTCATATTTGATTGAAAACACAATGTCTAACAAGTGATAATGTTAAGTCGTTGACAGTTGAGACAATACTAAACTTTTCTGATTGAGAGAATGAACTGATTGATGCTAGATCACTGTTAGAAACCTGGAAACACTGGAAGGCCGTTTCTTCTTATTGTGAGACTACTCAGCAGTGCACATCCACGACCCCGCCTCGCGGGATTCGAAACCAGGACCTATCAATCTTGCGTTAAGCGCTTAACCAACTAGACCACTGAACCGGCATCCAACAGTGTTAATGTCTAATTTCAACTAATCCACTAAATTGCGTCACAGCCCACCATTGTCATGAGTGAGTTACCACCTCACAACTGACCCGGTTGAACTCCATTGATCACTGCTTCTCACTAGAACTCCAGGATATATATCTTGAAGCCAGTCACTAGTGAGTATATGTTGATTATTATCAGAAAGAGTTTTGTGGAGATTGTAGTAATATAAACAGTTGAGATCATGATTCAATTGAAGCTAGACCACGATGGAAAACCTGGAAGCACTGGACGGGCGTTTCGTCCTATTGACTCATGATCTCAACTGTTTAAATTACCTCAATCTTCACAAAACCCCTTCTGATATTAATTAAATAAATTTTTTCTATGTAATAAATAATTTTTCATATTTTGACTACGCAATATTGAAAGATATTAGCATTGAATATTGTCTACAAAGTCACTAATCATAGAGAGGTTTTATGGATATGATAGTAAATTAATACTTGAGTTCATGAGTCAATTGAAGCTAGATCACCATGGAAAACCTGGAAGCAGTGGATGACTGTTTCGTCCTAGTATCATCCATACGGCTACAGAATAGTCAGCCTCTGGAGCCATGATAGTCTCAAAAACGTTTTCAGCCTCGAACACATAGCTTCAACATTGTTTATGTGCACTCAAGTTGTTGAATGCACAAAATGCTATTTGTGGATAACGACACGATGCACGTAACCAAGCCTATGTAGAAGTTTGTACGCTCTCCAAACATATGAATATATTGTAATACCTGGCTGCAACCAGTGTTACTGGTGCTTTTATTATCCAATTCGCAATAATTGTCGTAATTTGCCTTAGGAATTATGTATGTGGTTTTCATTACGAACTGACATGAGCTATAATGCCAGAAATTTATTTAGCCAAATGGATGAAAAGCTTTGGTGTTAAAATCCGAGATCTATTATCTTACACTTGATTGATTCGTCGTTTTATTTGTTATAACCACTCAATTATCACGTTTTGTACAAAATTCCCTGTGAACCGATCGTACGTTAGCATTAAGCATTGAAGTTGGCGCCGTAACTTTGAAATATCTAAAACGTTTCTGATTGGCTCGTCCATAAATTAGAGTCCCGACATGTAATAATTCTGATCATTTTTATGAATCAAAGTATTATGTTATAGTCTATATGGGATAATAGACATTGCTACATTTCATTGAAATCACAAAACCCGATATAAATTAGACAATCATTTCAAATCTAAAAGCACTGAACATTTATTTCATTGTAATATATGATTACTGAATAGTGCTTGTTCATAACTTAATGTCCAGGAATGGTATTCAAAATCTACGTTCACTCATACTTATGCTTAGTTTCTAAACCATTGGAATAGCATTAAAAATGGTTTATACTTGTAACTGAATAGAATATACATAATGGAAAACACTGAACTACGTCACAACACAAGTCATAACTTGGAATCCTCAAGGTCAAAGGAGAAATGGAAGATCAAAGAACACATTACACCGAGAAATCGAGACAGACATAAAAAGAATGAACAACAATTGTATAGAACTAGAAAAGAAAGATCCATAACGGAGTGAGTTGAAGAATGCTGATCAGCGATCAATGCTCCATTCAGGATAACAGGAGTAAATAATTAAGTAAGTAAGTAAGTAACTTGTCACTTCAAGATATTTATAATCGATTCTTATATATTTCTAAGTGTAATTTTTAAACATACCAATTTTTATAATAGATACATTCACAATTCAACTATATAATTGCATGCAACTTCATTATTTATGAAGAGTATCATATCAGAACTGTTCTAGAATTCGGTATATTCCAAACTTTTTTTTCTAAATATTCCGTTCATGAACAAACAAACAAACATACAAAAGATAAAGGACTTGATATTCATAAATCATTCTTTCTTTTTTATAAAATAAGAAAAAAAAAGAAACCTAATGTGAATCTTCATTTTACATTATTCTACTTGTTCAATAATGATTAATGATTATTTTTCATTATTACCCATGATTTTTAAAATGATGATCTAGAAAGTGTTATGCATAGAAACAAAATATAAATTATACTGTTGTTTTTTTTATTTTTTAATTTTTTTTGTACTTTTGTATAATAGTCATATCGTTTGTAGTTGATTATATTACTACATATAAGTAGTATATAACATAAATCAGAAATAGGAATTATCTAATAGAAGAAGAAGAAGATTGAATTCAAGTGAATAGAAATGAATTAGAATTAATAAAAGAAGAATTATGAATTATGTATATAAAAGACAATTGATAAATGATATGAAATTAATTGTTTTAATGTATGGTGTATTACATGATACAATAGTATTATGTAATGATGATAAATTAAAAGGTTTGAATAATTTTTTCTGGTTAGCCAATGGCTAATAGTGTCCATTGGCCGGACACTATCAGCAACAACGTACTGTGGGAGAGAATAAACCAGATCCCAGTGGAGGAAGAAATCAGGAAGAAGCGCTGGAAGCGGATAGGACACACATTGAGAAAAGCACCCAATTGCGTTACAAGACAAGTCCCCACATGGAATCCTCAAGGCCAAAGGAAAAGAGGAAGATCAAAGAACACATTACGCCGAGAAATGGAGATAGATATGACAAAAATGAACAAGAATTGGATGGAACTAGAAAAGAAGGCCCAGGACAGAGTGAGTTGGAGAATGCTGGTTGGCGGCCTACGCTCCACTGGGAGTAACAGGCATTTCTACTTCTTCTACTCTAATGATGATAAGTTAAACGATAAATTAGTTTTCCCTAACTGAATCTTGTACACGATTAGTAAGATTTTGTATATAGTAAATTAACTTTTTATCTTATTATGTAAGTGTTATGTTCCGGCAAGCATAATGAATGGCAACTTTAGGGATCCATTTATAGACCATTACTATACGTTTATTTTTATCTTATAATTGTTAAATAACTAAACTATATATATTCATATCCCTCTTATTATGAGCTTTATTTCGACCTATAGGCTTCTAAAAATTCTCTGGTGTTTTTGGAGAATTTTTAGAAGCCTGGCACTCAGGTCAATCAGCAATCAACAAGCATATTGAAATCAATCCAATTTATCAACCAATCGGAAAAATCATGCACAAACATAAGAACAAAAATCAAAACAATGGGAGACACAACCAAAACAAAGAAGTAAACAATGACAAATTTAAGGTCAATAAGAACCAATCAACGTCGAGGTGCACAGAACAAGCTTTGAGACACATATGGAGAAATTCAAACACTTCACTTCTATCTGAAGTTTGTGCTGATGATGTCGTTCAGAAGAACGATGAAAGCTCCACGACCAAACCATCCGGCTCAGAGAACAAAACTCCACCAAAAACACCTAGTGAATTCAAATATTCTTTGTATATGCAGTTATGTAGAAGTTGTCTGAAGCATCTTTTTGTAACAAAACGATATCTTAAACAAGCAATATATTACAGGTATTACCATTTTCATTCATATAAAACACATCTATGCATGTATTCATCTCTAACAAATGTTTTCAATTACCTTTCATATAAATATGTAATGATGACTATCATAGATCGATTTTAACCTTTAATGGCGTCCTGCTTGAACATGTGAGCTATTTGTCCCTGTCATTTATATATTTCAACAAGTTATATAATTTTGTACATTCCTGAAAAATGTACAACATTTCGTTGTATAAATTACAAAAAGGCCCAATCAGAGATACTGTGATTGTTGTCAATATACAACGTAAAGAATATACATTATTTAGATGTCAATTGACTGGACTGTTAACTTTTAACTGAAGATCATTCATTATTTATCGTCAAGATTAACCAAGCAGTAAGACAAGGAAACTTGTTGAAATACTTTGTTTTATGTCCATGAACTGTCTATCCACTTTTGGTGCTAAGAATATTTATCTAATCCAGATCAAGACCTTGGCGCGATAGTCTGACCGACCTAACCTTGAGGCTAGTACGCGTGAGTTCGAAATGGGGTAGAGAGAAGAAAAGTATTCCATCACCTGATTGGCTGAAAAGCACGCGAATGAGAGAAGATGAGACAACTGGAACACTACTCGATCTATTCCCGATATCCTGATTTCAGTTCAGTGTAAAAAGGTACATGAATAAATAAGTGAATAACCCGACCACAACGTACAATAATTAGTGAAAATACAATTATGTCCAAAGCCGGGAATTAGCGTAGAAAATAGGGTGCAAATATTATGTTTAAATTACAGCAGCTTCGGAACTGAAAATAGTATGGCAATGAATCACACATCGAACGAAAGCTTATGTTCTGTAGAATAGATTAGGGACAAGGTTAACATGAAATGAAATAATGTTCCGAAAGATAGCTTTCATAGTTTGTCAGGGCTTCTTGTTTTCTTGTTCACATCACTTTGTATTTCAAAAATATAATATTGAATAAAGTCACTACTACTACTAATAATAATAAAGCCTCATTGAAACCCATAGAATACATAATACCTACCCCCCTAACTACAGTTTAAAAATCTTATACAATGAGTTTCTCACCATTGATTACATAATCTTTAAGATGAAAACTAATTCAAAACTTCTATAACTTTCACTTGGTATTGTTTGGCTTGTACCTTCTCATTGAGGTCTAAGACTGCAATTGATCAGTCCGTTATTGGCATATGTGCGTACTGTGCGTATGTCTCGATATTGCCCTAATTCACAAGCTCTTTGTAAACACTGATGGATAGTTGCTAGCAGTGGAGTACAGGACGCGCGTTTCGTCCTGTTTGGGATTCGTCAGCTGGGTGTAACTGCATCTCAGAGTTGATATTCACTGTGGGACTCGAACCCAGTACCATTCGCTTCAATCGCTATCGCGTTATTCACTCAGCTAATGAGTCCTGATAGCCACTTGCTTGTGCAATGTGGTGAATTTAAATTCACTTGGTATTGTTTGGCTTGTATCTTCCCGTTGAGGTTTTTAAGACTGCAATTGATCAGTCTGTTATTGGTATATGTGTATACTGTGTGTATGCTTTAATGTTTATTTACAATCATTCATTCAATAATAAATAAATAAATAAATATTTATGAATATTATTTTTTATATTGAAAAAAACACCGAGACAAACTTATGAAAATAAGACAATAAACCTTTTTTTGTTCATAAAATTACATGGTTACAACACATTTTGTTGTCTTTTACATAAATAATTCGTCATTACACAATAATAATAATATTATTATTATTATTATTATTTTTATTATTATTTAAAATACGGCGTAACTATAGTTTATGAACGAACCAATCAGATACAAGATAATAGACCTTGAATTTTAGCGCATAATTCATTCGTCCATCAATCCATTTGACTAAATAACATTTTACCATTATCAATAATATGAATTCATAATGAAAATATTAAATCAAATTTATAATCTTAATTATTAATTATAAATCATGATTGTAATTCTTCATATATTTGATCTTATTCATTATTAGATAGATCTTTACAAGATCACTTTAATATCATTCAATGATCGTTTATCAATGATAATCTCATTAACAATACCAATTGAATGTATATATATGTATATTTGTGTGTGTGTGTGTGTATATAATCAATAGATGATCAATCAAATTTATTCAATATTTAATTGTTCATTAATATTGATTTTTTCTTGATTATTATCATTTGATTTCATTGATAATAATGAATTATTAGTGATTATCATTTTATTGATTGTATTGATTATTTCATTTGTATTATTATTATTACTATCATTATTATTATGTAAATGATTTAATAATATATTACATAATAGATGGTTACATTTACATAAACATTGTTCTTGATGAATTACATCATTTTGATGATGATCATGATGATGGTGATGATGATGTAATGTATTATTAGTACCATTATTATTACCATTATTATTATTATTATTATTATTATTAGTAGTAGTAGTAGTAGTAGTAGTAGTAGTGGTAGTAGTAGTGTGTTTTATTCTTATATAACATCGTATAAACATTTCAACTAATTCACCTAATGATATAATAGATAGACCAATCCATATAGAAAATAAACCACCAGTTTGTGATAATAAATTTGTCAATGAAATCACTTCTTTTTCTTCAACTTTACGTACATCAAAATTAGGTCGATTAATTAATATGGCTAATAATTTACGTTCTAACACATTTAATTTATCTAATATATTAATGGCATCTAATTCATTACCTAAATCTAATAATTCAATAGCTTTATGATATAATATAAATTCTGTATTATTAAATAAACCTAATTTTTTATTATATGATGAATTTAACCATGTTAATTGCCAACTTTTAGTTGGCCATGTTGATATTGATTGTTCAGTTTCATAAGAATAAAATGAACATGGTATTTTACAATTAGGTAATTCACCATGTAAATAATTTTCTATAATTGTACGTTTACACATCATTCTTGTTATAAATTTATTTAATTCATTAATACATATACTACTTATATTACTATTAGTATTACTATTATTAGTAGTATTATGATTATTGATTTTCAATAAATCATTACGATTACAATTTGATATATTGATAAATTGTAATAAATTAGTACATGGTTTATAATTAGTATCTTCATTATATGGATATTCAATGGAATAACAATTACAATAATGTATTATATCATTTTGTATAGTTAATTCACGACATGCATATTCTGAATAATTATATAACATATCATATAAATTTAATTGTATTGGATGATTAATAGAACATCTACCATAGGGTGGCATTTTTTGTATATTCTCTATAATAGATAAACGTAATTCAGTTAATGTACCCGGTTTTAAATTAATACTTTTATCATTAATATTTGGTAATGTATCAGCACCATGTATTGTAATTAATGCACCAGATAATTGAGATTTGACTTCACCATGAAAACAATCAATACATTGTGCACGATTTAACATTTCATCTAAATAAATATACATTTCTATATTTGTTGTATCTGAACGTAAATAACTAAATGGTTCAAATGTAGCACAATTTAAATATTGTGCATGTATAAATTTACGCCATATACCATTACGTTCACATGGTGCAGCTACTGGTTTACTTCCATTTAAATAGGTTATCTATAAAGAAAAATAAGTTGATCATTGAAAAATGGAATATAAATTATGTATATAGTGAAAATTCCCATTATGACATTTGTGAAATAAAGAAGGAATGAATCGAGTGAAAAAAACTTCTTTTCAATTAGTTTTTCCATCATGGCTGTACACTAATATATATTACTTACATACGCCTGCAACTCCCAATGGAGCATAGGCCACCAACCAGCATTCTTTAACCCATTTTGTTCTCAGCCTCTCTTTCTAGTTCTATCCAATTCTCATATCTGTCTCCATTTCTCGGCGTAATGTGTCCGTTGGTCTTCCTCTTCTCCTTTGGCCTTGAGAATTCCAAGTACGATCTTGCCTTGTGACGCAGTTCGGTGATTTCCTCAATGTGCGCTTCTTCCTGATTTCTTCCTCCTCTGGAATTTGGATTGTTCTCTCCTACAGTAAGCCGTCAGTGTCCAATAGAGTCTGATCAACGAATTCGAAGTATCTTGCGCAGAAAACCGCTAATAAACACTTGTATCTTCTCGATGATGGCTTTCGTAGTTCTCCAACTTTGTGCCACATACAGTAGAACTGTGCTAACAATTGTATTGAAAATTCTGACTTTGGTGTTGGTTGACGGACGGTTATTTTGAGTTGCAGATGTTCTTCAATTGTAGATATGCTACTCTTGCTTTTTCGATCCGCGCCTTCCTATGTGCATCAGATCCACCGTGTTCATCAATGATAGTGTCCAGATATGTTTAGGACTTTATATCTTCTAAATCTTCTCCATCAAGTTTGATTCGATTAGTGCGTGTTGTGTTGTATCAGAGAATCTTACTTTTCCCTTTGTGTATGTTGACATCTACTACTGCAGAGGCTGCTGCTCCACTGGTCATCTTCTTCTGTATTTGTTGTCGCGTCTGCAATAGAAGAGCCAGATCATTTACAAAGTCTAGGTCGTCCAGCCACAACCTAGCTGCCCATTGTATCCCATGCTTCCTCTCAGATGTTGACGTGTTCATGATTCAGTCAATCACCAACAGAAAGATAAAGAGTGAAAAACTACTTGATATTTGAATAGTTACCGTGATTATAATTAATCTTCATTCTTCCAATTACTCAATGTTGATTTAAATGTCATTGCGTAATTATTACGTAACGTATCTATTCGATGAGTATTATTTCATTACTGTAAATCATATAAATTAGTGTAGAGTCATGATTAAAAATCTAATTGAAAAGAAAATTCTTCACTCGATTCATTCCTTCTTTAATGTTTACAAATTATAGGCATTGATAAGTGATCTCATAGTTAAATAAAACTGTCTCATGCTCCTTTGGTTTCATTAATGCACTAAATGAGGTTAATTTATGACATATATCATCTACAACTTGAAATATCAAAGAAAAAACAAACAAACCTCGTGTGGTCTATAAATATATTACACATTAAAAAGTCAATTCATCTTATATTCAATTCTATATGGAATTGTAGATACCCATAAGAAATGATCAACAATTCACTGCAACCGTATGTCAAACTAACTTGACATTGACAATTAATGTGCTTACAATTTATATAGTATTTTGAGTGAATATATATATATATATATATATATTATAATCTAACAATTACAAGATAGTTTGTTAAGCGCCTGATAGTTCTTGGGTTCGAATCTCGCGGGGTGCGAGGTCGTGGATGTGCACTGCTGAGGAGTCACATACTAGGACGAAACGTCTGTCCAGTGCTTCCAGGTTTTCCATGGTGGTCTAGCTTCAATTGACTCATGATTTCAATCAAAAACTTAACAATCTCCACAACACCTAAACTGATAATTACAGAATATTTGTCTTCGCTTCATTGAGCTTTGAGCTATACTTCAGATACTTGTTGAGAATCTTTAACGCAAATGTTTCCTCAGAACTTTTCAATATAGTGAAAATTTCCATTCTGAGATTTGGTAAATAAAGAAGGAACGAATCGAGCTCGATTCTGAATTTAGATTAGGTGTAATGTTAAATAACAAAAAAAGATACATAAATTATTGCATATTCTTAGACTCGATTCTTCGTGATTACAAGAGGTGATAACTAGTATGTCTATTTATTGATCATTTAGTTGATTTTCTTTATAAAATAAATGATTTTCTCCCGACTAATCACTGAGTAACCCCTAATTCAATATTCATGTGGTAAAATAGATGGAATATTTGACCTTACTGTTGGGGTGATCCTGTAAACTTCTCTCAAAAGATAAGAAAAGCTCAGAAAACTCTAAGAAGCATTTTATTCAATCAGCGTTCAATATAAATTAGCCAGAAACATTACGAAAGTGAAAAGTCACATGTAGAGTTTCTGATTGGCTGATTACTATACTGTTACTATGTTTGGTAGCATTCCAAAATTTTCGGGAAACCCAAGGACATCTAAAATATAATAAAACCCCATATTTTCTGTAATAAAACGAACTTCTCGAGTAAAGCGCTTCTCGCATATTTTGCATTTTTTCTCTCGTGTTCAGGTCGCTGTGTAGTTCCAGCTTGGGGGTTACAAGAATAACTTAGGAACCGAATATAGCGTTCAATTGACAAGACTTATCACTTACAATAACATAAATAGGAAAATACAAGTATATGTCATCAGGCAAGAAAAACTATCATATAGGTTAATAGGTAACTAACACTAATTTTAGATTATATAAAACATTTAACAACGGTTAATTAGCCAAGTGGAAGATTATAACACAAGGATAATTCGTTATAAATAAAATGACAGTAATTCACTTATTAATTATATAATAAAAATTTTAATCATAATCTCCACTATAAAATAACACAATTAGACTGTAGTCATGGTCATAAAATCTATGATGCATGTGAATTCATTTGGTGTTATTTACTTGAATCGTCCGATTGATGTGTTAAGACTGCAATTCATCAGTCTCTTGTTGGTATATGTGCATACCCTAAGATGCAGGTACATCCAGCTGATGAGTTCCGAATAGGACGAAACGCGCATCTTGGATTCCACTGTTAACCACTATCCATCTTTTTTTATGGTGCATATGGATTAAGATTAAAGGTTAAAAGGACAAATTCAATTTATTATTTATACTTTACAAAGTTAATTTTATAATATTCTTATTTAGGTAACTAAAGTTTATTATTCAGTTAGATCCCACTTAATGAGAATAGGTTGAAATGTAACCAGTTTAAAACCAGTTTTATGCTGCACCTGACACTTCTTTGTTGATGTGGTTTTAACACGTGACACCTTTGAAGAATTTTAGCATAAACTCTGTTCACAGTTGAAATCCCGAATGAATCTTAGCTAGACTACCATGAAAACCTAGAAGCGTTGGATAAGCGTTTCATCCTAGTATGAGGCTCCTGAACAGTAAGCACACCCTAACTCCTCGCTCAGGAGTCGAACCCAAGACCACTGGTCGCGCATTCGGATGCTCAACCTTTAGACCACTGAGTTGTCACTCAACGGTATTAATGTCTAGGTTCACTCAATTTACGATACTGCACAACCTTCATCTATTGGTTACGCTGGATAATTATCTTACACCTGACACGGATTAAGTTTCACCAGTCATGCTTTCCTACTCGAACTGTTTCACAAAGTCCCTTGATCACTTATCTAGTAGCTACATTCACACGTTCGTGTGAAATTTCATGTCTGTTTTACAGTAAAGATTTTAAATAATTGGATTACTTTGATCATTACGATATTCTCAGACGCGTCATACTGCATGGAATTGTTACTGTTATTAGTTTCATTTACGTGGCCCTAGAATATCTGGCTCTGATTGGATCGTTTCTGATTGCTATCGAAATATACACTCCAGCTATCCTCGTACACAACTATCAACTTAACTCACATTAGTGAATAACCGAGTCAAATAAGTCAAATACGAGAATGTATTTAAAATACCTATATTATATACAACCAATGATCGGAAAGCGTAGGAAAACAAAACAAAGCGCGATGGAGAAAGTAAGTCAACCAACTCGATTTAATCAAGCGTGAGTCGATACTTATAGTCAGATAAAAATATGTTACAGACCTGTGATGAGTAAGATAAGAAATACACACACATGCTCATACAAAAACAGTCAAGGTGGTTAAGCTAATAATTAACAAGATCAAAATTTGACTCAAGAAGAATGAATAAATTAGCCTGTTTGTTAGCTAGAATAAGTTATGTGGGCTCGATATACGGTCAGCCACTACATCTTCTCCACTAGCGCATCTATCATGTTTACTAGAAATAGTGTTAGATTTTCTACTGTATTGACTATAGTGGATAAAACGTTGTCGTTTGAATTATTAGGTATAGAGTTTCACTGCTAACATGTACGTCCAGCTGACGAGTCCCAAATAATACAACGCTGTTAAGCCCAATTCAAAAACATTAAATCATATTATTATATGTCATAATGATGTATATAAGGAACAAAGAATAATGAAATTTCAATCCAGAATTTCAATAGTAGGAAATGAATACTTCCATATACTCGTGAAAGTCTAAGAATATTCCATATAGTTAATTACTTCATTTAAGTTTGTTTTTATTCAGTTCTTACATAAACCAGACTAGTTTAATAGTTCGTATCACATAAACTTACACGGATTCATTTTATCCTACAATGTTTCTTAGTAGTGGTTTTTTAAAAGATGTCCCTTTTTTTCCCCCTTTAGATTGAGTATACCATCTTTGTTTTCTTGCGAAACCATTGTTGATATGTGCCTTCCATTATTGTTATTATTAAGATTTCATTGCTGATTATTATTATTATATAATCAGTTAATGTTACAATAAACCTTTTTACTTCATAATTGAATAAGTAATTCTTTTGAATATTGTAGTTAGTTTAAATACTTTCTTCTTTGAAGTACTTCATTAAATATTCATTGTAATTCTTAATTATTTATTATCAAATAATTGATCATCATCAGTTTAGGGGTTGTGGAGATTGTTAAGTTTTTGATTGAAATCATGAGTCAATTGAAACTAGACCACCATGGAAAACCTGGAAGCACTGGACGGCTGTTTCGTCCTAGTGGATGCGCACTGTTGAGGAGTCCCATACTAGAACGAAACGGCCGTCTAGTGCTTCCAGGTTTTCCATGGTGGTCTAGCTTCAACTGATTCATGATTTCAATCAAAAATTGATCATCGGCTGTTCGAATCCGCTACGAGATTCATATATTGTATGGTGCGTTTTTTGTTTTTACAAAAATGACAGTCATCTAATCTAATGGCTCTCTTCTTCATCTGTATAATTGTATATGGATAACAAAAATCAGAGTAAACTTTTAAAATATTCAATTGATTGAGAGGAAAAATAAGTCTTTGTTTTTTAAATTCAACGTGTCAAGAGGTACTGGGCCTAAAGAAGCACCATTATAAGGAATGGATCTCTATAGGAACACTGGAGAAGATCAAAGAAAGGAAGAACAAGAAGTCAGCAATTAACAACATACGAACATGAGCACAGAAAGTCCAAGCACAAGCTGAATACATAGAAGCAAACAAGCAAGTGAAGAAGAGCATTAGAGCCGACAGGAAGAAATACGTGGAAGAACTAGCAATGACGGCGGAAAAAGCTGCTAGAGAAGGAAATATGAAACAAAGAAGTGACCAATGATAAATTTAAGGTCAACAAGAAACAATCAACATCGAGGTGCACAGAACAAGCTGTGAAACACATATGGAGAAATTCGAACACTTCACTTCTATCTGAAGTTTGTGCTGATGATGTCGTTCAGAAGAACGATGAAAGCTCCACGACCAAACCATCCGGCTCAGAGAACAAAACTCCACCAAAATCATCCACCTGAGCTACAAATCTTCTCCACCATCACAATATGAAACAGCCTTACGATACAACAAAGAAACTAGCAGGGAAATACAGTAAACCAGAGAGGCCGGTCAAAGACAAAGAAGGCAGGCCAATCACTGAAGTTCAACAACAGCGGAACAGATGGGTAGAGTGCTTCGAGGAACTCCTCAATAGGCCGGCTCAAACGAATCTACCGGATATCGAAGCAGTACACATAGATCTTCCTATAGATGCCAATCCACCAACGACGGAAGAAATCAGAATGGCCATCAGACAAATCATGAGCGGGAAAGCAGAAGGACCCGACAACATGCCACCTGAAGCACTGAAGTCAGATATCGAAGTAACTACAAACATGCTTCACCTACTATTCAAAAAGATTTGGGAGGAGGAACAAGTGCCGATGGACTGGAAAGTAGGACACCTCGTCAAGATTCCAAAGAAAGGAGATCTGAGCAAATGTGAAAACTACAGAGGCATTGCACTGCAGTCAGTACTAAGAAAAGTCTTTAACGTAGTGTTGCTGAATCGGATGAAAGGTGCAGTAGACGCCCAACTTCGAGATCAGCAGGCTGGATTCCGTAAAGACCGGTCGTGCACAGACCAAATTGCGAAACTAAGGATCATCATCGGACAATCAATTGAGTAGAACTCAACACTGTACATCAACTTCATTGATTACGAAAAGGACGTTATGGAGAGTTCTTCGACACTACGGAGTTCCTCAGAAGATTGTCAATAATATCCGGAATCCATACGTCGGACTACAGTGCAAAGTAGTGCATAGAGGACAGCTGACAGATGCATTCCAAATAAGGATTGGAGTCAGACAAGGCTGTCTGCTCTCTCCATTCCTCTTTCTTGTTGTGGTCGACTGGATGAATAAGAACTGGAAGGAGCTGGAAAGGATTGCCCAGGACAGGGTTGAATGGAGAATGCTGGTGGTTGGCCTATTCTCCTTCACGAGGAGTAACAGGCGTAAGTAAGTAAGTAAGTTCTTTATAAGCTTGAATTTGAGATTGTTCTACAGTCAATTTATTAGTTAGTGAAAAGAATGATCAATTAATAAGAGAGTAGAGGTTTTTTGAAATGTTTCTTTAATGAGAACGAGAACGAAGATAGTTGGTTGAAGACAATTTTCGGTAAGACTATAAATTATGGATGATTTTTAAGTGACGTCAAAGTGATCTTGCAAATCTCCACCTACTTACTAGGATTAAATAATGGTTAAAAACCAGTGTAAGAAATTAGAATTATGATCTACGGTTAATGGTTAGGAATTATTGACATCAGCTATAATGTCAAATGTATGAATGAACTTTATGCCAAAATCCAAGGCTGATTATCTTAGTTCATCCATAAATTAATTTTCTTCTAGACAATGCTATTTTCTAAAGAAGCACAAGTGAAGCCGTAATTTATTTTTTTACTCATAGTAGTATTAGTATAAGTGGTAGTAGTTAATATGTTCAGGATAATAAAATAACTGTTTCTCTTCTTCCTTACGTTCAGTTTATTATAATGTTATGTTTTATAATTAGAAATTCATGTAGTGTTGTTTTACTTGTATCATCCCATTGTTATTTAGGACTGCAATTGATCAATCTCTTGTTGGTATATGTCCATCTTGTGCGGACTGCCACGATATCGTCTTAAGTCACAAACTTTATAAGATACTAGTCAATTGAAGTCCTAAATAACAATCAGAAGTTAGAAGTACATAATACGAAGTAAATTTAAAACTTCATCCCATTGCACATGCAGATGGCTATAAGGACTCAGTAGTTAAGTGGAGGACGTGATGGTGTTTGAAGCGAATGGTACTGGGTTCGACTCATAGAGAGGACATTAACTCTGAGATGCAGGTACATCTAGCTGACGAGTCTTAAATGTGGAGAAACACACGTCCTGGATTTGACTGTTAGCCACTATCCATCTTTGTTTAAATTAGAAGTTAGATTAAAACTAAGGTGAATTTTCATAAGCGATTAACTATTACAGGTAGTTACATTATTAGGATTAGATGTATATATATATTGAAGTTTAGAAACCTTTTTAAGAGCAAGGTAAGAGAATGTTTCTGAAACATGTAATGATATCTAAGTAGAAGGCCAGGGTAGAATCAATGGTTGTATTTTATATTTCTGTATAAAAATATTGGGTTTTTTACGTGTATTCCTATGACTTCTTCTATATGTATGAGTTGGTTTCTGGAATCATAGAATAAATTCAGTGAGATTTTATAAATATCTTTGAACGTTGACGTTTTATCTATCTGGTGACGAGTAATGACTAGATACGCTAAGATAGAGCCCTTTATTACTTTTTTATAACCTTTCATCAACTGTGAAGGGTGATGTTCAAAAATACGGTGATACATTTGTGCGTCCAATATAAATTGTAAATACACGTAGGAGCAGTGGAACTAAGCAATTTATACTTATTTGATGAAATCACTATTCACAGGATGAAAAAAGTAAGACATAATCCTGCCGCATTGAGTTCACCTTCTAAGGCATTTCGCCTATGTCGAGTTGCTATATATTTGTATAGAACCTTGATGAAGAACTAATTGAAAAGCAATATTTCTTCGATCAACTTGTCTTTTTAATGTCTCAGTACGAATATTTGATGAATCAAACGTCCCCATTATGTTTCATATGGTGAATATAAATTGTATAACAGTTTCCAAAGGAAACATAAAACAAGGTTAGTGTGATTTATTGAAGTTTAGGTGATAACTATCTACTTAATGAATATCAAAGGAATGAATAATAAACAAATAAGTGAAAACAATAATTTCAATGGTTAAGATCATGAGTCAGTAGAAGCTAGGCCACCATGGAAAACTTGGAAGAACTTGATGGGCGTTTTGTCCTATTGTGGGACTCCTCAGCAGTGCGCATCCACGACCTCGCCCCCTGCGAGGTTCCAACCCAGGACCTACTGATCTCGCGCGCGAGCGCTTAACCACTAGACCACTGAGCCAGCATCCAATGCCGTTAATGTCTAACTTCAAATAATCCATGAAGTTGAACGACACAACCACCATTGTCTTCAGTGAGTTACTATCTCACAACAGACCTGGTTGAACTCCATTGGTCATTACTTCTCACTAGAACTCCAGGATATACCTCTTGAAGCCAGTCACTAGTGAGCTTAAAATTAGGACGGATAAATAACAAATAATATAAGGGATTAAACATGTCTCCTTTTAAAAATAGAGATCAGTCCTGAATTGGTAAAGTGCTTAATCAAAATATCGTAAATTTATTTTGACTAGTTTAAGATCAATAACTTGAAATAAATAAAATTTCTGGGTTGGGACTACAAATTTAGGATAATATATCTGTATTAAAATTGAAGTTATCCACCTTATAAAAATGGATGTAAGGTTTCAGAAGATCATGAATTGATTAAACTTAAACAATAACACCGTCACATGCCGACTGAGCGGTCTGTAGGTTAAATGTTCACGCATGAGACCGAGGGTCCCGGGTTCGAGTCTTGTGTGTGAGATGGTTGATGATCACTGGTGAGGAATTTCATACTAGAATGAAACGGCCTTCCAGTGCTTCCAGGTTTTCCATGGTGGTCCAGCTTCAATTGACTCATGATCTCAACCATTAAAATTACTATAATATCTACAAAAACCCATTCTGATACTAATCAGCAAAGGCTCAATAGTGACTGGCTTCAAGAGGTATTTCCTAGAGTTCTAGTGAGAAGCAGTGATCAGTAGAGTTCAACTGGGTCTGTTATGAGATAATAGTAGTTCACTGATGACAATGATAGATGTGTCGCACAATTTCGTGGATTATTTGAAGTTGGACATTAACACCTTATGATGCCGGCCAGCTCAGTGGTCTAAAGATTAAACGTTCGCGCTCGAGACTGATAGGTCCTGGGTTGGAATCTCGTAAGGCGCGATCGTTGATGTGCACTGGTTAGGAGTCACACACCAGGATGAAACGGTCATCCAATGCTTTGGGATTTTCAATGTTGGTCTAGCTTTAATTGTCTCATGATCTCATCTATTGATATTATTACTGTTACATTTTAATTAAAAATTGACGAACCATTTAGCGTGGATAGTTATTTCTATAACACTTTAGATATTTTCCACTAAATAAGATAATGTAATATTTTTAATTAATTCTCTTTGATCATAACTGAATTAACCACCTATTGAAGGCATTTTCTTCATGAATGATACCGATTTATATTCAAGTTAAAAAGTTTGCCTGAGGGTATATACTTCTTTAAGTACTTGAGTAGATTTACAAGTAAATTCAAACATTTTTATGAAGTCTAGTGAAAATTTCGGCTTCATTTATTTGATTAATGTACCGTCACTTACTTAAGTAAATTGAAGATAGATTATGAATTTTAAACTGATCTTAGTTTAATCACAACTGGGAACTAGTATGTACTGGACAATCATTGTATATTAGGACGAAACATTAACGCTACTAGTTTAGTAGTTTAGAGGTTAAGTATTTGAAAGCGGAATAATAGGTCTTAGGTTCGATTCCTGTATGTGAGGTAGTAGATGTTCACTGACGATGAGTCATATACTGATAGAAAAAATCTTTCCATTGTTTCCAAGTATTCAATTGTGTTTTGTTAGTGGCCCGAAATCTGAATTCATGTAGATAGTTTACTACTTGTTATCGAATGAGTGTTGTCGAACTATACATGTCGCCAATCCTCGTATACAATTATCGACTTAACTGGCGTTGGTGAATAACGAAAATGGACTTTGAATATATATATTTCATACAATCGTTGATCCAAACAAGCGATAAGAGAAATGAAGCGAAATAACGCTCAGTGGAGAAGATCTGTGAGCCAACTCAATTTAATTCGGCGTTACTTAATATTCATAGTCAGAATAAAAATGAGTTACAAACATGTAATGAGTGGGATAAGCAATCATTTCCAGAACTAACATAGGTCACCCAGCCTCCTGTCCTTTCTAAACTGACATTGAGTGTTTAGTTTTTATTTATTACTGTATTTCGCTAAATTACATAAATTAATGGTTGCTATGTTCGTCAGAAGGGGCACCAGTCTAGTGACTTCCGAAGGAACTCGGCTTTCAACATGCAACGTCATAACTCTCCTAAATGAAGACCTTCTAGCTCTCAGGGCAGAGTATAAATGGTTTGAATTATTTTTTTGGTTAGCGTTTTATTAGCGATTGAGTTTTGTACGGGATGGGGTCGCCAACCCCATACGCAACCCTCTTCCTTTATCCGCGCTTAGGACTGGCAGTAGCCTCAGCGAGGCTCCATGCATCAGAAGACGACCAGTGTATCAACAGCATCAGCAGTAGTAGACCTCAGTATACACAAAGGGAAAAAACAAGATTCTCCAATATAACACAGCATGCATCAATGAAATCACACTTGACGGAGAAGATCATCATCATCATTGTATCTGAGTTGTTGTTTGTTTTTGGTTTTTTTTTTAAATGATGTAATAAACTATAGAAAAAAATCAAATTAAAATGTTTGTTTAAAATGAAAATGTAACTAATTAGAAGAAAATTGTTGTGGATGCAGAGGAATAGACCAATAATTATCATGTTAAGTCCAATGGTGTCCTTGGACTTTAAATGGACATTTCCTATTGGTCGATATCTGTTCACTTGTTGAATATTGTACAAAATGTTGTTTTCTATTTTATGGTACGATGTGGTATGCTTGATTGGTATATAAACAAAGTATGTTTGAAATATAATGATTCATATCTCCGAGACTGTGGCTTGTGTTCTGGACTCAACTGACTGGGCTAGACAGGGAAGCGAGACCAATCGAGACTCTAGGCCGTCCGTAAGTGTTTACGTGTCACTGTAATCGATCGATAAGTACGCTGCTCTCTAATTTTCCAGTCAAGGACACAACAATTAGCACAGGGTAAAAGTCGACCACCAAGTTAAAGTCATAACAAAAATGTTTATTTATTTATTTTTTCGAAAAAAAAATGATTTCTAGACTAAAGTTTCTTATTTTTGAAAAAGAAGATCAAAAACACACAAACAAACAAACTTAAATTTATCATGGATACTAATTAGGTTTACATGTACTTTCAGATCAATATATTGATGGATTTATATCTGAGAGAGGGGTTGCTGTGGATATTATAGTAAGTTTTAATAGTTGAATTGATGAATTAATTGAGGTTATACCATTATGGTAACACCTGGAAACATTGATTGGCCGTTTCATTCTAGTATGAGATTCTTTTACTGTGTAATAATTTAAAATTAAAGGGAAAATTGATAGCTAGTAAGAAACTTCTCAGAAGTTTATATGCATCACTACATTATGAATTGATTATAAGATATCGAGGCTTCTGATAAAATTAATTAGTGACTAGCTTCGTAAGAAAATTCTCAAAGTTCTAGTGAGAAGTTGTAACCACTGGAGCTAATCCGTGTCGGGTAGAGACAGGTATCTACTTCAGTACAACGGGGGATGGTCGCGCAATTTGTGGAATGGTTTATGTTAGACACTAACACCGTTGGATATCGGCCAGCTCAGTGGTCCAGTAGGTTAAGCGTTCGCGCGCGAGACTGAAGGCCTTGGGTTGGAATCCCGCGGGCGAGATCGTGGATGCGCACTGCTGAGGAATCCCACAATAGGACGAAACGGCAGCCCAGTGCTTCCACATTCTTAATGGTAGTCTGACATCAATCGGTTCATGATCTTAAATTATTTATCTTAACTCCATTGGACTAGCTCATTAAATTTGAAAAATGTCTAACTATAAAATGTTTTTTGTATAGTTTTATTTGAATATTGTTCCTTAAATTTAGTTCTCACTTATAGCAAGATTACCATTTAATTCCATTGATGGTAAATGATTTGCCATAAAATTTGTTGCACTCTGAAGGTCATGGTTATACATTGAATTGTCTAGAACAAAGCCTTGAAGAGTAATTTTTATATGCTACTGAAAAATCTTCTGAAAGTTAGTTTTATCCATAAACAATACTCATTTCACTATATCAGGAACTAATTGAAGTAAAACTCTAGACAACAACATTCCAACACATTGATCTACAGATTAAACGCTATCTGCGAGACCTGAAGAGACGGGATCCTATGTCATGATGAAATAACTTCCTAGGCCTTCATGGGTTTTAGTGGTACTGAAAATGAGATCAGACAGTAACAAATACTAATATCATTAATCTCTATGAGACCTCTTAAAGAACTTTTTCGAATATTGAATAACAGTATGATCAAGAATATACATTTCATAATGTTCGGGACACATTGCCTGAATGAATGTTTATGATCCTCTTGATATTTATGCTATGACATGAATTCTTTATCTACTACTTCAAACATTAAACATTATCCACTAAGTCATGAATTATGGTGTGTGCTAGTAATATAAGTAGTACGTACCGTCAATCGAAAATGAAATGTCTGGTGGTAGAAGGTTAAGAAGACCGAAGAAAAAAACAAGAACAAAGAATAATTGGTGTGGAAAAGAAAGAACAACGAAGTCTGAGACGATTGATTAACATTTACAAAAGCAACATTCAAGATTAGAACAATTGATTGATATTTTTCAAATTAAGTATGTACTGTATGGTTATCAGATGATGTTCTGTAATTTTGTATTCAACTATATTCCGTTGTCCTCACAAAAAAAACAAATAAAAGACAACATCAAGATGTGTATGTTTTTGATAGAGTTTTGTTCTCTGATCTGGATGGTTTGGTCGTGGAGTTTTCAGTTTTACCTGAAGTTTGTGTTGATGATGTCGTTCAGAATAACGATGAAACCACAACAACCAAACCATTCAGCTCAAACAACAAAACTCCATCAAAATAATCCACCTAAATTACAAATCTTCTCCAACATCTCAGATGGATATGAACCTCATCGAAACGGATTATTTTCAATCTTGAATATCAACTGTTAGGTGGTCGGAAAAATAGACCAATAATTATGATGTTAAGTCCAATGGTGTCCTTGGACCTTAAATGTACATTTCTTATTGTTCGATGTTTATTTCACTTGTTAAATATTGTACAAATGTTGTTTCCTATTTTATGGTACGATGTGGTTTGTTTGCTTGGTATATAAATAGAGTATGTTTGAAATACAATGATTCATAACTCCGAGGCTGTGACTTGTGTTCTTCACTCAACTGGGCTAGGACGGACAGCGAAGCAGGGCCAATCAGGGCACTAGGTCGTCCGTACGTGTTTTCCGTGTCGCTGTCACAGATCGCGATCGATAAATAACGCTGCTTATCAAAAACCTGCAGTCACACCCGTTACAACATCAACAATGAAAAATACACAAACCACTAAAACAATAATGTTTTTTTATGTTCACTTGATATTGTTTACTTGAATTTCCCATTGATGTTCAGTACCACAATTGATCTGTCTCTTCTTGATATATGTACATACTATGCGTATTACCTCAATATTGCCTTACTTTACAAGCAAAGCTGGATAGTGGCTAGCAGTATAATCAAGGACATGCATATCATCCTATTTGGGATGGTTAGAGACGCAAGTGCATCCACTCTTTGTGTTCTCCCAAATTCTAATCTTCTGAATTCTTCATGTCCGTTATTTTATTTCCAAATTTATTTCACTGTATTATACTCCTTGAATAACATCTTTAAACCTTAACGTTTCTGATTACTGCTTATACTCTTACTACTTCTACCACTACGGAATTTGAGTCGACAATTGCATCTTTGTGCTAATGTGGTATGGCAACTCAAACTGATGTACGTACATACGAAGTTCTACGTTGTTACTGATTGACTGACTGACTGACTGATTTGGGACTCGTCAGCTGGATGTACCTACATCTCAGAATTGATGTTCACTCTGAGAATCAAATCGAATACCATTCACTTCAAACAATCATTGTGTTAGTCACTTAGTTACTAAGTCTTAATAAACACTTGTGTATTCAATCGGTTGAAGTCATAATATTCATCAACCATATGTTATTTATATTTTATAAATTATCTTTATCAACTGAAAAGAATATGATAAGAAAAATTTACTATACAAATTTTTAGTCAAAATCTAGTACAATAATCACCTGGTATAGAAAATTAAACAAACATACAAAATATCTGTGGTTGGTTTTAACTTTTGTAAATAATTAAATTGAAAAGTCAATAGAATAAAACAGATTTATGTGCTATGGGGATTAAATTCTCTCTTCTTTTTTTTTCTCTTTTTTTTTAAAATATTGGTATTGGTTAATGATTAAATCTAATTGTCTGTTATTATTTACTTTATTTATTTTAACACATAGATATTAGTACAAGGAGGCACCAAATACATATGCGCCACACAGACCTTATTCGATATGTGTGAGGGTTGTGATACTGCCCGGGTGCCCAAACTGAAGCAGGTGATTTTCTTAGGGGGCCACACTCGGATCCTTCGACCTGAAGGTCTGATCCACAAGGCAGTGGAATAACGTAAGAAGATGCAGTCCTATAGTAGCCGGTGAACAATAATTGGTTCATACGCCATTTGTTCTTTCACGATACTGGAGCCCATATTAATCATTGCTTTGGTATCAGGGTTTTCCTACACTCCTAGCTGAACTCTCCATATCCACCAACCCGGTTAAAGCGCCGGACATACACTCTTCGTCCTCTCATTTTCGTAAACAACACCCTCGTCACGAGAAGACAGTGATTAGGACTTCCCTGTCAGAGGCTATATACGCGTGGCCATGTGAGAGCATTTCGAGAGGGAGAGCGGACTCTCCCCACTCTCGGCCATACCAGGGCATTTGGGGACATTGTCTGTTAGAATTGTTATGTTTATAATTTGAATAAAAACAATATGTTTATTTTTAGAAATAACTACTGTATAGAGTTGAAAATTAGGGGACTATTACAATCATTATTAAATATAGTGAATAATTGTCTATGTGAGAAATTCAATGTTCATTGATCGGATACTATTAGCAACAGAGTATTATGGGATAGCATAAACGAGCTTTCAAATGAGGAAGAAATGAGGAAACAAATATTGAAATTGGATGTAATCATTGAAACTATAGGAATTAGTACTGTAGATTTATTGTTCAGGAAGTATGAACATTCACTTTTTATTCACCGCCATGGATCTCAATCCGTTTTTATATATATAACGTAATTAACTGATTATTTTGATTGATTTCAAGTTATTCTTTAAGGGGATCCATGTGAATAACCATCAGGATAGTTATTCATCTCAGTCACTCGTCAGTATATAATTATAAGACCCACTAAACAACATTTTATAAATACAAACCATGTTTCATACAATTGATTCCCAATACGAATTTGAATAAAGCTATAAAACAATAAGTGAGGCAGAATAATATAAATACATTTTGATTTATGGTATCTCGTCAGTCACTTACAATCATATTCATCATACAATGTAACAATAAGATATGATATGATATAATATGAAGTAATCAATATTGATTGCGACTGATGAGGAAATGAGGAGAAGATGTTGGAAGTGGATAGAACATGACAGAACATTACGGAAATCATGAAACTGCATCACAAGACAAAAGCTAACATGAAATCCTGAATGGAAACGGAGAAGAGAAAGACTAACGAATACACTGTGTCGGGAATTAGAAGCAGATACGAAAAGGATGAATACTGACTAGAAACAAGTTGAAAAGATTGTGCAGGTCGGAATTAGATGGAGGGTGTTTGTGGGAGACCTATGTTTCTCCATGAGGGGCAACAAGTGTAAGAAAGTAATTGAATAATTAATTTGGAATAAATGATTTTTCGAAAATGAGTAAATTTGAAAATGGTGTTCAACACAGAATTATCTTAAATAACTGGTGATTGAGAGTGTGAAACACTAGATAACAGTTTTTTTCTATAAGACTGTAATAATATAAGACTACTGAACAATATTCATCTTTCGAATTCCCCTTCTATATATCAGACCGGTTACTAGTTTGTTAACTTTATACTACTATGTTGTGATATATTGGTTCACATTTAGAACTTCCTGATATTTTTCGATATTGTTTGGTTAGCATCGACTATCATGGGTTATAATACCCATTACTCGAAATATAGTTGGTTAGCAATCAAGTACTTAATTATGATTGGAAGACGTAGTTCGTGGGGTAACAGGAGTTAGTTAGTAGGTAAGTAAGTAAGTAAGCAAGTAAGTAATCAATATAGGTGATATAAAGTATAATAATAGTAATAATTTATACAAATATTCGTCAAGATTAGAACGAATAGCTTGACAGTAATTGAGCGCCGAGTATAGAGAAGTCATTATATGTGAAAATTATATTTGAACTATTCTCAGCGATTGAAATTTAACTAATTCCAACGTTTCGTCCAGCTAACTTGTTTGGTTTAACACCATCAACTACTACTTATTCACAGAACATTAGAAATCCCTATAGATTTGGCCAGCAATCAAGTACTTAATTATGATTAGAACATGCGGTTCATGGATTTTCTGAATCTTAAGTTATATTTTATAAGGAGATGACATTAAATGGTTTTCTTTGGTTCTGTGACCTGATTTAGGCCGAAATAAAATTACATCCAACAAGTGATTATCTCATAGTAATTAATACCAAAGAAAGATTGTTAAAAGCTGACGATTATAACTTATTCGTTAGTGAGGACAATTTCTGAAGGAAGCGATAACATCTTTATGTTTGTCATTTCAAACACTTTAAGTTGTCAAGAGATATTTAAATGTCATTATATCTTTAACCATTAATTATGTAATCATTATTCATTGTATAATTTACATTACTATCATACAAATCAGGTCAAATACAATTCCTTAAAAAGTTTAAGAAATTTAAATTACCTATTAAATTTTATATTATGTTACTTAGTATCAGACCAAAAGATTCTGGGTTCAAATCTCGCGAGGTGGAGTTATGGATGCGCACTGCTGAGAGGTCCCACAATAGGACGAAACGGCCGTCCAGTGTTTATAAGTTTTCGATAGTGGTCTAGCTTAAACTGACTTATGATCTCAGCTACTTAGATTATGTTACTTATTGGCAACAATGTATGTTGATAAATTCAATTTTGGCCTTAATTATTGGTTAACGATCTTTTATTATTTATTTATTTATTTAAACACATAAATATTGGTACAAGGAGGCACCAAATACATATGCACCACATAAATCATTCGATTTGTGCGAGGGCTGTGATACTGCCCGGGTGCCCTAAACCGAAACAGGTGGTTTTCTGTGGGGGCCACACCCGAAGCCTTCAACTTAAAAGTCTGGTCCACAAGGCATTGAAGCAATGTCAGGAGATGCAGTCCCATAGTAGCCACTGACCAACACTTGGTTCATACGTCATTTGTTCCTTCAGGATACTGGAGCCCATGTTAACTATTTGTTTGGAACCAGGGTTTTCCAACTGTCCTAAGTGGATTCTCCGTGGCTAACGATCTAATCAACATTAAAAATTCACCCTTTGATCAGCAAAAGAGATGGGTACATTACTATATAATAATATGTCATATATAATATAATTAATAAAGAGAAAAATAATCTTCGTAAACCATAGATAATAAAAATTGTATAATGAATTGCGTTCATTTTAGCATTTCAGGTACCCTAATTCTATAATATACGCAGTAATTTGGACAGATAAGATAAAGAAGGTTGTGAAAATTGTCTAATCACCGATTAAATTTTACTGAAAACTCACATAACCAATCAAGGATAGGTTACCGAAGATGGGCTCCTCCATGTATGTATAACAATTCAACTGTTCCTGTGGAGCTAGTTACATAGGGTGTACTCAGAGGGCTTTATCCTTGCGTGTCCGTGAACATGTACCAGCATGGTTGGGAAAAGGAGTTACCAAATCGATTAACAGCACTATTCTTTCTCACTTGGTAGATAGTGAACATCATATAAAAATAGAGGAAGCTTTCTCTGTTTTATATCAAGTTCCAAAATATCTACCTCAAGGAGCTAGATTACGATTGCTCTACATAGCTGAAGCCATCTGGATTAACTCCAGAAAACCAAATTTATGTATCCAGTAAAAAATATATCCAGCCTCTTTGTTTACCTTGGCTTACGACTGAACCACCGGATACCTAAACTGAATATTATAAATATCTTACCCCCTTTTTTTATTACCTCTATCTTAACCTTCACATCCATCATTCCCAATTCGTTGATCGTAATTACCTTAATAACACCCTCCTTATTACATATTATATTCACACAACAATCTTGTTATTACTATCTCAATTGAAAAGATTAAATTCTCCTACTATGCATTATATTCACACAATTTTTTTGCACTTTCATTTTCGCTATACTACTATTCCCTACTTATTGTGACTGGCCACCGTACTCTAAATCATCCTGACCTTTATTGAATGACCTTTCTGATTTGCAAATAATACAACTTTGAAGTATCGTAACAGATGCAAACATGCACCACTTTTAACGTATAACATTGTCAAATTCATTAATACATGGACTTATAACTGTAGAGCCTGATGATGAAGTTATTGAAAACAATTGCTCACTCAAATATTCTTTATTTTTGAATAGTCTCTGGGGATTTTTAAACTGCTAAAAACTAGACAGTCGATTTATTTCTCAGCAATGAGCACCTAGAACTCACAGACTATCCAACCTAGAGTTCATATGAGAAGCCGTCATTGGTGAGCTCAAACAAATCGGGAATGAGACAAGTATCATCTGTGAAAATAAATCATTGTTACACAGTATCGTGGATTGGAAGAATTAACGAATATAAATTACCGGATGTTATACCAGTAATCTCTCAGCTAGACCTCAATCCTCTCAGTTCAATCTCTAACGGAATAGTGAAAGCGCTCTACAGAAAATTCACATACTAGAACAAGATAACTGTCCACAGTTTCCTAGCTTCCAGTGGTTATTTTAACTAAGATAAATCCGGAATGTTAAACTACAAAATGTAAGGCTTTTAAAATATATGTATACCATGCATAAAGTCATATGGAATGGTAACAGAAAGCGATCAAGATTATTTTATTGTATTCATAAAAGTTCCTTTCATACAGGATTAAAAGATCACACAAAATCATGATAAGTCAATTTCATGTTTTATTTTATTACTAGAAATTTTGATGAGGTTCAATACATGATTTATAATATCTTATATGCAACCTCATAAACAAAACATATTTATACAATCACAATTATTCAATCATATCTTATTTAGATGATTGTGTACTGAACGAGAACACGAGTGGGGACAACCGAACAGAACATCTTGGTAAAATCTAAGAACTATACATTGAACACTTAACTTGCAAAATGTCGATCAATTGTCTCAAACTTGACAGTTCCTTTTGCAAATATAAGTTCATCGTCTTAGACTTCATTATTCCTTCATTTCCATACCAATTGCTTTATATTACAGTTCATTCATCTTCTACCTCCTGCCGCTAGACATTCTATTATTGACTAGAGTATATACTACTTATATCGACATAAATAGCAAACACCAATGAATTATTCATATGAACATGTATATTTTTATTGATTGAAATCATGAACCGAATGATGTTAGAACACCATTGAAAACCTGGAAGCACTGGATGATCGTTTCGTTCTGTTGTGGAACCCTTCAGCAGTGCACATCCATGATCCCGTTCGCAGGATTCGAACTCAGAGCCTTCAGTCTCGCATCCGAACGCTCCACAACCTTATACTGATATATATTTGTTTCAATATAAAATTTATAAAACTGAAGAATATAATATATTTTTCATATGACAATATCTTTTAATCATAATTAATTGTCACTAATTGATTGTACCTTTATAACCCAACCTCATTTTGAGATGTAACTTTATTCATTCAGTAAATAAAAACATATCAAATACAAGTTTTAATTAATTATATTACTTATTATATAAAGTAGTCTATTATATCTATGCACTTTTTTGTCTTCATTTTATTAGCTTGATAAATATGCGTAACCATACACCATTGTCTTCAGTGAGTTGATATCTCACAAGACCTGGTTGAACTCCACTGGTAACGGCTTCTCACTAGAACTTCAGGAGTATCTCTTGAAGTCAGTCACTGGTGAGTAGATGATTATTATCAGAATGGGTTTTGTGGAGGTTTTAGAAATTTCACTTATTGAAATCATGAATTAATTGAAGCTAGACCACCATGGGAAACCTGGAAGCACTGGACGACCGTTTCGTCCTAGTATGGGACTCCTCAGCAGTGCACATCCACGATCCATGGTCTGTTGTGAGATATCAACTCACTGAAGACAATGATGTATGGTGGCGCAACTTCGTGAATTGGTTGAAGTTAGACATTAACACTGTTGGATGCCGGCCAGCTTAGTGGTCTAGTTGGTTAAGCGCCTGGCGCGAGACTGGTAGGTCCTGGGTTCGAGTCTCGCGGGGTGCGGATTCGTGGATGCGCACTGCTGAGGTGTATCATACTAGGATGAAACGGCCGTCCAGTGCTTCTAGGTTTTCTATGGTGGTCTAGTTTAGATCGACTAATGATTTAAATCAGTGAAATGTCTAAAATCTCCACAAAACTCTTCTGATAAATATGCGCAACAAAGATTTTTGATAGAATATCTGATGATTGTTTGATATTAATTTTCTTAACTTATCTACTAAGTAATGTCATATTTATGTGATGTGATATTTACATTACACTGAAATAATAAATTATTATCTTTCATAGTGATAAAATTTCTATTATTCTTATATAATATTATGCAAACATTAAGTAGATTTTTTTAGAGACTATTCCAAATGATCAGTTGTTCTACTTGTTAATTTATTATTTTAATAGTTGGATTCATGATTCAATGCAAGCTAGGTCAACATTGAAAACCTGGAAACATTAGACGGACACTTCATCCTAATATGGGACTCCTCATTAGTGCACATCCACGATCTCGCATACGGGACACGAACACAGAACCTTCGGTTTCGCTCACGAATACCTAACCTCCAGATCACTGAACTGACATCCAACAGTGTTAATGTCTAACCTTAATCCATTCATAACGAGTGCAGCCTAATTTGTAGAGACAGATATCTACCTCAGACAATCGACGGATGGTTGTGCAAGATCACGAATCGATTGAGGCTAGACATTGACACTGTTGGATGCCGGTTCAGTAATTTAAAAGTTGAGCGTTCACGCGTAAGGCCGAAGATCTTGTGTTCGGGTCCTACATGCGAGATTGTGGATGCGCACTGATGAGGAGTCCCATATAAGGACGAAACGGCCGTCCAGTGCTTCCAGGTTTTCTATGGTCGTCTAGTTTAGATCGACTTATGAATTCAACTATTAAAATCACTACGATCTCAATAATCCCCGATTCTGATCATAATTTATTATTTCTTTTACAATTTGTCTTGTTAATCCGATTTCATCATGATAACCTGGTGTGGAAAATTAAGCCATCCCACATCTTTTCGTGATTTAACGTTGTTATTAAGTGATTAACACTGCTTAGTCGAAAAACATTTAAATAATCAAACTTGAGAAATAGTTGTCTTTTCAAAACAAGTTATGGTAGATATAAGACATCTATATCGCGTCGACATATTCAGTCTTAATTTTATCCTTACCACAATTCAAAATAAAACATGTTTGTCAATCGATATAACAGTTGTGCCGTTAAACTGTGTAATGGAAGTTAGTCAACTATGCGAATTCACGGCATGTAACATTACCTTGTTTTAAATAACGAATTAATTGAAAGTATATAGTTTTACATTAGAGTGATTCTAAGTCAAATAACTCACTGAAGGTCTATTAAATTAATTTTATCAAGAGTTTTCAAATAGGACACATAGCCCAATTGTTTCTATTCAGTCATTTGACGGAATTGGATTTAGCTTTTCCGAAATTATTTTGCTCAAGATTTTCCACTTTTATTGAACATTTTTTTTATTAGGATCATTGCTGTTATTCCGAGTGTGTAGTAAAACATATGGTATGTATAGCTCTATGTTTCCATTATGTATAGACATGTCACGGAAATTGAAAATCGACGGTTAGATTATTTACTAATGAGTGCTAATAGTTGTATACGCAAAATACTTCGGATACGTTGAGCAGAAAATATCAGCAACAACCTACTATGGGAGAGAATAAATCAGATTCCAGTGGAGAAAGAAATGAAGAAGAAGCGCTGAAAGTGGATAGGACACATATTTAGGAAATCACCCAACTGCATCACATGGCAAGCCCTCACTTGGAATTCTCAAGGCCAAAAGAGAAGAAGAAGGCTAAAGAACAAATTACACCGAGAAATGGAGACAGACATGATAAGAATGAACAAGAATTGGATAGAACTAAAAAGGGAGGCTGAGGACAGAGTAGGTTGGAGAATGCCGGTTCGCAGCTTGTGCTCCATTGTGAGTAACAGGCGTAAGTAAGTATTTTGGAAAAGTAAACTTTAAACCTGGAAGCTTTGGATGGCCCATGATAGGACGAAACGGCTGTCCAGCGCTTCCAGGTATTCAATAGTGGTCTAGCTAAAATCGATTCATTAATCCGATGGTTATAACAAAGTTATATTAATTAAATGGTTCTAAATTATCAGTAAATTAGTTTTTTCACTTTGTGATGTATAAATAAGAAATTGCTGCTTAGGTATGGATAGCTTTCGTATAGCTAACAAACTAATTAAACGTAATTTGCATATAAGTTCTGTGGTGTCTGTTACTTATGTCCATCGACATAAATTGTATGTAACACCAATCAGAAATGGAATGCCTGGCAAAGAAGGTTAAGAAGATTGAACAGAAGAAAACAGAGGGGTAAGCATCAAGGAATTGAGAATCGGTAGAATTATAAAGGATGTAAAGAACAATTCATGGAGGATTTGCAAATAAAGTATTTAATGTATAGTTCCCACATTGTATTCTGGTTATCGTTTTTTAAGCACGGTTTTTAACAGGATGGGGTTGCCAACCCCACGTCCATCTCTACTGTCTTTAATAAAAAAGTATAAATTGAAATCACACAAATGGTAACTATGAGGTTGAAAAATATAAATAGATTGTTAATATGTATATTCAACCAGTTGTATCCAATCATTCTATTGTAGAGAACCTTTTCTTTTCAGAAATCTGTAAACCAGTAATAAATCAACACAAACAAAGATGCATAATGGCTAACAGTGGAATCCAAAACGCGCTTTACTTCACATTTGCGACTTGTCAACTGGATCTACCTGCATCTTAGAATTGATGTTCACTCTGAGATTTGAACTCAATGCCGTACACTTCAAATGTCACCATGTTATCCACTTGCTTGTGCAATGGGATGAAGTTTTAAATTTACTTCATATTATTTACTTGTATTTTCTCATTGATGTTTAGGACTGCAATTGATTAGTATCTTATAATGCTTGTGACTTAAGAAAATAACGAGGCAATAGTTTTTTTTAATTAATCAATTTATTAATTAAAATTTTGTTTTTGCCTGAATTTCGGTTAGGTTTTTCTCCTCTTCCTTGGAACAAAACGACATCATTTTATCGTTGAATATGTCCAGATTAAGTAAAGTATTTGAATCATAACAGGATATCGTGATATACTGTCGTAATAGTTTATTGAATGAACCGGGTTTTTTTTTCAAAGACTAACAATAAAGATCTATATCATGTCTAGTTTAACAAAAAAACATCTAGTTTAGTTTATGCATATCAGCTTTCTGATATAGAACAAACTAATGTTACCTACTTACTTATTTACTTACTTACTTACTTACTTACTTACTTACTTACTTACTTACTTACTTACTTACTTACTTACTTACTTACTTACTTACTTACTTACTTACTTACTTACTTACTTACTTACTTACTTACTTACTTACTTACTTACTTACTTACTTACTTACTTACTTACTTACTTACTTACTTACTTACTTACTTACTTACTTACTTACTTACTTACTTACTTACTTACTTACTTACTTACTTACTTACTTACTTACTTACTTACTTACTTACTTACTTACTTACTTACTTACTTACTTACTTACTTACTTACTTACTTACTTACTTACTTACTTACTTACTTACTTACTTACTTACTTACTTACTTACTTACTTACTTACTTACTTACTTACTTACTTACTTACTTACTTACTTACTTACTTACTTACTTACGGCTGTTACCCCCAATGGATGCTTCATCCAGCCCTGTTCTGGACACATAAATTAATGTTAGTAATATGTAATTATATAGTTGAAATACCGAAAGCGATTTTATTGCTGAGATTAATAATTTTATATTATGATATACTAGGTAGATTTAATTACAGTGTATTTATCATCATTGTGGATAATCTATCAAAAGTTAATTCATACAGAACTTAGCTATTAAAAACGATTCAACAAGCATTTGAATATTTCATTGGCTTGATGTATTTCTGTATTCCGATTTATTGTCTTATTTGGTTGATGTTTGATCTCAACAAAAAGTCATCAAAATAAGTTAGTCTACATGAAGTAAGTGTTAATAGTGTTAGTTAGAATGAAAATGAAATCGTTCCAATTAAACTAATCAATTTAAAGGAGCACAATATTATGACATTTTGACTTTTTGTTTCTAATTTATAAGTTATTTCATCCAATAGAAAAAACCAATGTCATTTATAGATTTGGTATAACTGTGTTATTTATATTAGTGGGGTTTGATTGACTAAAAGTATCAACAACACAGAAGATCTTTGGATTAAAAGTAGATTATAGTACTCATAAATCAGAAAACTGGGTAATAATTTAGTTTTTCTTAGTGATTTCCCGATAAGTTAAACGAATCAAGGGTAATACGAACTCTCAGGTTTTTTGGAAGTCTTAGGTATTCGTAAATTTAAACCTTCCTTATGTGTAATATGGAACTCCGCCTGAAGCCCCCTTGGAGCTATTGCCGGTCTCAAGAATACGGTTGAGCATGGGGTTAACGACAACATCCCATAAAAAAACTAACTCGGCCAACAACACAAAAAAACGCTAACCAAATGTGTAATATAAATGATCATCGGTTATAATGACTAATAATTGTAATATATATATGTTGAATTTAAGAAATCAGAAAAATATAACTTAACACTAGATAGATTGTGTAATATTCTGTTTAAAATGGAACTTAATGTGAAATCATTTCAATTTCATAGTTTTACAGTGAAAAGACGTTGAAAACTAAACATTATTTGAACTTTAATTAATCTCTGTGGGGGGAGGAGAGTATCAATTGTCTTTTTAAAAAAAATAGTTATCCTTTGAAAATCCAATACAAAACAAACATAGATGGTGTAGAAAGAAATGAATGTGATGATAATCAATGCAAAAGATGTTTTCTTTTTTTATGTATTTTAAATACCATTCTCAGTAGTTTGCATCCATGATCCCGCATGCGGGACTCAAACCCAGGGCCTTCAGTCTTGCGCGAGAACGCTTAGACTCTAAACCACTGAGCTTTCCAGCATCCAACGGTATTAATGTCTAACCTCAACCAATCCACGACCATCTTCCATTGTAGATACCTGTCTCTATGCAACATGGATTAGCTACACTGGTCACAGCTTCTCACTAGAACTCCAAGAATTCTCTCACGAAGCTAGTCACTGGTGAGCAAATGGTAATTATCAGTATAGGGTTTTAGATATTATAAAGTTTTTGATTAAGATCATGAACTGCTTGATGTTAGATCACCATTGAAAACCTGAAAGCACTGGACATCCGTTTTGTCTCATTGTGGAACTCTTCAGCAGTGCGCATTTACGATCTCAATTGCGGGATTCGAATCCCACACAAATCAGTTCATGATTTCAATCGAAAAACTCCACAACCCTATACTAATAAATATCATTCTACAACACTTCTTTTTACAATTTCAGTTTAATTTCAAATAAATTTTCATAATAAACATTGGATTTCATTAAATCATATTTATTCATTGCCTTAATGAAAATCGAATGAATAATTTTAATTAAATTATTGAAATTCATTTTCATTTCATTAGTAACTTCTTTCAATGATGAAGTCTACACTAAAACTATTTACATAATTAAATATATGTACACATGTTAAGTACTTTTATATAATCACTTAGTTTATGCTTCATATCTTTATGTTACTAAAGTGATTAATATTCCAGACTTTTACTTTAGATATATATATATATACGGGTGTAAGCTACTTATATTTATATAAGTAGTATATAACGATAGTCAGAAATAAAATGTACTTCAGTAGAAGATCGAGAATTGAAAGAACAGGAACGGGAAGCAGTTTGTATGAAAATACAGTAACAATAAAAAAACTGAGATGACTGACTGATATTTGTAAAAGAAACAGTCAAGTTTGAGATAAATGATTGACATTTTACAAATTAATCATTTATTGTATGGTTTTCAGATTTTGGTAACATATTCTGTAATTTCGAATTGTAATATATTCGATTGTCCCCACTCGTGGTCTTATTCATCACAATCTTGTTGACTGTAATGTCTTATCCAATCTTTTATAAGTGTGTTTATATTGAAATGGTGTTTTCTATGCTTTGTTATTTTGTGTTTACAGGAGCCATCAACTTTCTACAATCCGAAATATACCTTATATTGTCTACTTAATTAACCCAGATTTACATTTAAGATTGTTTATAGAATCTGTCTAGATCTATCAAAGCATCTATTCGTTTGCTTTACAAAGTGAGAAATAGTACATTTGATTTGTCTATGAGATTAAATCTGAACAAAATATGTTCTATCTCTGCACTTAACTTTTGTGCAGACTTATTATTATTATTATTATTTCAACAGTTGAGATCATGAGTCAATTGAAGATAGACTACTACCATGGGAAACCTGGAAGCAGTGGACGGCCGTTTCGTCCTATTGTGGGACTCCTCAGAAGTGCGCATCCACGACCCCGCCCACAAAACCTCTTCTGATACTAATCAACATATCCTCACTAGTGACTGGCTTCAAAGAAATTTCTCCTGCCGAACCACTTTCTTTACTTGTTTGACATACAGTTCAAACTTATGTCCTGTATCAATATATGTAACACCTGTAATATTTTCACATTATTTTATTAATGAGATAAAAACACATTACACTTATTTTACTGCATTTCAATAAATAACAGTTCAGACGTCTAGAGTTTAAGCGTTAACGCGCGAGAATGAAGGGCCTAAGTTTGATTCTTGCTTGTAAGATCCTGAATACACATCGCTGAGGGATCTCATACTAGGACGAAATTGCCGTCTAGTACTATCAGGCTTTCACTGGTGGTCGAACTTAGATCAATTCGTAAATTCAACCTGAAAATACTGCGATCTCTATAAATGCCCATACTGACAAGAGTTTATTACCTGATTCATTACTTTGTTATCTGTTCTCCGGTACATAAACATATAGTGTTAATACATTAATTTGTAAGCATTTGAATCTTTCTATTGTTGATGTTGAGGACTGAAATTCGTTACTTTCTGTTTTGCTGAAAAAAGGATTTAATCATTGAAACTATGCAAGTTAGTATTGTAGATTTATTATTCAGGAAGTATGAACATTCACTTTTCATTCACCGCCATGGATCTCAGCCCGTTTATATATATATATATATATATATATATATATATATATATATATAACGTAATTAACTGATTATTTTTATTGTTTTCAAGTTATTCTTTAAGGGAATCCATGTGAATAACCATAAGGATAGTTATAAGACCCACTAAACAACATTTTATGAATACAAACCATGTTTCATACAATTGATTCCCAATACGAATTTGAATAAAGCTATAAAACAATAAGTGAGGCAGAATTATATAAATACATTTTGATTTATGGTATCTCGTCAGTCACTTACAATCATATTCATCATAGAGTGTAACAATAAGATATGATATGATATAATGTGAAGTAATCAATATTGATTGCGACTGACGAGGAAATGAGGAGATGTTGGAAGTGGATAGAACATTACAGAACATTACGGAAATCATGAATTTGTATCACAAGACAAAAGCTAACTTGAAATGCTGAATGGAAACGGAGAAGAGAAAGACCAACGAATACACTGTGTCGGGAATTAGAAGCAGATACGGAAAGGATGAATACTGACTAGAAACAAGTGGAAAGGATTGTGCAGGACAGAATTAGATGGAGGTTGTTTGTGGGAGACCTATATTCCTACATGAGGGGAAACAAGTGTAAGAAAGTAATTGATTAAGTAATTTGGAATAAAAGATTTTTCGAAAATGAGTAAATTTGAGAATCGTGTTCAACACAGAATTATCCTTAATAACTGGTGATTGAGAGTGTGAAACACTAGATAACAGTTTCTTTCTATAAGACTGTAATAATATAAGACTACTGAACAATATTCATCCTTCAAACTACTCTTCTATAGATGAAACCGGTTATTAGTTTGTTAACTTTATACTACTATGTTGTGATATATTGGTTCACATTTAGAACTTCCTGATATTTTTCGATATTGTTTGGTTAGCATCGATTACCATAGGTTATAATACCCATTACTCGAAATATAGTTGGTTAGCAATCAGGTACTTAATTATGATTGGAAGACGTAGTTCGTGGGTTAACAGGTGGTAGTAAGTAAGTAAGTAAGTAGATAAGTAATCAGTACTGGTGATATAGAGCATAATAATAATAATAGTTATATATATATAAACAAGTGCGGGGCCACTTAAAAGTAGTGTTACTCAATTCATTTCGTTGATTCCGAATGTTGGATAATTACCACTTCATCTCTTTATGACTTCAAAATTTATTTTCAATTAATCTGAAACTTTCATAAACTTCTCAAATCTACTATAATTATAACACAATCCATTTTATCAATTTCCGGACTCAACATAATTAATGTTTCATCCTTTTATGTTAGTTTGTTTTTGTTTTACTTCCATCATCAAATGACCTCACACTTGCTTATCCATACATATATGTATATATATACATATATATTCAAACAGTTGTAAACAACTGGCGAAAAACCATGAAATAAAATGACGAAATCGGATTATTCCACCTTCATTTCTATTTTGACCTTTTAGCAAACATTATAAAATTAATTTATATACGATTAGCCTAAGCATAAATTTTACACACTTGACATTTAATTATTAGTATCAAAAGTGGATTTGTAGAGATTATAGTAATTTCAGTAGTTGAGATTATGAGTTAATTGAAGCTAAACCACTATCATGGAAAACCTAGAAGCACTGAATGGCCATTTCGTCCTATCGTGGGACTCGACAGCAGCGTGAATCCACGACCCCGCATCGCGAGGTTCTAACCCAGGACCTATCAGTCTCGTGCGTGAGCGCTTAATCACTAGACCAGTGAGCTGGTCAACATCCAACGGTGTTCATATCCAACTTTAACCAATCTACGAAACAATTGATGAAAAATCATGAAATACAAAGATAAAATCACATTATTCTATATTAATTTCTATTTTGACCTTATGCAAAAATACATTATAAAATTAATTTGTACAATTCAGAAGGGGTTTTGTGGAGATCATTCTCTCAACTGTTGAAATTACTACAATCTCCACAAAACCCCTTCTGATACTAATCAACATATCCTCACTAGTGACTGGCTTCAAGAGATATTTCCTGGAGTTCTGGTGAGAAGTAGTGACCAGTGGAGTTCAACCGCGTCAGTTGTGAGATAGTAACTCACTGATCGCAATGGTGGATGTGTCGTTCAGTTTCGTGGATTATTTGAATTTAGACATTAACACCGTTGGATGCCGGATAGATCAGTGGTCTAGAGGTTAAGCGCTCGTGCGCGAGACTGATAGGTCCTGAGTTGGAATCTCGTGAGGCGGGGTCTTGGGTGTGCACTGGTTAGGAATCCCACAATAGGACGAAACGGCCATCCAGTGCCTATAGGTTTTCCATTTTGATCTAGCTTCAATTGATTCATGATCTCAACTGTTGAAATTATACAATTCACTTAAACACAAATTATTATTTTTTTACTTACTTGACATTTAATTATTAATTTATCATGTTGATAACCAAGTTTTCTTCTTTCTTCATTATTTGGTAAACTTTCTAAAAATCCAGCTAATGAAAATGCTGCACTAGCTGCATTATATTCATCAATTTTATGTTTATTATAAAAAATATATTGAGCATATGTAGCTAAATCTAATACAAAATGTCTTGGTGTTTTCCAACCTTTCATTTGTAAATATTTTAATCCATCTGGTGAAATTGGACGAAAATTACATACAGTTACTGATGGAAATGGACTTATTGTATGACGTAATACACGTGGTGGATGTATTACATTATATTCTAAATATTGTCTAGTTAAAAATAGCATACATATAAAACAACCTAATATTAATATAAATACTAATATTAACCATAATAAACGTAAATAACGATTATGTGCACGAACTATACGTGGTAGACCGCGTATTGTTGTATTTTCACAAAAACGTTTTAATTCATCTAATATTATAACAGATATATGATCATGTTTTAATGATGTTGACGGTGATTTTGGCGATGTTGGTGATGATGACGATGGTGACGATGATGGTGATCTTTTTGAATTCTGTTTGTTCACTTGAATGAAATCAATGGCATTATTCATTGTTTTATTTTTATTTAAATTAAGATGATCCAATGGTAATGATTCATTGATATGTTCATAACATTTTCTAATCTCTTGTATTAAAATATAACATAATGGACATATAGAATGTAAATTATTTTTATCAGAATTTTCTATATTTTTATTTTCATTATTATCAGTAGTATCGGACATAGTTTTGATTTCCTTTTGATTATTATAATAATAATAATATTAAATCAAATTGACGATTTATTCATTTTTATATCAGAAAATACTTTATTTTGATTGGATTACAGAGATAAATTTTGATTGGTTATAAAATGAAGTTATTTGTTGTTATTGTTTATTTATTTACTTTAACACATAGATATTGGTACAAGGAGGCACCAAATATAGATGTGTGAGGGCTGTGATACTGCTTGGGTGCCCTAACCGAAGCATATGGTTTTCTGTGGGGTCACATCCGAAGCCTTCAACTTAAAGGTCTGATCCACAAGTCTTTGGAGCAATGTCAGGAGATGTATTCCTATGGTATCCGGTGACCAACGATTGTTTCATAAGTCATTTTTTCCTTCAGGATACTGGAGCCAATGTGAACCATTGGTTTGGAATCAGGGTTTTCCGAATCCCCTAGGTGGACTCTCCATATCCACCAACCCGCTTAAAGCGCCGGACATTCGCTTTTCGTCCTCTCAATTTCGTAAACAACAATAATGCCACGAGAAGGTACTGGTAGGACTTCCTTGGTAGAGGCTATATACGCGTGGCCATGTGAGAGCATTTGGAGAGGGAGAGCGGACTTTCCTCACTCTCGGCCGTACCAAGGCATTTGTTATTTTTCTATAATTTGACTTATAAATATAATTCTACATTTTGAAAGTATTCAACAAGTAGATTTGGACTTGGATTTCAAATTAGTAAGTTGTAGCAATAGTGTATATTTTATTGTTATTAATAGTAAAATTGAATGATTATTGTTCGGGTTTGCCATAACAACATAGTATCAAGTAAATTGCAATGAGGTACTAAGTTACGTAAATTAATCGTTACAAAGTTTTTGATTGAGATCATGAAGTCATTGATGTTAGACCAACATTGAAAACCTGGAAGCAGTGGACGGCCTTCTAGTCTTATTGTGGGACTCTTCAGCAGTGCGCATCCACAACCCCGCCCGCGGGATTCGAACCTAGGGTTTTCAGTTTTGCGCGCGAACGCTTAACCTCTAGACCATTAGGCCAGCATCCAACGGTGTTAATGTCTAACCCCAACCAATCTATGATGGTCTAACATCAATCGGTTCATGATCTCAATCAAAAACTTAACAATCTTCATAACCCCTAAACTGATAGTTACAAAGTTGTTGAATCCCAATTATCAACACCTGGTATACTAATGGCTTATAGTAAATTTGTCTTTTATCAATAATGAAAAACAAAATACGACACTCAAATCTATAACTGAGACTGATAACAGTTTTGTAGTATCGTTTATTACATTAGACCCATATACTTTATTCTAGCTTTTGGACAGGTCAATCTATTCATTCTACTTGAGTCACATTTTGATCTTGTTAATTATTCACTTATCTCAATCTTGACTGTTTTTATATGAGCATATTGTGTGTACGCTTCTTATCCTATTCATCACATGTCTGTAGCATACATTTTTATGTAATTATAAATATTAATTACCGCTTGATTAAACTGGAGTTGGCTTACATACCTTCTCCACTGTGTCGTTTCGCTCACTTTTCTTCGCCTCTTTCGCTGCGTCTCTCTGATTATCTATTCCAATCAACGATTGTACAAAATATATGTATTGGGAAATCCATTCCCAATCAGAAACCATCTCATTGGGGTCAGATCCCGGGCCACTAAAGTTTGATTCTACGGAGTTCGGATTATCCTTAAAGTTCGGTTGTACTAATATCTTAAATCTATAATTCATAAAGATTGTAAATAATTTAATTGTCTTAGAAAAGAAGTGAGATTTGAAAACTAGGAAGTATTAAAAAGCCAATTCATTCTAGTCTAAAGCTTTTCAGTATTATGTTTTCTTAACTCCATATAAAATCATAACTAATGTCTCTCAGTTTTATGATAAGTACCATACTTATTAGGCATTAAGTTAATATCAAATAGTTTAAATAAATAAATTCACTTACTGTGAGATATCTTCCTAACTCTACATTGAAAAGTAGTCTATCATTAAGTTTGAACATTTATTTTTGTAAATTCAATGGTTGAGATCATGAATCTATTGAAGCTAGACCACTACCATGGAAAATCTGGAAGTACTGGATGGTCATTTCGTCCTATTGTGGGACTCCTCAGTAGTGTGCATTATTGTATTAAATATACTAACAAACGATATCCAACAGTAATTCTATCATAAATTTAATAATTGAATTCATGAGTCAATTCAAACTAGACCATCACCATGAAAAACCTGGAAGCACTGAATTGTCGTTTCATCCTAGTATGGAACTCATAAATCTTTAAAAGTCTAATATTTACCTTATCAGAATAGAACAAAATAGTCACATCATATGAAGTTTACTTCATTGCATTTAAATAATCACTAAGTAATAATAATAAAACGAAATTGATAATAAACATATATTTTTGTTATATCCCAATGAGTAGGAAAAAGAACTATATTGCTGATGTTTCATGACTTAATATAAGCTAATTCTTCAGAGAAATTTATTGACCGAAATTCAATTTATACAAGTTATTAAAAGGAAAAACCATCCAACTCAGAGAATAAAACTCTCAAACTCTCACAGGTTGAAATCATGAGTCAATTGAAGCTAGACCACCATGAAAAACCTGGAAGCACTGGACGGCCGTTTCGTCCCAGTATGAGACTCCTCAGCAGTGCGCATCCTGGGTTCGAGCCCCGCGTGGTGCGGGATCGTGGATGCGCACTGCTGGGGAGTCTCATACTAGGACGAAACGGCCGTCCAGTGCTTCCAGGTTTTTCATGGTGGTCTAGCTTCAATTGACTCATGATTTCAATCTGTGAAATTTCTAAAACTCCACAAAACACATTCTATCAAAATCATTTATCTGAATTACAAATCTTCGCCACCATCTTGAAAAACAAAATGCAGAATCTATTTTTATTAGTACAATCAAGATATTCTACATTGTTTCCTTTGTACTATTTAAACTTGTGTTAATTGAATTTCAGTTAATAATTTTCTCTAAAGTATTGGCTTACATGAAGTCACGAAACGTCAGAAATATAATTTTTTCTATTCATTCGATTATAATAAAAAATATATGTTTATTATTATTATCAGAAGAGGTTTTGTGGAGAATTAAGTAATATTATAGTTCAACCAAGTTTTTTATGAGAGAGTAACTCACTGAAGACAATCGTGGATGGTGACTTAATTTCGTAGATTGGTTGAAGTTAGACATTAACACCATTGGATGCCGGATAGATCAGTGGTCTAGAGGTTAAGCGCTCGTGCGCGAGACTGATAGGTCCTGAGTTGGAATCTCGTGAGGCGGGGTCTTGGGTGTGCACTGATTAGGAATCCCACAATAGGACGAAACGGCCATCCAGTGCTTCCAGGTTTTCCATGGTAGTGGTCTGGCTTCAATTAACTCAAAGATCCAACTACAAGAAAATATGTATTATTAATTCTCGACAGAATGCTCAATTTATTTAAAACAAACAAGTCCAACATTGTTACTTACATGCTTACGACTGTTAAATACTTTCTTAGATTCAATGAAGCTTATGTATAGTATCGAGTTTCATTCAATTGATTGTTCAACGATGATTTGTAGTGTCGTGATTTGGTCTGTACACAACCGGTCATCACGGAATGTGGCCTATTGATCTCGGAGTTAGAAATCTACACAATTTGTTATTCGGTTTAACAATACTCTGTTAAAAAGTGTTTCCTGGTACCGATAGCAGTGTGATGCCTCTAATGACCCCACACTTTCTCAGATCTCCTTTCTTTGGTATCTTGGTGAAGTATCTTTCTTTCTAGTCTGTTGATACTTGTTCCTCAATCCAAATCTTCCTGAATAGAATATGGGGCATGTTTGCAGTTACTTCTACGTCTGACTTCAGTGCTTCAGCTGGTTCGTTGTCAGATCCTATTGCTTTCCCTCTCTTGATTTGTCTAATGGCCATCCTGATTTCTTCCGTCGTTGATGGAATGGTATGCATAGGAAGGTCTGTAGATACTGCTTGAATACCCGGGGGATTCGATGGGTCCGATCTATTTAAGAGTTCCTCAAAGTGTTCCACCCATCCGTTCATCCGCCATTGAATTTCACTGATTGGCTTGTCTTCCTTGTCCATGACTGATCTCTTTGGTTCACTGTATTTCCCTGCTAATTTCTTCGTCGTGCCATTCAGTTATCTGATAGTTTGTTCTCTGGCAGCTTTTTTCACTGTCGATGCTAGGTCTTCCACGTATTTCTGCTTGTCAGATTTCATGCTCTTGTTCACTTGCTAAATTGTTTCTGAGCATTTAGTTTGTGCTTTAAGTTTCTCTATCTTTTTCATCTGTTGTTAATTTCTGTTTTCTTCTTCTTCCTTTCTTGAATCTTGTGCACGGTTTTGATAGAGACCCAGATCTAGCACAGGCTGGATTCCGTAAGTATCGGTCGTGCACAAACCAAATCGCAACACTACGGATCATCATTAAACAATCAGTCCAATGGAACTCGTCACTATACATCAACTTCCTTGATTATGAGAAAGCATTAGACAGTGCGAATAGAAGAACATTATGGAAACTTATTCCACACTATGAAGTACCTGAGAAGATCTTGAATTCATACGACGGACTACAGTGCAATGTGGTGCGTGGAGAACTGCTGACAAACGCATTCCATGTAAGGACCGGAGTCAGATAAGACTGCCTAATCTTTCTTCTGGTGGTTGATTGGATAATGAAGACCTCCACATGTGAGGGGAAGGACGTAATATAATCGACAAGTTGGATGCTTTTAGACGATTTGGACTTGGCAGATGATCCGGCCCTCCTATCTCATACATATCAACAAATTTAGGTCAAGATAAACATTCTCGCAGCAGCCTTTGCATCAGTATGCCTAATCATAGACAAAGGAAAATGCAACAACTTTAAATACAACATGGAGAACACCAACCCAATCACACTTTTGAAGAGGAGGAAACATCCACGCTGATGGTCAGCATCATCATTGATGGACAATGCAGACATATAGCCAAGGATTGACAAAGTAAGGACAGCATTCATACAATTGAAGAACATATACAATTCAAAACAAATGTCTACAGGCCAACATCAAAGTCACAATATTCAATACGAACGTCAAAACAATTCTATTGCACGGAGCTGAAATGTGGAGAACTACCACAACCACCATCAAAAATGTACAAGTATTTCTAAATAATTATCTACGCGAGATAGTCAATATCTGTTGATCGGATACCATCATTAACAGCTTACTGTAAGAGAGGACAAACCAGCTTCCAGAAGAGGAGGAAATTAGGAAAAGATGTTGAAAGTGGATAGGACATACATTTAGGAAATACTTCATAACGAGGCAAGTGCTAACTTTAATTCCTGAGTGGAAACGTAAAAGAGGAAGACCAAAGAACTCACTATGTTGGGAATTGGAAGTAGACATGAAAAGAATGAATAGCAACCGGAAACATATAGAAAGGGTTGCACAGGACAGGATTGGATGGAGAATGCTGGTGAGCAGCTTATGCTCCTCTGCGATGATTACATATGTATATAAGTAAGTTGTTATTTAGTAAACAGTGATTTCATTTTGTTTATTTCAACTTAGATCCAGTATGAGATGTTTGATTGCCATAGATCTAACAAATCTAATAAAATTAATGTTTGATTGTCGATTAATTAACTCAAAATATTTCGATTCATCAGAATGATAACTTGTGTCAAAAAGAGATTTCTTGAACTCACATTTATGAAATCTTTGAATTCGTTTATTCTAATATCAATCAGCCATAAGTTTTTTTTTAGAATCGAGCATAGATCTTTCTATTTTTCGATCAGTGTAACTACATTAAAAGATTTATTTACACCATTGCTAAGAACAATTGCGAATACAATCGAGGCAATTTTAAGTGAAGTATAGAGTTCACAGAATACAAAACGATTGTTAAAATACTTCCATTATACTACAAATTTCCTTTTATACGCATAGTTCCCTCTATCATTTTGAAAAGAGCAAGAACAAACATTCTAACAGAATAGCATGAAGTCATTTTTATTTCGTCTGGTTCTCGTCAGTTGCTTACAACCTGTGATATTTAAAAATCATAATTACATAAGGGGTTTAAATGACTTACATGAGAGGGTTTGGTTGGAAGTTATATTCAAGACATATTTATATAGTATAGCAAGGGTGTAAATAAATTTAATAGACTGATTATTGTAAATATATACCTTGTGTGAAAGTACATTCTACAACATTGATTGTGACTACTGTTCAGAGGGCTAGAAACAAGTGATTTCATAAAGAGTAAACATTGATAGGAATAAAATGAGTAGAATTCAGTTGATAAAATAAGATAGTTGAAATAAAACTCAATTATGTAATAAATGTGAGAAAGAGTTTAAAGAAAAAGAAAAAAACTCAGCGAATGAGTATTTGTCACCAAGGCAAGGAAAGATTAATAACCATCTCCTATTGAACACATAAATCAGGTTCATGCTATTCTGCTAGAATGTTTGTTCTTGCTCTTTTCAAAAATGATAAAGGGAACTATGTGTATGAAAAGTTTTAATTTACCAATCCTTGGGATATTTTGATGTCATATTCATTATTTATTCAATCTGTCGAGTATTTTGTTGAATTATCATAGATTCGTGCCTATGAATTACTGACTATTATCCAACCCCTCAAACATTTTAGACTGTATGTATGTTCTGAGACTTTTTGAACAAGAGAAAGAAAGACTCTAAATAGTGCAATCACCAAACATCTCCTTGATAAAGGATATCAGGTCGATACCCTACAATCATTCAAGGTGATTAGTAAGCAGCCAAACTCCAGTCTTCTGAAGTTTCCTGAAGTAGTTTCTATCAAACGCCGAAAACCTGATTTATGTGTTCAAAAGGAGATGGTTATTAATCTTTCCTTGCCTTATTTATTTATTTATTTGAACACATAAATATTGGTACAAGAGTGCGCCAAATATATATGCGCTACACAAAACAATGAGAATTTAAAGAGAAGGAGAAAAAGGTAAGGAGCGTAAAACAAAAAGGGAGAACAATAACGAAGAGATTGGTGTAAGGTAGTGTAGTAATAATAATAGCAATAATGGGGGAACATCATTGAGCTATTATTTCAATTATTTTTCAGTTTAGTAATCTTATCTTGTTAAGTGAGCTCCACTCATTTCATTCTAATCAACATTCACTCCTGGCCGTTTGAACTGTGGTCACAATCAATGTTGTAGAATGTTCTTTCGCATAAGGTATATGTTTACAATGTTCAATCTATTCAATTTATTTACATTCTTGCTATACTATACGAATATGCCTTCAATATAACTTCCAATCAAACTCTTTCATGTAAGTCATTTAAACCCATTATGTAATTATGATTTTTAAATATCACAGGTTGTAAGCAGCTGATGAGAACTAGACGAAATAAAATGAATTCATGCTATTCTGCTAGAATCTTTCGTTCTTGCTCTTTTCAAAATTTCCTTTCATCATCTTATGGCAAACTATATTTTATAGCAATTAGTCCCTTCGATGAACTTCGATAATATAATAAGAAGACGAAGTTTATCAGAACTATGTGATGGTATATTAGCGCAATACATTTCGAATAATCTGATCCCTCATAATATACTTCTTCAGAACATTTATATATAAAAATAAAAGATCATCTAGACTAGAAATGGAGGGTAAGAAGAGATAAGGATAATAAAGAAAGTTATAATGTGAACACAATTTTGAAACTTAATCACTCTGGATAATAAGCCAATATTACCAGGGTAGGTTTATGATGAGAACAAATTGTTTTTGAATACACAAAGGGGTTTAAATTTTCGTACGGCTAAGGCTTCAATAAACCTTAGTATACTCCCTTTTACACTTTAGTACAACACTACAAAAGTCGAGTTAAGATTAATCTTATGACCTGTTTCAGTTGTGTGTTTGGCAATAGAGGATGATGGATGTTTATCCACTACTCTTATTGGGTCACTTGATTCTATTTCTTTTTGTAACTATTTAGGTACATAAATAAATAATATATTTGTAATATCCCAATGAGTAGAAAAACTAGATTTTCTGACGTTTCGTGACAAAGAAAAGAGAGTAGCTGAAGCGTTTCATATAATGCTTAATCTTAATGCTCTCAATAGACGAGAAGGCTTTACCATAAATCCTACTTGGACTATCTATTCTAGCCTTCTAGTTTGATATTATTTACAATTCACACTATTATCTTACAAATTAAACTCTATCCTTTCTCACTATAAAGGTCATACATCTTTCATTCTTAACAGTGCACAAATACATACACACTAATTTGCATACATATCGCTTATGAATCACCTTGACCGAAATGACATGACATTAATTTATTTAGACCTTTTTTTGATTGATCACACATAATATTCTTGTTGTTCCGTTGTACTATTCAAACTGGGATTAATCTTAAATTCACTTGGTATTGTTTTGCTTGAATCTTCCCATTGACGTTTTAAGACTGCAAATGATCAGTCTGTTATTGGCATATGTGCATACTGTCCCAGAGTGAACATCAACTCTGTGATTCAGGTACATCCAGCTAACGAGTCCTAAATAGAACGAAACGCGCGTCTTGGATTCCACTGCCAACCACTACCCATCTTTGCTTGGATTAATTTTGATTTGGTTATTTATTTACTCTGAAGAAGTGGCTTACACTGAGTTACGAAATGTCTGAAAATCTAATTTTTCTACTCATTAGGATGTTATAAATATATTAATTTATTTATGAGAATCTACGCAATGCTTAATTTATTCGAAATTTTCAAGTCAGATCTTGATAATGATACCTATATTTAGGTATATGTTCGCACGCTCTAATTTCGAGATCACGATTACTGTTCCTTATGTACGTGTGACCATACACACATTTAAATCGGTAGACATAGTGCGATATGACACTATCATTTTCTTATCTTTTAGGTTTTCCATGAAGCATGAACCTTGTTCTTTCCTCGATAATGACCTTCACAACTCATTCCTTGTCTCCTCTTATCCACCATTTCTAGTCTAGTTGACTTTTATTTTTACATATAAATGTTCTTACTAAGTATATTTTATGTGATCAGATTGTTCGAAATGTATTGCGTTGATATATCATCACACAGTTCTGATAATCTTCGTCTTCATATTACATTATTAGAACTATATTTTAAAATATCTTATATCTTCTGGATTTTTTTCAATTTAGTGAGAAGCAGAGACCAGTGGAGTTCAACCGGGTCAGTTGTGAGATAGTAACTCAATGATGACAATGGTGGATGTGTCGCTCAATTTCGTGGATTAGATGAAGTTAGACATTAACACCGTTGGATGCCGGTCAGCTCAATGGTCTAGTTGGTTAAGCGCCTGGTGCGAGTCTGATTGGTCCTGGGTTCGAATCTCGCCGAGGGGTGAGATCGTGGATGCACACGGCTGAGGAGTTCCACAATAGGACGAAACGGCCATCCAGTGCTTCCAGGTTTTCCATGGTGGTCCAGCTTCAATTAACTCATGATCTCAACTGTTGAAATTACTACAATCTCCACAAAACCCCTTCTGATACTTTTCAATTTATATCATTGAATACATTCGCATTTTTCTTTTAGGCTAAATTCAGGAACTTCTTATGAAAATTTTATAACTCGTCATGTTCCTAACTGAAGTCTCACAAGTCGTCTCACATTTTTTCAATATTCTTTTCTTGGGCCGAGTTTATTTTATATTTCACTTGTTATATTTCTCATCAACCGTGTTAACCGGGCCTGTACATGGGTTACATTATATCCCTTTTAAATTTTAAAATCATTTGAGTCGCCTTTAACACTTCTCAATAAACCCATCATAGTCGTCATTGCTATACGTATTTGGGTTTATGAATTGGTCTATCATATTGGTCAATTATAAAAGACTTACATAGATTTAGATACCTTTGTAATGGACAAGAACACGAATGGCGACAACTGAATGTGTTTGAGCAAGAAAATTACAGAACATCTCAGTAAAATCTGATAACCATACAGTAAATAGTTAATTTGTAAAATATCAATCCATCGTCTCAGATTTCATTGTTCATGCATTTTAATACCAATTGCTCTTCGTTCCCGTTCTTGTCCTCTCGATCTTCCACTGAAATGTCTGATCATCGTTATACACTACTTCTATGAATATAAGTAGCTCACGCCACACTATTATACTGCAGTAGTACAATAACTAAACGACCAGACAATTGTTGATCAAACAAACATAATGGAAAAAGCATTTATAGCGGAAGTATAATTTAATTTCATCTTCTCGTATTTTAAACAACCTTATGATATCTAAACACCATTTTGAGATCCCATAATGCTTGTGCCATTGGAGACTCTTTGATAAACACAGTGTCGAAGGTCAATTATCTTGGTGTTACATTTTCCTCTGATCTCTCTTGGCCTTCCGACGTTTTATCGTTATCGAAGAAGGTTTTCCGTCTGACTTACTACATAAAGAGACTGCATGCTCTTGGGATTACTTGTCACTTACTCTTACAATTTGTCAATTCTTCCATATTACCTATTATTCTTTACTGTTCTCCATTATTCTTTCCCGGGCTTTTGAGAAAAGACTTTGCTATATTGTGGAGTGTGCTGAAGGCAGATAGCAAGGTGTGTGGTGAATCTTTCGAGGTCATAATTATTATGGTTGTGGATAGACACCTAAAGTCATGCAAACTCCTGTCAGGTGTTATTTTATCAGATACTAACCATCCCCTTCACTCTTATCTTTCTCTTTGTTTATCTCCTGGTAGAACGGACGTAATTACACTAAAATCCATGCACGCAAGCAAAGGTACAAAAGTTCTATAATACCTTACATAGCAAATATACTCTGTGACGAACAGGTTATTAGAGTTAGCCTAGTCAATAACCTGCATTCTTAACATGTCTCTAATTTGAAAAGTTGCACAGTTTTTCAGATTGTTTTAAAATCTTTTTTTCCCTTTGTTTTTTCTTTGTTTCTGTATTTTTTGCTTAAGAAAGTTGTTGAAATACCCTGTGCTGAGAACTTCTATATTGTACCAAAATATAATATTGAATAAAGCGATTAATAATAATAATCTGAACTTCTCAGATCACCTACCACTTTTATCCCACACACACCAACAAATTCAAGTGAAGACAGCCAGTGTAACAGACGCCTCTACATCAGTAGGCTTCAACACACACAAAGTAAAAAGCGATATCATGAATTATAAGACAATGAACACCAACCCAGTCACATTTGATGGGAAAGCTCTGTAAGAGATAGAAAGCTTTACTTACCTCAGCAGTAGTATCATCGATAAACATGGAGGATCCAATGCAGACGTAAAGGCAAAGGTTGGCAAAACATGGGCCTCATTCTTACAGCTGAATAACATATGCAACTGAAAACAATTGTCTGAAAGCCAACGTCCAGTCAGAATATTCAATACGAATGTCAACACAGTTCTACTACATGGAACTATCACAACCATTATAAAAAATGTACAAATATTTATAAACAATTGTCTACGTAAGATATTGAATGTCCTTTGGCCGGATACCATCAGCAACAGCCTACTGTGGGAGGGAATAGATTAGATTCTAGTTGAAGTGGGAATTAGTAAAAGACGTTGTAGGTGAACAGGAAACAAATTGAAGAAATCATGAAACTGCATCACGAGGCAAGCTGTAACTTGGAATGGTGAAAGGAAATGGAAGATAGAAAGACCAAAGAACATACTGTACCGAAAATTGGAAACATATATGAAAAGAATTGTCCAGGACAAGGTTGGTTGCAGAATGCTGGTGGTTGGCCTTTGCACCTCGACGAGGTGTTGCAGGCGTAAGTAATAAATATGGATAAACAATATTTCATAGTTCATATCCATACAGTTTTCAGATATTTTTCACCCTTTTCCTTTTTTTGTTGTTGTTGGGTTTTTTTGTAAAAGAAACTTGTTGAAATACCCTGTGCTGAGAATTTTATATTGTACCAAAATATAATATTGAATAAAGCCATTAATAATAATCAAACCATTTGAATTGGTGATTACGTTTTTTTGTTTTTGTCATAGTTGTCAACTTACTAATAGTTTTATCATAAATTACTGTTAAATTATGTTTAGTTTCCAGGTTGTGTTTTTTTGGGGGGGTTAAATTTTACAAATTACGTTCTCATTCATAAATAATATTACCATTTATAATCATCAATATTTTGACAGTATCATGTGAGTAATGAATATCTTGTATATCTATATATAGATGTACAATAAAATATATTTAAAGTTTATCAATACTGTACTCATTTCCCTAACACATTAGACTAATGGTTGATAATATTAACCTCAAAATGTTATTTCTCCCTTTATAAGTGACGTCATGATAATATGTGTCAACTGTGGGGTTGTTTTTTCTTTCTGTTTACACATCGGTCATTCTGTTGTTTGTTTGTTTTTTGTTACTACGCCAAATCTGTATAATTTTCAAATTGGGTTTCTTTTTTATTGTGAGTTGTTGTTGGTGGTGGTGATGGTGTTGTCGTTGTTGCTTGCACAACAGTTTTTATTTAATTTTTTTAAACACAGTAATAAAAGAGAAAACTAAACAAAGTATAATATGCTTTATGTATATTTTTGTTTTTGATTGTGATCATGAACCAATTGATGTTAGACCACTATTGAAAATCTGGAAGCACTGGACGGTCGTTTCGTCCCATTGCGGGACTCCTCAGCAGTGTGCATCCATGACTCAATGGAAACCGCCATAAAATTTTAGAAATCAAACAGATTATTATTATTATTATTACAGGGACTTGATAAAACGTTATCATAAAAGTATTGGTCTTGAACAAAAACCAATCCGGTTATATAAAGTGAATCGTAGATGAAATGAGCAAAACAAAACACGATAATTTGGAAAATTAAAAAAAGAAAATAATTGATTTATGTTTTTGATTGAGATCATGAACTGATTGATGTTAGATTACTATTAAAAATCCTGGAAGCATTGGATGGTTGTTTCGTTCTATTATGGGATTCCTCAGTAATACGCATCCATGATTCGAATCCAAGGCCTTCGGTCTCATGCGCGAACGCTTAAACTCTAGACAATTGAACCGGCATCCAACGGTGTTCAAGTCTAACGTCAACCAATCCACGGACTTGCGCGACCATCGTCCATTTTACTGACGAAGATACCTGTATTTACGTGACACGGATTAGTTTACTTTTCTCTTATTATAGGTTTTAGGTGAGGGTTCTTGAATTCTAAAATTTACATAATGAGCCGATGTTTGTTAGACAAACATTGGAAACACAAAAATGCTGGACAAGCGTTCTGTCAACCTTTTAGACTACCCAGAAATTTGAAACCATATAACTACTAGGGATCAAACTCAACAATTTTAGGTCACCCTAGGTGCTCTTAATCTTCAGAGCATTAGTTTACTAACCAATAGTTTATGTGTTTAATTTCAGTCAATTCATGTCATTACTCAAGAGTCTTTGAATGTCCTTGATAAGTAAGTGGCTAGCTGCCTTCTGAATTGTTATATGACTTTCTCTGTGATGTAAAAGTCTTTCACAAATACATAGAATTTAATAATACGTTAACTTTGAAGGCATCTAACACCCAAATATTGTACACATAATATCTCAGGAATTAAAGTGTGGATCACATTTTAACCTGATTGACCGAATTTAATCATCATTGAAGACTAGACAAGTATTTGTCTACTATATAAATCATTTCAAATTATTATACTACTTGTTATTATGAGTGTAGATGCATCAAGACATGTGAAATGTCAAACAAAGAGGTTTTTGGTCGGTTAGTTTGTATTTAAAAGATGATTTGAATAAATCATACTTGTAGATTCATAGTTGTTTTGAATGTATTTTGTTAACTGTGCCAAAAACATATACATAATTGGGAAGCTTCTATTGTTTTCTTAGACGATATCGTCAGATCAACTCTAAAGTATAACTCATTTTGTCGTTGATAAATGAAAAAATGAACGATTTTCAACCAAAATAATCTAATTCAAAGAACACAACAATCTATTGTTGAACGTGTTCCAAAAAGCCTCAGAACAAGAGAAAGAAAGACTCTAAATAGTGCAATCACCAAACATCTTCTTGATACAGAACATCAGGTCAATACCCTACAATCATTCAAGGTGATTCGTAAGCAGCCAAACTCCAGTCTTCTAAAGTTTGCTGAAGCAGTTGCTATCAGGCGCCAAAAGCCTGATTTATGTGTTCAAAAGGAGATGGTTATTAATCTTTCCTTGCCTTGGTGATTATTATTCCTTCGTTATATCTTAATAACTTTTTTCTTTTTCTTTAAGCTCTTTCTTGCATTTATCACACCATTGAGTTTTACTCCAACTATCTTATTTTATCAACTGAACTCTACTCATTTTATTCGTATCACGGTTTATTTGTTTCTAACCGTTTGAACTGTTGTCACAATGTTCTTTCATCACATAAGGTATATATTTACAATATTCAGTCTATTCAATTTGTTTACATCCTTGCTATACTATACGAATATGTCTTCAATATAACTTCCAATCAAACTCTTTCACGTCAGTAATTGAAACCCATTATGTAATTATGACTCTTGAATATAACAGGTTGTAAGCAGCTGACGAGAACTAAACGAAATAAAATGAATTCATACTATTCTGCTTGGAACTTTGTTCTTGCTCTTTTCAAAATGATAAAGAGAGCTGTGTGTGCAAAATATGGTGGAATTTTAATATTAGTATACCATTCCTTTTCTAATAAATTAGTCCCAGTATACATCGTCGCGGGATGCTATTCTGCTAGAATGTTTTTTCTTGCTCTTTTCACAATCTATTGTATTATATCTAGAACTTAATTCCTTATTATACCATGTACAACTTGAGCACTCGAACACTAGAATTCTCCCAAGTTGGAACTGAAAAGACAGAAGACAAGTGAAAGGAATGCTTTACCCAAACAGTATCAATTATGGTACAAAACTGTCAAGTATTTATACTTTTCAGTAAAAACAAAATCATCATTTTAGTTATCCAATCTGCATACAATCTGTTATTAGGGTGAGAGTATAGGTTATGGGCGACCTTTGGGCGCCGACAAAGTGACTCTGAGAGTGTCTACCTACTTACTAGGACTAAATAAGGGTTATAAAGCAGTTTGAAGAATAAGGATTATGATTTACAGTTGATTGTTAGGGTTAGAAATTAGATATAGGGTTTTCATCACGAACTAATATCACCTATAATGCCAAGACTCTATTTGGCTAAATGAGTGAATAAATTTCGTGCCAAAAACCTAAGACCCCTTATTGCAAATCTAATTGATTCGTTCATAAATTATAGTCTCACTGTTATTACCATTTGTCCATTAGGAAACCTACACTTTAAGATTTTGGAATGTTCTTCCAAATGATGATTGGATAGAATATGTTCAGCTGTTTCTGAACTTCTTAAAGTTTCTTTGAGTTCACCTGTGGGCTATCCATATATCACTGTCATTTTAAAATATAATGATAGAATTGCTCTATAGTTGAATAGTACTTCAGTTTTATTCTCTAATGAGATATTGTTTTTCTATTTAAAGAAAAATAAATATGACATTAGAAATAGGAAAACTGTCTTATGTCTTATGATCCGACGGTATGTTTAACTACTATAATGAAACATTGAAATTTATCATTTCACAATTCAATTAAGAAAAATAATTAAATTACCCTAAAATTGCGTGTTAATTATTCATTCAGAAATTTTCTCACCTTTATTTTTATTAATTTTTACTCATAATTTCAATGGATTACATAATAATATCCTAAGTTAGTATCAGAAGGGGTTTTGTGGAGATTGTAGTAATTTCAACAGTTGAGATCATGAGTCAATTGAAGCTAGACCACCACCATGGAAAACCTGGAAGCACTGAACGGCCGTTTCGTCCTGTCGTGGGACTGATAGGTCCTGAGTTCGAATCCCGCAAGGCGGGGTTGTGGATGTGCACTGCTGAGGAATCCCACAATAGGACAAAACGGCCGTCCAGTGCTTCCGGGTTTTCCATGGTGGTGGTCTAGCTTCAATTGACTCATGATCTCTACTGTTGAAATATTCCAAGTTGTTTTTTTAAGGTTTTTTAGATTAAATAAGGAATGTGGACAAGACTGATAGGTTCTGGATTAGAATCTCATGAGGCGGGATCGTGGATACGTACTGATGAGGAATCCTACGATAGGATGAAATGGCCGATCAGTACTTCCAGGTTTTCAATAGTGGTCTAATATCAATCAGTTCATGATCTTAATCAGAAATTTAATAATCTCTACAACCCTATACTCAACAAAACCTAAGCTTGTTTACTGAAACAATGGAACGAATTCTGCACTGATTTAATTACTACTAAAGCAAATCATTTATTAACATATGTAGTTACTAGATTTTTTCAAAGATATCTTGATTATTGATAAAGTGTATGTAAAATGTATCATTTTCAAGTAATAAACAATACCTGTCAACACTTCACTCGGAGGTAATTTATTCCTTTATGTATATTAAAAGGCGCATTAATGATGAAGTTTGATGTCGTAAATAAGTCGAAACTGCTGTCCAGTGCTTCCAGGTTTTCCATGGTAATAGTCTAGCCTCAATTGACTTATGAATTCAACGATATGAAATTAATAAAATCTCTACAAAACCCCTTATGATAATAACATACATTTGTTAATATGTGATATAGTATAGTTATCGAATAATATTGTTATGGTGATGTTTTAATTTCAGCATGATGACTCCATAGTTCATTTGTAGTGGCTTTGCTTCGTTAATCGATTACCCTTGTAACCGTTATGATATAAACCTTAACAGTGTTTGAAATCAGAAGGCAAAGAGAAGCAAGAACTACAGCTTATTAGTGGATAGCACAGATTACAAAGCTATAAGCACATCGAGCGTATTTGAAGTGGAGAGGCGAATGTGTATATGTGAACAATTTATAGTCAAATCGAATAAGAGCTCAGCAAAGCAAGGCAAGGACTATTAATAGGATTTTAGTACATATGTACATGAAGAAGAGGATGAATGATCGAGTGATATTTAAGCAACCAACATTTAAGCTAAAGTCTGTTATGTGCTCTAGTGATCATAGCGGTACAAAGAAATATGCGAATTGTTACTGTTCAAATAATATTATCTGTTAAGTAAGTTAATAATAGAGCTTAGCCAAAATTGACCATAATCGAAATTGGTTGTAGAATAGTTGCCATACATCACCTCGTACCAGTATGATAAGCAAACTATTTCAAATCTGATTAAGATGGTTTAATGATTTAATCCCATTTTGTTTCGTATGTACATACTAACATGGTATCTCAAACTATGTAGAAGATGTACAGTACTCTACAGTTCTGAATAGTTTTCCAGATGATAGTCTGTAATGTAAACTACTATTTCTAAATACATTAATGTACTCGAACTATGTAACTAATATTTTCCTTTCATTAAATATAAAGTATCCTAGAACAAATTCTAAATCTTCATGAGATCAATTTCAATATCAAAACTCAATGGGTTTCTTAGTTTTTCTGTCAAGCTTGCCATAGCCAATACCAGAATCAAAACTTACATAACATTAACTACAAAAAATTCAAAAGATTCGCAGAGTAAAATGAATAATGTTCAAATGAAAGCTAAAAATAAAAAAAAACTGGGTTAGAAAATTGAAGGGATGAGAAAAGGTGTTAAATAGCAAAGTGTTTTGAGAGAAAGAACAAACCAGATCCCAACGGAGGAAGAAGTTAGGAAGAAGCGCTGGAAGTGGATGGGACACACATTGAGGAAAGCACCCAATTGCGTCACAAGACTAGCCCTCACATGGAATCCACAAGGTCAAAGGAAAAGAGGAAGACGAAAGAAGACATTACGCCGGGAAATGGAGATAGACATGAGAAAAATGACAGGAATTGGATGGAACTAGAAAAGAAGGCCCAGGACAGAGTGGGTTGGAGAATGCTGGTCGGCGGCCTATGTTCCATTAGGAGTAACAGGAATAAGTAAGTAAGTAAGCTAAGTGTTTTGATAGTGGAAGTAGGCAAGGAAATGTAGAATTGACAATAATCAATTTTTGAATAAACATATTCTGTTTAAGAATTTAAATAACTTTAGTTACAGCAAAATGTAAATTCATTTGAAGTCACTTGTCAGAATTGATTGGTCATTGGATGGTGATTAATGTCATGTGTGTCATGTCCTTATTTAGTGTAGATCGAATGCTATCGACTATGTTGCAATGTGGCCTGGGAGCACCAGTTCCCTCAATATTACAGATACACCTTGCTGACGAGTGCCAAGTAGCACGAAACCCGGGTCCAGGGTTTCCTGTCGACTACTTCCAACCACCATCTGAAGTCACTTGTTTATAGATTATTCTGAAAGACTTTAAAATGTCAACAAGATGTCCATTATCAGGCAAATGATTTGCAACCATATTGTTGAAAACAAGTTGAAGACTTAGTTTTAATTACTATGAAATAAACTCGGAGATGGGAACATTAACTCTTCATACTATCTAATTTATGTACATAAACATGTACATACAAACTGGTAAACCAATTTGGAGGTGATATGTAGCAGATATATGTCCACTAATGACTATCTCATCGAATAATTTATTGGGGTACGTTACGTTGGTCAAATAGACAGAAGAGTTTATCTTAATTTATTCTAATATGTTCTAACAAGCCTTCGTTCAAGAGGATCAAGTACGTTAAGTGGCAGAGTTTTTTTGACATCTACCAAACACAAGACACCATGAAACAATCTATCTTTAGCCTTGCAAAATTTATTGCCATAAAACCCTGGATGCTTGTTTTAATTATCTAAAACAAGGGAACAATTATCCATTTCACTTCAGTCTGGTAACATAATTTCCATTTAATTACATCATTTTTTCAACTCTTTGGCTCATTTGATTATTTTTTTAAAGTCATTTCATATTTTTTATCCACCATTCGTTAAAACTAATTTATGTTTAGTTATCCTGTTTCATTCGTCTTATTCCTAATTGTCATTAGGGTTTGTACATTGCATAACTACTATTCAGAATTTTCTTCAGGATATTCTCTGGATCTTTGTCACACTATGCTAATATTTGTTTATATTATCTTGGGACTGAATTACTGTCTCACATAAAGAGTTGTGGACACTGTCGAATTTTGTTGAGGTCACGAGTCAGTTTGAATTAAAGCATCACTGAATTCCTGGAAGCATTAGACAGCTGTTTCGTTCTAGAATGGGACTTATCAGTATTGGAAATCCACGACTCCGTTGCCGAAGATTAAACTCAGAACTTTAGGTATCGCGCGCAAACGTTTACTCTCTAGACCACTGAGCCAAGAACTAGTAGTGTACATTATAGAATTTAAGTGTCCACTCATGAGCTCGAACATTCATGCTTCAGTCCATGGGATTGGGATCGTGAATGCACACTATTCAGGAGTTCGATCTTTGGACGAAACCGCTTTACAGTAATTCCAAGTTCTCAATAATTATCAGTATGGGGGTTATGGAGATTATTACGTCTTTGATTGAGATCATGAACCGATTGATGTTAGACCACCAATTTCGGAAACCTGGAAGCATTGGACGGCCATTTCGTCCTATTGTGGGACTCCTCGGCAGTGCGCATCCACGATCCCGCTCGCGGGATTCGAACCCAGGGCCTTTGGTCTCGCGCGCGAACGCTTAATCAACTGGACCACTGAGCCGGCATTTCAATAATTCTCCAACTTGTATCGCATAAACAGCATAATCAGTTCAAACATTATTCTCACATACAGTGATTATGAATAATAATTGGTTTAGATAAATGTATTTCACAAGATATGTCCACAAAGTGAAATAATCCAATCTTCTTATTGTTTTAATAGCCTTTTGATAAATCTTCTGACTGAACGTTTGAATTGGTTTCCTAAGCTTTTCTAATAAGCCTAGACTAAATCTACACGATAACTTGAACTCGAGAGAAAAGACGCGAAACATCCCAAAACGCTTTAATACAAGGTTAATTTATGTACATATGGCCTTGGGCTTCTGCAAGGTTCTGGAACCATATTGAACATAACACCGGTATAGGCAATCATCCAATCAGAAATATGACACATGACTTTTTACTCACTAGGTGTTTCTAAGAAACTTCTACTGAATGCTAATTGGATAAGATGTTTTCCAGCGTTTTCAGGGCCCATCTGGGCTTTTTTCAAGGAATATTCTGGATCTCTTCAACATATTTCTTTTAACATTGGATCAAATTTGAGTTACCTTCGTTAAATATTGTTTCAATTAAGATAAAGGAATAAACATGACACGCGCTTGTGTGTTGAATAAACTCTAAATGCGATTATTATGAAGATATATTTTCTGAACTAATATTCTGGATGCTACTGAACAAGTTAATAGGTCGGTGACATTTTTATCAAACAGACTAACTAGTTTTTGACATTTTGATAAGTTGAGACAGATTCATATTTCACAGAATTGTCAAGAATGATTTTTTTCACTCATTGAGTTCATGGAAAGTGATAGCGATCGGATAGATAATAAAAATGTAATATCATTCAAAAAACGTTGTCGATTCCAACAAATACTCATGACATATCAGGAAGTGTTACTGTATAGCAGTTGTTTAAGTATCTTCACTCTTCATCAAAGATAATCGTGATCTGCAATTAAGGGTGGGTGAACATATACCTAACTGCCTACAGAAACAAATGGATTACAATGATCAAATAAGATCACAGGATAGACAGACATCATCCTTCATTGCAAAACATTTGATTGAGACTAGTCATAAGGTTGACATCAAGTCAGCATTTGTAATGTTGTACAAAAACTTTCAAGAGCGCATACTAAGGTTTATCGAAGCCTTGGCTATACGGAAAGTGAAACCCTTTTTATGTGTTCAAAATACTGATTTATTATCCATAGTGGTTATCACATTATTTTTGTGTACTTTATTATTATGTAATAAATAATATAAATATTAATTTATTCTGTCTCTAATCAATAATGGAAGTGGATAGGACATACACTACGGAAATTACCAAACTGCATCATGAGGCAAGCACTAACTTGGAATCCTGTAGGGAAGCGGAAAAGAGGAAGGCCAAATGATACATTACGCCAGGAAATAGAAGCAGATATGAAAAGGATAAATAACAAGTGAAAAGAACTGGAGGGGATTGCTCAGAACAGGCTTGGATGGAGAGTGTTGGTGGTCGGCCTATGCTCCTCCACGAGGAGTAACAGACAGAAGTAAGTAAGTTAGTGAATAAATTATTAGGTAAACTGAAGTACAAAATATTATTGTTTCACTTATTACTGTTCATTACTAAACGGGTTCGATTCTTGCTAAGATCGAAAATTGTATAGAACTTCCTGAAAATTATGTCACTAATGATCCAAACCGATTCACCTGGTAGATTTGCTTCAAAAAAATGGTCTCACAATCGCTTGATCACCAGTTTCATATCTGAAGAGAATGACCCGAGAACATTGTGATAATAATAATTTTTAATTCATACGACAGATATTATGACTATTTACAAAGGTGTATTATGAAAAGTATTTTATTTGCAGAGGCTATTAGTCACTAGTTAACATCAATTGAAGTACAGCTGAAAACTGAGAAGCACTGGATAGTAGTGCCCATTCAAGGCAACAACTGTGGTCATATCCATATCTTTCAGTTCTCATCTGAATACCAGATAACTGACCTGGCATCCAAATTTCCAATCAGTTCGTAATATCTTACGACCATAACCCACTGGGACTGATAATACTTATCTAACCATCAACATATTTTAATTACACATCTCACAACTTTTCTCTAGAGCATCGGGAACTCATCTCAAATGTCTTTTTACCAGGAAAATATATCATCGAGATCACGAAACTACGTAAGTAGGGGAACCAATGGAAACAAGTAAGTACTGATTTTGGGCTTCGTATCATTACGGGGCTCCTCAGCAGTGCAAATCCACGATCCTAATAGGACTAAACACAGAAACGTTGTCTTGCAGCAAGTGCTTAATATTTGGACCACCAACCCAGTCTTCAGTGATTCACATATATACTGTTATGCAACCATCCTTAGTCATCTTAAGCGGGTAAGTGCATAACACCATACTCCACTGTTTAGAACATCCCAAAAGATTTGTGAGTGCGCACTGCCGAGGAGTTTCGTTCTCGGGCAAAGCTGTTGTTCAGTACTTCCTGCTTTTCAACGATTTTCTAACATAGTTTGATTTATAATTCCAATAATATTCAACGGTTTTCACAATTCACCCTAGTGAAAACAATAATTGTCAAAGCTCAAAGTGTTATTCTATTATTACTCCAATAAATATTGTTATTTCTAAACATTCACTATCATTTCACTACTCAGCACTGAAAGATGATGCAGGAATCATGTATTAATGTTTAGAAGTTATAAAACTTATTGTTCATGTATCTTGGAATTTAGGGATATGTATCCAAATTTAATGAATATAGTGAATACATGTCAGAAAACATTTAAATTTCATAGATAACTGAATTACGTCCATGTTCAAGTGTGGGTTTACTGAGTAGTATGCATCCTCATATCCTTCCAGAATTAAATTACTTACTTACTTATGCCTGTTGCTCCTCATGAAGGAGCATGGGCCGTTCACCAGCATTCTCCATCCAACCCTGTCCTAGGCCATCCTTTCCAGCTCTTTCCAGTTGTTATTCATCCTTTTCATATCTGCTTCTATTTCCTGACGTAATGTATTATTTGGCATTCCTCTTTTCCGCTTCCCTTCAGGATTCCAAGTTAGGGCTTGCCTCGTGATGCAGTTTGATGATTTGCGCAATCTATGTCCTATCCATTTCCATCGTCTTTTCCTAATTTCTTCTTCAGCTAGCTGGAAGCTGGTTTGTTCTCTCCCACAGAAGGCTGTTGCTGATGGATGAATAAAATTATTATGGAAACCAAGTTAACCTCAGTAATATGAATAGTCTTTATTTGTCAATGTTGAACGTCCGATAATTCTTGATAATTCATAAATTATACCGCATACCATTAGCCATCCATTCTTGTCAACTAAACAATAGACCACTAGATGAAATATAGAAATTGATTAGATAAACCGTTCATTACAAATATACCTTAAATCTCAAAGATAATAACTGAACTAACTAATTCACTGACTCACTGATTTGCGAAATATCTAAAGAATTACTTCGAAAATTCTGTATTAAATTACCATTGTAAAATTAAAATTATCATTTAGGAATTTTACTAGTTGAGATCATGAGTCAATTGAAGCTAGACCACCACCATGGAAAACCTGGAAGTAATTTACGGCCGTTTCATCCTATTGTGGAACTCGTCATCAGTGCGCATCCACGATCCTGCCTAGAGAGATTGCAGCCCAGGACCTATCGGTCTCGCACGCGAACGCGAGGATTTTATGTATATCTAAACCACCCTCTTCACTTATACATTCCCACTCACTCAGTTCTCTTAAATTATGTTGCATTCATCAAATCTTGTTTAATTATTATGTAACCCGTCTTACCAGTTACATAATTTCAAGAATCTTGTGCAAACCCTTCATTACCTCTATAATTATCAGACAATTGATCTTATCTGTCTCTTAAACTCACTCAATTATTATATCACTCACCCCTCAGTGTTTTTTGATTCCGACACCAAATGACCTCCGACCTGTTCTTGGACACACACATATATATGGTTATTATTGATAACCTTTATCATTCTAATTCTTTGCATTCATTTATGTCAATTGTTTCACACTATATCTTATCTCGATGTAAAATTTCAATGCATATTTGGTTGTAATCAGCTAATGAGAAATCACGATCTATAATGAATTCACATTAACTCCGCCTGTAGCTCTTATAGGGTTGCTGCCGGTCCCAAGCCCCGATAAAGGAGGAGGGTTGGGCATGGGGTTAGCGTCCCCATCCCGTAGAAAACTAACTCGCTAAAAAAACACTTACCAGAAAAAATAATCCAAACCATTTTAACTCTGCCCTGGGAGTTAGAAGGTCTTCATTTAGAAGAATTATGACGCTTCATGGTGAAAGCCGAGTTTCTTCGGAAGCCACGAGGCCGATGCCCCTTCTAACAACCAGAGCAAAAAATTTTATAGGTACATGGAACGTTCGAACAATGTGGACCCAAGCTGGACAGAAAAGGCTAGCTACGGGAGAGATGCTGCTATACTCCGGTCACGAAGAGGACAATGCTCCACACACTCAGGGAGTCGCTCTTATGCTGTCCAAAGTAGCACGAAATGCACTTGTAGGATGGGAATCTCACGGATCCAGAATCATCAAAGCATCATTCAAAACAAAGAAGGAGGGGATCTTAATGAATATTATCCAATGTTATGCACCCACCAATGATAGCAACGACGAAATCAAAGATCAGTTCTACGAGCGGCTGCAGTCAATCATTGAGAAATGCCCAAGAAAGGACCTAACTATTCTGATGGGAGATCTAAATGCCAAAGTCGGAATAGACAACACTGGATATGAAGATATTATGGGACGACATGGACTGGGAGAAAGAAACGAAAATGGAGAAAGATTTGCAAATCTATGTGCATTCAACAAATTGGTCATAGGAGGCACAATATTTCCACACAAGCGTATACACAAAGCTACATGGATCTCACCGGATCACACTACAGAGAACCAGGTAGATCATATTTGCATCAACAAAAAATTCCGAAGGACAATGGAAGATGTGAGAACCAGGAGAGGAGCTGACATAGCTTCAGATCACCACCTAGTTGTGGCCAATTTAAAAATGAAGCTAAAAAAGAGCTGGACAACTGGACAAACAGCACTACAAGGTTCAATACAGCTTTCCTTCGGGATACTAACAAACTCAACGAATTCAAGATATCTCTCAACAACAGGTTCCAAGCCTTACAGGATCTACTGAAGGAAGAAAAAACTACTATGGAGGACAACTGGAATGGCATCAAGGAAGCATTGACTTCAACGTGTCAAGAGGTTCTGGGTCTAAAGAAACACCATCATTAGGAGTGAATCTCTATAGAAACTGTGGACAAGATCGAAGAAAGGAAGAACAAGAAGGCAGCAATAAACAACAGCCGAACACGAGCAGAGAACGTCCAAGCACAAGCTGAATACACAGAAGCTAACAAACAAGTGAAGAGGAGCATTAGAGCCGACAAGAAGAAATACGTGGAAGAACTAGCAACGACGGCAGAAAAAGCTGCTAGAGAAGGAAATATGAAACAGCTTTACGATACAACGAAGAAACTATCAGGGAAATACAGTAAGCCAGAGAGGCCGGTCAAAGACAAAGAAGGCAAGCCAATCAAAGAAATTCAACAACAACGTAACAGATGGGTAGAATACTTCGAGGAACTCCTGAATAGGCTGGCTCCAATGAATCCACCGGACATCGAAGCAGCACACATAGATCTTCCTATAGATGTCAATCCACCAACTACGGAAGAAATTAGAATGGCCGTCAGACAAATCAAGACCGGGAAAGCAGCAGGACCCGACAACATACCAGCTGAAGCACTGAAATCAGACATCGAAGCAACCACAAGCATGCTTTATCTTCTATTCAAAAAGATTTGGGAGGAGGAACAAGTGCCGATGGACTGGAAAGAAGGACACCTCGTCAAGATCCCAAAGAAAGGAGATCTGAGCAAATGTGAAAACTACAGAGGCATAACACTACTGTCAATACCAGGGAAAGTCTTCAACAGATTGTTGCTGAACCGGATGAAGGATGCAGTAGACGCCCAACTTCGAGATCAACAAGCTGGATTCCGTAAGGATCGGTCGTGCACAGACCAAATTGCAAAACTACGGACCATCGTCGAACAATCAGTTGAGTGGAACTCATCACTATACATCAACTTCATTGATTATGAAAAGGCATTCGACAGTGTAGATAGGAAGATATTATGGAAACTTCTTCGACACTACGGAGTTCCTGAGAAGATTGTCAATATTATCCGGAACTCATACGACGGACTACAGTGCAAAGTAGTGCATGGAGGACAGCTGACAGATGAATTTCAAGTAAGGACCGGAGTCAGACAAGGCTGTTTACTCTCTCCCTTCCTCTTTCTTCTGGTGGTCGACTGGATTATGAAGACCTCGACATCTGAGGGAAAACACAGCAAACAATGGACAGCTCAGAATCAATTAGACGATTTGGACTTCGCAGATGACCTAGCCCTCCTATCGCATACACACGAACAGATGCAGAAAAAGACAGCTAGTGTAGCAGCAGTCTCTGCATCAGTAGGCCTCAGTATACACAACGGGAAAACTAAGGTCCTCAAATTCAAAGCGGAGAACAGCAATCCAGTCACTCTTGATGGCGAAACTCTGGAAGATGTAGAGTACTTCACATACCTGGGAAGCATCATCGATGAACAAGGAGGTTATGATGCAGACGTAAAGGCGAGGATCGGCAAAGCAAGGGCCGCTTTCCTACATTTGAAGAACATATGGAACTCAAAACAACTTTCAACCAGTATCAAAGTGAGAATCTTCAATACGAACGTCAAGGCAGTTCTACTGTATGGAGCTGAAACTTGGAGAACTACAACAACCACAATCAAGAAAGTACAAGTATTTATAAATAACTGTCTACGCAAGATACTCAACATCCATTGGCCGGATATCATCAGCAATAGCCTTCTGTGGGAGAGAACAAACCAACTTCCAGCTGAAGAAGAAATTAGGAAAAGACGATGGAAATGGATAGGACATACATTACGCAAATCCTCAAACTGCATCACGAGGCAAGCCCTAACTTGGAATCCTGATGGGAAGCGAAAAAGAGGAAGGCCAAAGAACACATTGTGTCGGATAACGGAAGCAGATATGAAAACGATGAATTACAACTGGAAAGAGCTGGAAAGGATTGCCCAGGACAGGGTTGGATGGAGAATGCTGGTGAGCGGCCTATGCTCCTTCACGAGGAGTAACAGGCGTAAGTAAGTAGTAAGTAAGTAATGAATTCACATTATTCTTAATCCAGGTTCGTTCTTTACTTATTTAACTCCTCTAAATGACTGATTTCACAAATTGTGGAATTCTAATACAGCACCAAGAAATACATCTCAAACCCAATTACTAATTATTTATCAACATCAATAAAAGGCATAACGCCTTACCCGTTAACCATGATATAAGAAAAAGTATATCAAAGATCAACTAATCATTTCTTTGTAAATACAATCACATTTATATTCAGTTTTAATAATCACTGACGCCTTTTAAAAATAGACATTGTGTTAAGAAATTAGGCACAGGAAAAACGTCAGACCCTTTCAAAGCTGCCCGCCGTTCCGTTTCAACGATCTTGAACGGCCTCACAAGAGGCGGTCATCCCGTATTTCAAATGCTGTGGGTTTGTTGGGTATCCGTTGGGTTGCACGAATACCAAGTGTTCTCATATTTAAGTGGTCTTTCGCTGCGGAAAAACCACAAAATTATTGCGAAGAACATTAATTAAGCTCTCTATGTCTTGTAGTGCACATGTTGGATCGATTGTTACTTCGTAACTTTCCAATCCCCCCATTTTAGGGAAAATTTTGCCCGATTTCGGTAAATTTTGGGGATAATTCTGGTCGAGAGCGTCCTGTTCTGTTTGCCTGGAAGCAAAACTTTTGCAACTAGATGTAACCTGAATCGTGGATAAATTGGGACATGCCGGTATCCTTGCCGTCATATGCTTCTGGCATACATAAGGAGACGAAGTCTTCTAGGCAAGCTCGATCAATTACGAAATATAAACTGTATAGTGTATCATAATCTCAAACATTGCAGTCGATGGAGGATAGATAACACTTACATCTTCCATAATAAGAACATTTTCACCACCAAGATGAAGCAAACCGTATGTACAGATTCAAGAAAGCCTATTTTTGCTTACGAATCATCAATATGTAGGTAAGACTGTGGTTTCTCTAACTCTTGTCTTTGTGAAGTATTCTTTACGATATAAAATATGGATCGGAATACAACAGGGTGTGGAGAGGTGACAGGAACTGTTTACTGAAAGAATTTCTTTGTAATAGTATTTTAAACTTAACTATATATCCAGCTTGTAAACTGATTTTTCTATATCAAATGTTGCTCTTCCTGTACCAGTAATAATGATGCATCATTAAACTTTTGCCCAATTTTTATTTTCGTCTTCTCCGTAGTATCATAGGGAGATATACCGATAATCTTAACGGGTAACTGTTTGTGAGAACTAAAAACAACTAAGTGTTTGCTTTATAAGTATCTGTGTTGTTAGGAAAACTTGTAGTACTGCATGAATTTAGACACTTCGCTAGAGTGTTGTGTTGTATATATGAGTTTCTTCACTGTGACAGTGTATTCGGATGGATACTTGTGGTGGATAGAACTGTTTATGGCTTTATACTAACAAGTTATATAACATAAATAGTTTAACGCTTAATTGCTTCAACCTACATTTTATAAAAAACTACCAACATCCATGTTCATCACCATAATTAGGGATCAAAGGTCTTAGAGCTCAGTTTTGCATAAAACTCTGATTATGGTATATTTCTGGCTTGTTAAATGGTGAATTTCACTTGCCCGAGTTTGTATTGTTACAAATAACCACATTAGGCTGACTAAACATCCATCCAGGATGTAAGCAACAAATACGTCAAACTACTAGTAAGCTGGAATAAAAGCTATGTAACAACCACAAGCATTACGAAAATTTACGTGCGACCGAAAAAAATGCTGTTAATAGCTGATAAATAACGACATCCTAAAATCCTCGACAATATGTAACATGTGCGCGAGAACTTATGGCTTAACGTTCTGAAAATTCCAAGACGTCATGAGACATCAGTTTATAACTGGCCCCTTAAAATTAGTTTTATTCATCAAGAAATTTTGATTTTCTTGACTTTTTTGTGATTATTTTCATAGATGTTAGTGTAAAAAGCAAACCGATTGAAATTTCTAAGTGATGTAAATAGTTACATTGATATCTATAATAATTCTAGTTCCAGTTTACTTGAATTGCTGATTTCAGCAACCAAAGCTGTCGTAATTGACATTAGTTTGTAGTATGGCGTCGAGTCACATTTGACTATGATCACCGATACAAAAAGATTGCGTACCAGAACAGGCTAAACCTTCGAGTAAACCAGAAAGCAGAAGGCGATTGAAGGTTGTAGTAAGATATATTTGTTGCCAATCTCGTGGTATCGAAATAATACTGAGATTGTGCGAAAGGAGTACAAGTGGAACTACTGAGCAAACGTAAGTTCGTGCAAGGTCATAAGGAACGGAAGGATGTCTGTCTTTAGTACAGCTAAACAAACAAGTACTGCAAAACAATCACTGCTACAATTGGTTATAGTAAGAATTGTTTCAATTATACCAATCGCGTTCTCTTGATAAAAGTAGGTCACTGCTCCCGACCGTTGTTGCTACCTTGACGTGGTGGTCGGGCTTGCCTATCGTGATGAAGCAACCGAGCTATACTGGCTGGAACAACCGTTCCTCAAGGTCCTACCATGTCAGACAGGTCGGTTGAAGAGCGGTAAGACTAAAAGCAACAAACCCAAGGTCGGAAGGCGAAGTCGTACTGCTGACTGTACAGAGGTGTGACAGCAGTAAGGTGTTTCCTTCAGACAACCAGCATGACAGCGATGCTGCCCTCCCACAAGGAGGGGTGGGGTTAGAAAAGGTCGACCCTAAAAATGCACACCTCACCTTACCTCACGGATTTCCGTCTCCGGCGGTAAGGCCCTTTGAAGAACGGAGCTAACACGTCAAAAACCTCCTACGAAAAGGCCGTGCGCGACCGGCCTCAAGCAGTTGTCCCTTGGGCACTGCGGTCACGCTCTCAGGTCACTAAGACCACCTTTAATCCAATTTCCTTTTCAGGTACCTCCAGAAGAACCCTTCCACGGTGTGGGCAACCGGGAAGTGATAACCGCCCTCATACCTCTAACAGCACCCAAGACCACTGTATTCATAATCAACCTCCCTCTTCAATTCCTATTATTCCTCCTACATCGACTTTCAACTTTAAATTTCTTCTCTCGGCTTCCACCCCAAGTGTCACTATAGCCAACGATTCTAGTGCGCAAAACACTGTCCCAGGTCTACTGAAACCTCGCTCCAAACTACACATTGGAGCCTTCAACGTACGCACCCTATGTCAAATCGGTCAGCAGGCTTCCTTGGCTAAAACCCTAGAGTCTCTTTCCATTGATGTATGCTGTGTCTCCGAAACACGCATACAGGATTCCAGTGTGGTTATTCACTTGACCTCACCTCGGCAAAACGGAGAGCCAACAAGATACACCCTTCGTGTATCTGGTGACCCGATGGCAAGTTCTCGTGGACTGGCAGGTGTAGGCATAGCACTAAGCATGAGGGCGGAACAAACACTGCTAGAGTGGATCCCCGTCAACAGTCGTTTATGTGCCGTTCGGCTGAACGGCTACGTAAGAACTCGGAAGGATAGGGACACACGTCGTTGCCTTTTTGTCGTTTCTGCCTACGCTCCCACTGACTGCAGCTCAGATGAAGTGAAAGATGAATTTTACAGAAAGCTGTCCGAACTTCTTCAGAAAGCTAAACGCTCAGACATAGTACTCGTAGCAGGTGATTTTAATGCTCAGATAGGTAGCTTAAACCAAACAGAAAGGCATTTAGGTGGATATTTCAGTGTTCCGACACAGCGAACAGATAATGGTGATCGTCTGCTGCAGCTATGCTCAGACAATCGTTTATTTTTAGCAAACACAAATTTTAAGCATAAGGAGAGACATCGTCTAACATGGCGACCCCCTACACCAAACCAACGATGGACTCAAATAGACCATATTGCCATCAGTCATCGTTGGAGAGGGTCGGTAGAAGATTGTCGCTCATTCTGGAGTACCTGCTTGGACTCCGACCATGCCCTAATACGGGCACGCATCTGCTTGCGCCTCACTGGACGCAAAAAAGCCACATTAAAAAGACCCATTAGAACTGATTTGAGTAACGAGAAAACCAAAAGTAGGTTCCAGGAACAACTGAGGTCACACTTAGGTAGTTGTGAAGACGAGGCTGACCCAGATGTTGCTTGGAAGGGCATACAATCAGCTGTGGAAACAGCAGTGACATCTATTAGTGACTTAAACCACAGAGTTGCAAGGAACCAGTGGATTTCTTCAAGGTCTGTCACACTGATGGATTCTCGCAAACTCGTCCTATCAGGTTCTGAACATGATGAAGAGCGAAAACAAATCAGATCTAGGTTAAGAAAAAGTCTAAGGAACGACCGTGAGCAGTGGTGGGTAACGAAAGCAAAAGAGATGGAAAAGGCGGTGACTATAGGGAACACAAGACAGCTTTACAGACTAATAAAAGAAACTGGAATTAATAAGTCAAGTGTAAGTGAGATTATTTCGGAAAAAGATGATACTCTCATCTGCTCCCAGTCCAGGCGTTTAGAACGATGGGCGGAACATTTTAGAGAACAGTTCAGCTGGCCTTCAGCTACTGTACAACTACCCTCTATTCCCAGACAGTGTGAATGGAACATTGAAGTAGGTCCCCCAACTCTTGCTGAAGTTCAAAAGGCTATAGTTAATCTGAAACGAGGAAGGGCAGCTGGTCCAGATGGATTGGCTCCAGAGGTCTTTAAGGATGGTGGTCCAATTTTAGCGATTAGGTTGACTAATATTTTAGCTAAGATCTGGGAATTAGACTTTATCCCATCTGACTGGTCGCAATCACTTATCGTCCCAATATATAAGAAAGGGTCAAAATCATCCTGTGACAACCACAGAGGGATTAGTTTAACAAACATAGTATCTAAAATACTGGCCTCGATAATTATCAAACGCCTAACTAAGACTCGTGAACTACAAACTCGAGAGAACCAAGCTGGCTTTAGACCTGGTCGTGGCTGCATCGACCACATATTCACCATTCGTCAGGTTCTAGAACACAGGCATACCTATCGGCGTCCGACGATGGTGGTCTTTCTTGACTTAAAAGCAGCATTTGATTCTGTAGACCGCGAGACTCTGTGGCAGTGTCTGTCATTGAAAGGCGTACCTCAGAAGTACATAAACCTTGTGAAGGCTCTTTACTCGAACACTACTAGTCGAGTCAGAGCTTATGGCGAACTGTCATCTACTTTTGCAACCTCAAGTGGTGTCCGTCAAGGCTGTCCACTTTCCCCATTTTTGTTTAACTTCATCATAGACCTATTGATGGAAATAACTTTCTCGTCGACTGAATTTTCGGGTATTGATCTCCTTCCAGGAGGTCCACTTATCGACTTAGAATACGCAGATGACATAGTCCTGTTTGGTGAAGACGCTGACAAAATGCAGAGTCTTCTGGTAGCACTAAGCAACAATGCCAGAATGTTTGGGATGCGCTTCTCTCCCTCTAAATGCAAGTTGTTGCTTCAGGACTGGTCTGCGTCAACACCTGAACTAAGGATAGGGAGTGAAGTAGTCGAACGCGTCGACAACTTCACTTATCTTGGAAGTCTGATCAGCCCTAATGGGTTGGTGTCTGACGAAATCTCAGCACGGATTCGAAAAGCTCGTTTGGCTTTTGCCAACTTACGTCACCTTTGGCGGAGGCGAGATATCCGTCTATCAATAAAAGGACGAGTATACTGCGCGGCAGTCCGTTCTGTCTTACTTTACGGCAGCGAAACATGGCCTTTAAGAGTGGAAGACACCCGTAAACTACTAGTATTTGACCACAGATGCCTTAGAAATATTGCTGGCATCTGCTGGGATCACCGGGTAAGTAATAGGGAGGTTAGACGCAGGGTATTAGGGAATGATGATAAATCAGTTGATGAGGTTATGAATCTTTATCAACTGAGATGGTTGGGCCACGTATTACGTATGCCTGAACACCGATTACCACGACGTGCAATGCTAACCGGTATTGGAAATGGTTGGAAGAAAGTTAGGGGCGGCCAAACCAAAACGTGGCATCAGTGCCTGAAGTCACTAACTTCTAGTCTGAGCCATGTTGGTAGATGCAGACTACTTGGTTGGGGTCCGCGTGACTTTCGTAACCAATGGTTGGAGACTCTTGGTGACATGGCTCAGAATCGATCACAATGGCGTCGGTGTATACACTCCCTGTCTTCCCTTAAACTAAGAGATTAAAATCACTTCATATCTTTCTTTCTACGAACTAATTCTTTCTTCCTATACTATATCCTTATTGCAACCTTTGACCTAACCACTCCTATGAATCCGGTGTTCATCTTGCTGTGCTAATGAGGTATGGCAACCTGGACCGATGCACATATGTGCCTGGTCCTACGTTGTAGCTGACTGACTGACTACAAGTTATATGTAGGTGAAAAACATTTAACTGATGTATTTTATATAGAAGTATATGTAAATATAAGTCCCTGCATAAAGACGAAGAACAGTAGGGTTATTCCGACCGATCTGACTTGATTTATTTTGATATAAAGCCTCAGTGAATGTTTACTTTAATGGAGTGTGATTATAATCACTCATCCCTAAATGGGGTATTGCATCACATCCATTTTTTTAAAATGTATGTAATCCTTTCCGTAACATGAATAAACACATAAATGACGTTCTATTCAATAATTTAAACATTCATCCATTACTTACTTACTTACTTACACCTGTTACTCCTCGTGAAGGAGCATAGGCCGCTCACCAGCATTCTCCATCCAACCCTGTCCTGGGCAATCCTTTCCAGCTCCGTCCAGTTGTAATTCATCGTTTTCATATCTGCTTCCGTTATCCGACACAATGTGTTCTTTGGCCTTCCTCTTAAACATTCATCTATACTATCCAGAATTTCGTGCTCAAACCATTCAAATAAGTTACATCACCAGAATAATATTCACTATCTATTCCACCCAATAATAATAATAATAATGCATCACCATCTCTGCCTTTGTCATTACTAGAAATTGAAGTTTAGTTAGTAGGAGAATATAATTTGAACAAAATAACACACCTATTCATCATACATGATGAATGGCATTACAGACTAAATGGTGAGTAACAGTGTGTATGTTTTCTAGTAGTGGATTTCATTAAATAATTTGAGAAGACAAACGAAAACTACTGATTGGGTTATCCATCAAATCACTTGAAATTTGATCGACAGGATATAGTAATGTTGCCGAGACTATAATTTATGAATGAATCAATCAGATTTACGATAATAGGTCCTGAATTTTGGAGCGAAATTAATTCATTCATGTGGTTAAATAGAGTCAGTTCTTGATGAAACTCTTATATCTAATTCCTAACCCTAATAATCAACTGTAGATACTAAACCTAATTATTCACACTGGTTTATAACCCTCATATAGCCGTAGTATATAGGTCGAGATTCTCAAGGTCAATTTAGTGCCTAACTCCAACATCATGAAATGAGAAGTCAAAATATGAACAGATATGGGATAATGTATTTCAAGTGGATCAGAAAAGTGAATTAGACAGAGACAACAATGCAGCGTTAAAAATAAGCCGGAACTAAGTTAACATTCAATGAAGTGGCAAACGAATAAAAAAGTGTATACTTATGAGTTCGTAAAATAAGGCTGTAACAATTGTATAGAAACCAAAAACGGTGTTTACTAACTAAACCTACCTTGATAAGTAACTAAAAAAATATTCCCAATAGACAAGATCTCAAAGGAACTATTTGATATATCAAGAATGTAATAAGATAAGATGGATTCAGCTATTCAATAGCTGTTCCTATAAGTTTAATGTAAATTATGTTTTGTTTAAATAGATTGATGGTTGAAATGTTGGTGGCATTTTTAAAAGTATTTCACAAATTAGAAGATAATTGCTTGATTTTAATATCGAATACAATTGGGTATAGTAAATAATTTAGTAGAAATTATATTTGTTTGAAGAAGCGCTGGAAGTGGATAGGACACACATTGAGGAAAGCACCCAACCGCGTCACAAGACTAGCCCTCACATGGAATCCACAAGGTCAAAGGAAAAGAGGAAGACGGAAGAACACATTACGCCGGGAAATGGAGATAGACATGAGAAAAATGAATAAGAATTGGATAGAACTAGAAAAGAAAGCCCAGGACAGAGTGGGTTGGAGAATGCTGGTCGGCGGCCTATGTTCCATTAGGAGTAACAGGCCTTAGAAACAGAATAGAAAATATTTGTTTGAATAATTTAAATTTATTGAGATATATTTTGAAACAATGGAATTACAAAGCTTGCAAAACACGATCTTGTCCAACCACATTTGTAAACAATGTATTCACTCCGTTTGTTGTATTAGGTGCCATATCAAGTAAACCATTAAATTGTAAATTGGTTATTATATTACTTGACTGAACTTCACCAAATGTTTAGTTCTTGATTGTTATGGAACTAATCTGTAGCAGTAAATAAATCCCCGAAATCAAAAGTTTTGTAAATCTTCGACATTTGATGTTGACCGCATTAGTTTTAGTGAACTCACCTAGCTGAAAGTGCTCAGTCGTGCTTCCTAAACCGGATCGCGAGTGCGTACTCTGTGCTCAACTTATCCTATAATCGCTAGTCAGTTTAGATCGATCACTTTTCTATATATCGATAACCTATCAAATATATCTTCGAAGCTATTCACTTCTGACTTCACTGGGTTGACACTTTTTGATTATAGGTTTTACTGATTGAGGTGTCAAACTCCACATACTTGTGAAATATTTGAATCTATTTAATTGAAATAATAATAATAATTTATGGACGAACCAATCAGGTCTTGGATTTTGACGCGAAATTCGTTCATCCGTTTGCCTAAATAGCATTTTGGCATTATAGCTTATGTCAGCTTATGATGAAAAACCCCATTTACTTATTTGAACACATAAATATTGGTACAAGGGGGTACCAGATATATATGCGCCACACAAAACAATGAGAATGGGAAGATAAAAAGAATGTAGGGTGCGTATAAGAAAAAAAGAAACAATAACGACTACAGGTTAGTGTATGGAAATGAAATAACAATAATAATAGTGGGGGAAACGGGAAGGTACAACCAGAAGAATTATTTCACTTAGGGGAGTTACAAACACTTTTTACGAAGAAAGTAAAAGAAGGCTACAGCACGATAGCAACTGGATTCTATTCTGAGCCATATCTGATAACGTTCCTAGCTAATGTGTTGCACCATCTCTCGGACCCCAGCCAGGGAGTCATGAACGACCAACACAAGCCAGTCCTTTGCAGCGTTCTTTCATATTACGACACTATGTCATACACTGACCACCTCTCCGATTTTTCCAACCAGTCCCAGAGTCGCCAAATAATGCACAACGTGGAATTCTATGAGACGACATTCGTAGAACATGTCCAAGCCACCAAAGTCAATGTTTCAGGATGGTGACACCAATTGCATTATCATCTCTGTGCCCGAGCACACGATGCCGAACCTCTGCATTACTAACATGGTGTTGCCACTGGATGTCAGCAATCCTTTGGAGACAACGATAATCGAACACAGAGTCGTCTAACGTCCTCAACTCGGAGAGGCCAGGTTTCGCAAGCATAGAGCAAAACTGCTCTCACCGACGCGTCATAGATCCGGCCTTTTACAGCCAGACTAACATCACGAACGTGCCAAAGGTGGCGCAGATTGGCATAAGCCGCTCTGGCTTTCACTATATGTGAATCGATCTCATCATCTCATCTCAAGAAAACCCCCAAATCTAACGTACAAGTGTAAATCCTAGTAAGTAGGTGGATATTCTAAAGGTCACTTAAGTATCGTTCTAAGGTCGTCCATAAATCAGTCTCACCAACATTATATGTACAAGACGTTGAATCAATGTTAACTTAACACAATCAACTTGAACACCTGACTCTCGAACACACATTCCTATCTCTCTTTTGAAAAACGACAATTATTTATAAATATTAAGTCTGATAGAACGCAACATTGAATTATTTTCTGTTTTTTAGGATATCTACAAAAGTAATCGGCGATATAACCGGGCAAATTACAAGTATTTTATGTAAACATTCAAAAGAAATAAATTCCAAATTAGAATTCATTATCAACAAAATGAAAAATAACATATAAAATAAACATACAAGTATTGTTAAAACCAAACATAATTTACAAAATACTTAAACAGTATTATGGATTGATATCTACTAAGTTTTCGTCTACTGCTGATTACCACCCCCAATATTTCCTCCAGCTGCATTAGGATCTTGCATACTGGAGAACAGGATGAATAAGAAAACTGCTGGAATAATATAGGTCCACTGGAATCAATGAGAAAAATAGGAAGTATTGCAAATTAATTACTAATCAATCATTTAACTGGATGAAAAAAATGAAGCTTCATTTATCTTGATTCCATTATTAAATTTACAGTTATTTTAAACTAAAAGTTCGATGGCATAACTGAGTGTAATGGTTATCAACGAGTAACTACTAACGTTTGAATAACATACAGATTACCGAGCTAATGGAGAAGGTCGTTCAGCCTGCAATTTTTTAACATCTCATTTGAAGTGATCTATGGATTTTTAGTCATCTTGATCCATACCTTTGATAGTCTGTAGAAAACGGGACACTGAAAAATTACTAATTGATCAGCTATAAGCAACGTAAAATCTGGAAAACATGTTTACGGGTTCAAATTGTGACACAATATCACAATGATGTGAAATTATATATATATATATCTTAAACCCTTGTCACTAAATCTCTTCAATCAGTTCGGTTAAAGTTTGATTTATAATATGTTTCTGGACTTGAGTATATTCTGCAGGTTTGTAGAAATCTGCCACATTTCGAATTATACTATTAGTATTTCCTCAGTATTTTGCTGGATCTACTGAATTTCAATTATAAGTCCTAGAGTCTGTGTTGTGGTTGATTTTACTGTCTGATATAGACCTCATGTAAATAAGCACAGATCGTCAAACAAGGTAAAAAATCAACTAGACGTAATAATCTTGGTGTCTACAGTCGACCTAATTCTTAGATCAATTAGTCGAGTATAAACACTACAACAGCTGATTCATAGTCAGTGAAATGAAATTCAGACGAAAGGCCAGTGAATCTATATGTTTAAGATAATAAACTCAACGAACTCTTATTTTATAATGAGGGGGCGTTTGGAGCAGATAGTGTTAACCAATAAAAGAATGATAAGATGAATTTCAATCATAATGCAGTTAGAGTGATAAAAAGTAAATTGTACGGAACGTACTTGTAAATGAACTGAAGTCTGATAGCCCGGATTTAAAGAAACACCGACAGGAATGGCTGACTAAACGAGACATCACATACGATAACAAAAAAATAAAACTTCAACGGGTTTTAGGATAACCAAACTTTGGGAACTAATGATGCTGAAACCTGTGTAAACACGTCATTTGGATACAAAGCTTGTATACGGCTTTTGAACATATGTTTGTAGTCTTAGATTTAATTCTGTGAACCAGAGTGGTCATTGGACGTGTTATGTTCAGCCGATGTAGTCATGACTGAGACGTGTATTATACGTGAGCTTGGAAAAACTATGGAGTTGTCGGGATAAAGCCATATGCTGCATGACAAAAGCAGATCAGCTAAAGGAGCTTATTATTAGTATCTATCTTTATATGGTTAATTTAAATGTAAACACCATGAACCCTTAATTTGTAACGCCTTTGGTAGTGAGCACAGGCTTAATGGTTGAGCAACTGTAATTCGTGTTATTTTTTGTAGCTTGACTATCGACTTCATTATCCAATATACACTAAGGTCTAAAGTGAAAGCAACTAGTGCCTATTTGTAGGAGCAATGCATTAATGGTAAGCCAAGTAAATATACTCTTAATGAAATTTGATAATGTCCTCCATTTAATTGTAATAGGAAGACGCTGTTACCAGTTTTGAATTAGAAAAATGAGATAGATATCTGTCAAATAAATACCAACTAATTGGTTTTAACAGTATATTTGTCAAAGCACTTGAAAAGACTACCCATTCTCCTAACTTGCAACACGAGAACCAAAAGGCCTTATATCATGGGAACAGTGAGTTTTAAAGCCGGTGGCCCCCCACTCGGTAGGTTTTAATGGAACAGGCTATAGCTATCAATGGAAACAAAACAGTAAACATTGTATTTGTAGGTCGGAGTAGATTCTATTGTATGACTTACACTTGGGACTTAACAATAAACCAGGAAGCATTGAAATCGAATTTAATTTTTTTGCGTTACATGAGACAGTTGAGGGTAAATAGTGTTCCGATTGTATTTAAAGTAAAAATCTGAGTACATATAGAGACAAACTCAAAAGCATCCAAGCACTCATTACAAGTTGAGATCTTAAAACTTTGTTGCAGGCCACTATAAACAATACCTACTATACAGGTACAAAGCAGAGAAAGTTCAAGAGAGAAACAGTTACCTAGGACGTGTGAAAACGAAGTTTAAATAAGTGAAAGACTAGAAACAAAGAAGTCATGTATGACAGTGAATTAATTCCACCGAGAGTAACCTAGATAATGAAACATTTCTGAAACTAAACAGTGAAGGTATTTACTACATCAAACCACATTTTCGACTATAATGCTATCTTAGTAACGAAAATCCTTTCGTGTTTAAAAAATGTGAACATTGGACTGTTTTTTGAACTGCTTTAATTTGTGGACGCAAGCACCACTAATCACAAAACAAACTTGGCTATCCACTTTTTTATTTCATAGTTTACAATGAGCATCTTAGGATATTCTCAGAAACTTTAGGGATCGAAACCGAATCGTCTACGTCTGAAGACCTAATTATTCTAATTAGCGGTGACCCACAAGGGTTTCTTGCTAACAAACATAGCACTGGCACTCTATGTTGATGACTACATGGAGCTAGATCACTAGCACTAAAAATATCAAAAATTAATATCCGCAATATGGTCTCATCATTATTACTGGAATAAAATATCCATTTCAACAGAAGTTACATTTAATGAAAAAAACTATCTTTCAACTTTTGGTCAACATTTTAAACGTTTTTCATTATGAGACTTTAATTGATCTCTGGCCTAAACAACAAAATGCACAACTGAGATCCAGTACAATCACTTACCATTGGAGTAGAAACGTTTCGGTCACTACAGTCAGGCTTATCGTTTACTATGATCATGGATTTAATATGCAGCAGTTAACTTTGTCGGAGCTTACTTTCTAATTCACAGGATAGCAAAACTCTGACAAATTTATACACATGAACAAATGGTTGGACAGGTTGTCTAACCCAAGAATCGTGGAGAGTAGATAAAAAAATCAGAATGACTAGTTACAGTGTACCTACAGATAAGATTCCGAACTAGATACGATGACAAGACAGTATGCAGAAACTATGTGTGACATTCTATAGAAAACGTAAAGTCTTAGTTCCTTTCGTCTGAAACAAATAACAACGAAAACCGTTAGAGAATCTAGTAACAGAGGATGTGCTAAACACATCTCAGGAAATTCGAGTCCATAAGAAGTATACCCACGAAAATACTTACATATTTAGCAAAGAAAGAACGATTGTCACTTTGCTCAGCACGAGCCATTTCTTCGCGTTGCTTCTCGAGTTTCTCTAGATACTTTGCAGTTTCAGGACTATAGAATAAAAATTGACATGATTAATACCTTGGTCCTAATTTTGGTTTTTGCAATGCTAAACTGATAGATAAATCCGGGAGGTTCATAAAACTCTCAGAAATGTCATATGAGCAATCGTACTTCGGAGTGCTCATATGTATTGCAATTGGGTCCCCGGCGTCATTAACGCTAACTGTGAGCTTTAATCTCATCCTAGAGGCAATAATTTGGCACTTGAACATGCTAGATGAGAAATTCTGTTACCGAACGAATCGAAGCTTCAATATATTCTTCGTTTTTAACAGGCATACGAACGCTATACATGTACCCGGCCCTTGCAGACTCCTTGAAAGTTTAGAAATAGAAAGTACATACCTGCAGCTGCTGTTTTTCATCAGTTGAAAAGACGTGACCCCCGGAAACTAAAGTTAGAACTCCAGATGATGATTTAATCGAAGTTCCATCCATTTGACTGAAAGCCCCATCTACTAAATATAAACTAAGGTACAGAACCTACTCTCCCTGAACCTATGTTCAAGCGTGTAACCAGAGATATCTAAAGCCTTTTGAATTTAAAACTAAGTTATTATATCGTACCGAAACTGGCGACAATAAAAACGAAAGTATGAGGGTTAACATTGGGCACGACCTTGTGAAGATAAATTTCCCACGCAAATTCTATTCTTCAGTAAATAGTTCAAGTGGTTCCGGATAGAATGGAAGGTTTCGTTTATTGGGCTTTCGTATCTACAAGCAGTGGATCACCAAGGCCTCCGTGTATTAGCCTAGGTTTATTAAAGGTAAAAAATGTTGGTGTATCATAGTAAGATGTTGTCATTAGTCTGAAGATGCCACAGGTGTTCGGAGTTTGGCAACGCTTTAACCAGTAGCACCTCTTAATATGAATCGTACCCACCAAGTGAAATCAAAAGACGGAAGCGAGGAGGTTCAAAAATATATTTGATAGGCTATCGATATATCGAGGATGGTCTTGAAGTGGCCGTTGTATCTGACTCCAAGATCGTATAAATGTTTGTTATCGCCTTTTCTCGTATATCATCGTCGACTTGAATCGCGTTATCCAATAACGGAATTAAATAAGTCGAATAACGAGAATTGACTTGAGAACACATATATTTCGAATATGAAGCGAATGAAGCACAGCAAAGTAAAAATCACACGTATGGAAGATGGCTGGGAAGCCAACTCCATTTTAATTAAGCGTTACTCAGTATTTATAGGCAGACAAAATAAACTACAGACATGTGATGAATCATGGGATATGAAGTGTATACACATATACGCTCATGTGAAAACAGTCAAGGCTAACAAGCGAATAATTAACAAGGTCAAAACATGACTCAAGTAGAATGAGTAGAAGGGAATGTCCGGAAACTAGAATAAGATATATTATGGGCTAAAATTAATGACTAACACTACAGTCTGATCTAATATGGCTAGCGATTGTAGGGGTTGTTGGGCACGGCGTTCCCACTCGTGATCTGGTGCGGATGCATGAACTAGTGCCTTCAGCCAGGTGAGTCCATTAAACATGATGTGGTCAGCATCCAATGTCGAAAACTTACAGAGCTATTTATTTCGGAGATTTATTTTCCGCACTCACCCCCCCTAGGGGGTAGTGATGACCTTAAGACGTGGCCAACCAGAAGTTTAAACCCAGCGAGTTTGTCGTTGGTAAACACTCTTCTGATAGCTTGCTAGGTTTAGCAGCGTCTGGTAATCTTTCCTTACTACAAGGGACTGTAGTGACCTACTTTTATCGAGAGAACGCGAATGGTGTAACGGAAACAATTATTATTATTATTATTAATGGCTTTATTCAATATTATATTTTGGTACAATATAGAATTACTATGACCAACTGTACCAGTGATTGTTTTGCCGTACTTGTTTGTTTATCTGCACTAAAGACATCCATTATTCTTCCTTCCGTTGATTGTGACCTTGCACGAACTTACGTTTGATTTGTAACCACACTTGTAACCTGGCATGACCTCGGTATTCTTTCGATACCTCGAGATCGCTAACAAATATATCTCGACTACAGCCATCAACTGCCTTCTGATATTTGGCTTAAGGGAGATCTTATCGGTTAACTTACACGGAGTCTTCCTGTAGTGGTGATCAAAGTCAACCGCGACTCGACGCCACACTACAGGACCATGAAGTATAATATAGTAAAAAAGAAAAATTACAATGAAAATTTCGGTTCCCCGTAACCTTCATCGTTCTTTCTATCGTCTTTTCCAGCCGTCCTGGAAAAATATATATATAAGTGCATGCCGAAATACACACGTACGCGCGTAAAAACACAAAGCGGGTGAAAAAAGGAAAATAAACTCACGCACACGTTATAGAATCCTGATAATATGGTTTTTTTGTTTTGTTTTTGCGAGATAAAAATATAAATATATAAGCATATTAAAATTGTCCTTTTTTATTACATATAGTACAAAGAAAAATCGAGATGATATACAATGTCAACTAGTATTCTACGTGCAATAATCGTTCAAATGTTCTGGAAATCTTTATCTTCTTCCAGAACGCGTCGTTTTAAGTTTATTTTCTGATGCTGCCGAAGTATGATCGTGTGTGTTGCCTGTCGGTTGAGATATTATAAGTGTAGGAGTCGTGTCGTGCGATTGTGCCGAAGGAAAATCGATGTGAATAAGACTTCCTTCTAAATAAGCTGCTTTGTTGCTGTCGATGCTAATGCTATCTTTGTTTCCGTTATTATCGATTGTATAGTACTTCGGTTTGTGTTGAAGAACTTTGAAAGGTCTTTCGTATGCTGATTCATAAGGTTGTCGATGCGAGTCTCGATGTCCGAAGACGTGTGTACCATATCGTATGTCAAGTTGAACAAAAACACCAGTTGATTGAGGTCGAGTGGAAACAGGTTTAACTGAACATGTAAGCCTATTAGTGTGGGAAGTTAGATCCATGTTCATTGAAGAGGATGAAGGATCCACGAATTCTCCTGGAAGTCGAAGTGTCGTACCATAAACGAGTTGAGACGCGGTGTATCCAATGTCAGCTTTCACTGCATTGCGGATACCTAGTAAGACGAGTGGAAGAGCGTCGGTCCACTGTGAAACGTTTGCAGCTGATAGCGAAGCTTTCAGTTGTCGGTGAAAACGTTCTACCAACCCGTTTGCTTGTGGATGGTAGGCCGTCGTTCGGAAGCGAGTGATTCCTAAAAGCGTGGTCAGACGACGGAAAAGATCGGATTCAAACTGACGTCCGCGGTCTGTGGTGATGGTTGAAGGGCAACCGAAGTTTGCTGCCCATCGTTCGACGAAGGTGCAGGCCACTGTTTCAGCAGTGATGTCCTTAATAGGTACTGCTTCTGGCCATCGAGTGAAACGGTCTACGCAGGTTAAAAGATAAGAGTATCCATTTGAATCTGGTAAAGGTCCTACCAAATCCAGATGAACATGGTCGAAACGAGCATCGGGAGTTTTAAATGAGCCTAAAGGACATTTACTGTGTCTGATAACCTTAGATTTTTGGCAGCTTACACAGGAGCGTGCCCACTCCCTCACGTCTTTATTCATTCCAGGCCAGCAAAACCGTTCTGCTATAAGCTTGATGGTTGCACGAACTCCTGGATGAGAAAGTTCGTGCAATGTGTTGAAGACATTGCGTCGATAATGTTTCGGCACGATTGGGTGATCCCTACCTATAGATGTGTCACAAAGCATGGTTTATTTACCCGTTCCAGTCTCTCCGATGCGTAGTTTGAGGATTCTTGAGGATAACTCGTGCTGAAGATCAGTGTCTTTTTTTTAAGCTGGGCGAGTTTCAGAGGGTCGATGCCTTGGAAACTGTTCACGGAGGTTATTCGAAATAAAGCGTCTGCGACTACATTGTTTGCTCCAGAAATGTGTTGAATGTCTGAAGTAAACTACGAAATGTAGTCCAGTTGTCGAGACTCACGAGGCGAGTACTTGTCTGAAGAGGAGCTCAAAGAGAAAGTAAGAGGCTTATGATCAGTGAAATGGGTGAATTCACGGCCTTTGATATAGTGTTGAAAATGCCGTACAGCACAATACATAGCTAGGAGTTCCCTACCGAATGTGCTGTATCTCGATTCGGTGTCTAGCAACCGTCTAGAGAAAAATGCCGAAGATTGCCGAGAGTGGTTAACCCATTGCTGTGAGACTCCTCCGATTGCTGAGTCGGATACGTCTACTGAGATACTAATGGGTGCTTGAGTGTCCTGATGTGCAAGCATTGTTGCTTTAGCGATAAGTTCCTTAACTGTGGAGAATGCTTTTCGTGCGGTGTCGTCTAGATTGATGGATTTCGCATTTCCACGAAGTTGGTCGGTAAGAGATTTCATGAGTTACGTGCATTTCAGTATGAATCGTCTACAGAAACTTACAAGGCCGTTAAACGTTCGTAACTGCTTGATCGTGGTTGGTTCTGGGTAATCCAGAATGGCCGCCACTTTGGTTCTAAGGGGTCGAATGCCTTGAGCACCGATAGTGTGTCCTGGGAAGTTTAATGAGTCGGTTCCGGTTAGGCATTTCTGAATGTTTACATTAATTACGTGTTTCTGTAGTCGGAAGAAAACAAAATCTAGATGCTGAAGATGCCATTCTGTCCGGACTTGCTATTAGGCAGTCATCAACATACGCATTTACGAAGTTGAGACCTCGAGAAACGTCGTCGATGAATCTTTGGAAAGTTTGGGCAGCGATTCTTATACCGAAAGGCATTCACAAAAATTCGTACAGTCCGAAAGGAGTTATATGAGCTGTTTTCGGAATATCTTCAGTAGTCATAAGGATTTGGTCATACGCTTTAACCAAGTCGATTTTAGAAAAGACAGTTGTACCTTTCAATGTAGCTGTCAAATCGTGAATGTGAGGCAACGGGCGACGATCAGGGATGGTTTTTTGGCATTCAACCGCCGATAGTCGCCAGTTGGACGCCAATCGTTTCTGTCCTTTTTAGGGACCATGTGCAACGGAGATGCCTATGGGCTGTTTGACGGTCTTATGATACCCAAGTCTATCATGTGGTCGGACTCGTTCTTCGCCAACCTTAGCTTTTCGGAGGCTAGTCGTCGTGCTTTAGAGAATACAGGCTGTCCTGTAGTCGTGATGTGATGTGTAACATTGCTGGTTACACACGGCTATTTTGGTTGCGGTTGGCATATCCCAGAATACTTATAGAGTATTGGTTGATAGAATGGGTCTTCCATGTGCTTAATTGTGGCTGAAGATAATCTGCAACCGGAAAAAGAAGTTACACAAACAGATAAATTAGTATTTCGGTCTACTAGCCTCCGTTTGTGCGTATCGATGATTAAATTGTGGTGCTGTAAGAGGTTCATACCAATGATTGGTATGGAAACATCTGCAACAACAAAGATGCAGTGTATGGGTTTGCGTAAACCCACGTTAAGGTAAATGTACATTTCACCATATGTGGCGATCGGCTTTCTGTTTCCCGCCTGTAAGTTTAAAACTGATTCACGAAGCCGGTCTTTGGAATTTGCAGGTAGAACGCTAACTTCTGCGCCAGTATCGACGAGGTATCGAACTCTCGTTATCACATCTGCGACTTATATGTTCTCCGGTTACAGTTGCCATTAACGCGTGCCGGCTCGGAAGTTTCCTGAATTGTTTTTCGTGTCGGTCGATGTTGAGCTAGGAAAATTGCAGGGTTTTCTGCAATTTCTCGAAGACTTTCCATACTGGTTATGATACCAGCACCAGCCGAGGTTATCAGTCTCTCGTGGTCTAGAGACAGATCGCCCACGTGAAGTGCTTCTTCACAGGGTGTGCGACCGTTTACGGTCGTTACGAAATTTAAGATAACTTGTGAGTGTATGATATAACTCTGTAATGTCATTCTGGGTCGTTTGAGGCTTTTCTTTGACTGAAAAATCTCGAAGTTAAATGATTTGGTGTTTTCTAAGATGCGGTCAGCAGATGCAGCCGGCTCGTCTAAGGCGTTGTTATGAAACGAGACCAACACAGCTTGCCCCTGTTGAGGAAGTTTGGATAAGAAAAGTTGTTTGAATGGGCCATCATCGAAGATTTTTGGGGCGATAACCTCTTTCATTCTTTGTAACATGTCTGTCGGAGAACCGTGTTGCAGGTCGATGGTACTAAGGAGTTGGTCTAGCCTTTGTCTATCGATCAGGTCTCCACGTTTAAGGATAGCTCGTTTAAGTGTTTCGTAGGGTCCAGAAACACCACTACTAAACATACTAGGTGTTACGTACCTGTTGAACTCGCACGGTAGTGCCTTGACTACTGCGAGAAGTTGTGCACGTGCGTCGTTCACGTTATGCTCGGAGAAGTCGGCTTCTGCGTAGCAGAACCAGGCTTCGATGTTGTCTGGCCAGAAGGGCATAAGTTGGGACGAAGGTGGGAACATAGTCTTTAGCTTTAGTACCTTGGGTGTCTGTTCAGTCATAGTGAAATATCAAGTACGAGAATGAACGAGTGAAAAAAATGTATATATCCGAAAACACGGGAAAAAACATCACAATGTATAAAAAACTAAAACAAGGCAATGATACATAAAACCCTGAAAAGGAACAGACACAGTTCGAGCTTGTTGACAAAACATATATGGTTGACCATATCAGAAGCTTTTGAGAAGTCCAGACACATGATGTCAACTTTTCCCTTGATATCAAGGATAGCTGTCCATCTGTCCACCACACTTAGCAGGTTGGTTATACAAGAACGACCCTTCCTGAAATCGTGCTGTCGGGATAAGAAGTTTATGGATATTAAGTAGTCGTGCGGATCGTGGCATATCAGGGGCTCTACAATTTTTGAGGGTATAAAGAGCAGTGCTACAGGTCGGGCGCTTGAAGGTCCGGTTAGTCGACCTCCTATGAAAAGTGGTGTGAGCCGGCCTCCCTTGTTCTGGTAATCTGCCTAGGCTTGGTGAATGTGAGAACATCACTCTGAGCAGTGTAGCCAAGATTGAACTTTCTTCTCTTGAAATAGCGGAATGGACCATATCCGGGTAGAAGTTTCTTTTTTAGGTGCTTCAGTTTCCGGTATACCAAGTCAGCACCCACGCTCAATTCCGAGGGACGTTTGGGGTTTCAGGTCAAGCTCACATTAATATAGTTAGTGTAGGTCGGTTGAAATGCACGGCATTAATGTTCTGCCAGACATTCAGCGGCGTCGCGGTCAGTTGTTAGTTGGGCGATTAGAAACTAACAGTTGAGAAACTGCGGTCTTAGCTTGTCGAGTAGAGGCTGCTCCACAGAACACGCTTTTGGGACTGGAGACAAAGTGATCGATTAGCTTTGTTTGATACCGAAGTCTGTCCTCTTTTACTGCTTTTTTGCATTGGTTCCTTGCTTGTTTAAATTTCTCATATGTACTTTTGTCACTAGTTCGTTTATATTCCCCCCAGCAGTGCCTTTTATGTCTTGGTAATCAAAAAGTGAGATTCTTGATGACTGTAGGTTGCGTGTTATGTTTGGGGATCTTTTGTGGGACAGACTACTTTGTAGCACGTAAGATTTTGTGCAGTAAGAAGTCCCAATGAGAGTCCACATCAAGTTTAGGGTGAGCTTCCCAGACCACCTGTTGTAGATTGACCTGTCAAGTTAACACATCCAACCGTTTGAAATTTCAACGCCCGTTGTTGGTTAGATGTTTTAGTTCAGTTTTGCTGATAAAATTGAAGGCTATGACGACACGACCACCCTTACTCAGGGGAGCCAGGATTGAGAGGTTGTCTATTAAGAATTCCTCGCTTGTAAAAGTGCGATCTAAGTCTGACGGCGTCTGACTAATTCTCTGGCGTGTTGCTAACTTCAGGTTTTCGAATAATCCTAGATCATCCATGGGGTTGAAGAACGGAGATTCAGTAGGATTGTCACCTCCAATATACGTGTGTTCAGCGAAGTTGACGTTGGAAGGAGTGAAGTCTCCTGGAATCAGGATATGAGTGTATTCGAAACGATTAGAGTGGGATTGTCATATTCGGTGTCAACAATGGGCTTACAGTAGATGACTCCAACTAGACACCTCGAGGTGTTAGACAATGTTACTGGGCACTATACGGATTCATCGAGATTGATAAACTCTTAGGTGTACTAAACAAGATTGTAGGTATAAGGCCACTCCACCCCCATTCCTGTTTTTCCATTGTTGCAAGATAAAGACATCCCGTGTATTGCTAGCTCCTGGTCCGTAATTTGACGTGTCCATGTTTCAGATATTCCTATCGGAAGAGTATTATTTACCTTATCTTCATCAGCTGATGTGTAGAATTCCCTTCCTTCTTAGCTGGTTTCACCAATATGTTTTTGAGATTCAAGGACTGCTTGATGAATTTCCATTCCCCAATATCAAAGTTTGTATGATCAGGACCCGAGTTTTCTGGCATACCTTGCACAGTGATATTTCTTTCGCCATCTGCCTGCATTAAAAAACAAGGAAGTCTTAAATTCTGACCCTTTATTTCTTTTATTTGCTCAATTCGCTTGAAATGATAAAGTCCGAAACGGTTATTCTCGTATATAAAAAGGCGAACTAAGAGAAGCGATGGAATTCCATCACTTTTGATACGAGACAATCCGTTAATCTTAGCAGAGAATGATGCCGAAAAAGCTGAAGCTTTATCGGAATATTTTAGTAAAGTGTTTTCTATCGGTAATGAGGAACGACCAATGATTCATTGTGACCGTGACGGCTCGCTGATGGGTCCTGTAGTCATTGAGAAAGATACTGTTTTAAGGCTACTTCAGCATCTCAAACCTGATAAGTCCAGTGGTCCCGATGATATTCATCCTAGGATTATGAAAGCCATATCAGGTGAAATCGCTGAACCATTAGCGATACTATTCGACATGTCTCTGAGACAGTCCAGACTTCCTAGAGACTGGAAAGACGCCATAATAAGTCCGGTGTATAAGGCTGGGAGTAGGGATTTAGTTAGTAACTATAGACCCGTTAGCTTAACTAGTGCAGTTGTGAAACTGATGGAAAAAATCATTCGGACAGCTGTTATAAACTATGTTGAAGGGCAAAATCTTTTCTCCAGGGCACAACATGGTTTTCGGAAAGGCCTATCTTGCTTGACAAATCTTCTCATTGCACGAGAAGAGTGGGCTGCGGCAAAGGATCGGAATGCTTGTGTGGATGTAATTTTCATAGATCTAAGTAAAGCCTTTGATAAGGTTTCACACTCTGGTCTTAAATTCAAACTGAAACGTTTTGGAATCCATAACACAGTCGTCGATTGGATAAGTAACTTTCTCCATGACAGGAGACAAAGGGTAAGGGTTAATGGGGCTCTCTCCTCGTGGGTACCTGTAAAAAGTGGGGTTCCCCAAGGCACAATCCTAGGTCCTCTTCTCTTTTTACTTTATGTAAATGAATTGCCAACTGTAGCAAAATCATCCGTTCTACTCTTCGCTGATGACATAAAGATTTGGAGACCCATACATAGTATGTCGGATAGAATAGTATTACAGGACGATCTTAGCTCATTGGTGGCATGGTTAGACAGGTGGTCACTAGAAGTAAATCCTAATAAGAGTGTAGTGATGCAGTTAAATAACTCAGATGAATCGTATGACTATACACTACGTGGATTCGTGCTACCCAAAGCAAGAAACCACAAAGACTTAGGAGTTATATTAAGCAATGATCTCAAAATGACTAGTCACTGTAAGGCTGCTGCTGCAAAAGGCTACAGGGTATTATGGTCAATTCGTAGGTCTTTCCAGTATTTAGATGATGAAATGTTTGGATTACTATACCCGATTTATGTGCGACCACATTTAGAATACGGGATTCAAGCAGCGAGTCCTTGTTTCAAATATGAAGCAGATATGCTAGAAAGAGTCCAACGACGAGCTACTAAGATGGTACAAGGTCTAGCTGGCCTATCTTATGAAGACAGACTGAGACACCTTAACTTATTTCCGTTATCTTACCGTAGAGTACGGGGTGATCTAATATTGGCTTATCGTATACTGAACGATGACCTTGGTATTAACATGTCTTATCTTTTGCTTCCGTCCAGAACCGATCATTTGAGAGGACATTCGAAGAAAGTTCAAAAACCGAGGTCAAACCGTTTACGTCTGGAGTTCCGTTTCTCGCACCGAGTAGTGAATTACTGGAATTCCCTACCGGAACACGTAATATCAGCACCGTCTGTTAATATATTCAAAACGAGATTGGACCTCCACAGTATTACAAACTGCAAGGATTAATATAGGTCGACAGACCTCCTATCCTTATTACTGAAGACTGAAGACTGAAGACTGTCTCTTCAAGGTCAACCCAAGGTCGTATGTCAGCTGAAAGTATGTTTCTCATCTTCTGTAATTTGCTTAGACAACGCAGTATCTGGCTTCGTTTGCCCTGAGTGTCTGGAGTCTTTCTCAAATTCAGACTCACTTATGGTGCATTTCGAATCGTCACATGGAAGTCTGTCTGTAAGTTTCGTAATCACCAGATTCAGAATTGAGATTATAATTTATGAGATAACTCGCCGATCCAGATTTTCAGATTTGCCTATTGAGAACAGAAAGCCTATAGCCTGTGCCAGTCTTCTTTTAGTAATCTCCCGAAATTGTCAATTTTTTTGTTGAATGAGTCTATTGAAGGGGCAGACGTCTGTGGTGTACACCACTTCGCTTAACAGGTCCCAAGAATTAATGACTCACTGTGAAAGCCTGTGTACCACGCGTATTTTGCTCTCCCTTGAATTTTGTACTCGCCTGCTGTGCCTAGGTCATCATGATCTTAAATCTTATATAGTAGGAAGAAAAAAGAGGATATATTAGTTCCGAATTCATTTTATAGTATTCTGTACATTAAAATCAAATCACCCCTCAATCTGTGATAGGACAGGATAAAGAAGCCTAGCTTCTCAAGCCTCTCTGCAGAAGGCAAACCTCGGTGCTGTGGAGTTGCACGGGTGGCTGCTCTCTGTACTTTTTCCAAGATTCCAGAGTCACATTTTAACAAGGAGCTTGCATTTTGAACGCAGTTCTTAAGTCTAGACCTAATCCAGGTTGTGTGTATTGTGTTGGAAATATTAGCATCTAACTTGGTATATGTCCGCCTTAAGGCTCATAGGGTCCTGAACTCCTTATCTGCGACCGCGCGTCAGTGGGCCGTGGTCTTAAGATCATGACTCATTCTTACCCCAAGATCGTTGTTAGACCGGAGTACGAGCATCGACTCTTCCCGTATTTTGTACCGAATTACCTTTTTGTCCTCAATGTGCATGCACTTAGCCGCGTTGGTAGGCATCATGCATTTTTAGACCAGCTAATGAGAATGTATAAGTTCGCCTGAAGTTCACATGCATCTGCGTCTTCTGTTATCTCTCTCTGGATTTTCACATCAGCGTATAGTAGCATCAGGGGCTCTTTTATACTTTTGAGTTCATTCGCACGCAGTACAAAAATGAACATAGAATAGTGTCTTACGATATTCCACTAAGTACTGGTTTCCGGGTGGAGCATTCGAAATTTATTCTTTCTGTCTACGAACTACCAAAAAATTCTTTGCCCACTTTATTAGAGGTCTGGCGATTCTTAGATTTTGTAGCTTCACGAGCCGTTTATTATTCGGGATTTTATCAAATGCTTTGCTGAGGTCTGTGTAGAAAATAACCACTGATTACCGATTATTTAGAGATACTCCATTTTTCTCTTGCTATAAAAAGGTTTTTGTGCAAGGCGATCCTCCCCTAAAACCAGGTTGTTCTCTGTTTAACGAGTTCTTGGTTTCCAAGACTGTCATTGTGGCATTTTTGAGTATTCTTTCCTGTATTTAACTATGACACTGGTGAGGCTGACAGATCCTGTTTTATGAATCGGAGTGACAATTTCGTTCCCCCAGTCCATAGGTAACTCACCTCGCCCAAGTGACATATTGAATATTGTCATCAGCAGGGCATAAATTTATTGTGAAATTTGTCTCAAGATTACATGATGCAGTTCATCCGGTTCTGTTGATTTTTCTGTACCTAAAGTCCTAATTACCTTCAGTACGTTGTTCTAATCAAAGTACGCAGCAAGTTGCCGATTTTCTGACTTTTTCGTTAAGTCTAATTCTTCGTTTAAATGTGGCTCCTGAGTAAAAACTGTCTTGAAGTAGTCCACTATGTCTTCTGCTTTGTCTCGATCTTTATCATTTGAGATTCACTCCCTTTTGTAATTAGGTTGGGGATCCAATGATACGTCCTTGTTCTTCAATTTATGTACGATAACAGCCGCTTGATTACAGATCGTGACAACTGCTTTTCATATTTCCACTGAGCTGCCTGGATTGTGGCAGTACATTTATTCTGGATAAACCTTTGGCGTTCCAACGTATTTGTTTTGTAAAGGCTGATTGCGACGCCCTAACATGTGAACGTGGAATCTCTATTTACACAGGAATGACAGTTCTTTTTATTCTTTGTGACTGTTCAAGGCATAAATGGCTGAATTACTTGATTGTACAACCGCCATAAATAATAGGTGGTGGGAACGTTATTTGACTAGCATCATCATTATGTGTAAAGACTAAGTTTAAGAGATACGAGGAGTTTCGTATCTTGTGGGATCTCTAATATGCTGAGATAAAGCTAGGGCGATTGTGGTTCCTAACAATTTGTAATCAAACGACGTTCTCGATGCTCCTACTCCTAAGCTACCCCAATTTATAGAGAGTGCATTAAAGTCACCTACCATAAGGCTGTTACACCTGTTTGACTAGGATTTAAGTTTATTCAAGGGGAAGTAATCCATTAAACATTCTGGACTGCGCTATACTGCAACAAATTCAATGTCTTGCCTTTTACATTCCAACCAGTGGTGCTCCATTTCTCACTTCCCTGAGTCGCGTGCCATTGTTCGGGGAGCTCGTATGGTTAGGGCGCTTTCCATATACAGGATAACCCCACCACCCCTACAGTTTAGTCTGTTAGGCCTACAAAGTAAGAAACCAAGTAATTGAATTTCACTATCATCCACTACTGACATTAACCATGTTTCTGAGATAAAATCAGTTTTTTGTGTCCACCATGTCATGGTTAAAAAATCCTCACTGCAGTGGGGATTTTTATTTCACGTTATGTTATCCCTCCGTTTTCATCAGGAAACTGTTAAATGTGAGTTCATGAACATATAACCTCACTTTATGGTCTTGTTTCACCTATCAACGAACCGAGTACACTGTGGCATGTGCTAAGTTTTTAAGTTTAAGCAACTGCTTCATCTTTAAGTTACTTGACACTGAACCATTAATTTGCAAATGTGTGTGCGATATACACACTTTGCGGCAAATAGATATTACTGCAATCAAATAATAGGTGGTTTAAAGCCTAGCACATGAAGCTGTTTTGTATATTTCTTGACCACAGTAGAATCAAATTCAATCCTTACTGTTTATGCAGAATCATCACCTACTTCTTTATTGCCAAAATATATTCACGTCTAAAAGAGTAACTGAAAATGAAAGAACTGCCACAATTCGTTGACACTTAGGGGAATTGGGCCTTCTGGGAAAGTGTAAAAGTACTTACTAGGATTTTAACGAATCCTGACGTTGGTGAATCAAGACTTCTAGTCACGTGGATCGACGTTTTTTATGGTAGATTATATGTAGTATTCCTTGATATTCATCAAGACTTTGAATTTTCTGTTGACTTATGTTGTTCTTTACATGTTCGTTCCGATGTTTTCCTGTGTTCATTGATTATATCTATCTATTCAGCTACCTAGCATAGCATTTGTAGTTAATTAGCTGTTACGCTAAACATTCATGTCATTAGACACAGCCTAGATTTATATCTTTTGACTCAGAAAACCTTTGTAGTAACCTCTTATTGGATGTCCGCACTATGCTTTGCAGTAAAAATTGTTAATTTCCATTTGTTTCTTCCTCAGAATAATATTGAAAAATCTCTTTCAAAAGATAATCGTAATGATGGTACGTTCTGTGGGTTTCATATATTTTCTTCGACAAAGACTCTGATAAGTTCGATTCCTATGAAAACTTGGTAGCAGAACTATCTACGCATAACTTAAATCTATTAAACCGAATCTCAGACCTTGTAAGTTTTTATTTTTATATCATTCATTTCCTGATGGGTATGTTTCCCGCGATTTTATACGATTTAGGTCGTGAAAAGTGTGTAATATAACGAAAGTTTTATGTTCAGCCCATTTAATAGTTGATATGACTCGGGTTTCATGTATTAAATAATGAGAACTTAATTAAGAGTGAGAATTCACCTAATGAGTGACTTAGTTTATTTAACTCACTTAAGCTGATCTTCAAGTGGATAGGTGAAAATTAACATAAAATCCAATATATTCCTTCTACATAAGTATCGGTCATACAGTTTGACCAAATCAGTATCTAGTCAGTGGGTTTCAACAATGTGAACAATCTTCATATATTGCTAGAATTGATGTTCATCGCTGAATATTTATAACATTTTGTAAGGTATGGTTTTTTTAATCCTGTACGGTAGAATACACATTTATACTATACTGGCCCATTTTGAAATGTTATTTGTGCTTATTCAGCACTATCATCTCTAAGCTGTCTGTACGCAAAAGTATCAAAACGCTAGGGGCTCTCTTTGTTTTAGTAACCTAAACAGATTCAAAATATTTCTTGTCTACAGAAACTAAACTCATGTTTTGTGGTTTTGTATCTCTGATTACAAGATGAACTTGGGCGTTTGAGTTGGCTTAATTTATTGTTCATTCAAACCTCTACCATTTAACAACACAAAGATGTCACAACTGAGCTAGGGATGTTCACCTATATTGATTCCACCACGAAAAAGGAATAATTTAAAGTCATCTGTTTTCAGCTACCTAAAATCTATCAGTATATGATACTTTGTCTCATATTGGATGAACAAGTGTCCTAATATTTAATTTGTTGTATATTGTAAACGAAATTTTTCTGCCTCGTAAGTTTGAATTGTAATGTACTCCAGCGAAAGGTATGTTCCTTAGCAGGAGCATAAAAATTCATCGATATTTAAGATAAAATTCAGATTATTTCTACAGTGTTAAGTTCGCTACTTGATTAACGCAGAATACGGTTTACGACTACGACACTCGAACATCGGAACTTCACCGTCTCATACCAGAGGACAGAAGAAAAGCTGGAGAAGTGTTTATTTGGTAAGAATCGAAATGTACAGAAAATCACGCGTATTTATAGATATTAGCATTTGTTAAATCAACATTATAATTCGCCCGATCCGCAACGAGACATATTATGCTACTATCCAATAGTAGCATGCCACATTGATATTCTAGAAAGCTCCATCATGTTCTGATTGGATGGAAACTTTTCGGCTTTTTTAGGGCCTCTGGAGGCTCCGTTTTAGTTCTCGGAAACCGAATCAAACTATAGTCTTACTCATTATGTATTTAATATTGATAAAAAAACGTGGTAATTCAACTTATACCATTTTAAATAAAAATATTTTTTTTCGCAGGAAGCTGTTATTCATCTCTTTCTGAATGAACCTCCTTTGGTAAATCCTCTAACTATAAAGTATGTCTATCATGGAATTTATTTGTCTACTGATCTGTTTAATTCTGAGTTTTTGATATATATTTATTCTAATAGTGCTTTTGATGCAGTTTTTCGGATACTTTAGTTGACCACTATTAGATTGAAGATGTAACACTTATTCATAATGTTCTTAAACTTGTCTCAAAAATTATAATTACCATTAGCTTCATAACGTCTAAGTACAACAGTCGTGGTTAGTCGTCTTTTGATAGTAACCGGAAGTACCTTTGTGTTTATCATCCATGACTAATGAAAAGTAATTATGCAACTTTTCCCTTCACAAATATAATCAAAATAAAAACCACAATGTTTGTATGAAGTAATTTGGTAATTCGACGAAGATTACTGAAGGAACTCATTTTAGTAGATCAATGGAATCTAGAACATTGACAAGAATAACCATCAATTTTCTAAATTCCGTCAAGTCGTTAAACTGGTTCATCCTCACAGATCTTTGTCGAATGACTAAGTCTTATTCTCCAAATGTTATCATTCTTATTTCTTGATAACCAATCAATATGAATTAAACTGAATAAAAATTTATGGTTTTCAAGTTCATATTGTAGTGAACAAGAACGCCAGTGGGGACAATCGAATGTATTTGAGTACAAAATTACAGAGCATCTCAATAAAATCTGAGAACAATATAGTAAATCGTTAATTTGCAAAATATCAATCCATTGTCTCAGATTTCATTGTTCATACGTTTTCATACCAATTGCGTTCCGTTTCCGTTCTTTCCTCATCGACCTTCTACTGAAATACATTCTATGCCTGACTACCGTTATATACTACTTGTGTAGATATAAGTAACCTACACCACAATATAACACATTCGTGGTAGTGTTTTCATTGTTCAATAAAATGTGACACTCATGAATCACTAATAAGACAGGAATTTAATTTTACAAACCGAAGAGTTATCAATGTAAAGCTGTAATATATTAATTATATGAAAGAGAAACAAAAAGATCTTTTTATTGTCTTCAGTTTCAAAAATAGTATTCTTAATCTGTAATTTTTTCGCTGGAAATTCCTTAAAATCTATTTGCACTACTATACACAAGGTAGTCAGTAGTTTTATCTATTTTAGTGATGCCTTATTCAATCTTGTTTAACTGAATACTAACTAGCTTAATTCACAAGGTGTTCATAATACAACTGTCATTGATTTAACTGTTTTGAACATTAGTTTTCTTTTAGTTAATTCGGGTATAGTGCGATAAAATGGCAATTGTTTTTAATCATTATTTAGAATTCTAAACTTTTGCTTATTTATTTCATATTCCTTTCTATTACATCCAAAATTGACAATGATTTTAATTTTGACTGTAATGATTAGAGTTCTCCAGTTGGTATATATGCATTCTTTGCAAATTGCATCGATATAGTCATTATGCCACAGGCTTTTTACAAGTCGAAAAGCGCGTCCTAGATTCCACTGCTGGTCATGTGGTGGATGCTACTTATATCGACATAGGTAATGTATAACATCAATCAGAAGAGGAATACCTGGTAGCAGAAGGTTGGGAAGATTAAATCGAAGGGAACGGGAGGAGTGAGTAATTGTTGTGGCAATGAAAGAACGATAACGTTTGAGACAATTGATGGGATATTTACAAATGGAGTATTTTATGTATGGTTCTTATATTTTACCAAGATACTCTGTAATTTTGTATCAAAATACGGTCGATTGTCCACCACTTGTGTTTCCGTTCACTACAGTGATATTCTAACTATTCGATAAAGGACTTTTGACTACGATTTTGTTGTTTAGTCATTTTATAATCTTTAATACCACTGAATGGACTTGTATTTGTTGCATTCTAGTTTTATTTATATATCTTCATTATATAGTCTGTTTGTTTATGCTATTGAATTTCTAGATGCAAATATGTATAAACGTTTGGTTTAAATTACCTCTATTTGTGATTTACAACCAGCCTAACAAGTTGATACGTGATAAATGAATTTGTTTTCTCCTGGTGGACTCATGGAATAGAAGTCTTCACACCTTTCCCAGTCATTAATTCACAGATAGTTTTGGTTCGTAAATCAAAATCTCATGGGCGAATTTGTTTACTTCGAACGATAGCATTATGACCATTAACCTGTTTTATAAGCAGAGATGGATGGTGGCTAGCAGTGTAATCCAGGACGCGCATCCCGTTCTATAATAAGAGATTGATCAATTCCAGTCCTAAACGTTATTGAGAAGAATCGAACAATCAATACAAAAATGAATTGAATTTCATCCCATTACACAATCTAGTGGCTTTCTGAACTCTAGCTAGGTGGATAATGTGATTTCATATGAAGAACACAGTACTGGGTTCAAGTCCTGGAGTGAACATCATCTCTGGAATGCAGATACATTCAGCTTACGGGTCGCAAATAAGACGAAACGTGCGTCCTGAATCCCACTGATGGCCATTATCCATCTCTACTTGAAAATGCTTGTAACTTGTTGGCAATATCGAGGTAATCCGCTCAGGATGAGTATTTATCAATAAGAGACTAATCAATTGCAGTCCTAGATCTGTGTCCTTCACTACATTTGGTGTCGCTGCCTCCACTTAGGATGAAGATTCCATGGCCGAAAGAATTTGAAGACGGAGATGTGGTGGGCTTCCTGAAGGAGTTTGAGGCCATGGCGGAGCTGGTGGGAGTGAAGGAGCCGAAGGCGAAGATGGTGGTGCTGGGGACGCTGCCGAGAGGCAGGGCGAAGGCTGTATATGACAGCTTGGACGGTGCTGGAGGAAAGACGACATAGGGGACAGTCACGGAGCGGTTGGTGGCAGAGTTCGACAGCCCAGTAGACAGGGGGAGGCACTGCAGAAGTTCCGGTTGGCGAGGTTTTCGGTCGATGGTGACCTACTGGTGCTGGCCGTGGAGCTTACCAGGTTGTTTTGCCGTGCGCTGCCGAATCTGGATGAAGAGTCGAAGGCACAGTTGTTGGCGTCGCAGTTTATCGAGAGTGTACCTACCACCGTTTCCTAGCAGTTGAAACTAGTAAACACAGCGCAACTTATGAATATCAGTGAACTAGCGGGGGTGACTTGATAGATGATGACACGAACAGTAGCTCTGGTCGGGTGCGGAAAGCAGGAAATAAAGTGTCGAGAAGAAGATTAAGGAGCTGGAGCGTGAGATTGCGGCAATACGAGTGAATCACAAAAGGAATGATAAATGTTACGCCTGTGGAGGGTCAGGACATTGGGAGATAAACTGTCCAACAAGACGAAGACGCGGATATTATGGAGGTTATAACGTGTGTTCTTTCTAACCTAGGAATCTGGGGGTTGTTGCACTAGTAGATAGAGGGGCAGTTTATACGAGAGTGAACATAAATGAACGAAATTTAGTGTGTATGATCGATACAGGGGCAGCAATGTAAGAGACTCAAGTCACGTACATTAGCTGTCCACACCATAGGAGTGCGCATTTTAGAAGTGTTGAGGGTGTCCAACAGTATCGTAAAAGTGGGTGATGCTGAGATAAATTTTCCGTTCGTGGTAACCATAAGGCTATCGAGACCGATACTAGGAGCAGATTTTCTAAGAGAAGTAAAAGCGATAGTTGACCCAAGAAGCGGTAAGGTGGTCACAAAGTGCGGTTCAATGCCAATACACGAAAGTAGCGAAGTGACTGAAATAAGAGTGGCAACGGAAGTCTCGACGAAGAAACCAAACATTAACGAGTTGTGCACAAAGTATGCGAAGCTGTTCTCTGGAGATGGGGAGCCGTATGGATTTTGTGACAAAGTAAAGGACGAAATCCCAATAAAGAACGATCGAGTAAATATATTTACGACATGTTGTGTCCCGGTGCATTTAGAGGCCGAGGTAAATCGATAGGTCCAGGAGATGTTGAAAGAAGGTATAATTGAGGAAGTGGACAGCCCGTATACCTCGCCGGTACTCTTAATAGAGAAACCGAATGGAATGTATAGATTTTGTGTCGACTTTAGAGAGTTGAATAATATAACAGACCTGAAATCTTGTGCGATGCCAATATTGGTGGAACCATTAGATCGGCTATAAAATGCTACGGTGTTTACAGTGCTGGATTTACGGTCAGGTTATTGGCAACTGCCTATAAAACAGAGCGATCGAAGCAAGACAGCATTTGCTGTACGTGATAAACAGTATCAATTTAAAGGAATGCCGTTCGAGTTGGCGTGTGCACCGTTTACGTTCAGAAGATTAATGACGCTACTGCCCAAAGATCTATGCAACGTCGAGGTATATGGGGACGATGTAGTTGTGTACAGTCAGACAGAAACAGATCACGTCAAGCATGTGGAAGCGGTCTTAAAGAGAATTGTCGAATTTGGATTTTGAATTAATAAAGATAAGTCGCAGACAGCGAAAAGTAGCGTCACTTTGTTGGGACATAAAGTGGGAAATGGGGAAATAAAACCATTGCCGGAGAAAATTCTTACCATATAGAATATTTCAGTACCTAATTTGAAAAGGAAGTTGAGACAGTTCCTTGGAAGGGCGGCGTTTTACAGTCGGTTTGTCAAAAATTTCGACGAAATAGCAGCACCTCTATATAAGTTGTTGAGCGACACTAAGTTTACGTGGACTGAGACTGCCAAACAAACGTTCAGCCGAATCAGAAACATGCTAGACGACTGTCGGTTGACGCTCAGACTGCCTGAACCCGAGGAACCGTTTACAGTAGCCACAGACGCAAGTGATCATGGTATAGGTGCTGTGTTGAGTCAGTCTGATAGAGTGGTGGAGTACGCGAGTCGCGTCTTCACACCCGCCGAACAGAAGTATTCAACCTTCCACCTTTCAGGTAGACGATTTCACATTGAGACTGACCATAAACCCCTGCAGTAGTTGAAAACAGCAAGAGACCCCCGAGGGAAGTTGGCGCGATGGATGATACGTCTGCAAGAGTACGACTTCAGTATCGGCCATGTTCCAGGAAAGGAAAACGTAATGGCGGATTACTTGTCAAGACCAGACATGGAAGCCGACCTGCCATTAACAGCATACGCGGTGAATAGTTTAGAGGGAGACCCATTAGAACTCGTCCGGCAGCAGAAAGCTGACCCTAACCTTCGAGAGGTAATCAGAGTGATAAAAGAGGGAGCAGACGTAGATAAACGAACAATGGACAAGGAGGTAATAACGCTGCTTCGGCAAAAGGACCGACTGAGAGTGAACTCATATGGAGTGCTGACCTGGCAGGACGATGGCGAGAATTGGGTGGTTGTGATCCCAGAAGACTGGCTGCGTAAGATGATACACGAGTGTCACCAGGTAGCACATACAGGCATCACAAGAACGACGGATTCACTTCAACAAAGTGCATACTTGCCAGGCATGAGAGACGATGTGGCTCAATACGTGTTAACTTACCATCAGTGTCAACTAATGAAAAGCGATCGATATGCACAACCGCCATTACAGTCAATCCCAGTAACTGCAGTCGGTGGACGTGATGGGACCGTTTCCACGGACGGTGAGCGGTAGCCAGTACCTGCTAGTGACGACGGAACATGCTACACGTTGGGTAGATGCCGTACCCATTGCAGACCATCGGGCAAAAACAGTGACCGAAGTGGTAATCCGGCATATTGTAGCGTGTCACGGAATATCGAAGATGATGTTAACTGACCATGGTCCTTGTTTTGAAAGTGACGAGTTTAAAACCCGTCTAAAGCACTTTGGCATCAAGAGGATACGAACTACACCGTATCATCCTCAGACAAACAGGCTTACAGAAAGAAACAATCGGACGTTAAAGGAATGGTTAGCATCCAAAGGAGGAAATTGGAAGAAAGAGTTACCATTGATTTTGCTGGCGCATCGTTCCTCCATACAAGGAACAACCAAGAAGTCACCCTTCTTGTTCATGTATGGCAGACAGCCACGACTTCCGATGCATAATAAGACCTGGCCACAACAATAGAAGTGGACGACAACAAGGTTAAGAAAAGAGAGGAGGGGGCAGTAAGGAACGTGGAAAAGAAACAGATATCAGACATAAAGAAGGCGCAACAACAGAGGAGAACGTGGAAACCTTTTGCAGTGGGTGACCTAGTAAAGTGTAGAGGACGCAAAAGTAACATAGCAGGGGGATCAGGGTCGGGAAAGCTGATCCCAAAGTGGGAAGGACCGTACGCTATCACGGAGAGACGTGGCTAGGTTTACACGATCCGCAGAGAAGACAAGCAGAAGCGCGTAAATGCCAGTCAACTGCAGAGATGGTTTCAAGATCGTTATGAGTGTGACTCACGAACAGCACCAAAGAAGACAGCTGCACGGCGATCAGAACGACTACGAAGACACTGTCAACTTGACCAATAGACTCTAAAGTGTACGGAAAAAAAACTTGGTATTCTTCACGGTTATATGATTTCTTAATTACGTACTGTACGTTGATATTCAACAACGAATACCTTATTCCACTGCGGTGAATATTTAATCAGCATCCGCCATTTATTTAATCCACTGACGAAAAGATAGTTTTGCTGACATATATTTGCATTCTTATTCTGTGTCTAGGGATGATGAACTGCGACAGAAAGTGATCAGTTTTCTGGACTATCAAACACAGTTAGTACAAAGTTATTCATCCACTAAGGTTAGTCTTGTTAATCTATAGCTGTTTTTGAAAGGGAGGGTGTGGATCGAGGTTAATGTTATCTTTGAAATCATGAACTGAAAATCTGGAAGTACTGAACAGCCGTTTTGCCCTAGTATGGGAATCCTTAGAGGTGCGCGTCCACGACCTTTCATATGGGAATCGAACTCAGGACCCTTGGTCTCCGACACAGTGGCGTGGAGGCTAAGCGTTGGCGTGTGGGACTTAGGGTCCCGGGTTTGATTCTCACATGCGAGTTCGTGGATGCACACTTCTGAGGAGTCCCATGCTAGGATGAAACAACCGTCAGTGCTTCTAGATTTTCAATGGTGGTCTAACTTAGATCGATTCGTGATATCAATAAAACTCAACGATCTCCACAACCTGTTACCGAAAATTGGAATATCTTGTTAGAACATAATTCACGATTCTCTATTTTTTCTAGGTGAAACAGCTATGTTGTGACTTACAAAAGACGTTTTGTAGCTCAACTACTAATCTTTGTTAGTGTCTTACTGTCTTATGGCCTTTAAATTCTCCAATTATCTGAAGTGCTTCAAGCATTTTGCACTGAAACTATCATATTCTGTTTCTCTGAATATGTTTGTTTTTACGAATTCGGCTATGAAAATTAATTCATGCAAGTGGTTCAAAATAAGGGCTATCCAGTCTGATATTAGACTTAGCATGAATATCTCAGAGTCATTTGATATCCAACTTCTCAGTATCTTTGTTACGAGCTTTTGAAAAACCGATAGGTTATTGTTTCGGTACAGTTCCAGGTATTTGGTAATGTCCAGTGGGTGGTAACCTAGTCACTCCGTTGCACTAATTCTAATCAGTTTGACGGTTATTTTTGGATTTGTATATCTTGTAACTTGAGTAAGGGCATTTGTTCGATTATAGTAGCGTTTCTGGATACCAGGAGTAATCACATTAGAGGATATAAAGTTAGTTGGTTTCAATGTAAAAATAATAAAGTGATTATTCAAGTGCTAATGGAAGACGATTGCTTCAAGAATAAAAAAGTCAACCGATTGGTGTTGCAAGCAATGTGATAAGACGGAATTGAAAGAATAAGAGGGTAGGCGGAGATAATACAAAGAGAGTTAGGAAGTAGTTACCAATATGCGGTAATGACGACGTAGTAATTTATGAGACATGCATGAGACAGCTTGTCCAAGAAGGAGATTGTAGTCCATGAGTGAGTACATGTTTGTCAAGTATCTTCTTAAAGCTATTATTTGAGGAGGCTGTGGTCACTTTGAGTGAGAGAACATTCTAGATGTGGCAGGTCTAAATGAGAAACGGTGAGAGCTTACCTGGATGTTCACTCTTTGTACTCAATATATCTGGCTTTACAACAGGTACATAATCTCTATTTGGTTACTACATTGTACCATCTATTGTGTTTTCTATTTTGTGCTACACAGCTATAACACTTATTTCCACAGCACAGCTACTGTATGATTATTTATATCACTTACAAGACCACAACGCATTGTAGTTAACAATTTCAGGTAAATTATTGGTCAAATGTTATCCATAAACAGTGAGAGATATATTAACGGTTAGTGAGTTAGATGAAAACTTACAGTTAAGACAATATTAAGATAACGCAAACCAATTATTTATTGAATTTATATATAACCAAAGTATTTGATCTGTGTCGATGATTGTTGGCCTACTCGAGTTGGATGGGAATGGTGTGACCTCCTAGCTTACTTAGAAGTCACATTTAGCTGTTAATACTTAACGTGGATTACGCTATCGTGATAATCAGGTGGATTGGCTTTCTAATTGTCTGGCTAGGATGAATACTCTCATTAGGCAACAGCATTTATTTGTATTAACAAGTTACAGAAGTACAATGAGTAACCACTACCGAAAATTCCTGTCCATGACTTGCAATTGATTGTCCTTGGGTTTGACTAGAATCGGGAAAATGTTTGACATTCAGTAGTTTACCTGCTGGATGATTTGGTTAGGGTTCAGTGACATTACTCTAGCCCTATATATATACCGAAGGACAGTTTTCAAAGTTCTGTCTCCTACAATTTTTCCCCTTTTCTCAACACGAATCATTCCACAAAACTTAGTATATGTGACTAGTTTAAGTAAGACCTTGTTAAGAAAGAGATTGACATTAAAACGGTTATTGTTTATTCTTCTTTACTCGTGGCGATACATTTTGAGAATATGATCATAAATATTTAAAAAATGGTGATTGGTTATCGAAATGTGTGCTCAATATATCTAGGTGCACTCTTTGCACCCCTCCCACGAAGTATACAAAGGTATAACATGTTTCCGAATAAATTATCGTTAGCTGTGAACACGTTCAAAATCAGATCTAAACTGGCGATAGTGTAATACCTAGCATTCATTGTTATTAAAAACTGAATCATCGCACAAGTTATTGGCCTTGATATTTGTTATATCTAAAACCTGGATTTTTGATATACCGCATACAACTTTAGCATTCGAACGCTAGAACCCTCCAATTCGCAAGTTAGGAGAAAGAAGACGAGTGGGAAGGGATCTTATTCCAAACATTGTCAAATATGGTACAAGACACTCAGGTATTTATAGATTTTGATAATAACGAATTCATCATTACAGTCATCTAATCTTCATTCAGTGGTTTTTCTCATTTGTCCAATCGGCAAGCTACGCATCGAGATTATGGAATATTCTTCCAAACGATGATTGCATGGAATGTCCTCGACTCTTTCAACAACACTACACGATTATGCCATTTTCAAAATAATTGATATTTGCCGAGATATTTGGGAAGTGGAAGCTGGAAATTGTTGATTACTGTAGGAGGAGGCTGTGAATAATAAATTCAAACCACAGCTGTTTTAATATTATCCGTAATAAGAAAGAATAAGGCGAACAAAATAATACTGGCTTTATTATTACCACTATTGCTGCTATTATTATTATTATTAATAATATTTCAGTCTTGAAACAACAGGCTCACAAATGAGAAAAGCTTTATTTGTTATCTTCAGCATAAGTACTTGATGTATCCAAGTTTCATCATTTGTTTTCCATATTTCAGCCAGCTGAAGAAGATCTAAAGGAGAAGGATGAAACAATTGATTTGTTAAAAAAACAACTAGATGAACTCCAAACCAAAGTGAATTATATCAATTTTTAATGAATTAACATGATGTATTCATTTTTTTTCTGTTCAATTATAGGAAGAGATTATGAAGACAGATGTAAGCACTTACACTTATATTGACACTAGAAGTGTTCAATCACAATATGTTTCAGAGGTAAGAATAGTGTTTCTTCAGATTCTTTCTTTCAATAAGTGTTTTATTATTTATTTGAACATAAACTTTGGTACATGGAGGTACCAAATACATATGCACCACATAAATCATTCGATTTGTGTGGGGGGCTGGAAGACTACTCGGGTGCTCAAACCGAAGCAGGTGGTTTCCCTAGGGGGCTACTCCCAGAGCTTTTGATCTAAAGATTTAGTCCACAAGGAAGTGGGGCGACATCAGGAGATGCAGTCCCATGGTAGCCAGTGACCAACAATAGGTTCATAATCCATTTGTTCCCTCAAGATCCTGGACCCCACGTGCATTATTGGTTTGGAATCAGTGTTTTCCAACTCTCCTATGTGGACTCTTCGTGTCCATCAACTCGGTTAAGGCGCCGGACATTTCCTAAGAAACACTCCCGCCGCGATAAGGCAGTTAGTAGGACTTTCCTCACAGTGGCTGTATACTCGTGGCCATGTCAGAGCATTTGGAGAGAGCTGATTTTCCCTACACTCGACCATACCATGGCATTCGTGGTTAATGTTTTATTATCAAATATACATGCTTAATACCTAAAATAATATAAATTGATTAGGAAATAGCGAAATAGAGTGAATGCTGACTAAATTTTTTATGTCGATGTCAAGGATGAACTTAATAGTTTCTAATATACTGAGCGTTGGGTAGACGCTTAATATTAAGTATATTTTTTGTGATATCCCAATGAGTAGAAAATCGTATTTCTGACATGTTGAGCCTTAATGTAAACCAATTTAGAGTGAATAAAAACGTGACTTCATTGAGACACAATTCGTCAGAAATACAATTTTCTACTCATTGGGATATCAAAATACTACTTATGTCGACAGACATAAGTAGCATACACCACACATGAATCAAAAATAGCATTGTTGATTATGATAACCATGGTCTCCTAGGCTATCCTGGTATTCAACATTTATTTTACCCAAGTAGTTTGTGTAGATTATTTTGATTTGAAAATGATTGTCAATTAAAGGGTTGCGGAGATAGTTAAATTTCATTGAAATCATGAACAGTTCTAAGTCAGATTGTAGTGGCTAGTCCTTTATCGAGCCCACATAACTTATTCCGGATTCTGGACAAATCAACTTATCTATTATTTTCAAACCACACTTTTACCTTGTCACTTATTCGCTTATTAATCCTGACTATTTTTTATATAAGCGTATGTGGGTATATTTCTTATTCTGCTCATCACACGTCTGTAGCTTATTTTTATCTGCCTATAAATATTGATTAACGCTTGATTAAATAGTGTCGACTCACATTCCTCCTCCATTACTCGTCATTTCGCTTCTTTTTTTACTCTTTGCTTCATCCGTCTGATTGTCTACCCAGATCGATGAGTATATAAAATATAACTCATTTAATTCCGTTATTCACTAACACGATTTAAGTCGATAATTTCATACGAGGAATGACGACATATATACTTCGACAGCAATCATTCAATAACGATCATTTATCCTGTCTAACTGGAGTCAGATCCCGGATCACTAAAAGATCACCATTAAAAACCTAAAAGCAATGGACGTTTCATGATTTTGATGGAGATACTGACAGATAACATGTGCTCACTGGTGACTAGCTTTGAGAGGAAATTCCCAGAGTTCCAGTAAGAAACCTCGATCAGTAGAGTTAATCCTTGTGGGGTGTGAGGGAGTTATTCACTGAATAAAATGGAAGTTGCTCGCTCAATATGGTGGATAGATTGAAGTTAAATATTAAAACTATTGAATACCGACTCATTGGTTTAGAGATGAAGTGTCCTCTTGGAACCGAAGGTCCTGGTATCAATTCTCACTTGTGGAATCATGGATACGCACTGCTAAGGAGTTCCATACTAGGATGAAGCGGCCGTTCAGTGCTTCCAGATTTTCTATAGTGGTCTCACTTAGATCGGTTCATGATTTCAATTGGAAATAATTCTAATCGTAGACCAACATCAGCTATAGTCAATTGAAATAAAACAATTGTTTTCTCTTCCATTCATTGATTTTTCAGTTAATATAAGTGTTGGGGAAATCCAGAAAACCCAAAAAAGCCAAGAATCGCTCTGAAAATACTGAGAAGCATCTTATTCAATCAGTATTCAGTAAAAGTTATGCCAGAAACAGCTAAAAAGTGAAAAGTCACATATCGAGTTTCTGATTGGATGATTATCTATACTGCTACTATGTTTAGTAGCGTTCCAGAATTTTCGGGAAACCCAAGATCATCTAAAATACTATAAAAACCCTAGATTTCCTGTACATAAGCGAACCTTTGGAGTAAAGCATTTTCTTCCGTATTTTGTACCTTTTCTCTCGTATCCAAATCGCTGTGTATATTTAGCCTGGGGGTTACGAGAATAGCTTAGGAACCGAATCTAACGTTCAATTAGAGGACTTATCAATAAGGCTCCCTTCATACGTTAGCTATAAGAATTACTTCTATATTTTTTCACATCAGAAATTGTGACAAAGTGAATCCATCTATACTATACTTTTATTATTATTATTATTATTATTATTATTATTATTATTATTATTATTATTATTATTCAATTTCCCTTAGGGATTAACAGAGAACAACCTACCTGGAAATACAACAAATCTGTTGACTGAGGATAGTTTGTCATCAGAAGAAAAATTAAAATCTCTCTCATCTGAAAATAATTCTTTAAAAGTAAGATTATCATTACTATTGTTCTTAAAAAGTAATTAATAAATAATTTTAGTAGTTGACATCATGAGTCATTTGAAGCTACACCACCATGGAAAACCTGAAAGCACTGGGCGGCCGTTTCGTTCTACTGTGGGACTCCTCATCAGTGCGCATCCATGACCCTACCCCGCGGGATTCGAACCCAGGACTATCAAATAAAAAAGGGAACTTGTTGAAATATTGTGTACTGAGAATTCTATATTGTACCAAAAATATAATGTCGAATCAAGTCATAAATAATGATGATGATAATAATAATAATAGTAGTAATCTGGCTAATTCTTAAGCGAAGAAATCGATTGTGTAAATAATCATGAATGTCTACTTAAAAATCGTAAGATATAATTCATTCGTCTATTTTAAACGGTGGCTAACAGTGGAATCTAAGATTCTCGTTTCGTGAGTTGAGTGGATGTACATTAATCACAGTGGTAATGTATAGCACCTCCCCCACACTTAAGTTTTTTTACGATGAATCTTGTCAAGCACTTCAGTTAACATATTTAACAGTGTTATTCGAACAGTTATAATTTGTATATCTTGGTATTATTATCATATCTGTGTGAGTATGTACGTTTAAACACAGGTGACCGCCTATGTACATACCCCTCTAGACTAAATGTCAGCTACTTAAAGTCACTTGATGAATCGTTTGCTTTGCCATATATATGAGTTTAATCTTATTAATTTATTTGACTCGGAGTTCACCTCTTTATTCGCTCGCTCGAACGTATAAGCTTTTCTGCTCAAATTCGTTTGGTATGCTTATAACTTTGTAATCTGCTCTATTCAATAAACTGTAGTTAATTCCTAGTGTTGCCTTCTGAATTCATAAGGCGCTGGAATTAAAAAAACATAACAATTATTGGAATAATTGATATATGAAGCCTAAGGAATTATATCGAAGCCGAGCCACCACAAATATTCCTATTGAATATCAGACTATACAGTCATGATAACTATCACACTTATCCAACTAGTATGATGTAATATTCTCGTTGTAAAGGTATGAAAACTTCTATTATTTATCAAACTTCAATCACAGGCATAAGGACACTTCAAATGGAATTGTCCGAAATCAATTCAAACTAGGTAGATCTATTCTGAGAATATCTAGAAGATTCCCATCTCATGGCGTTTTTTTCTATCAATCTACATTGAACTGTGTTAGTACAGTTTTAATTTAAAAATAAGGAAATCATGTACCCAATTTATGCTCTTATGAGCAACATTAAATTTGACATAAAAATACTTCATCCCATTGTTTTTCTAGCTGGATTCATGAGTAACTTAAAGCTAGATTACCATGGGAAACCTGGAAGCACTGGACAGTCATCATTATATGCTCACTAGTGACGGTCTCCAAGAGGTATTTCCTGGGGTTCTAGTGAGAGGCCATGACCAGTGAAGTTCAACCGGGTCTGTTATGAAATAGTAACTCACTGATGACAATGGTGGACGGTGGCGCAACTTCGTGGATTGATTGAAGTTAGACATTAACACTGTTGGATGCCGGCCAGCTCAGTGGTCTAGAGGTTAAGCGTTCGTGCGCTAGACTGATAGATCCTGAGTTCGAGTCTAGCGAGGCGGGGTCGTGGATGCGCACTGCTGAGGAGTCCCGTACTAGATTGAAACGGCCTTCCAGTGCTTCCAGTTTTTTATGGTGGTGGTCTAGCATCAATTGACTCATGATCTCAACCATTGAAATTACTATAATATCCACAAAAACCCTTCTGATAATAAATATGTATTTGGTTATACACTAATGAGTAGAAAAATTGTATTTCTGACGTTTCGTAACGTAGTGTAGGTCGCTTCTTCAGAGTAAATAAGTACTCGAATTAAATTAACGCAATACTCAATTTATTTAAAACTATTGAATCCAACTTTGACATTGATAATACATATCTTATATACACTGTCTAGTTATTGATAAATTGTCATTTCGAAATGGTAGAGAGGATTTATAGCTCAGGTAGATGATTTTGATAGAGTACTTCTCCCTGAATGTTGTACTAATGATATTGTTCAGAAGAATAATGAAAGCTCCACAACTAAACCATCTAGCTTAAAGAACAAAACTCCATCAACAATTTACATTACCTTTGTATGATAATGTGACGACAGACCACGGGTGAACTCGAGAAAGCTGTAAGAGGCTCAGAATGAGCCGAAGATGTTCCATCCAATCACCTTTCGGAAGAATATTTCAGAATTCCTACGTGTAGCTTCCCGATTTGACAGTGCTAATAACCCCCTGTATGCGGATTGGAAGGCTATAATAATGATTTCGTTCTTACTAAAAACTATAAATACCTGACAATTTTATACTATAATTGACACTGTTTGGAATAATATTTCTTTCATTAGTCTTCTGTCTTCTTATTGAGATTTGGAAGGGTTTTGGTGTTCTAGTGCTGCTCTGTTATACGCGGTATATCATGAAATCAACATTCAAGATATAACATCTGGCTACGAGGATGGGATTCGAACCCACTCGGGGAAATCCCAATGGATTAGCCGATAATATCTATCATTATTTATTTATTTATTTATCTCTATTTCCTTTTATTTGTAGACAGAATTATTATCAGTGAAACATGAATTGAATAATATCACTATTAAATTCAATGAATTTAATGATTCTAAAAAAGCTGAACTAAATAAATATGAAACTGAATTAACAAATCGTTCTACTCAATTATCAATTCTTGAACGACAATTAAAAGAGTTAAAATTAATGAATAAAAAACTTACTGACGATTCATCTATACTTATCCATTCAAACAAGAATATACAATCTGAATTGGAAACAATTAAAAGTGAATTAGATATTAAAGAAAAACAATATGAAAATAATATTGTAAGTCAATTATATTATCAAGTATTTTTATGTAGAAATAGTTGCTATGACATTTCAGTTAACTCGTTCAAAATTAAAATGAAGAGAAAAGGGAAAGTAAGATATTTGTCTCTGCCTGACACGGATTAGTTTCACTGGTCATGGCTTCTCATTAGAACTTTGAGAATTCCCTCACGAAGCTAGTTATACTAGTGAGTATATGGTAATTATCAGTATAGGGTTGTAGAGATTATTAAGTTTTTGATTGAGATCATATACCGATTGACAGGTAGAGATACCTTAGTACAATGGAGGATGGTCGCGAAATTTCGCGAATTGGTTGAGGTTAGACATTAACGTGTCGTTTATTACAGATAAATTGATTTGTAATGATATTAGACATAAGTATATCTTATATAAATAGGGATTAAATTGTGTTTTATAACGTTTCCATATGATTTGTTTTTTTATTTGTACATTTACAAGCCGAAAATTCGTCAAACATAGTCGTCAAATTCATAGACTTCTTACTGCAAATCGTTTATATTTACACTATTTCTGAATATTATATGGGACATTGTAAATCGAAATTCCAGAGATGATATAATAACCCTGAGGTCATATGCGTCTAAACATTTTTATTGAAGGACTCCATAGACATGGATCATATATATGTAGTGCTTATTTATCTATTTAAACATATAAACATTGCTACAAAGAGGCACTATATATGCGTCTTATAAATCATTCGATTTGCATGAGGGCTAGGAATACTTCCCGGTTGCCCAAATTGAAGTAGTTAATTTTTTTAGAGGACTACTCGAGTATTTGATCTAGAGGTCTCATCCACAAGTCAGTGCAGCAACGTTAGGAGATGCAGTCCAATGGTAGCCGATGACCAACAATAGGTTCATGGGCCATTTGTTCCCTTAGGAACTTGAAGTCCACGTTCAAGATGTTTACGATTGTGATGACTAGAATTCAATTAATACTATATGTTTAAAGAGTTCATTCAAGGTGTTGTCAGCCTCCATATTTATTAGTTTTATAATGAAGATCAAAATTATCTGGTTCAATATAGTATTCAACAATCTAAAGTATGTTGCAAACTTCTTGATTAGTTTACGGTGAGGCTCCTTTCTGTGGATATTTTTTTCTACTTTAAATGGCAGAGAACTCAGAAACTAATTTTGAAGTCATTATTAGTTATACTTTCAACGATTTAACTAGATCAAGTATTTTAACTGAGAATTATAAACAGGATTTCTTTTTGAGATGATATGGAATATTTGTAATTCAAGATGAAGATTTTATGTCCTCTGGTCTGATTGTCTTAATCTTGAATCATTCATTTTTTCCACTGGCCAACATTATTTCTTTGAAGTATGTGCTCATAACGTCTGGAGGAACGATAAAAGCTTCACAATTAAAACATCCATACCAGTGGCCAAGGCACCTTCAAAGCGTTTCTTTTCCTTTATATTTGAACTCCATTTATCAACTGCATTTGTGCATGTTGTTAATGAAGACTAATGGACAATCTGTGACAAATACTTAACGTTGTGAGTGATACTTACTCCTGTAACCCCTCATAGGACATAAGCTGCCGATTAGGATCCTCCAGACTACTTTGTCCTCTACTCTCTTTTAACGGTTGTTCCCGAGTGCCTTTCACTTTTTTGATCTCTATCTTCAGTTCTCGGCGGCATATCTACTTTGGTCTGCCTCTTTTCCTTTCCTCTTGAGAATTTCAATTTAGGACAGGCTTTGTGATGCCCCATCCACCCGCATCGTCTTTTCCCAATTTCCACTTCACCTGGAAGCTGGCTTGTTCTATGCCACAGTGGATCGTTGCTGATCGTATCCGACCAACGGACATTGAATATCTTGCGTAAACAACTGTTTATAAATACCTGTACTTTTGTGATGATGATTGTAGTAGTTCTCGAATTTTCAGCTCCGTACAGTAGAACTGTCTTGATGTTTGTATTGAAAATCCCTTAAACTTTGCATTAAAAAAGAACTATTAGGTTATAAAATATATGTTTCTTCCATTACAGAATCGACTAACTGATGAATTGACCGAATCGAAAAATTTAAATTCTACTCTTCAAGCAAAATGTCATCAACTTCAAATTGAAGCTGATGATGCTGTAAAATCAAATCAAATCTGTCAAGAGAAATTAATTAGTTTAGAGAAGAATCTTGAAAGTATTCGTTCAGAGTCACAAAGTAATCAAACATGAGTTTTTATCATTTTTTAAGTATGAAAGTGAATGTAAAGTTGTTTTTTTTTCGGTTTCCGGTTGGTAACTAAACTGTACATTATTTCTTTCTGTCAAATACTACTTTGTCCAAAAATGTGCGAACTGATGTCATAAGTTTATTTCACAATATCTTAAGTAAATCACTCTTAACCTTTTCATATTTATCATCATTCCCGTTTCTCTTATTCAAAATATCTTGGAAAAGTTTTGCAAATTATGCTCTTCTCTAAGGTCTTTACATCATTCTGATTCTAGCTTCTTGGTATACTATTTAAGCTTTAAAGCGAATATAAACACCATGAAATGCCAAGTTTTGTTAGTTAAAGCGTGATTAAGCATGGTTGTCAGAATCCCATTGATAATGACAACTATATTAGTAGTTTAGTTTGCGTGTTTATTGCGTATGCAAGGAAATTACATCTTTCATCTATCAGTAGCTGAATAGAATACTTAATATGATAGAGACTGATGACTTATTTCACGATTTATACGAGCCTAATACAAATTGACGATATATAAAGAAGTTATGCGCAATAAGAGGTAGAAAACTAGTCTTTTACAAGAGTAGTTTATTTAGTAATTACTAGTTTTATGTACTGAGCTTTGAGCTACATTATTTATGTGAATGCTAGTAACCCATTCTGACTACCTAAATTGATGTAAATGGAGTAGGATTCGGACCTCTGACCTATTGTTTAAAATCTGATTGCTTTAATTATCAAGTTATCATTCTATTTCTGTAATAATTTACACTATCTCCAAAACGCAAGCATGGTTAAACAACACATGTAGTTATATAATTAATGAATGACTGTGAACTATAGTGGCTGGTACTATGTCCAGCCCACATAGGTTATTCTAGCTCCTGAATCGAGCAATTTTTTCATTCTTACCTTTTAACCTTGTCACTTATTCTCTTGTTAACTCTGTTTGTTTTTATATGCTCGTATGTGTGCTAATTACTTACCTTATTCATCATCTGTCTGTAATTTATTTTTGTCTGAATATAAAAATTGAGTCCCTCTTTATCAAATTAAGTTGGCTCACATACCTCCCTCGGTCCGTTGCGCTTCGTCTCTCTAATCGTCTGTTTGGATCAACAATTGTATGAAATATATGTATTCAAACCTCATTCTCACATTTGACTTATTCTAATTTCGTTATTCACTAACTCGATTTGAGCCGATGATTATATACGAGGGTAGCCAGGATATATATTTCTAAGATATTCAGCGAACAATCCAACTGGAGTCAGATACATGGCCACTTAAGGACCGCCCTATACCAAAAACCAACCTTTAAAGACTAACCACATAGTTTTTATATCCTTTGTTAATGTTCAAAGCTAAAACATAATACATTGAAACATCAATACTTTCCGTAAAGCATATCATTTAATGATCATTATTCTCACATACTTTATATTATTCCTGATTCTTTATGTGATGAAAAGCAGATCACACCATAATATTGCATAACTGGTTTTCTAATGAGTACAATTTTAGAATACTCGATTTTTAACCAAAAAATAAGCTCTATGAAAAATCTTGTTTTATTTTCATCTAATCTACTATACTATGACTTACATTTTGTGCTATACATTTACATATTCACTCTCTATTGAATTAATTTATTCAAGAATTATTTCTCATATTCATAACTTGTGACCGCCGATTAGAGGGCAGTGACTTATCGATCGAACCAAGGACGCGTAAAACACGCGCGAGCAGTCTAGAGTATTGATTGGCCCTGGTTTCCGCCTAGACCAGTCAGTTAAATCCAGAACACAAGTCTCAGCCTCTGCGATATTGATCATTATATTTCAAACATATTGAGTTTATATACCAATCAAACAGACCACAACTTACCAACAAAATATGAAACAACATTTGTACAAGAATTAGCCAGATGTGGCTGTGAATGAGGGAGGTAGTAATTAATATACTGGTTATAACTCAAGAATGGTAAAACGTATAATAATAGTATATAGGTCAAAATAAAGCTTATAATAAGAGGAATATGAATGTGCATAGTTTAGTTACTTAATAATTATACAATAGAAATATACGTTTAGTATTGGTCCATCAATAGATCTCAAGAGTTGCCATTCATTATTCTTGTCGAGACATAACAACACCAATAATGTTTTTATATTGAATATCTTGAAGGTACACTTTTCTTTATAAAATTTTATGTTGGTCAACAACAACAAGAAGAAAATAATCGAAGATTATTGATTACTAAATAAGTTGTCTTATTCCATGTCACTTAGTGATAAATCCCTCGAGGCTGGAAGAAGAATTTCACCAATCATCTATAGATAACATAGGACTTCAAATAAATATGTGTAGGTCGAAATTGTCATATCTTACATCAGTACAAGTCGGGGACGAACGAAAAAAAGAAAACGAATGAGGAGATTAATGAAACAACGAAACATAAATATTGAAAGCTAAATAGTAATGGAAATATAAATATAATACATATAATCTAGAAGAAAGGATTCCGTCTTTCTCGGTATCATTGTTATTACTATTATTTCAACTCGTTTGCCATTCATGATATCGTTCTGATGTGGGGTAACAAAACAATTTAAGTTTACGCGTATATTTTTCCCAGATTCTAATATTGATTATGACTAACTTGTTTCCTTACTTTTATTCTTTTTAATTTATAGCCGAATCAAAATTATCCAAGAAAGAAATTGATTCTCTCATGGAAAAGTAGGTTTTAATCAATGTTATTTTTCTTGGCACAAAATATGGTGGCTATCAGGACTCAGTAGCTGAGTGGATAACGCGATGGCGTTTGAAGCGAATGGTACTGGGTTCGAGTCCCAGAGTGAACATCAAGTATGAGATGCAAGTACATCCAGCTGACTAGTCCCAAATAGGACGAAACGCGCGTCCTGCATTCTACTGCTAACCACTATCCATCATTGCTTACAAAAGTCTTGTGAATTAAGGCAATATCGAGGCATACGCACAGTATGCACATATGCCAATAACAGACTGATCAATTGCAGTCTTAAACCTCAATGGGAAGATACAAGCCAAAAAATACCAAGTGAATTCAAATATGGTTATTGTTTATAGTGTAGTGAACGAGAACACGAATGTGGACAATCAAATGTATTTGAGTACAACGTTACAGAATATCTTGGTAAAATCTGAGAACCATACAGTAAATACTTCATTTGCAAAATGCCCATCAATTTTCTCAAATCCTATTGTTCCTTCGTTCCTATGCCAATCACTCTCTGTTCTCGTTCTCTCCAATTTTCTTCAATTCTCTGCCACCAGGCATTCCCCTTTCAATTGGTGATACATACTACTTATATCTGTTGACATCAATAGTACACGCGACATACACATAAATTATAACATTGAAACTGACTAGAAAGTTTACACTTATTGTCTTACAGTAATCTAATAAATCATAACTAGTATACATCCACTTGTTCACAAGGTTCTAATTGAAAGTTGATCACTTTATATGTTTATTTGATAGTTTATGTTAACGACTGTTGGCTATGTTTAATATAGACCTACGCTACCAAGCAGAATAACTTATAGAGGTGTAGATAGTGACAACAGATATGCGGCGGTTATTTCGACTTTATCGACTAATAAACACTCCCGATCTTATCAATTAATCTTTCATATTTACCTGATATTTAACGTGTACTACTGTCATTACTCATTTGATAGTTTTGTCTATTTTGAACATTGCTTACTACAGTCTATTCCTCTGTTAATATTTACGCTGAAAACGTTCAGTGCATATATGGGAGTGGTTTACATGAAGAGAATTTTGCTTAAATCACATATTTTTTAACTAAAATTACAACATTACTAGTCTACTTATATAACTCGGTGTGTTTTATTCATTCCATATATTTCAAGCTTACAAAACATAACAGTTTATTTATGAGTTGTTGTTTTTCTTCTTTAATCATTAATTATTTACAGATTAATTAAAGCTGAAGATGCAAGTTCAAATCTTCGAAGTGAATTAAATTCTAAATTGAAAGAACTTAAAGAATTACAAATAGCTGTTGTTGAATTAGGTAGAGAAAATCAAATACTTCAGGTAATATTAATAATTTTAATAGTTGAGATCATAAGTTCATTGAAGCTAGACCACCATGGAAAACCTGGAAGCACTTCACGGCCGTTTCAATCTAGTATGGGACTCCTCAACAGTACTCATCAACCATCTCACACATAAGACTCGAACCCAGGATTCTCGGTCTCACGCGTGAAAGTTTGACCTATAGACCACAGGATCGGTATACGATGGTGTTAGTGTTTCGTCCTATTGTGAGACTCCTTAGCATTGCACATCCACGATCCCACCTCGCCAGACTCGAACCCAGGATCTATCAGTCTCGCGCGCGAACGCTTAACCCCTAGACCACTGAGCTGGCCGGCATCCTACAGTGTTACTGTCTAACTTCAACCAATCCACGAAATTGCGTCACCGTTCACTATTGTCATCAGTGAGTTAATATCTCACAACAGACCCGATTGAAATCCACTGGTCATGGCTTCTCACTAGAACTCCAGGAAATACCTTTTGAAGTCAGCAACTAGTGATCATATGTTGATTAATATCAGTAGGGGTTCAATTGACTCAGGATCTCAACTATTAAAATTACTATAATATTCACAAAAAACCCTTCTATTAATAATAATAATAATTCAAACTATTACTTCTAAATTTCACTAGGTTTTACGCGATCGTTTAACTAATCGTCAATGGACTAAAGATGATGAAGCTTTAACATGTTTCGGTTGTGATCGTGAATTCTCTATCAGCACACGAAGGGTATGATTATTTTTTTTATTTGTTCTAGCTAATATAAACAATATGGTTTTTCATTGTTTTAATCATTAATTGTAATACGTATTCTCCGATTACTCTTTAATTGAACTAATTTAAATGTGTATAATGAGTTTTACTACTGAATAAAGTTTACTGATTTATTAAGTGGCGTTAGATGAATGGATGCATTATACTTAAGTTTCCTACTAGTTGATACGTGTCAGCAAGGCATATCTGTAATCTCGAAGAAACTGATACTTCGTGTAAAAATTAGACCGTTGTGGTGCTAGATTCAAAAATGTTACTACTGAAGTATTTGGGTTGGACAGCATTCCCACTGTTGAAGGACATATGAAACTCGAAATAATTATCTGTCAGACAATATCAAAGTTAAAATCTTCAATACGATCATCAAAACAGTTCTACTGTACGGAGCTGAAGCTTCGAGAAATACTACAGCCACCATCAAAAAGTACGAATATTTATAAACAGTTGTCTACTCAAGATACTCAATGTACGTTGATCGGATACCATCAGCAACAACCTACTGTGGCAGAGAACAAATCAACTTTCAATTGAAGAGAAAATTAGTAAAAGACGCTGGAAGTGGACAGGACACATATTGCAGAAGTCATTGAACTGAATCACGAGGCAAGCCCTAACTTGGAATCCTGAATAGAAACGGAAAATAGGAAGTCTAAAGAACACACTGTTTAGGGAATTGGAAGCAGATATGAAACGGATGAATAGCAACTGGAAAAACCTGGGAAAGATTGCCCAAGACATAGTTAAATGGAGAATGCTGGCGGGAAGCCTATAATCCTCCATGAGGGGTAAAAAGCGTAAGTAAGTGACGTTCTTCAGGACAACAACCAGTTCACGTAACTCGATATCATGTACACTGTTTTTTAGTTTGATAGACCACCGTTATAAAAGCATCTTTTTCCGTATTTTCTGAATCCTTGCAAATTAAGTATTTAATGGCCAGGAATTCGTCTAATTGTTCTATATTTTATGCTGAAATCTTCCAATGTAGACTAACATGTAATAAATGAATTGTGTACATTCACTGAAGCAGTGACTTAGAGGCTAAATCGCTCGACTTTCCATCAATATTTCTAAAGTTTGAGTTTTGCTCCACCCCATTCGGTTTGATCAGCTGGATAGTATCACAAAGCTCTTATAGATACAATGTAGCTTAAAGCACAGCCCATGAATGTATACCTGGTAATGGAGTCACTAATTGTTGTTCGAATTGAATGAAATATTGTTTTTCTGAAGATTGTAAATGCTGTCGTTCATTCATTTGGATCAACTTGTTGACATGAGAATTGATAAACCGATCAATAAACTCATTTATCACGGCTCAGATAGCTCAGTGGTAACGTCTCTGACTGTGAAGCTGGGTGACACGAGATCGAATCCGCCAGGAAGCATCAGTTCCCTCAAGATTACAGGTACACCTTGCTGACGAGTGCCAAGTAGCACGAAACCCGGGTCCAGGGTTTCCTGTTGACTACCTCCAACCACCATCTAAAACTTATTTATCTTGTTCTACACTTTAGTCATTTACGAAGATTTCTTCTAAAATTTATTATCATTTATATGTTTAAATTATTAGAAAACTCACATTGTTCCGGTGAATATTTAGAAGATTTAATTTTAGGGTTAACTGGTAAATGGATGGGGGGATGGCTGGAAGAAAGTTAAGGGCGGCCAAACCAAAACGTGGCATCAGTGATTGAAGTCACTAACTTCTAGTCTTAGCCATGTTGGCAGATGCAGACTACTTGGTTGGGGTCCACGTGACTATCGTAACCAATGATTGGAGACTCTGGGTGACATGGCTCAGAGTCGATCGCTATGACGTAGTTGTGTACACTCTCTATCTTTCCTTAAACTAAGAGATGAAAATCGTTTCATATCTTTCTTTCTACGAACTAATTCTTTTTTCCTGTACTAATTCCTTATATGCGATCTTTCTTTTATATATTACCACCACTGAATTAACTACTTCTATGAATCCAGTGTTCATCTTGCTGTGCTAATGGGGTATGGCAAGTTGGACCGATACATATATGTGCCTGGTCCTAGGTCGTAGCTGACTGACTGACTTAACTTTCTGACTAGTAATTAATATGTCATAAACTTCTTTGTCTTCAGTCGTTTGGTTAATTTTGTATCTAGTAACACGGATATTTTTAAAATTCAGTTTCCCTACAAACATATCCATGTCATATTAAATAATTTGATTCATTGTTTTAAACGAAATACTGTAAATATGATACTACAGTGTAAAGACTGAAAAATCTTATATTACTTGATGTCATTTCAAAATTCAGATTATGTTAGAGGTATACTTTTAGTTTTTTGTATATTGAATTCCAAGTTTGTGATGATCGACCAATTCATTTCAGTCAAAATCACACTCTTCCTAGCGATTGACCCAATCAGTGGGGTTACAGCGAAAAGATAAAGAATATTTCGAAAACTTTACTCTGATGGCCGAGTGAATATATTTATCATCCACATAAATCCATACTGTTAGCATGAACCAGATGAAGCTAGGTAAAATAATTCACTTAGCTACAAAGGTTTGTCTATACCGTATGGCCTTGAAACAGTACTCAATCGGTCTGGAATCATACGACTTATCAGAATGTCAGTAATTCTGGTTTGTGGCTGAAATACAAAGACTACTCGCACAACGGGTTTTGACAGAATGCTTGAACTAAAAATACAATACGTGAATTTCGCCTTGCGTATTGCGTATATTTATATTTTATATCCTTACACGTTTTGTTCTCGATAAGAACCAGACACAGGTTACAGTGCGACTCTCATGGACATTTCCATCCCACTCGGGAGTTTGGCATATAAGTAACACCGTTTTAAGTTCATTTGACAAAAATTAAATTAATTTGCTTTCCCAAAATTTTTTATTTTTGTTCGGATTTTGTTTTTGTGAAATTTTAAGTTATCAAAAGCTTGCTTTATCTAGAAATTTTTATGTCGTTTCATCGTAAGTCCCACCACCCTCGAAAACCCAACACAATGGGTTGGAAAACCCGAATTTCAACTCAATGGTGCACATTGGGTTCAGGTTCCTGAAGGAACAAACGGCGTATGAACCTATGATAGGTCACCAGGTACCATGAGACCGCATCTCCTAACGTTGCCCCATTGCCTTGCAGATTAAACGTTTTGGTCAAATTCTCTGGGACTTGCCCTCTAAGAAAACTAGCTACTTCAGTTTGGGCACCCGAGAGGTATCCTAACCCACGTATGAATTCAGTGACTTGCGTTGCGCATACATCTTTTGATGACCTTTACATCATTGTTTATGTGTTTAAATAAATAAATTGACTGATTTTTACATTCATGACTTTAACATTTAACCAAGTGTATCGATTTCTGAACAGTTTAGTTTCGATTTTTGGTAATTCTTATTCAACCTTGATCGTTAGTACATGTTTGGAAGATTATACAATTTACTTGGTATTCATACTTTGGTTTCTGTCAATAATGGTCGCCCAAAATCGTGGATTTATTCAGTCAGACATTAACACCGTTGGATGTAGACTCATTGGCTTAGAGATTACGCGACCATACGCGAGACCGAAGGTTCTGGGTTTGATTTCAGCACGCGAGATAGTAGATGTACTTTATTGAAGAGTACTATACGGTTGTTTCGTTAGTTCTAGGTTTTCAGTCCTGGTCTCACTTAGATCAGTTCATAATCTCAATGAAATTCAACAATCTCTACAATCCTATACTGAAAATAACCGATGTCTTGAAGCTTCGTATTATGTAAGTAAAATTCTCTATTATATTTCATGTATCTAAAGTGATGTTGACACACTGTAATCCAGTGTACTTTTAATACTTACTTGATAATTAGTTACGAATGATGACATCCTTTTTTCTTTTCCATATGTAGCATCATTGTAGAAATTGTGGCGGTATATTTTGCCAAAACTGTTCTTCTAATCGGGCTTCTACAACGTTTAGTAAAGATCCCGTTCGTGTGTGCCAAATGTGTTATGAAGAGTTAACTAGTAATGCTATCAATTAATCAGTCATGGATATTGACTATCTAAGAAACTAAATGAGTAAATTATTTGTATATATATATAAGTGATTTTTTCCTAATAAGCTTACTATTCCTTCTATATATGAATGGCTTTGTGTGTATTTTGCCGTTAAGTTCTACGTTATTGAAACGCACTTTTGATTTTCGTGTCATTTACATTTTTTGGCATTACGAATACTATTACTCATTTCTGTTTATTTTACAAATCTCGTGGCTGACTTTACGTATACTTTCATACTTAATCAACCAAATATTTCTCTCATTGTAGTCTGTGTTTTCGATATATTGAAAATGGTTCGTGATTTCTAGTAATTCGTTTGTCGTTATTTGTATTCATCGTATTCGTTGGTCTCCATTTTTTCTGTTAGGGGAGGATGAAATGTGGGTCTTATTCGGGCTATAAATGTGTCAAGATAATGGCTGGGAAGAGTTAGATGGTTTAGCTAACTATCAAGAGAATGAAGACCGTATGATAGTTTTGAGTTTTTTTTTGGTCTTCTCCTGATGAGTAAATGAAATGCCTTAATAAAGTAATACTTAGTCACATGTAACTTGGAACCTGGCATATATGTGCATCGGCCTATGTTGCCACATTAAAACGCGAGTATATATATATAAGGTAAGTGAAGTTGTCGACGTGTTCGAATACTTTGCTCCCTATCCTTAGTTCGGGTGTTCACGCATGCCAGTCTTGATGCAACAACTTGCATTTAGAAGGGGCGAAACGCATCCCAAACATCCTGGCATTGTTGCTCAGTGCTACCAAAAGACTCTGCATTTTATCAGCGTTTTCACCAAACAAGACTATGTCATCTGCGTATTCTAAGTCTGTAAGTGGACCTCCTAGTAGGAGATTAATTCCTGAAAATGAAGTTGACGAGAACGTTATTTCCAGCAGTAGGTCTATGATGAAGTTGAACCAAAATGGAGATGGTGGACAGCCTTGATGGACACCACTTAAGGTTGTAAAAGCAGACGAAAGTTCGCCATAAGCTCTGACTCAATTAGTAGTGTTCGAGTAAAGAGCTTTCACAACGTTTATGTACTTCTGAGGTACGCCTTTCAATGATAGACACTGCCAAAGAACCTGTCGATCTACAGAGTCAAATACTGCTTTCAAGTCAAGAAAGACTACCATTGTTGGACGCCGATAAGTATGCCTATGTTCTATAACCTGACGAATGGTGAATATGTAGTCGATGCAGCCACGACCAGGTCTGAAGTCAGCTTGGTTCTCTCGTGTTTGCAGTTCACGAGTCTTAGTTAGGCGTCCGATAATTACTGAGGCTAGCATTTTTGATGCTGTATTAGCTAAACTAATCCCTCTATGGTTTTCATAGAATGAATTTGACCCTTTCTTATGTATTGTGACGATAAATGATTGCGACTAGTCAGACGGGATTACATTCAGTTCCTAGATTTTAGCTAAAATATTGGTCAACCTAATCGCTAAAATTGAACCACCATCCTTAAAGACCTCTGGATTCAATCCATCTGGACCAGCTGCCCTTCCTCGTTTCAGATTAACTATAAACTTTTGAACTTCAGCTGGAGTCGGGGGACCTACTTCAACGTTCCATTCAGGCTGTTTGGGAATGGAGGGTAGTTGTAGAGTAGCTGGAGGCCAGCTGAAATGTTCCGCCCACCGTTCTAAACGTCTGGACTGGGAGCAGTTGAGTGTCGTCTTTTTCCGAGATAGTCTGACTTATACTTGACTTATTAATTCCAGTTTCTTTTATTAGTCTGTAGAGCTGTCTTATGTTCCCTATAACCGCAGCCTTTTCCATCTCATTTGCTTTCGTTGCCCACCACTACTCACGGTCGTTCCTTAGACTTTTGGTTGACCTAGATCTGATTTGTTGTCGCTCTTCATCGTGTTCAGAGCCTGATGGGATGAGTTTACGAGAATCCATCAGTGCAATAGACCTTGAGGAAATCCATTGGTTCTTTGTAACCTTGTGGTTTAAATCACTAATAGATGTCACTCATGTTTCTCCCACGAAAAACCTCAGCAACGGTTAAACATTCACTAATAATAGATACATTTGGTAAAAACTAGTTTCGTGGCTATGTACAAACTTACGTCGACTGGTAACTGAACTACAACTCAGAGTCCTCCTAAGGCTACTTCCGGTCCTAACCCTCAATGAAGAAGGGTAAGGTATAGGACTAGCAGCGCCACCACGTAGAAAATAATAGTAATTATTATTATTCACAAACATCTTATGGGTACATAAGTGTTGTGAAGAAACCATTTCGGGTTTCGTCAAAAATGCAATAATACAATTTTCAATAATGTTAGCATTATATGTGCCATATCTGAAAAAGAGAAGATATAATAATGATAATGAAATAATAATAAATCAGGATACGTGTAATTGAGAAGAATATTGAATTGAGTTTAAAGAAGGAAATAGAGAAAATAAGGCAACAGAAATAAAGGAAACATGAAATACTCAAATAGTTTAATAGGCGTGTTTATGAACACAGAACAAGAATAAATGACTATGTTTGTGGCTTCAAATTAGTAACATGAATAAAATGGAAAATAATCAAGGAAAAATAACTTATTACTGCAGTAAGATATGACGTTAGATTAAGTGTTTGTATAGTCATAGTTTGGAGTGATGCTATGAAAGTCTCAATTAAGTGCAAAGGACAACCAAATATCAATATGCGTAAGTCATAAATGTATAGTGAAGATAAAACGAGTCTGAGAAGTTAATTTAATTGTAACATAAGTTGTTGTTTTAACTACGAACTTCAGAATCTTAATAATATTTATTTAGATGGAAAAAAGAGAGAAAAGAAATGAACACCTAATGTAAGTGTTCAACCATGATAATAATAATTGTGTAGTCAATATCAACCTCTGAAGTAAACCAACAATTAAAAAAAATAAAAATCCTTTAGTGCACTCGGATAAATACATGTAGATTTATGTAATAGTATATAGAGTGAAACTGGATATCAGCATAAAAATTTGTGAAATAATAATTTAGAGCGACGCTACGAAAGTCACAGTTAATCTCTCTAGAAGGACGCTAGCCAGAAAAAATTATTTAAAACATTTAGAATCTGCCCTGGGAGTTTAAAGACCTTCATTTGTAAGCGTTGTGACGCCTTATAATTAAGCTCAATATTTGTCGTAAGTAACGAGACTGATAACTGTTCTGACAACATGAGCAACAATTGACATAGGTATATGGAATGTGCGAACAATTTGGGAGACTTGTAGGACTACTTAAGTATCTGAGGAAATGTGCGGACAAAACATTTGGGTTTTCGGGATAAGGAGAACATATTCGACCCAGTCATGACAGATGAAGTTAGCTTTTAGTGAGGTATCGGTGTTGTAGCTCAGTGGTAGAGAGCTTGCTCAAGACAGGTCGGGAAGCCCCCAAATGCCTTGGTACAGCCGAGGATGGGGAGAGCCAGCTCCCTCTGGCGAAATGCTCCCACATGGCCACGCGTATACAGCTACTTCAAGGGAAGTCCACCCACTGCCTTATCGCACTGGGGGTGTTATTTAAGAAACTGATAGGACAATGCCTGACACTTCAACCGGGCTAGTAGATATGGTGGTTCTACCTAAGAGTTGAAAATCCCTGATTCTAAACCAATGGTGGACATAGGTTTCATGATCCTGAGAGAACAAATGGCACCGGCTACCATGTGACTGCATCTCCTAACGTTGCTGCACTGCCTTTTGAATTAGTCTCTCAGATAATAGGCTCGGAGAGTGATTCCTCTAAGAAGATGAAAACTATCCGCTTCGGTTTGAGGACCCAAGCAGTATTATAGCCCATACACAAGTCAAGTGACATGTATGGTTCACATGTATTCAGTGCCTCTCTGCTCCAATATTTACGTGATCAAATAAATAAATATTAGAGAGGTGCTTTTGTGTCTTGATCATGAAGAAGATCCCACATACATAAGTGGTTGCTTTGATGCTCTCTGTAAAAGCACGAACAGCACTTATAGGGTGAGAATCTTACGGGTTCAGGACCGTCAAAGCATTTTTTCAAAACAAAGACTGAAGGGGATAAAGTGTCATCCAGTGCTATACACTTGTCAATGATCAGTTTTTTGATGGCATAGAGTTAATCGTAGAGGAGTGCTCACAAACAAACCTGACAATCTAGACTGAATACCTGAATGTCAGGGTCTATAACGAGTGCCAAGGAAACTAAAGTGCCGATATTATTGGTCCTGGAGCGGTAAATAAATCCCTAAAATAAATAGCTGTGTAAGTTTACGACATTGGATGCTGACCATATTAGTTTTAATGAACTCACTTAGCTGAAGGCACTCAGTCATGCATCCGCACCGGATCACGAGTAGGAACGCCGTGCTCAACAACCCCTACAATCGCTAGCCAGATTAGATCAGACTATCCTCGATGTATTGATAGCCTATCAAATACATTTTTGAACATCCTTACTTCTGTCTTTTGATTTCACTTAGTGGGTACGATTCATATTAAGAGGTGCTACTGGTTAAAGCGATGTCAAACTCCGAATACCTGTGGCATCTTCAATCCTGTTTGGTCATGATAACATTTAGCTTTATGACTTCAGCATCTCCATATTATAGTCTCGTTCGTGGTTTGATTTTAGAATCGGTGTGAATGTATAACGAAAGTACGAATGATGCTTATTCTTATTACTGTTCATAAGACAGGTGTTATTGATATTTTTACAATATTATTATAACAGTGAACCAGTCTGCTGCAATTTTCGAATAAACAGATTTCTCTTTGACCGGTTGTTCACTAACTCTGGTTTAGAAGTTTGGGGTGGCCTATTACGTCATACCTCATTCTCGATATCAAACTCCAATCACGACAAAAATCATAAGTTTATCATGGGACGACATGGACTGGGAAAAAGGAATGAAAGTGTTTAGGGATTAGCAAGTAAAATTATGATGATTAGGAATATTTGAATTACAGTACATACTAAGAATCCCAGAAATAACGCAATTAGATCAAGAAGTACTAGGTAAGCACGAACGAATGTACTAGGATTCGCACCATAGGTTTCACGACATTCTTCAGCACAATCCCCGTACATGGTCGAAGATCATTTCCACGATAATATGTAACTTAGGGAGACTCCAAACATCTCATATTCGACCGAAAAATTCTTCCTTTTAATAGCTTTGATGGAGTTTTTTTCGTTACCGAATGTCTGGCATTTCCATATTGCAGTAGAAAGGTATCTACTCCCCTCTCCAGCTCATTAAATGTTGAGGTGGCTATAGAATCAATAGCAGTCTTTAATGTCCTGACAAAATTCTCTGCCTGACCATTAGAACACGGATGTCTGGGAGCAATAAACAGATATTTGCATCCTATATCGTTCAACCAAGTAGTGACTGCATCTGTAGCAAAGTAAGAGTCACGCGCGTCAACGCGCGCGCTACGGACTGGACGTTGCTTTCAGGCCGAGGTTTTTAGTTTTATTTTTCTAGGATTCTCGCAGAGCTGGATGAATTATTTTTTCTTGGAATTATAGAAGTTAACTCTAAGTTCTGAGTTTAACTTACGGTATTTATGACAATATTCATACAATAATTTATAATAATCTAATTACATATATTCATTTTGACTATACGATCAAACTATACTCTGGCACTTTGAAACCATATATAATCATATTTGACGAAGAGTTCTATTTCATATCTGTATTCTATTTCTTAAGGAATATATGGTTATATCGTATTTGAATACTTTAACCCACGTACTTTATGTATCTACAGGATCTATTCAAACCTCTACCTAATATCAAGAAATATATATAACCGTGTATGTTAAAGGACTGTATTCACTATTTCATGAACTATCATTTAAATCGTATTTGGATACTATAAATCATTTAATTTTCGAAGCTACCTGTCCAACTCGGTAAGTCTGTCATAGTTTTTTTTTGACAGTATTTTTTTTCAAAAAAGCTGTTTCATATATTTGTTCAAGAAGCAACATAATAATCTTAGACGGTAATAATCTTCTAAACTACTTGTCTCTGCACCTCCCAATTTTTACTAATACGGACTTTCAGTTTATATATGTATCACGTACCGTACTTTTTTGATTGTTTGTTACTAATTATTGACATTTCTAAATTACTTTACCATATAAGGCTATCTTTCATGTCATATGTGTTAAAATTTATACAACTTGCTCCTTTATATTCTATCTTGCCTCCACACAGATACTGACATAAATACTTCATCTCCACTACTATCTTCCTGCCATTGTCATCTGTTTTTAACACCACTAATCCTCACGATACATTGACCCTTGGTTAAAGCATAGATTTTGATTTTTAGACTAACTTGAGCCCTCGGAATTGATTTTTTTCACCCCTTTCTATTTCCAACATTCTGTTCAATCCACTTGCTATACGTCACTTTCTTATCATGCAACAAAAGAAAATGAAGACCCCTGCTTCTAGGCGTCCAGCCAAACGTAGGAAAACGACACAATTTAACACCACTACTGACACGATTTCCAACAGTTTCAACGAGACGAGCCACTCCGTTCATCTGGAAGCAGACAAGCTTTTACCAGTTGTCTCCATTCCAGACATGTTGAAAACTCTGATGGTAAACAGTGATAATAATCGCAACTGCAACCATATGGATGCTATAAAAAAGTTGCAAGTAGACATGAACATTCTCAACCCGCTTAAATATCTCATCAACCCCAACCTCACAGAGACTCCAGATCAAATGAATGACATAAATATTTTCCTAGATCGTGTTGCATCAGAAGTATTTGAAAAAATAAGACGATCTAGTAATGCAATTGTGTTTAGTATACCGGATACACATGCCCTTAAAAATATCAAATCTAGTCTGCTTAGAGCCAGCAATATGACACACGTACCATGTGTATGCACAAGATTAAAAAGAAGTCATCCTGGTATGCACTCACCGATCTTGTTCAAATTCAACTCATCTGTAGACGCCAGTGAATTTTTAAATTCCTCCAATTCATTGAGACAAAAACAGATTTTCAAGGATATTAAGACTCTTCCGGATAAAACACCATGCCAGCGAAAAGCAGGAAGAGATAACTACCGACCACCAGCGTCAAACTCTCAAACGCATCGTAATCCTAATGGTCGTAAAGTTAAGTCCGATTCTAAGGGGACGTCTAGCTTAACAATTTTGCCGTCACCGAAAAACTCTTCTGAATCTCCTGAAGTTCAAAACCCAGAAGAAAGTAATCCCGATTTAGGTGGTGTCCATCCTCTTGAGAATGTTAACTTAGATTCAACCCGAAGTAGTTGTGCCGATGAAGAATGGGATAACACAACCCAAACCCCTGTTAGTGCAACACCCAGTTACAGTAACTGTGCAACGGATAACAGGAAAACTAATCATAACATCCATATAACTGACCACGCACTTAACGTTGATATATTCGAACCTCGCAAACCATCGCAAGTATGTTTAACAGTACACAATCCCCTCCAACATATGAAGAAGCCGAAATCAACCACAACCCTTGGAAATAAACGTCTTAAACACGTTACCCATACGTCAGGTATAAATAGTTATCTGAATTGTAATTGGCCACTTGGTCAAAACCATAGACCTGATAGCCTTCTTGGTCCGGCTCCCAATATGTACATTATGCCCTTATCAGATGTTAGATCCAACAGCAATGAGAAAACTTTTTTTGTAATTCCGCCGGCTTTCCTGCCGGCAACGGTAAACATATTTCACATGATAACAAAGTGGTTGAATCTATTTCCCCTCGCAACACAACTCTTACCTTAGCTAATCCTATGAGTATTCATGGAACTACCAATTGCGATTTATACTCCAACCTGCTTCACTATGATGACTCTGAGTTTCTTATTCTTTCGTTCAATGCCCGTTCTCTGTCTAATAAAATTATTCATCTTAAAACTCTTTTATTCCTTGTAAATCCAACCATTGTACTTATTACGGAAACGTGGTGTAATTCATCTATATCCGATCATTCCTTGAATGTAGATAACTACGTTTTCTTTAGAACCGATAGATGTTATGGAATAGGAGGCGGTACAATTATCTATGTTCGTTCAGACATTCAAGCGTGCAAATTTGAGGACAAATCCCTTGATGCTATAGAAGACTCCACTTGGGTTACTGTAAACTGTGGATCCCAAAATTACTTACTGGTGGGATGCATATACAGACCACCTCATGCGGATACTAAGTTTGACAGATTACTAACAAACATATTTTCCATTGCTTCGCATCAACCTCATACTTTTAAAATAATCGGAGGTGATTTTAATCTGCCAAAAATTACATGGGGCTTGACTCCGGTGCCAGGTCGATATAACAAGCTAGTTGAAACATTAGAAATTTGTGGATGGGTTCAACAGGTCGGAAAACCAACCAGGGGGAATAATACACTTGATTTAATGTTCACAATCAACATAGACTCTATCTCAGTGCATACCAGTCATGAGTTTTTTATGAGTGACCATAGAGTTGTATTGAGCATTATTCACTCTTTAAACGCCATACAATTGAACTCTAAAGCTTCAATGACGTACCAGAGCAGATATTTTGATCAACAAACATGGAAACGGACTGAAACTCTCATTCGATGTTTACCATGGGAAACCTATTTTACCTCAAATAATGTTGACATTGCGCTTTCCAATCTATATCACAACCTAATATATTGTCTTGACTGCACTGCTCCAGTTATTGGCCGTGTGGCTTATAATGCTAATAGGGGCCAAAATACTTTTAAAAGAAAGCTGAGGAAATTAAAATACCGCTACTATGAGCAGAATGATGTGTATGCACTTCAGAGTATATTTAAATTAATCGACAGAAATGCTTCATCTAAACATAAGTATTTCATGAATATAGAAAATAAAGCTCTACGTAGTAAAAGCCCAGAATTATCAATACTTCGACTTTTTAAATCCCGTGTAAAGTCAAATTCCCTTGGCACGACCAAATTCTTCATAGTTAACGGAAGCATTGTTAACGACCCGAATACTATATGCGAACAATTCAGCAAGCACTTCTCGCAGTGCTACAAGACTAGAACTGAAAGCTCCATCATTTCATTTCCAATGCTAACATCCAGACATCTGTCGAAAATTGATTTCACACCCTCCAACATCAAGCAGGCCATAACTGCCCTGAAAATGTCTTATGATGGCGGACCTGACGGGATCCCTTCATCGTTTGTGAAATATGGAAGTTCAGAATTCCCGCTATTTTGTTTGAAACTTTTCAACCTATCTATGGAATATGGGACCTCTCTATCTGTATGGAAAACATCCCTCATCACCCCTAGATTCAAAACAGGACCACGTAGTGATATTGTTAACTATAGGCCAATTAATTTGACATCCGTGCTCTCAAGAACCATGGAAAAAATCATCCACAAACAGCTACTATCATTTTTACTTTCAGCTAGTCTGATCAGCCCATCCCAACACGGGTTCATGACTAAACGCTCATGTTTCACATCGCACCTGGAGTTTTTTGATCAAATTACCCAGAGAAGAGATGTTGGTCAGTCAGTGATAATTCTTTACTTCGATTTTAGTAAAGCTTTCGACAGTGTCTCACACAAACTTCTTCTTTTAAAACTCTCTTCATTTGGCATACAGAATCCCCTTTTATCTTGGCTCAAATCTTTTTTAGAAGAACGTAGCCAAATCGTTCGCTTTGGATCTTGCTACTCTAAACCTGTAAATGTAACAAGTGGGGTTATACAAGGAAGTGTGGTTGGTCCATTGCTCTTTCTCCTTTTTATCAATGATGTGTGTTCCCTCTTTCAGTATGGTAAGCCTTTCCTTTTTGCTGATGACCTGAAAGTAGTTTATTCATTCTCTTCTCCCACGAAAGAAAGCTATATTTCTGCGGTAATCCAGGAGGAAATAAACAAGTTGTACGAATGGACTATTTCGTGGAATATGCCACTTAATGTTGACAAAAGCGGATTTATTCACATTGGTCGCTGTCTTAACTTAAATCTGACTGTACAGACACATACACTCAAACCTCTCAACACCGTTCGTGACCTGGGTTTAAGATATAGCAATAGTCTGAACTTTTCTGAACACATTATATCTCAAGTATCCAAAGCTAGAAAGCTCGTCGGATTGATAATGATAAACTTCAATAATATCGAATCGAGATTGTTACTATACAGAAAATGTGTCTTGCCCATTCTTGAATATGGTATTTTAGTTTACAGTAATTGTAGACATAATGATCTGATTAGAATTGAAGGTGTTCAAAGAAAGTTCACCAAAGCTGTTCTGGGGTATTCCGATAACAAAGACTATTACCAAAGATGTCAACAACTCAACTTAGAACCTCTTTGGATCAGACGTATCAAATTAAATCTTGTCTTTATCTACCGGCTCATTAACGGTATTTCCTACTCATCGGTATCTACCCCTTCATACCTTATAATATCATCCCACAATCTACGCAATAAGGAGAATATTCTAGCGATTCCAAGAACCCACACAAACTTACGTCAGAATTTTTTCCTTATTCGCTACTCAACCATGTGGAACATACTGCCAGTGAACCTCCGTTGCAGTGAAACTACAACCCGGTTCAAAAGTCTCCTTGATGATTTTCTTTCCGAAAGTGGATTATGTCATCTATTGAATATCAATGTATTCAATAATGATTTATACAAACAAGGTCCGTCATTTATTTAATTACTTGAAAAGCAAAATAAAATCTTTAAATCTTTTCACGTCTATTTTGTTTTATTTCTCTTTATCTTAATATATGAAGTCTGATTATGTTCGTGTTTATCATTATTACCGTTATTAATATCATTATTAGTTCCCCGACACATTAGATATTCTTTTTGTATCTTCTTACCCTTCTAAACATATTTAATTCCAGATTGTCCTTTGAAATCAATTTTGACTTTCATAGCATCAATCTTAATTATTATTGAACAAATATTTAAACTAATATCCGGTTTCACTCTGTGTACTATTACATAAATCTAAGTGTATTCATACGAGTGCTTTAACGGATTTTTATTTTATTTTTCTAAATTGTTGGTTTCCTTCTGAGGTTGATATTCATTACACAATTATTATTCTTATCATGGATCAAAACTTTTCACTAGGTGTTCACTTCTTTTCTCTCTTCTTTCCCTCTAAATAAATATTCTTAAGACTACGAAGTTTTTAATTAAGACAATAACTTGTGTTACACTTAATTAACTTCTCAGATTCGTTTTATCTTCACTATGCATATATGACTACTCATACATATTGATATTTCATTATCTTTTTCATTTAATTGAGACTTTCATAGCATCACTCCAAACTATGTGACTGCACAAACATTTATATTCTAGCGTCATATCTTACTGCAATTATAAGTTATTTTTTCTTAATTATTTTTTGTTACTAATTTAACGATACACACATAGTCGTTTGTTCTTGTTATTTGTTCATAAACACGCCTATTAGACTGTTTGCGTATTTCACGTCTCCTTTATTTCTATTCCCTTATTTTCTCCATTTCCTTCTTTAAACTCAATTCAATATTCTTCTCAATTACAAAGACCCCATTTATTATTATTAATATTCTACTATTATTATTCTCAATTTTTTATTTTATTTTTATTATTATTTTTTTTTTTTTAAATATGGCAAGTATAATGCTAACATTATTGAAAATTGTGTATTATTGCACTTTCTGAAGAAACCCGAAATGGTTTCTTCACAACACTTATGTACCCATAAGATGTTTGTGAATAATAATAATAATAATAATGCCTGGATTGTGAAATCAGAATTCGGTGAAGTTGTAAAAAAACTTTAGGCCACTTTGAAAAAGAATCAATAACTATTAGTGCATAGTATTTACTAAGAAACGGACCACAATAGTCAGCATGAATTCTCTGCCAGGCCTCAGACGATACTGGCCATGGAGTCCACTTCGAAGGATGACTTTTCAACTGATGACATTTCTCACAATTGTTTGCTGTACGGCAGATATCTGCATTTATCTCTGGCCACCAACATGTGAGCCTTGCCAAGGACTTCATTTTCTCAACATCTAAATGTCCATTATGAAGATCTTCAAGGACAGATTTGCGCAATGAAGGAGGAATAACAACACGACCATTTAAACACAAAATACCATCGGGAGTGGTGGATAGCTCATTCCGCTTTGAAAAATAGACAGGGAATCTACGTTTTAGATTAGCATTCCAACCTTTCCTTATAGCACTGAGTATACATCCAAAGTATCTACGAATTTCCCTAATGAGATCTGTACGTCTCACTGGTAAAGGTTGCACTAACAAACAGTCTGCAGTATCAGCAGGTCTATCTTGTAATGATTGTCGAGAAATGTAGTCAACGTGTTGGATTTGTTTGGCATTTCTGTGCTGAACCGTATATTTATATGCACTCAAAGCAATACTCCGTCGTCGAACTATAGCAACTGAGGAACGTGCTCAGGATTTTTCAAGATGGTAAATAAACTTTAAAGCTTAATGATCAGTAAAAATAGTGAATTTCTTTCCGAATGAATGTTTATGAAGTCTTTTAACAGCCCAAAACACAGTTAATGCTTCTCGCTCAGTCTGTAAATAACTATGTTCAGTAACAGTAAGGTTGCGGGAAACACAAACAACTGGTCTACCTTTCCCCTCGAAAACTGCGCCAATGCGCACAGATGATGCATCAGTATTAGGCACAGAATGTACACTAGGGGAGTAGGTTCGAAGAACAGCATCACTTTAAAGAAACTTTGGTAGACTTCGTAAGCATGACTCCTGTTCCTCACCCCATTTGAATGAATTGGATGTCAAAATATTAAATAAACAATTTGCACGACAAAAAAAATTAGGAATAAAACGGGAATAGTATTGAAGAGCATCCACTAGTGAATGTAGTTCCGTAAGATTTTTTGGAGATGGTGCATTTGTCAGCGGAGCTAGTCGTTTCATATCTGGTCTTAAACCATTACCATCAACTAGGTATCCAAGACATTCAAAACTAGATGCACAAAATGAACACTTATTTGGATTCACTGTAATATTCTTCTCAATTAAACAACGTAATAAAGCAATAAGTCTCTCGTCATGAACTACCTTATCAAAACCATGAACAATAAGATCATCTTGATAAACTTCAACACCTTCAAGATCACTAACTACTTTATTCATAACTTTCTGAAATACGGATGAAGAACAACTTAGACCAAATGGAAGAAAATTGTATTTGAACAGACCAAAAGGCGTGTTAATTGTCGTCAAACTAGATGAAGATTGATCTAAAGAGATTCAAAGATAAGCAACTTTTAGGTGGACTTTCGAGAACACTTTAAAACCATGAAGTCGATTTAGAATATCTACAGCCTCTACCGTCGTTCACGTTTACTTCAACAAACGGGAGTCTAGAGTTAATCTATAGTCACCACATATTCTAGGGGTCTTGTCATCCGACTTCAGTGGCGTAACAATAGGAGTATCCCATGCTGAATAGTGAATCGGTTCAATTATGCATTTCGCACACAAATCGTTAAATGTCCTTTGTACTGGTTCTCGAAGACCAAGAGGAATTATTCGTCTTTCAAGAAAGACTGGATCACCCTGTACTTGAAGTTTTATAGGCTGAAATTTCATACCTCCACTGCACTTAGCACAGGTAGTTATCAAATCTCTAAGTAAAGCATCAGAATTTTCTTTAGAAATTAGGAAAGACAACTCCAAACTAAGCCTTTTCGGAGAGACTCTAATTTATGGACGAGCCAATCAGAAGCGCTTCAGAGATTTCAAGGTTACGGCGCCAACTTCAGTGCTTAATGCTAACGTACGATCGGTTCACAGGGAATTTTGTACAAAACGTGATAATTGAGTGGCTATAACAAATAAAACGGCGAGACTATAATTTGTGGACGAATCAGTCAGGTATAAGATAATAGATCTCGGATTTTAACGCGAAAGCCTTTCATGCACTTGGCTAAATAAGTTTCTGGCATTATAGCTGATGTCAGTTCGTGATGAAAACTAAGGCAAATTACGAAACGTATTGCGAACTGCATAATAAAAGCACCAGTAACACTGGCTGCAGCCAGGTACTACAGTATGTGCGGGTGATTGGAGGGCGTACAGACTCCTATATAGGCTTGGTTATGGGCATCGTGTCGTTATCCGAAAGTAGCATTTTGTGCACTCAACAACCGGAGTCCACATAAACAATATTGAAGCTATGTGGTCGAGGCTGAAAGAGTTTTTGGGACTTTATCATGGCTTCAGAGGCCGACTATTCTGTAGAAATGTGGAGGATTTCCCCTACTGCATGCATTACGATTTTAGGACTTCTGAACCTCTTTCTAACCCTGACAAGTTTTGAAACACGCGTAAGAAGTGCATCCACTTTATTTCATTGGTTTTGTATATATTTTTACTCTATGCTGACTTTGTGCTGATTGGCTGATATTGATCAAGGTCACTTAAGATTCGTTCAAAGGTCGTCCATAAATAAGAGTCGCCGAATTGTCATCTCTTATTAACAATTCACATCCTCGTATGGGCAGTCTGTGTCCAGTAATCTCCAATATTGATACTTCAGTGGGTCGAACCACAACGTTAGGATCTAAAGATTTCAAGTTTTTGGATGACATAATGGACTCTATACTGCCTGTGTCCACAATAAAGTCATGACATGAACCAAGCGATGTATATAATCGCTTTTGAACATGAGCATTACCTTTCGAAATGGTAGACAACGATAAATGATCAATAGAAACAGCCAAATTATTGGGATCTAAATTACAAGATATAATACTACTTGAAGCAAAATGAACAGTAGCTTGGCATACTGACTGAATGTGTCCCATCTTACCACATTTAAAACATTTAGCATTATGAAATGCGCATGAATTACGAGAATGAAACTTTTCTAATGATAAACGTTTACGAAACTTGATCTCACCTTTGTGATTTGATTTGTAATTCCTTTATGAAACACCTTTTGTATTTACACTTACATATTTATCACAGTTAAACGAATGCAAGTTTGATTGACCCTGAGATTGTATTTCATCATGACAACGAAACAAAGTATTAGAAACTTCCATTGACTGGATATCAAGTTCATTCTCTGCCTCGCAGTTATTACACGCAGTTATAGCACCTTGAAAGAAACAGTTGCGCATTCTTAACAGTTCTCTTTCCAAATCCGTCAAGTTAATTCCTGCAATTAATCAATCTCTCAGTTGCACATGAACTTGATCACCGAAATTAAATTTGACAGCTTGTTTCTGCAATTCAAGGATTAATTCCCTAACATTTTGGTCATTTCAACGAATCATCTTACGAAATTTTGCCCTTCCGTGGCATTCAAAACTAATGCACTTTACATGATTTAATAATAGCTTCTTAAGGGTTGAATGAAGCAAGCAAGTGAAGAAGAGCATTAGAGCCGACAAGATGAAATAATTGGAAGAAATAGCATTGACGGCGGAAAGAGCAGCTAGAGAAGGAAATATGAAACAGATTTACGATACAACAAAGAAACTAGCAGGGAAATATAGTAAACCAGAGAGACCGGTCAAAGACAAGGAAGATAGGCCAATCACTGAAATTCAACAACAGCGAGGAACTCCTGTATAGGCCGGCTCCAAAGAATCCACCGGACATCGAAGCAACACACACAGATCTTCCTATAGATGTCATTCCACCAACGACAGAAGAAATCAGAATGGCCATCAGACAAATCATGAGCGGGAAAGCAGCAGAACCCGACAACATACCAGCTGAAGCACTGAAGTCAGATATCGAAGTAACTACAAACATGCTTCACTTTTTATTCAAGGATATTTGGGAATAGGAACAAGTGCCTATGAACTGGAAAGAAGGACACCTCATCAAGATTCCAAAGAAAGGAGATCTGAGCAAATGTGAAAACTACAGAGGCCTTACACTACTGTCAGTGCCAGGGAAAGCCTTTAACAGAGTGTTGCTGAACCGGATGAAAGATGCAGTAGACGCCCAACTTCGAGATCAACAAACTGGATTCCGTAAGGATCGGTCGTGCACAGACCAAATTGCGACACTACGGATCATCGTCGAACAATCAGTTGAGTGGAATTCATCACTATACATCACATTCACTGATTATGAAAAGGCGTTTGACAGTGTAAATTGGAGAAGGTCGTGGAAACTTGTTCGACACTATGGAGTTCCTGAAAAGATTGTCAACAACTCATACGACGGACTACAGTGCAAGGTCCTGCATGGAGGACGGCTGACAGATGCATTACAAGTAAGGACCGGAGTCAGGCAATGCTGTTTACTTTCCCCCATCCTCTTTCTTCTGGTGATCGACTGGATTATGAAGACCTCGACATCTGAAGGAAAACACGGAATACAATGGACAGCTCAGAATCAGTTAGACGATTTGGACTTCGCAGATGACCAAGCCCTCCTATTGCATACACATGAACAAATGCATATAAAGACAGCCAGTGTAACAGTAGTCTCTGCATCAGTAGGCCTCAACATACACAAGGGGAAAACCAAGGTCCTCAAATTCAAAACGGAGAACAGCAATTCAGTCACTCTTGATGGCGAAACTCTGTAAGATGTAGAATCCTTCACATACCTGGGAAACATCATCGATGAACAAGGAGGTTCAGATGCAGACATAAAGGTGAGGATTGTCAAAGCAAGGGCCGCATTCCTACAATTGAAGAACATATGGAACTCAAAACAACTTTCAACCAATATCAAAGTGAGGATCTTCAATACAAATGTCAAGACAGTTCTACTGTACGGAGCCGAAACTTGGAGAACTACTACAACCATCATCAAGAAGGTACAAGTATTTATAAGTAGTTGTTTACCCAAGATACTCAACACCCATTGGCCGGATATCATCAGCAACAGCCTTCTGTGGGAGAGAACAAACCAGCTTCTAGTTGAAGAGGAAATTAGTAAAAGACGATGGAAATGGATAGAACATACATTAGGAAAATCATCAAACTGCATCACGAGTCAAGTCATAACTTGGAATCCTGAAGGGAAGCGGAAAAGAGGAAGGACAAAGAACACGTTATGTCGGGAAATAGAATCAGATATGAAATGGATGAATAACAACTGGAAGGAGCTGGAAAGGATTGCCCAGGACAGGGTTGGATGGAGAATAATGGTGGGTGCCTTATACTCCTCCACGAGGAGTAACAGGCGTAAGTAAGTCCTTCAGAGTAGCATAAGGAAGTGAGATAGGTTTTTCTGGATGTGCCAAAATTTTACTAATTTATACTCCTCTCTTCCGATGAATGTCAGGAAATGTGCCACGATTTTATCACCTTTCGTTCACCATTGTTGTTAGGGCGGCTTTTGATCGGTCCTTCTTTAAACTCGTGTCATAAAACCAGCTGGTTCCAGAAGCCAGTGCTGGCATCACAGAACGAGTTCAAAAGTCAAGTCTGAAAAGACAAAAGTGAAGTTTGCTCAGTCAAATATTAATCATGTTTACAAAGGAAATACTACAGAACCTCAACATAAACCAACTGTGCGACAATATGGGATGCAAGTTGTCGGAAAGTTGCAGGGAACGCGCCGATTACCCCCACCAGCTTGGGTCCCCAGTATCAAGGCTGAAACAGGCGGTCTGGACAGTCGAGTTTCTCTTGTTCCCGCGGGTGGGGGTGGGTGGGGCGCTCCCTCGACTTCCAGTGCTGACCAGCCACCTGTATCATCCACGGGAACTGATAGCCTTCCAATTGTTTCTACCTTACCCTCCGTGAATGGTGCGCTTTATAGTGAAACAGTCGGAAATTCTCTCGAACCAGCATATACAAAGTTCGTTTATGGTAACTCAGATATGGGGGTAACGGGTGTATCAACACTGAAAGATACTTCAGTCGGTGTGAACGGCTCTGTTAAGACAGACAAAACTCAAGATGCAGTAAAAGATAAAGTATCCAGTCAACCGCTAAAACCGCCGAGTGATAAGCCAGGATCTAGCGGAGGATTGGCAGCTAACAAACCATTCATCCAGAGATCAACTCCGACTGTAACCACTTCTAGTACAACAACTACGACATCTAAATCTGAAATTCCTGCCAAGGTTGATGGGGGCGCTCGCGAAATAGTTGGGGAGCCTTCTGGCTGGGTTGCTATTGGCCAAGATGAACCTGACTTCGATGAACGCATAATTTTTAGTGATGATGAAGAGTATGAAGTAAAATCCATCCAATCGACCACAACGACAAACATATCAGAACAACCTGCACAGTTTTCGATCCCACCTCCTAATACTGTTAAGACCAGTTTGCATGCTATGCCTATGAAACCCTTTGTCAGCCCGTCGACTAATTTACAAGGAGCTTGCGTCATCCAGTCACAATCGACGGTATCTCAAAATATGTACGGCTCTAATTTAATGACATCAAACGCTTGGTCCGCTGCGGATGTTTCATACACTCGAAACTGTTCAGTTAGCCACTCTGGACCTCCACCAATTAATCTTCCTTACAGCATTGCGTCGATAAATACTTGTGGGATTACTTCTGATGCCAACCGTTCATTACCAAGTGGACAGTTTATGAACCATGTTACATCTCCAGGCGTTATAGATTCGTTCTACTCTACACATCCACTTCAAAGTCGTTTGGCGGTGTCGATTGCAAGTGGCATTACTGACTCTGTAAGGTCAGCAACGGATGTAGATGCCGAATTACAGCAGGCTCAGAGGCAAGCACGAACCCAAGAATTTAAAAATGCAGTTGAAAGAGCTCAGCAGGCAAGAGCACGACAAAAGCTTTCTGAAAGCTGTTCAGCTGAAAGTGATAACATGTTACCTAAGTCTGCTCTGGGTCTCTTGTCCAGCATGTCAGAAAACAGATCACTTCCATCTGTTCCTACGCCTTTCACGACTACGGCATGCCAAGCTGGTCCTAATTGCTTGTTCCCAGTAGGGGACCATTCATCTGTTAATCATATGCTTAGCGCTCCTCCTCACAATATGCTTCCTGCGTTTCCAACATCAGGACCTCTAGATATAACAGCCGCAATTGCCGCTGCGACTGCTGCTGCCATAGCGTACACAGGTGGAGCAGATAGTGGGGTCCCAGAAAGAAGTAGAATTGAAATGCCTCTTAGTGTTTCCTCAATTATTTCTCAGACACAGGTGCCAATGCCTGTTAGTTCAAACACAGCAACTGCTGGCACATGGCAAGCTCAGTTTGGTTCTAACAATTCAATGCCTGCCGCTATGGTCCGATTGCTTTCTCAGCAGCCTCTTATGGCACAGTTACTACAGAATGCTCTTAAAATGTCTGCGGGTAATTCTCAAGTACCTAAATCTGCTCAGAACATCTTTCTTAGTCATACTCTAGATTTCAAACTTTTCCAGATAATCCTCAAAAGCTTCAGAAGTTGAATGAAGGTCTGTTTCATCGCAGGCTCCATCGCAACGCCGGTATGATGATTAGGAGTATTTGATTTGTAGTACAAATTAAGAATCCCAGAAATAACGCAATTGAATCGAGAAGTATTAGATAGGCACAAACGAATGTACTGTATTTGGAGTTCGAAATAAAGCATTCAACAAGCACAAAAGAATCATTAGTTCACCCAAAAACCACAAAAATGATAATAGGTGGCACTATAATCCATCAAAAATGCTAAAACAAAGCTCATTAAGGTTCACTGAACCACATTAGAGACATCGCTCATATTTATATCAATATTGAATTCGAAATGTTCACTGATGGCATAAGGACAAAAAAGGGGTTGACACGGCTTCGGATTACCACTCAATCGTGTGCAAGCTGAAAACAGAGCTTAAAAATCCGTGAAAAAATAATATAACATTATGTATTAACGTCTTCTTTTAAGGTATTGACTTATGAATTCTAGATAACACATGGCGACAGTATTCAAGCCCTAGGAGATCTGCTAAAATAAGAGGAAACTACTGAAACAACTCGAAAGGGACGAAAGAAACAATTGTTTCAATATGTCAGGGGGAGAACTGAGCTGCAAGAAGTATCGCCGAAATAATGGGACTCCATTATTAGCCTGTGTTTAGCTTTGAAGATTGTATGGTTAGGGCCCAATGCTACTACAGGCCTAAGGCCTATGTTATTCCTTTTCTAGCATGCTTCTGTGTGTCCAGTCTTCTCTCGGATGAGTCAATTGAAGGTGCGTACATCACTGCTTCGGGCAACAGGTTCCAAGAATTGATGAACTCGTGTGAGAACCTGTATGCCATGGGTAATTTGTTCGTTCTTGACTTTTATACTACCCTGCTATGTCCTCTGAGATGTCCCGATCTAGTGGGAAGAAAAAGAGAGTAAGTTAGGCCCAAGATCATTCCTCAGTATTCTGTACATCAAAATTAGATCTCTTAGTCTGCGGTAGGACAGAATAAAGAGGTCCAGCTTTTCAAATTGCTCTTTGTATGGTAAATCTCATGATTCTGAAATTGCACGGGTAGCTGCCCTCCGTACTTTTTCCAGTATATACGAATCACCTTTTAAACAGGGACTTGCAGCCTGAACACAGTTCTCAAGCTTAGTTCTCACTGAGGTTGTGTATGCTATGGTGAACATGGTGGTATCTAACTTACTGAATGTTCGTTTTTAAAGCACAGTGGGTTCTAAACCACTTAACTGAGACCTCCTGGCAGTGGGCCGTCTTCTTAAGATCATGACTCACTGTTACCCCAAGATCTTTATGAGACCGGACCACTGGTACTGGAACTTCCCTTAAACTGTATCTATTATTGTTTGTATCCCCAAAGTGCATGTAGACACACTTTGCCGCAGTGATAGGCATTAGCCACTCTTTAGACCAGTTAACCATATTATTTAAGTTTGCCTGAAGTACGTATGCGTTTGCGTCTCCACTTATTACTCGCCAGATTTTTACATCGTCAGTGTATAATAACATTGGGGACTGTACTGTACTTGGAAGATCATTTTCATACAGCATAAAACGTAAAGGACCTAGGACGGAACCTCGAGATACTCCACGAAGTACTGGTCTCCAGATGGAGCACTTGGAATTTATGCTTACTTTCTGTCTACGACCTACTAGGAAATCTTCAAGTAATTTTAATAGAGGTCCGGCAATACCAGGATTTTCTAACCTCAATAGCAGTCTATTAGTTGGCACTTTATCAAAAGCCTTAGTGAAGTATATGTAGACAACATTCTACTGTCTTTATCCAAAATTCCCTTGCTATAAGAAGGTTAGTTGTACAAGATAAACCCTTTCTAAAACCATGTTGTTATCTGTTTAACAAGTTATTGTTTTCTATAGATGTCATTATTGTCCTTTTGACTATTATTTCCAATATTTTAACTACAACACTGATGAGACTTTCAGGTCTGTAGTTCGATGGAAGTTGTCTTGGTCCTTTTTATGTGTGGGAGTGACGATTGCGTCCTTCCAGTCCATAAGTAGCACACCTTGGTCACATGACGTGTTGAGTATCACAGTTAGTGGAGCCGCGATATATTTTGAAATATATCTCAAGATTTTGGGGTGTAGTCCATCTGTTCCTGTTGACTTTTACATATTCAAGATGCTAAAGGCCTTAAGTACATCGTCTTGATTGAGGTCCACGGTGAGCAGGTGGTTTATTGACTCTTTATTTTGGTCTGGTTCTTTGTCTAGAGGATGTTCCTGAGTGAAAACTTCCAAAAATAGTCAGTCATAGCCTTTGCTTTATCCTGATCTTCCTCTATCATTTCAGACTCACTCCTTTCTTTAGTTAGGTTGGGAATCCAATGATGCACCCTTGTTCCGTAGTTTATGTACGAGAATATTTTCTCAGTCTGCTTGAGTGCAGATTGTGCCAACTGCGTTTCATATTTTCTTTGAGCTTACCAAATATTAATTATACACGTGTTTCTTCTCGATCTGTAGCGTTCCATCGTACCTGTTGTGCGAAGGCTGATTGCAATATTCAGCCTGACGGATAATTTGTCTGAGGCTCGGGGCGTTTCACTAGTTCTAAGTGTATTGCTGACAGCAGCCTTGTCAAACGCTGCATAGCTATGCCATGTTTGTTTTCCAAGGAAACCCTAACGACCATTTTATTCCTGCAGGTACTAATGGAGATTATTATATATCACTAATCGATCACTTATTGACTTAATTATTTTTACCTCCAGTTATTAGCAGGAATGCAACAAGAGTAAAATCTCTCTTTAACCAAGAACTCATTCACGCTATCCAGAAAAAGATTCCAAGGAACAAACAGCACACATCCTCCTAGGCGAAGTCAAAAGTCAGAGTTTGGAGGTCGTACGTTTACCCGCACTTACGAAGTTGTGAGTTACTATGAATGCTCCTGCTTCGTTCGAACCATTCCTGCTTGCCGATGGTGAGAAGAAGTGGGTCTTTGACACATTATTACACTTGCAGGATCTCCTTCGAAAAGGATACTCAGGTTCCAAATGCTGCCATTTTTACCCTAAATCGAGAGGATCACACTGTTGGAAATATGATAACATGGTGTGTTTTTTAATAGTATATTGAGTACATATATGCTTTTTAAAATGACTGCTATGCGTTGCAGGAAGTTTACTGATTATTCGATCTAGGTAGAGTTCTCAATGCAGTTAGCTGAACTTTATTTTCCGGAGTATGGTTAAGTGTGGTTTGTAAAGATAGCTACTTAGTCATGTTATTATTCATAAAATTCCAAGCTTCGGTAGTGAATACATATTAAACTAAACTTTGGTGGTATGGACTGTGAAGTAACAATTATCCGATCCGAATAATTTCGTGGTTATTTCGTTTCTACACCCATGAAGTTTTTAAGATATGTTTATTTGATTCATTTCAGTAGTCAGAACTTTCTGGTATTCTTGTTATAAGTAATTCCTTTTTTCAACTTTATTTGCAAGTGTTTCAGTCCAGGCGTAAGTATCATACAGACGTTTTGATCTTATTGTCTACCAGGCAGATTGGAATTTCACCAATGTTTTCACATTATTCGGACTCATTTTCGTTTTGCTGCTTTTCTTAAAAGTGCTTTGTAGAAATGATTGCCTTCGCCGGGTATACGGCTAATTTTAGTGCATCATTTTCACCATAAGTGGGATATAAACCATCGGTAATATAATAATTTAGTGATTAGGTCGACCAACTCCCGGTTACTGAATTGCATGTTCAAACTTTGTCCCGCTTAGCCTCGTTCTGGCATCCAGATATACTTACTATTCATCATACAGAGTGTAGTTTATAATTGAACATGTGAATCCGCATTTGATTACTGAGTTTCAACAAGATTACTTTTGTGTGAAGGTATGTTTTATGAATATTATTATCTACGTTATACTCAATCGCAGAGGAGATAGGTTATTTCATCGATTAGGTTTTGGACTTGTATCAAATATCACCACGCTGAAACATGGTACTACTAAATAAAGTCACTAACCATTGGTGTTAGATGTGTAATAGAGTGTAAACTGTCAATGCAGTTCTTCCCTATCTGTTCATTTTAATATCTTCCTGTCTTCTCTTTGCGTTGAGAAGCTTGGCAACTTAAAGTGATTTTCGTCATGCGGTGCTTTTTGACACATCTGTTTTTCTGTATATAGTACTATACATAATTCACCATTCCATACTATCTTTAAATCCAGGCAGTATGACATTTTTTACTCGGTTTTATGAATCACTATTTATTAGATCCTTATCTAGTCGAGTAAAACAACATATTTGGGGAAAGTAATTACTGATAATAGTTGATAGGCTGGAGATCCATTTTACTTTATGTGTAAGCAAACAAGTTAGTTCCTATAGAGTTATCATCAAGCTAGTACAGTTCGACTACATCTTCAAAATAACTGTTAACTTTGAGCTGTTATGAGAACGGTGATGAAAATGATAATAGAATCTCCACCAACTTCTGTTTAAAACCATATCTGACTACGTCGCAAGTGCCACGATCTTTAGGACTATAACTGAAGAGCCATAATAAACTAACAAACACCAGTGCAGTTCAGAATAAAGTTAGTGGATTTTAAAGGATTTGTATGAGGCATCTAATTGACTTTCTAATTCTATTATGGCACAAGTTATGTAAAGTATAAGATCATCCAGAATTCATACAAAGATCACGAGTAAACATAATGCCATAAAACTGTGGAGTGACGAGATTAAAACTAAAATTAGACTTAGGTATCCAAGCTGAAAGTTATAGGTTTGATAAAAGGAAGGTAAAAGGCTTAGTCGATCATGCACAAATTAATTACTTGTATGTGTGCATATTAGTCTTATTCTTCCATAAATTTCAGGCAGTTCCCTACTCACTATCTTTTCTTTAAGCACTTTTGGTTTTCATCTTATTCATTTTACCATTTAACGCTTGACTTTTACTTTGCTGCTAAAAATAATGCAACTGTCATCATTCTACCTATCACTTTTGTTTCTATTGAGATACCAGTGTCACCGCCCATAACTAAAGGTCGCTATTTTACTCTTTAGTTTCTACTGTCTCCCACTAGTTACGGTGGATATTCAGGAATTATTTTATTTCTTGAATTAAACATTCTTTCAAACTTGTCCTTTTTTCTGTTTTCCTAATTTAGCCAGTTACTAAAAGATCCAAGAGTATTATTTGCAGGATACAAAGCTCCTCATCCATTAGAGCACAAAATCGTCATTCGAGTACATACAGCTCATCCGGCGACACCTGTAGATGTCTTCGTTTCTGCTCTGAAAGATCTTATAAGTGAGATCTCGAATATAGAAGAACAGTTCAGAGTAAGCGACCATTTTTTCATTAATCTGATTCTGTTTAGATGGCGACAAAATGAAACATTGCATTTGTACATACTATTTGTTTATATATTCATAACGATAAAATGAAAATGCTTGTCCTGCAAAATTTTGTCTTTCGATTAATCCATTCCTTTTTACCTTGTTGAAATGTAGAGTTAAGGAGGTTGGAAGCATAATGATGTCGGGTTATATAGGACTGGTTTGTTGTAAACAGTTTCGGGTGATTTTTCTGAGGATTTTATTTCCTCACTGTAGCTAGTATCACCTGATGGCATACAGAAATCCCGTGTATGTGAAGTGAAAGATACTTGTTTCTTTAGGATTTATATTTTTTTAATATTCCATACATGTCCTAAATACCTCATTGATTTAAAACAGCTTCGAGATGCCATCCGTAAATGACTGCCTTTTATAGCGGACGATTTCGAAATTGTGGACTACTTAACTGCATATCTGACATGTTCATCAAAAAAATTGAAAACATTAGGTTTAGTAGAATTTAAAATTGACTTAGTGGAGACAGACTGCTAATGCAATATCGTTTCGCTCAGTCGGTCAACTTCACTGGGACCATCTCATCGTTCTAAATTATTAAATCTATTTTTTATTCTGTTGTTATTGGCAGAGATTCACTTAGTTAGGAGCACAAATTAACCTCCTGGACTCAGTTTTTTTTATTTATAATGGCTGGTTTATTTATTTATTTAAACATATAAATATTGGTACAAAGGAGCACCAGATACATATGCATCACACAATAATAATGAGAATGTGAAGAGATAGAGAATGTAAGGTGTGTATAAGAAAAAGGGGAACAATAACGAACAAACTTTAGTGTATGATAGTGAAATAATAATGGAAGAGGCAGTTCAGTTTACAAAAGTACAGCCAGGGAGAATTCTTTTAGTCAAAGAAGTTACGTCATTTTTTATGAAGAAAGTAAAATAACGTTAAAGCAGAGTCACCACTGGTTCCTATTTTGAGCCGCATCTGATAACGTCTTTAGCCACTGTGTTGCACCATCTCTCGGACCCCAGCCAGGGAAACGTGAAGGACCAACAGGAGCCAGCCCTTTGCAGCTTTCTTTCACACCACGACACCATGTCATACACTGGGTACCTCTCCGCTATTTTCCAACCAGTCCCAATGTCGGCAAATAATGCACGAAGAGGAATTTTCTGGGACGACATTCGTAGGACATGTACATGACACTGAAGTCGATGTTTCAAGATAGTGACACTAATCGAATTATCGTCACTGTGCCTGAATGCACAATGCCGAACCTCTGCATTACTAACATGGTGTTGCCACTGGATGTCAGCAATCCTTCGGAGACAGCGATGATCAAACACAGAACCGTCTAACATCCTCAACTCGAAGGGGCCAGGTTTTACAAGCATAGAGCAAAACTACTCTCACCGACGCGTTTTAGGTCCGACGTTTTACAGCCAGACTAACATCACGAGATGCCAAAGGTGACCCAGATTGGCATAAGCCGCTCTGGCTTTCACTATACGTGCATTGATCTCATCACTCACGCCACCACCAGCACTTAAACAGCCACCTAGATACGCGAACTTTTCGATTACTTCTATCTGCTCACTATCCAGGGTGAGTGCAGGATCAAGGTCCTGCTAGTCTTGTAGAAGTACTTTGCACTTCGAAGATGCGAAGCAAATACCATACTTACGGACACTGATTGCCAACTGATTAAGTGCGGATTGCATGGCTTGGGTATTATCGCACAGTAAGACAATATCATCCGCATACTCAAGATCGAGAAGTCTTTCTCTAGGCAACAGATCCGCACCGCCATTACTTACATCCATCAGAGCTGTTTCCAGAACGTTGTCAATAGTAAGGTTGAAGAGGAATGGTGAGATTGGGCAACCCTGCTTAACTCCATTGCTTGCATGGAACAATGGAGAGGTGATTGTATGCCCTCATTCTGTCTGAGGTGTTTGTATATAGAGCTTTTAAGGTGTTAATAAACTTCTCAGGCATACCCTTCTTCAATAGACAATTCCAAAGAACAATCCTGTCCAACGAATCGAAGGCAGCCCTGATGTCAAGAAACACTACGATTGTTGGCCTTTGATAAGTATGACGGTGTTCTAACATTTGGCGGAGGGTGAAGATATGACCAATACATCCTCGACCAGAACGAAGACCAGCCTACTCCTCGCGAGTTAATCTTTCTCAAGTTCTGAACAACCTACAACGTATGACAGAAGCCAATAGTTTGGACGCAATCGGAAGTAGACTTATCCGCCGATAGTTTTTACAGAAACGAGGTGAACGCTTTTTAAAGATAGGGACAACTATCGACTCATTCCACGATGTTGGAACACTCTCTAGTCCCCAGACCATTGTAAACAACGTTGTCAGTTCCTTAACTAAAAATTCACCGCCATCTTTAAAAAGATCCGGATGTAAGTCATCTAGGCCCGGTGATTTGTAGCGCTCCAAGAGTTGGAGTTCCTTGCGGAATTCCGCCTCATTTGGTGGACCAGTCGTCACAGGTCATGAAGGACAGGGCAGTCTGATTGATGTTGACGGGGCAGCAGATCAGTTGAACTGCCCATCATCCAAGAAGTCGATAAATGTTAGTGATTGGCAACCCTTCATTTTCACGGTTTGTTTCGCCTACGTCAGACTTCTTGCTCCCAATGGCTCTTTATTTATTTTGAACATAAACATTGGTACAAGGGGGCACCAGATACATCTCAGCCACACCGTAGTATATAAAAAAATAGTAATAATAAAAATGAGTGTTATCAAATGAATGTGGAATGTCTAAATTCTAATTGAAGTGAGCATAGTACTTCCTGAAATGATTGTCATCTCAGGTGGTTTTCTTAGGGGGCCACACCCCGAGCCTTCGACCGAAAGGTCTGATCCACAAGGCAGTGGAGCATCGTAAAGAGATGCAGTCCCGTGGTAGCCGGTGACCAAAAATTGGTTCATACGCAATCTGTTCCCTCGGGATACTGGAGCCCATGTGCACCATTGGTTTGGAATCAGGGTTTCCCAACTCCCCCAGGTGAACTCCCTGTGTTCACCAACCCAGTTAAAATGCTGGAGTTCCGCTTTTCGTCCTCTGAATTTCTTAAACAACAGTAATGCCGCGATAAGGCAGTGGTTGTATGCACGTGGCCATGTGAGAGCCCTCCCCACTCTTAACCATACCAGGGCATTTGGAGGTATGCCAATGGCTCAGATAAGTTGAAAGAGCTCCCGGCAGTTACCAGATGCAGCTGCTGCTTCTAAGTCATTGGCACGCTCTGACTGCCAGGTTTCCCGGTCCTTACGTAAGCCTTGCCCAATTTCATTGCGTAGCAGTCGTCGTTTGTGGTCAAACTCGTGGTCACCCTGAGTAGACCGACGGGCTTCAATTAGTTGTAAAGAGCTAGGAGAAACCCAGTGTTTATAGGCGGGACGTTTCGCGAAGCTGCGAGCTAGTTAACTCGCCATTTTCATGGCGCCATGCAATTGCAACCAGTGCTCATCTATACTTTTCGGTGGGATGTTAGCTAGCCTTGAACCCAACTCGGTTTGATATTTAGCTGCAACCAATTTACTGACATCAATCCGTTTAGGACGATGAATTTGTTAGCCACTGAAAAGTAAGGTTAGATCAGCGCAAACAAGGGCATCACAATTCATATAGGTACTCCAAAAAAAGCGGCAGTCTTGTACACAACCACGCTAGCGGTAGCTGATCGCGATGTGATCAATCTGAGTTCAGGCTTGAGATGCCGAGGGAGGACGCCAATTGGCACATCGGCGATGACTGTGCCGGTAGTTAGTGCTAGCCAGAAACAGGTTGTGGTCTGTGCACAGTTGCAGTTGCAAGTCCCCATCGGCCACTTGAATCATAAGATGTATATTGCTGTCATTGATAAGTAGTACATGAAAGTCATAGACATTTTGAGAAAGTGTCATCACCACAACTTAATGTACATTTTGGAGTGATAGATGCCATATCTTTACCATGACAAGTAAACAGCCTTTGTTAATGTTTAGGGCTCGTTTAATTTTCAGAAGACAACCGCTATTACTGAACTAGCATTGCTGTGCTAAGGTCCAATTAAGGTATTGCATTATATTCAAGTCTGTAATATTTATTCTTATTTTTAGCTGTAAAAACTGACATTGTTTAATGAAACTAGAGAGTAAGCCTGGTTTTGGGACCTAACATTTTTTGGTTTAGAAGACCGAAAAGTCAACTTTACAGAGGTAGAATAAGTGGTGTAGTGTTAGATAATTCTGGTCTAGTTACAAAGTTTATATTCTTATATATGTTGTAACCGTAAAGACTGCTGAATAATTGTTCAATAACAGCGACCAATGATTGGACACTGGGTGACATGGTTCAATCGTTCACTATGATGCAGATATATTCACTCTCTATTTTTCTATCGATAGTGAACTCCAGTACTCATTCATACATACTTCTTTCTACTCTGTTTTTTAGAACTCTATCCTCAATGCTTAGTTTTCCTCATTAAAATTTCTACTACATTATTTCAATCTGTTGTTATATATCTTGTCAATTTCATCTCGTCTTACTAACACAGTATGATAAATTGGCTTGTAGATCACCAACGTAGATTATTTATGTCGAAAATGATTGGAGGCCTACTTGAGCTAGACGTGAATGGTGTGACAAACTGGCTAACGTCGAAGTCACACCTCGTGGTCAGCACCTTACGTGGACTACCCCCATTGACGTATCAAGGTACCATAGATGCTCTGAAGACTGTACAACACAGAGGACGTTATTACAGAAATATGTTAGTTAAAGTAGATACAAGCGAAAGTAAGACCACTGCTGTATGGGCCAGTCCATGGCATACGATTAACTGATTCGTGTTGGTTGTCCATGGCCTTGACGAGGATCGATGATTCGCTCGATATTCAATGATCTAACTGCCGGATGATTTGACTAGGAATTAGTGACGTTTCGCTGGCCCTACAGGCTCAATGCACGTCTATGCCAGGCTCTACGTTAATGCTGACTGAATATTTGTAGCAGGAAAACCAACTATTCCTAAACGATTGATTGCTTTGATCAGAGAACCACTGTGATATACATCAAGCAAATAAAAAGACAAAATGACTATAGAGGCAGATTTATTTCACAATCTGAAATAAATCAACTACTTTAGCCAGAAACATTCTTTTTTATATTAATTTTACACTTGATGTTTGGTTAAAAAATGTCTCAAAAGGAAACTACAAAACGGGTACTACAAAGAGTCCATGCTGTGTGTCATACTGAATTAAGTTCACATTAATTCAATTCAAAAACTAGTGTCCTGAGTAATTATCACACTGAAATTAAAATCAGTCTTATACTAAACAAAATATCACTGAAAATAAAACGAACGTTATACTGAGGAGTTATAAGTCTGAATAAGAAACGGAAGTAATATTGGATCACAACCACTTCAAGCTGAGGTGCAATTCCGCTGTTTTATTCTATCCTAAAAGAAGAAAACAGCATACTTAAGACTTTGGTTTAACAAACTGGTTTATGGAAAGCATTTTCTAAACTCCAGTGCTTCTAAACATCTGTCGAACAAGTTCTGAGTGTTTCTCCTTCATATTATATTATTTACACAATGATATATTCTCTACTATCAACTCTAAAGGCTTTACAGACGATATTTTTTACTACGTTATTCGTTAACTAATGGTAGTACTGAGTCAGTCTTTGTGGATTACTTTTTAAGGTTCGGAATGTAGACGATAAAGATCCAGCTTAATAATCTGAAGATTGAGATAATATGAAAGTTCTAAAGATCGTCATTGGCATAACAAAATAGCTTTCCAACAAGTATTTCACTAATACGAAGCAAAAGACAGTTTACAACCATGACTGACTAGTTATACAACTGTTAAAAACAAAGAATCTTTGGACAATTGTTTCATCTTCGTATGGAAGTCTCTACTTATTGATTCATGATCTTTTCTTGCAATAGAAAGTAAAACATTCAGGCTATATAAAGACGTCATTAACCTAGATCACCAAGTTGGGATTCAATTGTCTACATTGTGAATTCATACATAGATTTCTTTTAAAAATCGCCAAAAGTTGGTCAATCCATTAACATGAACCAATAAAAATAAATAAGTAAATTGCTTATTGTTATGTCCCGACAAGAATAATGAATGGTAACTTTTGGGATCTATTGATGGACAAATACTAAACGTATATTTCTATTGTATAATTATTAAGTAACTAAACTATGCATATTCATATTCCTCTTACTATGAGCTTTATTTTGACCCATAAACTATTATTATACGTTTTACCATTCTTGAGTTATACCCAGTATATTAATTACTACCTCCCACATTCACAGCCACATCTAGCTAATTCTTGTACAAATGTTGTTTCATATTTTGTTGGTAAGTTGTGGTCTGTTTGATTGGTATATAAACTCAATATGTTTGAAATAAACGATTTCATTTTGCAGAGGCTGCTGATATTGGTATTCTAGACTTAATTGGCTAGGTTAGACAGGAAGCAGGACCAATAAATAAGGACTTGTAGACTACTCGTACGGGTTTTACGCGTCATTGGTCCAATCGATAATTCACTGCTCCCTAATTGGCGGTATCGTTACGACGTTATACATTAGCAGGGCATATAAGTTATAACATTTATATATTGAGGAAAAAACTTCTTTTGTCTCCTGACAAAAGAATGTCATTTTCTAATTTATGTTAAATGTCATTTATTTTAACGTTAAGTAATTTATAAGAAGTTTTTTTTTTCAAAAAAAGATAAACAAAATGTTTGTTTTAATTAGATCACGTTCAGTTTTTATGTAATAATAATAATAATCCTAGGGAAAACCATATTTTAAATGATTAGTTGCTACCAAGTGTATATGCTTGTAAGATATTATTATTATTATTATTATTATTAATAACTGTTACTATGGCAACCACTGTCATAAATATAATTTACTTTCAAGTTATCTTGTCAATTTCAATTTGTAAAAAGAAAACAAAAAACATTTTACATAAATAAATGAATCATTATGTATTTTGTAAACTTGACAATAATACAATATTATATTCTTAATTTGTTTTACTTTATTTCTTAACTTATTCAAAATGTGTTTTATTTTCAAATGTTGTATTTATTCATTGAATATTTGAGAATAAATGAAGTGTAATTTAAGTTAATTAATCTCTATGAAGGAATTTTCGAAGTTCTAGTGAGAAGTCGTGACCAGTAGAGCTAATCCGTGTCGGGTAGAGACAAGTATCTACTTCAGTACAATGGAAGATGGTCGTACAGTTTCATGAATTTGTTGAGGTTAGACATGAACATCGTTGGATGCCGACTATTTCAGTGGTTTAGAGGTTAAGCGTTCACGCACGAGATTGAAGACCCTGGGTTCGAATCCCATAGGGTGGGGTCGTGGATGCAGGTTGCTGAGGCGTCCCACAATAGGACGAAACGGCCGTTCAATGCTTCCAGGTTTTCAATGGTGGTATAGTATCAATCGATTCATGATCTAAATCAAAAATTTAGTGAAATAGTTTTGTTATACATGTAAAACAGTCAAGTAGAAGTGATGATATATAGGGAAATAGTAGTAGAAGAGATTTATTTACAAGTGACTTCATTTTCCCCTTTTTTACAAGGTAGCTTTTCTACATCAAACAAAAGAAATCAACACATAATTCTTAGCAGTTTACATCCAAATGTTTGTAGAAGCAAGCAAAACAAATAATGAGCAGAGATGAATGGTGGATAGCACTGGGAACCAGGACGCGCGTCTCATCCTATTTGAGACTCGTTAGCTAGATGTACCTGCATTCCTAGGGTCAAAGTTCACTACGTGACTCAAACACAGTACCGTTCGCTTCAAATTCCATCACATCCATTAAGCTATTAAGTTCAAATAGCAACTAGCTTGTGCAATGTGGTGAAGTTTAATTCATTTTGTATTGGTTGTATAGATTTGAAATTGACCAGTCTCTTATTGGCTTATGTGCATCCTGTGCGAATCGCCTCGGTATTCCTTCAAGTCATAAGCATAGATAGTGATATTGAATTCTTTTTTACAGATACAAATTAACAAATATATCTATGAAATAAACCATTGATCTGTTAAATAGTGACCAATGTTATGTTGTCTAGCTCTCAGTAGTGATTTTATTTTATTGATTAATTAACAATGTGGTCAGTAGACTAAGTAACTTAACCTCATGGAGGATTATGTTTAATTTCTAGTATTTTGTAACTGATATTGAAGCCTTGGATCTAGGTTTTGAGGATTTAATATTGCAGATATGCCCAACTGATAATTGCTGATTGGCACAAACATGGGTTTAGAGCTTCTTACTAGCTGATTTCAACTACCTAACATCTTCATGAACTAATAGTTATATCTTAATGATTTATAGATGTTACTGCGTAAGGAAATTGTATTTTGAGCAAACCATGTTCTATGGAATTTATTTTCATAATAACCTGGCGATTTGCATGAGCTTTCAACCATTAGATGTGTGAACACTCACTACCGACTCACACAAATAGTGGCTATAATAAATTTATAATCCCAATTACTGTAGGAATCTGAGCAGCCATGGTTGACACAACGTTACACGAGTACGAAAGGTTCTTTCGGCCCTTGGCACCTTTCATGACTTATGACGTAGGTAACGTAACCGTTTGACAGTCAAGAGGCGAGTATTTTAGCGTCTCGCTTCCTTTCTATTTAAGGCTGTGAAACATGGCCATTCTTATTTGATGGAGAACTTTGTAAGACTGAGGTCTGGCATAAAAAAAAGGTATACATGAAAAGTCGGTTGATGAGATATGATTATTACAAGTGTTTGAATTATTGTATCAACTAGGAATTCCTGAAATAGTGCAGTTTAAGCTGGATAGAACTAGGTGGGCACAACCGGACGTATTGTATTTAGGATTCTTCTTAGGTTCATTGTGTGTCTGTCATACTGTGTATTGGATGTAGACTTTGTATGATCTAGAATGTACTCATTAGTATTAAGATTAACAACCGAAATTGGAACAGACTCACCTGGTTCCTTTTAACGCATTCGGTTGTTGTGACTGACTCGCATACGAACCACAGATTTATTGACCTGTTTTAGCAGACCTATGGATTGTGGGAAGTCGGTTCTTCCGCAAGGATTTTTTCCTTAAGTATTTTCATCATTGTTTTTCGCACGGTCTAGTAATTCTTAATTAAGTGACTATCTGCTCTCCTCTCCCGGTCTTTTAACTTTGCAGCGATAGTAGAATTGACATTTACTTTTTAGGTTTTGAAATGTCTTGTTTGCACATGAAAATGAGGGGACTTTTAAGTCGAGCGTAACTTTCTGCAATTCGACCCCGTAGTTAGTAAGTTATGTACATCATTAGAACCATTTCCAGTGGTCAATAAAAGAAATTCAACCCTGAAGCATTCTTTAACTTCATAGACCTAGTATAGACGATTCACATTCAGTGATGAGAAATCCACAATTTATATTGAAGATTTATCATCTCGGACTAATAGATTACATCACCCAAGAATAGAAAGTTTATACCCAGTAATACTCTGAATGGAAACTTTGGTAGGCATAATTGTAGCAGGATTTAGTGACTTCAACTTCCCAACCGAAATGATGAACCTAATACTGCTAATGTCAACAATAAAATCGTGAAAAGCATCACTGGACAGATATAATCGTTTTTAAATATGGAGTGAATCATTAGAAGTTGTAAATAAGGATAATATATGAATATTCGATTAACCCTAGATAATAGGATCTGAATGACAAAGCTCAGTTTTGCATGCGGTGAATTGCACAGTAGTTCTACAAACCGACTGGATGTGCCTAATTATACCACATATAAAGCATTTAGCATTACGAAATACACATGAATTACTTGAGTGAAATTAACCACAGGACAGACATTTACTAAACTTGAGCTCACCTTTGTGACGCACTTTGCAATTTCTCGATGAAATGTTATCTGCATGACTTTGAGTACGTATTGGACTGGGATAACTAAGTAATGTAGTGAGATTCTTGATGTACTGGAAGTCAATTTCATGCATTCCCTCGTGATTAATACACGTAGTTCTAACATCTTGGAAAGAACACCTTAGCACTTCCATCAGCTCTCTTCTCAGATTGGGTATCTTAATCCTTGCAATCAATCAACCACTCGGCGGCACATGAAGTTGATCATCAAAATTGCATTTGGCAGCTTGTTTTTGTAATTCAAGGATAAATTCCCCAACATTTTGGTTATTCTGACGAATCACTTTATGAGATTTTGCTCTTTCACGACATTCGAAACTGGTACACTTTGTATGATTTATAGTAGTGTTTTAGAGTTGCGTAAGGAAATGAGATAGGCTTATCTGGGAATGCCAAAGTTTTTAATAGGATGTTGTCATCCTTTCCGATGAATGTGAGGAAATGAGCCACAATGTTATCATCCTTAGTGTTTTTTCTGGTCATACTCCAGATTTCAAATCTTTCCATGTAATCTTCGAAAGCTTCAGAATTTGGATGCACATTTAACTGTTTCATCATAGGCTCCATCGTGAAACCAACATGATAGAAATATTCGAATTATTGTACTAACTAGAAATTCCCGAAATAATACAGTTTAAGCCAGATAGAACTAGGCGAGTACAACGAACAAACGAACGTATTGTATTTAGGATTCGAAATCATCTGGGTGGTCAAGTACAAAAAAATCATTAGTACGCACAAGCACCACATGAGCTTATTAGTTTTCATCGACTGTGGCTAGGTTTGTGTAACACATGTCCTCTCTACTCTGATACGAATCGTTAGTTGATATAGATGTAGACTGAAAGAAAGTTGTAAGCGTTCAAAATTAGATGACATCAGTTCAATAAGCTACTGATTTCTGGCTTGAGTGCTGTACAGATTTCCAAACTCCCATTTTGGGATCAGCACGACGGCTGCAAGCTACGATTAATTGGTCTTGTTTGACATGGCAAAAATTCAGCCTCATTTGCATGAATTTGTTATTTTCTTGTAAATCTCGAGTTTCAATTTTATTTCATTCCTCTTTAACTCATATCACTCACTATCACCAACATTTACTATTCCAGCATATTTTCTATGTTCTTGGTAGGTTCCTCTCTCTGTGCTGATGAATTTTGATAACTTCTGTAGCGTGGAGTCGAGTCGCGTTTGACTATGAACACCACTACAAGGAAACGCGTACCAAACAAATCAGAAGGCGAAGATGGAGCGTAACCAGATTTATTTCGTTGGCGATCTCGTGGTATCGAAAGAATACCGAGATCGTGCCAAAAGGAGTACAAGTGGAATCAGCGGGAAAGAGTACGAACGTACGAGGTCACAATCCGCGGAAAAGTAATAGAGAGTCATGGAGTAGTAATATGGCTGTCTTTAGCACAGTTAAACAAACGAGCACAGTGAAACAATCACTGGTACAATTGGTTATAATAATGATTGTTTCCATTAAATCAATCGCGTTCTCTTGATACAAGTAGGTCACTACACTTCCATCAATGTACATTTCTGTCAGGTCTTACATTATTTCGAAACGAATGAATATAAATAAGTATGTTGGTACAGTAAAAGTAACAAATATGCCATGATGGAGAGATATTAACCTTAATTAATTCGGAAACCCATCTTTTTCGTACAAACTACCCTAACCATCCTCACTTTCATTGTTTAGAACATTCATGGATGTTATTATAATTCAGACTCTTCATATGTTTTGTCATTTCGCACTTTCCTCAACCCTACATGCTTTGTCAGAGTCTTGTTTACAATCACCATTTGAACCTTCAAATGACGACCACAAAACGTAAATGGCAAGACATATTGAATGTTTTCATCAATTCAAGAGATCAGCGTCCACTATCACCTTGTATCATGCTTGCAGTCGTCACTAAAACCTTTGATTAGCTTAAGAAAAAAGTTATTTTTAGATAAACTGTAAGTATAAATCAATCCACAGAATTTCCTAAAATTCCTGGAAGGTTCACTAAAGTCTAAGCAAACATCTTAATAGGTTAGTTCACGTATTTATTGGATTGTTCATATTATAAATAATAATCTAAAGAATATGTCACCAGTTGAAATCATGAGTCAATTAAAAATAGACCACCATCGAAAACCTAGAAGTACTGGACGCCCGTTTCCTTCTAATGTGAGACCCCTCAGCAGTGCGCATCCACGATCCCGCCCCCCGCGAGATTAGAGCCCAGAACTTATCGGTGTCGCGCGCGAGCGCTTAACCACTAGACTACTGAGCTGACTGGCATCCAACGGTGTTAATGTCTAACTTCAACCAATCTACGAAATTGCGCACACTATTGTCTTCAGTGAACTGATATCTCATAACAGACCTGGTTGAACTCCACTGGTAACGGCTTTTCACTAGAACTCCAAGAAATGTCTCTTGAAGTCAGTCACTAGCGAGCAAATGATTATTATCAAAAGGGGTTTTGTGAAATTTTTTAGAAATTTCACAGATTGAAATCATGAGTCAATTGAAGCTAGACCACCATGGAAAACCTGGAAGCACTGTTGAGGGATTCCATACTTGAACGAAACAACCGTCCAGTACTTCCAGGTTTTCCATGGTAGTCTAGCTCCAACTGACTCATGATTTAGCTAGTGAAATTTCTAAAATCTCGACAAAACTACCTCTGATAAAGAATATGTACTTTTTATATTGTAATGAAATAAATCTAGTGATTAATCATCGTCAAACATCATATATCTTCCTTAATCAAAACTTTTTCTTTCATATATTTTTGTTACTATTATTTCATTTTTCTTCTTTATGGCTGTTTTTATTCTATCTGACACTAAATGTATTTATTCCCACGACCAAACCATCCAGCGCAGAGAACAAAACTCCATCAAAATCCCAGTTAAGTGTTGTAACCACTTTATTCATCATTGTAATTTTTACTTTGATAATCTTGTCAAAAATTAGTTTCTCAACAGATTACTAATAAGGAGTAGTTACCTACCGCTTTTTTTGGTGAGAATGTTTCTTTTTTTGTTTTTTTTTCATTTATTAGACAATAGCTATTTTGGGGATATACAAATATGTTAAGTATATATTAATGAGTAAATATATGTTTAGCCGGCAGATGGAGATAGACATGAGAAAAATGAACAAGTATTGGATGGAACTAGAAAAGAAGGCCCAGGACAGAGTGGGTTGGAGAATGCCAATCGGCGGCCCATCCTCGATTGATGTTAACAGGCGTAAGTAAGTATATATATGTTTATGTATAATGGATAGAAATGAAGATAAAGTGAAAATGATAGAAGTATGACATAATCATGTAGATTTCATAGAATAAATAAATAATTATCAATGAATAACATTAATGTATAATGAATAGAATCAACATAGTAATCGGTGCCTCCTTCGGGCATACAAAACAAACAAACAAACAAACAAAACAACAACATCTTAAGGCAAAAATTCATTTGTAATTACGAAAATTTATTTTATTTCATTGATACAACTCTGTATTTATACATTTTCAAATAACCTAAAATAATAATATGAAAATCCGTGTCGGGTAGAGACAGGCATCTACTTCAGTACAATGAAAGATGGTCATACAGTTTCATGAATTGGTTGAGATTAAACATGAACATCTTTGGATGCCGACTACTTCAGTGGTTTAGAGGTTAAGCGTTCACGCGCGAGAGTGAAGATCCTGAGTTCGAATCCAACAGGGTGGGATGGTGGATGCGAATTGCTGAGGAGTCCTACAATAGGTTGAAATGGCCGTTCAATGCTTCCAGGTTTTCAGTGGTGGTCTAACACTGGACGGTTCATAATCTCAATCAAAAACTTAATAATCTCCACAACCCTATACTGATAATATGAAAATTATTGAATAGTGTATTCTGATTAGCCCAATAATAATATCAGATTGTCCAATAAGATAATTAAGACTACATAAGAGCTTAAACGTGTATCTGAAATAGTGGTTTTAAAGGTGAGACTTTAATTTATGGACGACCTTTGAGTGACGTTAAAGTGGCCTTGAGGGTGTTCACCTACTTGGTAGGGCTAAATGGGAGTTATAAACCTGTGTGATGAATAAGGTTTATAATTTGGAGTTGATGGTTAGGGTTATGAATTAGATTTGAAATTTTCATCGCGAACTGACATCAGCTAAAATTCTAAAATGCTCTTTAACCAAATGGATGAATGAATTTCACGCCAAGTTCCAAGACATGTTATCCTATATCTTATTGGTTCGTCCATAAAATTATAGTCTCACAGTTTTAAATGTTAATATTTATATGAAATCATCTGTCAAAATATAATTTGTCTTGAATATTCTTTTAAAGGTAGATGTTATTGACAATTGCTGGTGGGTGGCCTATGCTCCTCCACAATGAGTAACAGGCGTAAATGAGTAGTAATTTATTGGCCATAGAATTCTTGAATTTGTTCTCATCATTATAAATCGACTCATTTATTACAACATTAAAACTGTTATCCTTTAGTTAAGTTCATATTGATAACCGTATTTATTTTTCACTATAAATGTGATTACTAATTCAAATACCACTATATAGTGATTAAATCAGTGAACTCCTGACATGTGACTACAGGTTCATATCAATGTCTTATTTAAACATCTAAATGGTATCTTAAATTGTCACACTAAAGTTGGACACATAAACATTGAACTTGGTGTATAATTAATTGAATTATTATTATTATCAGGAGGGTGTTCTGTAGAGATTTTAGTAATTTTATAATTGAGTCCATGAGTCAATTGAAGCTAGGCAACCATGGAAAATATGGAAGCATTAGACAGCCGTTTTGTCTTACTGTGGGACTCATCAGCAGCGAGCATCCATGAACCCAGCACCTACCGGTCTCAGGCGCAAGCTTCTGGCCTCTAGACCACTGAGCACGCATTACTGTTATTATTATGTATAATAGTGTCTATAATAATCACTTTAAGCAAATATTTATTCTGATAACTCTAGAAACACTTACTTCTTCAACAACACATTATCAATAAATCTAAGCGTTCGAACCCTGTTTATTTCTCTATTTTTTTCCAATACTCCTATCTAGGCAATATGATATAAAAAAAAGCTGTGCTATTTTTCTTTGTAGCACTTATAATCATTTATCGGTATCGGTTGAGTAGTTGATTAGTCCGATCTCTACCAACCAGTTTACCGCTCACATTAGTTCATGGGAAAAGTTCCACTATTCAGGAGGCACGATGAGGACGTGTGATTCGGGTTTTACCCCACCACCCCATACGGTATAATAGTTAATAAGTGAATATCATATAATGTACATATTAAATAGTTATTCTATTAATAATTTTTCAATGTCTCATAGAAAAGCTTATAATTAATGTGTAACATACATACATAAATATAGAACAGGAAGAAATGATTAATGGTTTATTATCTTTCAAAATGAAAACCGCTGTATATATATATATTACCAAATCAATACCATTTTATTATATTTTGCAGTATATTCTTTGCATTTACCACTCACTCTCTTTCCTATTACCATGCCTACATATTCTTACACACACACACACAACTTCTAACATATGTAATCCTTCTATTTTATTATAGAAAGATAGTTGACATGCTGAGGATAAGATCATCCATTTATTTTGTTACTGTCACTACTCTTATCACTAATGATACTTTAGTAATAATAATTATTATTACCATTAATATTATAATGATGATGATCACTGTTACCAAAAAGAAATGTATTAGGATGAGAGTAATATCAGTCAGTGATTGAATGATTGATCGTTTTATTATACAAAATATCGTTTTATTTATTTATTTATTTATTTCAACAAATTGAAATGTGTGTACTTCATTCTCTTCTTCTTCTTCTTCTTCTTCTTCTTCTTCTTCTTCTTCTTCTTAAAATGTTTTCAATTCTTGTACAATCTTCAATTGTACAGACTAGATGAATAATGAGGGGAAAAAGGTGGTAAATAGTAAAGGCGTAAAGGAAGGAAAAACAGTGAAAACATAAACTAAAGGGATATATATAATTCGAAATGAAATGGAAACGTGTTCCACTGGACAACTGAATAAGTGTCAGATAGAAAAGTGAGAATTGACTAATGATAATAATAATAACAATTATCATCAAGAGAAAAGTATTCTGTTGTTGACTACATTTGATTAATGTAAATGATGTGAAACATTCAACCTTTATTTTCTCTTTGTTTAATATATTTATGTGTGTAATATATATTATTCAATAGAGATTGGTTAGCTATGTATAAACAAAGAGCTGTTGATTAGACTGAGAATTGGTAAATGTTTCCTCTAAAATAAAAGAGCTTCTTGTTCTGTTTGCATTTTTTGACATAGTAACTTAATGGATTGAATAATGAAGGACCATAGCTTTGAAAATTATCATTGATAGTTTCATTGTACGATTAGTTACTTACTTACTTATGCCTATCACCCTCAATCGAGCATAGGTCGCCGACCAGCATTCTCCAACCCACTCTATCCTGAGCCTACCTTTCTAGTTCTATCCAATTCTTGTTCATTCTTCTCATGTCTGTCTCCGTTTCTCGGTGTAATGTGTTCTTTCGACTTCCTCTTCTCCTTTGGCCTTGAGGGTTCCAAGTGAAGGCTTACTTTGTGACGCAGTTGGGTGATTTCTTCAATGTGTGTCCTATCCACTTCCAGTACTTCTTCCTCCTCTGGAATCTGGTTTGTTCTTTCACATAGCAGGTTGTTGTTTATAGGGTCTGGCTAACGGATCCAAAATATTTTGCGTAGGCAACTCTTAATAAACACTTGTATTTTCTGGATGATGGCTTTCGTATTTCTCCAAGTTTCCGCATCATACAGTAGAACTGTCTTGACAGTTATATTGAAAATTCTGACTTTGATGTTGGCTGACGGACAGTTGTTTTTAGTTTTATATATTCTTCAGTTGTAGGAATATGGTCAATGTTGTCAATCCTCGACTTTACGTCCGAATACGATCCTCCTTGTTCATCGATTTGGTACTATTCTACTACTATTCCTGGTAAACAGAGTCATCCTTTAAGGAGAATGAACTTGAACAAATATGATACTTTGATATCTATTCTCTTTAAAAACAAAAAATTTCTATTTTCCTAAATAATATTCTTAAGCAGTAATTTTATGCATTATTGAATCTCGCAGAGGGCGACGTCGTGGATGCGCACTGCTGCGGAGTCCCACAATAGGACGAAACGACCGTCCAGTGCTTCCAGGTTTTCCATGGTGGTCTAGCTTCAACTGAATCATGATCTTAACCATTGAAATTACTATGATATCCACAAAATCTATCTGATATTATTAAATAGTTTATAATTTATAATAGTTTATATGAGTTATGAATCTGTTAATTTCAATCAAGTGTTCAACAAATGGGAAATCGAAAGAAAAACTTAAACATTAATTGAATGGGAAAAAATCTTATTCTGGTTTGTAACTACATTAATGTGAGTAAATTATTTCAACTAACTCTATTATGAAGAATAACACATTGATAACAAGAATGTTATAACGTGAAAAATAATTGCTGATTAAGGGATAGCGAATTATTGATCGGACCAAAGACGCACAAACACGTAGAACGACCTAGGGTTCTGATTGGTCTCGCTTCCCCGTATAGCCCATCCAATTGAGTCCAGAACACAAGTCTCAGCCTCGGATATATGAATCATTATATTTCAACATACTGAGTTTATATACCAGTCAAGCAGTCCACAACATACCATAAAATAGAAAATAACATTGTACAATAATGGCCAGTAGGAAAATGACACGTTAAATAAATATTGGCCAATAAAATGATACTATTTCATGTCCAAGGATAGCATTAAGCTTAACAGGATAATTTTTGGGATATTTTCCTGAATATCCCAACAAAGGATATCATGAAATTGTTATCGGAACATTAATTCTCATTTATATTATTTTTTTTATAGTTTGTTAGTAACGAACAAGATGCCATCAGCATTAGCCTACTATGGAAGAGAACAAATCAGCTTTTAGTTGAAAAGGAAATTAGGAAAAGACATTAGAAGTGGATAAGATATACAAATTGAAAAAAATAGTCAAACTGCATCATGAGGCAAGCCCAAACTTGGAATTTTGAAGGGAAATCGAAAAGTGAAAGACTAAGAGACACATAGCGTTGGCAATTAGAGGCAGATGTTAAAAGAATGAATAGCATTCGTAAACAATTGTAGAAGAGAGTCAATGACCGAGTTTGATGGAGAATGCTGGTGGGCAGCTTATGTTCCTCCATCAGAGGTAACAGGCGTAAGTAAGTAAGTAATGAACAGCTTCGAGCTGTATACAAATAATCATTCATTCAAGGTGCCAAATTTTACGCATTAATACTGAAAAAACCCAGTGTTAACAAACGAACACTAACAATATAGTTTAAAACAAAAAAAACTAGATCAAGAAAAAACTTAGAAGATAAGAAGCAACTGGATCTGCAATGTTCTGACTACTTTTGAGATACAGGTATTAAAATGTAAGATTTAGCCATAGATTATGGTTATCACAAGAAAGCCAACCTACAAAGTTTTATAGAATAAATCGATATCACTGTTCTAATTGATACTCATCAGCTAGTATTATAGCAACACTCCTACAATTAATTTTGATCACGGTTAATTTTTGACAAACCCTTTTATTAACTTATTTAACAGATATTGTTGTTCGAACAGTAACAATTTGTCTATTTCTTTGTACTATTATGATCATCATTATGTTGGTATAAACGTGTACGCTTAACCACATGTGACAGCCTACGCACATATCTCTAGATTAAATGTTAATCGCTTAAATATCGCTCGATAATCATTTTTTCCCATGTCTATATGAGCTCGAATCCTATTAAACAGTCTCTACCTTGCTTCACTGCGCCTTGATCCGACTTGTCTGTAAATTTACCTCTGTATTTGCTCGCTTGTACACATTAGGTTCTATGCTCCGAATTCGCTCGATGTACTTGTAACTTTTTTATTTGTGCTATCCGCTAATAAACTGTAGTCTACTTTTCTTATTGCCTTCTGATTTCAAAGACCGTTGTAGAATTTTAGGATAATGGTTGATTAACGAATTTAAGCTATTACAATACCTCAATGTTAACGATCACATTGAGATCTAAACCCAGTATCTTTTTTATTTCAAAGAACTAATCTGAATTACTAAGTTCATTTTATCACTGACTTTTTCATGAAGACAAAATATGCGTCCTGGATTGCATCGGTAGCCATAATCCATCTGCTTTCGAACATTTTTTGACAAAATGGTTAATACAGGAGCCATTCACATAGAATGTCCATATTGCCAACAGAAACTAATTACAATTTAATCGAGAATATCAACAAACAGATAATTCAAACCCACATTCATCATGACATAAACTAAGAAGTCTTGTAATCGTCTACATGGTTCTGAATAACATCAACCGTTTTTATGCTTTAGTTTGAAGCTTTTTTTAAAATCTAAAAATGAACTAACATTCTTAAATTATAGAATATCATTCTCTTCACAATTAATCAACTTTGTATTTGTACATAATTTGGCAAAAAATAAAAATGCAGTGACCAGTGGAATTCGACCGGGTCTGTTGTGAGTAAGTAGCTCACTGATGACAATGGTGGATGTGTCGCTCAATTTCGTGGATTAGTTGAAGTTAGACATTAACATTATTAGATGACGGCCGGCTCAGCAGTCTAGTGGTTCAGCACTCGCGCACGAGACTGATAGGTCCGTGGTTCGAGTCCCACGAGTCGAGGTCGTGGATCTAGCTTCAATTGACTCATGAATATTATAGTAATTTTAATAGTTGAAAAACCTGAAAGTACTGGACGGCCGTTTCGTCCTAGTATGGGACTCCTTATTAGTGCGCATCTACGATGCCACCCTCGCCCCCCGCGAGATTCGAACCCAAGACCTATCGGTCTCGTGCGCGAGACGGAATGGATGCCTACTGCTAAGGAGTCCTACAATAGGGCGAAACGGCCATCCAGTGCTTCCAATTTTTCCATGGTGGTCTAACTTCAACTGACTCATGATTTCAACTGTTGAAATTAATTAAAATCTCCACAAAACCCACTCTGATATTAATTATTCATTAAATTTTCACACGATACTAGTAATATTATCAATACTTATTGACATAATAAAATAGAATTAAACTACTTTTAACTATTTTAATTATACATTGATAATATAATAATGACAATGTTCATCTTAATTAAGTAGTATATATATATATATACTTAATTTTTTTCTAAATAATTTCTTAGTTCAATACTTTATATTCTCTTAACTTTTCCCTAATTTCTCAACAACAACAAAAAAAATTAAAAAAAGTAAAAAAAATAAAAAAAACTTTATTCTTTCTTTCTTTCTTTTTATTTATTTATTTATTTATTATATTAAAAATTAATTAATTTAAAAGATAATCAACATATGGTTTATAAATTAAAAGGGATTATTTACGGGTATGTTTATTTGTATCCATGATGGTGGTTTATTAAAGGAAGAAATATAATCGTTGAAGCATTTATTTATATCATTTGTATGTATATGGAAAATTTTAAAAAAATATATCATTAATCTGAAGGGAACAGAATCACTTGTTTCTATGATAGTGTAGCGGTAAATAAATCCCCAAAATTTAGATGGTGTTTGGAGGTAGTCAATAGGACACCCAGGTTTCGTGCTACTTGGCACTTGTCAGCAAGGTGTACCTGTAATATTGAGGGAACTGGTGCTCCCTGGCGGATCCGATCTCGTGTCACCCAGCTTCACAGTCAGAGATGTTACCATTGAGCTATCCGAGCCGTGACTAACCTCCTGTAGGACTGAGATGTAATCAAAATTGATTGATCAGTGTGTGGTGGTCAATGTCATGTGTGTCAAGTCCTTATTTAGTGCAGATCGAATGCTATCGACCATGTTGCAATGTGGCCACCAGTCTAGGTGAATCGACATTGCGGGCACTACATACTGAGATTAGATGGTGATTGGAGGTAGTTGACACGGGTCCAGGGTTTCCTGTTGACTACCTCCAACCACCATCTAATCTCAATATATAGTGCCCGCAATGTCGAGATTTAAACAATAAACAATCAGTTCTTTCAATGGTGAAGTGAAGTTTTGTTCTATTAGATGTATGGTTTGGTTGTGGAGCATTCGTTAACATAAACTTCAAGTAAAAGTTTGATGTAGTTCAGAAAAACGATGAAGGATCCATAACTGATCACCACCCAGTGATCAATCAATTGTGAAATCCCCAAAATAAATAGCTGTGTAAGTTTTCGACATTGGATGCTGATCACATTATTTTTAATGAACTCACCTAGCTGAAGGCGCTCAGTCATGCATCCGCACCAGATCACAAGTGGGAACGCCGTGCTCAACAACCGCTATAATCGCTAGCCAGATTAGATCAAACGATCCTCGATATATTGATAGCCTATCAAATATATCTTCGAACCTTCTCGCTTTTGTCTTTTGTGATTTCACTTGGTGGGTACGATTCATATTAGAAGGTGTTACTGGTTAAAGCGTTGTCAAACTCTGAATACCTGTGGCATTTTCAATAGGTACTTGTTGTTGTTGATGATGATGATGAGTAGTTATGAAATATAACTTCCAAGTTTGCTGATGATATTCACGTTGTGACTTAAAGCCCGTCTAGTTATCATGTGAGTTGTTCGCCAATCAAAATATGATTTATTCAATCATAGTATTGTACTAAAGCAAATGACATTCTACTGGTATGAGCAACCTAGCATACTTATTGATCCTTTATTTGTCTAACCCATCCAATTAAGTCCACAACACCAATAACAGCTTCCACTATGCAAATCATTTATTTCAAACATACTTGGTTTATATATCAGCCAAACAGACCACATCACATCATAAAACACGAGATAATATTTATATAAGATCAAACCAAATAGTGGCTGTGAATGTGAGAAACTTTGATCAAATAACTGAGTATAATTTAAGATCAGTAAATCATATAATAATAATAATCTACAGGTCGAAATGAAGCTTATAATAAGAGGAATATAGATATACATAATCTAGTTACTGAACTAAGGATATATGTAATATTAATCGATTCATAGCACTCAGAAGTTACCCGTAATTTATTCTTCACTAGGATATAACAGTTCACCGATGGAGGTGTGAACTAGTTAAAGAGATTATCGTTGACTGAACTGATTTGAAGTGGAGGACTTTTTTTTGAAAATCAATGAGCAGTGGATTAATGTTTTATTCTACTTTGATAAATTTTTTGTGTGTGTGCACTTATGGCCTCGTACAGAATCAAACTTATTAGATTTTAAAGGAAAGTGTGATAGGTTTTGTTATGATTCGACTGCGGCTAGACAAATCAAAATATCAGAATGAGTTTTGTGGAGATTTTATTAAATTTCACAGGTTGAAATCATGAGTCAGTTGAAGCTAGACCACCATTGAAAACCTGGAAGCACTGGACGGCCGTTTCGTCCTAGTACGGGACTCCTCAGCAGTGCGCATCCACGAACCCGCTCCCTGCGGGATTCGAACACAGGACCTACTGGCTTCGCGCCCGAGCACTTAACCATTAGATCACTGAGCCGGCATCCAACCGTGTTAATGTCTAACTTCAACCAATCCACGAAGTTGCGCCAGGTTTTCAATGGTGGTCTAGCTTCAACTGACTCATGATTTCAACCTGTGAAATTTAATAAAATCTCCACAAAACTCATTCTGATAATAATCAACTGCTCACTAGTGACTGACTTCAGGAGAACCTTCTGGAGTTCTAGTGAGAAGCCGTCACCAGTGGAGTTCAACCAGGTCTGTTGTGAGATATCAGCTCACTGAAGACGAAGACATTGGTGTCCGATGGCGCAACTTCGTGGATTGGTTGAAGTAAGACATTAACACGGTTGGATGCCGGCTCAGTGGTCTAATGGTTAAGTGCTCGGGCGCGAAGCCAGTAGGTCCTGTGTTCGAACCCCGCAGGGAGCGGGTTCGTGGATGCGCACTGCTGAGGAGTCCCATACTAGGACGAAACGGCCGTCCAGTGCTTCCAGGTTTTCAATGGTGGTCTAGCTTCAACTGACTCATGATTTCAACCTGTGAAATCAAAATATAGTAGTGAAGGCAACAGTGAATTCAATATTTTTAAGAAAATTTAAGCTCCTGATATAACGGTACACCCTGTGGGGTAAAAAAAATTTACAATGGTAGTTATTCATAAAACCTATTTTAAGAAGATTCTAGTTGAATATTTTGGAAATAATAATGTACTTTCTAACGTATTCAAATCGCCAAGTTAAAATAATGCTGCCTTTCAAATTTAGCTACGTTATTAAATACCATGACAATTGTTCATTACTGATGTTCCGTATTCATTCTCCTCATGAAATGATTTAACACTATCAATTATGATTTTCTTGTTATAACTATGGAGATTATTGCAGAAGTTATTAAGCAATGAACACGCGATAATCATGTGTACAAGTGGTTTGTAGATAGTAATTCAAGATGGAAATAGTTTTTTTTTTTTGCACATGGGTTGATATTAGTTATACACTTCTGAAGAAATTCTAATTAGGCTGGAATAGTTGTATAGTCCTTTAACTGTTAAAATAAGTTTGTGCATAGTTCAACTGAATCAGTATTTACAAGCTTATTCAAGAATTAATGTCTAAGAATGTTATTAGCACAAAACGTATATGATTTGCGAGTACACAGCCTGCAGAATAGAATTGTCGACTTTGGCTCTTTAATTTAAAATTATTCTTAAATTCATTTGATCATTGTAGTGGTGTCGTGTTCTTTGAACTAGATTGTTTAACCGCTTAGTTTTTATTGTTTCACAGGACAGCATCATCCACTCCTACTTATTTACGATTGACAACGAAAGTATGTATGATCTACGATTTATATATGATTTTTACGGCTTTTCTGTCAATCATCCAAATTTAATTAGTTTATATCATATAGGTCACAATTTAGTTTTCATATGACGTTACAAATGGACTTAATTTCTGAATGTATCAGTTTTAGGTTGGAGGTAGTTTTTGCGCCTGAAGTATCATATAAATGTCAGAAGAATTTAATAGTATTTTCGTCTTGGTGATGGGAGATACAATTAAAAATTTCAATGTTAGTTAAGTTCTATGTGTCATGCTTTCAGTGTTCGTGTTAAATTTGTGCTTTTCAAAGTTTATTATTAGAATAGAGGTTTGTGGAGATTTTAATCATTTTAATGGTTGAATTCATGAACCGATCTAAGCTAGATTATTATAATAGGACGAAATGGGCATCCAGTGGTTTCACGTTGTTAATGATGAAATCAGTCATTCAGTTGGTCAGCTACAACGTAGGATTAGACACATATATTCATCGGTTCAAGTTGCCGTAACTCATTAGCACAACAAGATGAACACCAAGTTCATAAGAGTAGTCACTTCAATGGTAGTTAAATATAAAATAAAGATTGTGTATAAGGATATAATACAGGAAGAAAGAATTAGTTTGTAGAAATAAAGGTATAAGTCAATTGTAATCCCATAGTTTAAGGGAAGACAGAGATTGTATACACCTAAGTCATCGTGATCGGTTCTGAACCATGTCAACCAGAGTCTCCAACGATTGGTTATAATAGTCATGCGGATCCTAACCAAGTAATCTGCATCTACCAACATGACTCAAACCAGAAGTTAGTGATAATACCAAAAGTTTAATTGAATAATATGCTGTCTATCTGGGTAATTGATTGTGCATTTATGGATAATCATATTATGATGTGTGCTACTAATGTTTGTAGATATAAGTAGTATGTTACACCAATCGGGAGTGGAACGTTGAGAAGATTGAAATAAAGAAAAAAGAGAAGAAAACTGAAAATCATCAAGATAACAACATGAATGAAGGAATAATGAAAGTTGTAAGAGACAACCACTGTACAATTTTCCATTCTGTTTTAGTGTTCATTCAGTATAATTTAAATTGTTCGTCTATGTGAAAATTAACGGACACTTATCTTTCAAAAATCTTAACGTTACTCATTGAATTAGCGCTTACTTCTAAAAACTGCCTTTGTTTAGTAATTGAACCGCGATTTTCTTGATTCATGTAAGTAACCTAAGCGAACTGTGTTATTTTAAGATTAATTTAACTAAACAGATTCAAATATAAAATACGATAATTCACTATTACTAGTTATTTAAACTAGAACTTATCAATATCCTGTGTGGATTATGATTATTATGCTTGTAGATCACCAACGTAGATTATTTATGTCGAAAATGATCGGAGGCCTACTCCAGCTAGACGTGAATGGTGTGACAAACTGGCTAACGTTGAAGTCACACCTCGTGGTCAGCACCTTACGTGGACTACCCCATTGATGTAACAAGGTACCATAGATGCTTTGAAGACTGTACAACACAGAGAACGTTATTACAGAAATATATTAGTCAAAGTAGATACAAGCGAAAGTAAGACCACTGCCGCATGGGCCAGTCCATGGCATACGATTAACTGATGCGCGTTGGTTGTACATGACCTTGGCAGGGAGAGATGATCTATTTGACATTCAGTGATCCAACTGCCGGATGATTTGGCTAGGGCTCAGTGACATTTCACTGGCCCTACATGCTAAAACATCATTGCTAGCCACTAGCTAACTCTTCATAAAATATAACAGTTCTCGTAATAGTAACAATTAACAATAAGATAACACTGAACTCAGTTTTTATTTCATTTAAGATTCTTCAACAATGAGAATCAATAACATAGTTTATTTTTGATACATGAAGATGATTCACTTCATTCTGCAATTGTTCATCAGCTATAAGACACCTTTATGTCATAAAGAACAATATGACTGGATATAAAGATAAGTAAAACTGAGATGAAACTTTGAATTTAGACAGAATACAAGAAACAGAAGTTGGAATTTGCTATGAACTATTTTATTCGAAAGTTACTTACTTGCTTACTTACGCCTGTTACTCCTCGTGAAGGAGCATAGGCCAACCACCAGCATTCTCCATCCAACCCTGTCCTGGGCAATCCTTTCCAGCTCCTTCCAGTTCCTATTCAACCTTTTCATATCTGCTTCTATTTCACGACGTAATGTGTTCTTAGGCCTTTCTCTTTTCCGCTTCCCTTCAGGATTCCAAGTTAGGGCTTGTCTAGTGATGCAGTTTGACGATTTGCGTAATGTATGTCCTATCCAGTTCCATCGTCTTTTACTAATTTCCTCTTCAGCTGGAAGCTGATTTGTTCTCTCCCACAGAAGGCTATTGCTGATGGTATCCGGCCAATGGATGTTGAGTATCTTGCGAAGACAACTTTTTATAAATACCTGCACTTTCCTGATGATGGTTGTAGTAATTCTCCAAGTTTCAGCTCCGTACAGTAGAACTGACTGCCTTGACATTCGTATTGAAGATTCTCACTTTGATATTGGTTGAAAGTTGTTTTGAGTTCCATATGTTCTTCAATTGTAGGAATGTGACCTTTGCTTTGCCAATCCTCGCCTTTACGTCTGCATCTGAACCTCCTTGTTCATCGATGATGCTTCCCAGGTATGTGAAGGATTCTACATCTCCCAGAGTTTCGCCATCAAGAGTGATTGGATTGCTGTTCTACGCTTTGAATTTGAGGACCTTGGTTTTCCTCTTGTGTATGTTGAGGCCTACTGATGCAGAGACTACTGTTACACTGGCTGTCTTTATCTGCATCTGTTCGTGTGTATGCGGTAGGAGGGCTAGGTCATCTGCGAAGTCAAAATCGTTTAACTGGTTCTGAGCTGTCCATTGTATTCCGTGTTTTCCTTCAGATGTCGAGGTCCTCATAATCCAGTCGACCACCAGAAGAAAAAGGAAGAGAGAGAGTAAACAGCCTTGTCTTACTCCGGTCCTTACTAAGATACATGTTTATTCCATATGAGTTTAGTTAAGTAAAGAAGATGAAGACACAAATAGGCATAACAACAATAATAATGATTCAGTAAATGGTTATACAATTTATTGATACTGATGTATTGCTAGTAAAAGTAAGCGTGACTGACCACTGGACGTGAACTGAAAGAAACATCATACTGACTACATAATATGTGATTTTCCTTTTATTATTTGTTTTTGCTCTAGACTTGCTGAGTAGACTGCTTGTAATTGTATTTAATGTCGAATATTGTCTAGTTTATACTATAGTTTTCGGCAATGAATCATATATCTGGAATAACATGGTTCCAATCTGTGTATAGTGTATCGATTGAGTATCTAACATAGTGATGATATAAATATCGATCCCGGTCGCATTATGGTATATTAGTAGTATATAGTTGTAAACAGTAAAAACTTTTATTCTCCTGTTACATCAGATATAATTAAACTAAAATTAGTTTACTGGTTAGTTGGTTAATTACCACCCAACTGAGTAGGAAATTCGATTAGATTTGGTAACGATGTGAGAGACTGGAGCATTCGAGAAAGCGAAGCAAACAGAGACGTTAGTAGTTCACTTTGATACAGTTCGTGTATTATTGAGGACTTCAACTAAACTATAATTTGTGAAACAGATGGACAAGCTACCAGCCTAATTCTGTTCAATTGCATTAGGGTCTTTATTATCCGGAGACTTTTAAACAATCAAAAAGCGTTAAGGGCAATAATTAATACACATGTATGGAACGTGGATAACATTGCAAGTATGCGTTACATTCATAAATAGACTGAGACCTACACGGTCCATAGCATACACATAGGTATAGATGCGATTTGCTTTGATCACCTCTAGACTAGGCTTCAGTAGCACTGATAAATGAAGGAACCATTTGTCTTCAAACTATTTGGATTATAAGTCGTCTATCGACAATCAGCTCCTTCACACTCATACCGTAAACTAGTTTAGTGTCGACCCCTGCTCACTGGTTGAGCGCAATCTATGGCCATCGATCTGGTTTTCACTAGAACTAATAGGCCGTCATAGAGATAATCCAGTCAGAAACCATAAGAAATAGATTTTTACTGACGTACTGCATTTTACATTTAACTTATCTATATTAGCCTTTATGGTAGTCCATATTTACGATGAACTGAGGGACTAGTCCGACCTCTATCAACGTAAGCAAAATAAGGGTGAGACTAATCTCCACCTATTCACCCACCCTAGTTCATGAAACTAATTCCTACTATTATCGGGTCATCTCGAGGAGGTGTGAGTCAGACTTTACTGGGAGAAAGTTTATGGATTGGTAAAAACCGTCAGTTGACTTCTTAGTTATAATTAGCTCATGAAGTTATTACTAGGTTTAAAAAAAGAGGTCTACCTGGATTTTCCTTCTCCAGACAGATATATCTTATTATAAACATTTGATAACAGTGATCTATTAAACTACAAGTACATGTAAAGTTCATTGTTTTCAGCTTGTCTTAAAAAGTTTTCGAGACTGAATTGTCACCTCGTTTAGCGAAAATTCTGAAATAATGTGAAAAAAAAATTATTATTAGGTAAAAGTATAATACAGTGAATATGCCACAGGTATTTAAGGTTTGACAACACTTTAACCGGTAACACTTTCTAATATGAATCGTACCCATCAAGCTATACAGAAGTGAGAACATGACTTTTAGACTTTTTAGCGATATTCAAATATCACATATAATCAGTAACATAGAAATCTTTGTATTCCATCAAGAACTTTTAAAGTAATAGCGAAAAATTATTATTTTTTTCTCTTGGTAACAGTGAATAAAAATGTTAGCATTCAATGTAACAAATACACAATCCTGTCTTTGCAGATTATGTACAACAGAGACAAATCGATATTAGTTCTAAATCTCAACTGTAAACTTCAACAGTTGAGATCATGAGTTAATTGAAGCTAGATCACTACCATGGAAAACCTGGAAGCACTGGACGACCTATTGTGGGACTCCTTATTAGTGAACATCCACAGCCCTGACTTGCGGCATTTAAACCCAGGACCTATCAGTCTCGTGCGCGAGCGCTTAACTTCTAAACCACTGAGCCGCCCGGCATCCACTAGTGTTAATGTCTAACTTCAACTAATCCACGAAATTGAGCGACACATTCACCATTGTCATTACTGGATTACTATCTCACAACAGACCAAGTTGAACTTCACTGATCACTGCTTCTCACTAGAACTCCAGGATATACCTCGTGAAGCCAGTCACTAGTGAGTATATGATGATTAATATCAGATAGGTTTTGTGGATATTATAGTAATTTCAATGGTTAAGATCATGAGTCAAGATCGTGATCTTAACCATTACTATAATAATGTCACAATAAAACATCTAAAGTAGAAATAAAAGACGAAAAAGAAGGAAGAAAATGTTATAGTGAATGAGAACACAAGTGTGTGTGGGGGCCCGATCGAATGCACTTGGAGACAAAATTACGGAGCATCTTAGTAAAATCTAAGAATCATATAGTAAATACTTCATTTACAAAATATCAATCAATTCCCTCAAACTTAATTTTTCCTTTTGTAAATATCAGTCAGTTGTTTCAGACTACATTACTTCTACATTTCTATACCAATTGCTTTCTGCTTCTGTTCTTTCTTTCTTTCTTGATCTTCTCAATCTTCTAATGCCAGTTATTATATTCTTGATTAGTGTTATATACTACTTATATCGATATAAGTAGCACACATCACAATGTTACTTCAAAAATATACACACTTTTTAATATAAAAAACAAATGAATATTACTACTGATAATAACTTCATTTATTTATAAAAATCATTCATCTTTCTCAATTGTATCCACTTGTCATGGAATTTGAAATGAAAAATGTTGAAGTCAATTATTTGATCATACATATATATATATATAAACAAAGGAAAAAGGGAAAATTAAACAATATTCCTTAATGGCGGTATTTATCAAATAGAAAAGTTGGTTGGTGGTCGCCGATTTTGAAACATTTCTTTACATCTTATATGATATATATATACACATGTAAAACAAAATGGTATGCAATACATATATATATATATATGCATTATAGTGTATTACTTCAATTTGTTATTTTCTATCAATGTCCATAATCTAACTATCTATCTATCTCTCCACCTTTATCGAACTTCATTGTGATATTCTTTATTGTGTCGTTTATAATAAAACATCTGGTTTGTGTGAAGTTTTTCATCATAGAAACAGAATACGAGTTCATCTATATGTATGTTACAGATCTGTCTATATAATGCTTGATCAAAGCATATATAACTATTTATATATCTTATTATTATTATTAGTAGTAGTAGTAGTAAATTACTATACAAGATAAATTCAGACAAACAAATGATTTTCAGAGAGAGAGAAAAAAAAGAAACACTTCAGTTAACTAATAAATATTAAACGACGGTTAAAAAAATTTTTTTTGAAAAAAAAGAAAAGTAAAAAAAAGAGAGAAACTAATTAAAACAACAGTAGAAATGAAAGAAGAAGAAGAAGGAGATAAGACAAAAGATTTTCCTGTAATTTTCTTTTGTCGAATAAAATAGACCACCGTGATCTGATGCGATATAATGAGTGTGTGTATGTGTGTACGTACGTGCGTGCGTGCGTGTGTGCGTGTGTGCGTACCATCATTCATTCGCAATTTTTTTCTGTATGATATCGTAATTGTTCTGATTAAAAGATGGAAACGAAGATAGATCGTTTAGTGAATCTTAAGCAAACGTTACCAGAACACATACCCCCCCACACACACTCATACACATACACACTCAAATATACTTGTTTATTTCTACATATTAAAACTAAGTAAATGAAATTTCATTGTTTTAATGTTTGTCAACTATCCAGAGTTAAAACTTATCATATTTGAAGTGTTTTAGGGCATATAGTGAATACAATTGATTGAGTATATGTATATATGAATAATAATAAGGGAGGCCTGCTTGAGCATCTGGGCTACCTGTTGCCGCCATCTAGATATTTCAACAAGTTATCTATTTTTGTTTGTTTTAATGTATCATTATGTTTAGTAATCGCATAACCTATTCTGCTGCGTTTCTGAAAAGTGTACAACCTTTCGTTGTCAAAATTACATAAAACTCAATAAGAGACAATGTGGTTGCTGGCAATATACAACAAAAAGAATGTACATTATTCAGATGTTGATTTACTGGACTGCTAACATCTAACTGGCGATCACTCGATATTTATCGCCAGGACCGACTAATAAGAAAGAAACGGAAACTTGTTGAAATACTTTACGCTGAGAATTCTATATTGTACCAAAAATATAATATTGAATAAAGCTGATGATAATAATAATAATATTTTACGATCATTATTATGTAAAGGCTGTAAATTGAAATGAATCAATGTCAAATGGAATATAGACAATAAATCATAACAATGAAATCAGAACAAACAATAAAACTATGGTGAGATTATAATTGATGGACGATCTTTGAACAACGCTGAAAAGACCTTTTGAAAGTCCACCTACTAACTAGGATTAAATGAGGGTTATAAAACAGTGTGGGGAATTAGAATTATGATTTATAGTTGATGATTAAGGTTAGGAATTAGATTTAGAGTTTTTAATCATAAACTAATATCTGTTATAATATTAAAATGTTAAATAACCAAGTGAATCATAATAGAAATGAAGGAGATTTTACCATTGGTCTTACTAAATTAAAACAGAATTAAAAATATCAGTATAAGGGTTGTGGAGGTTACTAAGTTTTTGATTGAGATCATGAACTGATCGATGTTAGACCACCGTTGGAAACCTGGAAGCACTGGGACTTCTCACTAGTGCACATCCACAATCCCGCTCGCGGTATTCGAACCCAGGACCATTAGACTTTAATAATAATACCATACTAGCTACAAGATTTCAAGGTGTTGGTTTCAAATTATAATAAGATTATGGGTGAATACTTTTATAAAATCATTATGTCAGTATGAAACCGTTATATATCTATTCTTGATTTTCAATAATTATGCAAATAAATTCAGTCTGTAATGAACATTTCAACATAATAATAATTATGATTGATAGAGGAATGATTTGAACATATTTCTCAGCCCCGTTCACAATAACTGATATTGAATGATACTAATGTATATGACAGTGTAATTGCTATTCATTAAAGAGTAATTTATCTATTGTTATTTTAACACATAAACATTGGTGCAAGGAGGCACCAAATAGATATGAGCCACATAAATCATTTGATTTGTGTGAGAGTTGGGATATTGCTCGGGTGCCCAAACCGAAACAGGTGGTTTTCTTAGATGGCCACATCCGGAGCCTTCAACTTAAAGGTTTGATCCACAAGGCAGTGGAGCAACGTCAGGAAATGGAGCTATATGGTAGTCAGTGATCAACGACTGGTTCATACGTTATTTGTTCCTTCAGGATACTGGAACCTATGTGTACCATAAGTTTGGAATCAGGGTTTTCCAACTCCCCTAGGTGGGTTCTCCATATCCACCAACCCTGTTAAAGCGCTGGACTTTCGCTTTTCGTCCTCTGAATATCGTATACAACAGTGATGCCATGAGGAGGCATTGAGTAGGACTTCCCTGGCAGTGGTTGTATGGACGTGACCATGTGAGAGCATTTCGACAGAGAGAGCTGACACTTCCCACTCTCGACCGTACCAGGGCATTTGGGGGTAGTAAAGAGTAAAACTCAATCTTATTCATAAAGTGGTTTAAAATTAATGCATTCATTAGAAAGGATAGTGTTTTCAACTATGGATTACTTTTTTTAATTTTTAATATTTAGTCGTGTTATTGCAGTGAACGAGAACACAAGTGTGGACAATCGAATGTATTTGAATACACAATTACAGAATCTGTTAGTAAAATCTGAGAACCATACAGTGAATACTTCATTTACAAAATGGCATTCAGATTTCATTGTTCTTTCATTTCCACAGAAATCATTCTTTGTTCTCATTCTCTTTTCTTTGATCTTCTTAACCTTCCACTGCCAGGTATTTCACTTTCGATTGACGATACATACTACTTACATTTATGGAAATCAGTAGCACATACCACATTATTTTTTATTTAATACTGTTATTGGTTTTCTTAAGATTTCAACAGTTGAGATCATGAGTCAATTGAAACTTGACCACCATGGAAAACTTGGAAGTATTGGACGGCCGTTTTGTCCTATTGTGGGACTCCTCAGATTTGTGTAGTTGACCTTTTATTTTTCATATATAAATATTCTTAACAAGTATGTTATGTGTGATCAGATTGTTAGAAATGTATTGCGCCAATATATCATCATATGGTTCTGATAACCTTCATCTTCTCATTGTATTACTGAAATTTTTAAAGATCCATTTAAAAATGATCTGCTAACCAATTTTTATTGAGTCTTCATTCATTTTATTTGTAGTTAGGCTTACGTAACACTTTTTTCCCTTTTCTTTTCGAGATTGTTTATTTATTTACACATCATTAGTCCTATAAATGACTTTCATAAATTATCTGTAGTGTCGGTTACTATGTTGAGCCTACATAACTTATTCTAGCTTCTGAACAGGCTAGTTAATCCATTCTTCTCAAGCTCCATTTTGACCTTGTTAATTATTCGCTTATTAACCTTGACTTGTCTTTATATGAGTGTGTGTGTGCACTACTTATTCTCTTCATCACATATCTATAGCTTATTTTCTGTGTGATTATAAATATTGTTTAAGGCTTGATTAAATAGATTTGGCTCACATGCCATCTCCATTGTGCGTCATTTCGCTTCACCGTCTTCTCTTCACTTTGTCCGTCTGAATGCCTGTCCAGATTAATGATTATACAAAATATACGTATTCAAAATTGCATTCTCATATTTGACTTATTTAATTCCGTTTTCACTAACGTGATTTAAGTCAATGATTATATACGAGTATTGACGGAATACATATTTCAATCACCATTCATACTATATAATTGGGGCCAGATTCAGGGCCATTAAATCTCTTACATTTATTGCTATTGGTAAATGGACATTTATGTTATTCACTACAGAAATCAATATTTCATTGTTGCTGTGATAAAAGTACATACATCCTGTATTTCTCAAGTAATTGTTCATATCAGAAAGGGTTTTGTGGAGATTTTTTATAGAAATGTCAATAGTTGAAATCATGAGTTCAATGAAGCTAGACCATCATGGAAAACCTGGAATAAATGATTCAAGTTAAAAACAAACGAATTAAATACTGTTTGTTTTTTTCCTTAAAAATAATGCTCTAAACTGATCAAGCAAATAGTTGCCGTTACTTTAATATCATTAAAAATAAGATTTTATTAGATAGTGATTATTTTATTAAAGGATATGACTACTCAAATGTACGTGTCCATATAACTGTAAATGATTGTTACTACTGACTTATTGAGAAATCTATGAAAGAATCCATTATTATTCAGAATTATCTGTAATAGGGTGGTTAGATGAAAACAATATAGATTTCCTTGAAAAGATGAATTCAATGACAGTAAACTTATCTATTTTACACAATTTGAAACCTAATCACTCTGATTAATAAGCCAATATTATTAGGGTAAGTTTAAAGTGAGAACAAACTGTTTTTAACTACACAGTCAGTCAGTCAATCAGCTACAACGTAGGACCAGGCACATATGTGCATCGGTTCAGGTTGCCATACCGCATCAGCACAACAATATGAACAGCGGATTCACATCAGTGGTTAGGTCAAAGGTGGTAATATATAAGAGAAAGATTGCATATAAGGATACAGTACAGGAAGAAAGAATTAGTTCGTAGAAAGAAAGATATGAAGTCATTTTAATCTCTTAGTTTAAGGGAAGACAGAAATTGTATACACCGACGCCATTGTGATCGATTCTAAGCCATGTCACCAAGAATCTCCAACCATCGGTTACGAAAGTCACGCGGACCCCAATCAAGTAGTCTGCATCTACCAACATGGCTCAGACTAGAAGTTAGTGACTTCAAGCAGTGATGCCACGTTTTGGTTTGGCCGCCCCTAACTTTCTTCCAACCACACAAATGGGGTTTGAATTTTTGTATGGCTAAGGCTTCAATAAACCTTAGTATACTCTATTTTACACTTTTATACAACACCATAAAAGCCGAGTTAAGATCAATCTTATATTGTTTATTGACTGAATATGTAAATATAAACCCCTGAATTCAGAAACAATAGTTGAATGGTTTCATCCAAGCTATGAAACCCTATAGTTCATCGTTCTATTGCTATCGATGTTATGAGTGCCGATTGTCGGATATTCCTAAATCATAAACAAACTAGAAGACCCAAAGATATCAGATCATGATAAAACTATCTAAATAATATAAAGTATATTGTAAAACTAACTAACAGGAACAATTTAGATAAATTTTAACTTATTAATGATTCATTTTTAAGAGATACAACAATAAGCCATACATGCAAAGATGGATAGTGGCTAGCAGTGGAATGCAGAACATGCATTTCGTCCCATTTGGGAATCGTCAGCTGAATTTACCTGCATCACAGAGTTGTTTTTCACTCAGTACCATTCGCTTCAAATGTCATCACTTTATCCACTTAGCTACTGAGTCCTGATATCTACCTGTTTGTACAGTGGGGTAACATTTAAATTCACTTAGTGTTGTTTACTTGTATCTTCCCATTGATGTTTACCACTGTAATTGATCAGTCTATTATTGACATATGTGCATCCTGTGAGTATTGTCTCGATATAGCTTTAATTCATAAGTATTATATGCAAAGATCGATAGTGGCTAGCAACAGAATCCAGGATGCATATTTCGTCCTATTTTGAACTTAAGAACAGTAGAAACATTAAAAACAAAATCATACAATTTAAATGATATAATTTTCTCATTATCACATAAATCATTTATCATAATGTTACTTATCATTCATCTTATGATTTATGAAATGATTCAGTTTTTAATGTTTTTATTCATGAACATTCTCTTATCATTGAATGGATATAGAAAAAAGCACAAAAAAGAAAAAAGAAAAAAGAAAAGAAAAGAAGAGAAATGATTTCATGTACATTTTTTTGTATATTTCCATTTGAAATGTTTATTTGACTATGAGATATTACAGTTGGATCGGATTGTATTCTGACATATACGTGTACATATATATATATATACGTTATATGTGGTAAAAAAGTCAAAACGAGTTATTCAGTTTGTATAGAAACACACATATAACACATATAACAGCATACAATTGTCCTGTAAAATGATAATATATCTGTATATATAAGTAGTAATGCCAAATGGTTACATCTTTTTAACAAAAGTATGCAATAATAACATCATTAATCATAATTTTCATTTTGACTACTTCTTTTTGTTTTGTGTGTGATTCTAATGAAATGAATACTTTAGTAATTGTTGATGTACTACTACTACTACTACTACTGTGTTATGATTATGATTATTATCCGAATGATTTATTTTTGTTCATATCTTGTTTATGTATGTCACTTGTGTAATAACGGTTTCTATCCCACACTGATTATTCATTCCTATATCCATTTATATATATATATTTTTTTCCTCTTAGAAACGATTCAATTCTAACTTTATCCAATTGAATTGATTAGGTGTCTACCTTTAAAAGGAAAATATACATGAATTAATTCTCTAATATATATCTTTCTTTTATTTGTTTTTTCTCTCTCTCTTTTCATTTTAAGTAGTTGTTTTTAAGTGAAGTCATTTCAGTACAATCGTGCTTACTATCTATCTATCTATGCACATGTATATACATATATATGTTGCATAAAATGGTATACGTATATGATAAACATAATTTATATTTGGAACCATTAACCAAAGGTTAAACGTCAACCAAGTGTCATAAATTGACAATAGTAATTTGTCAACATCAAAAATTTATTCATTTACGTTTTTCTCTCTTTTTTCTTCTTCTTTTTCTTCTTCTTCTTCATCATCATATTTCTTGTTTCTTTCACTTTTATTTTTAATGTTGTTTTCTACATTTTCTTTCTTTCTTTCTTTCTTTTATTTTTGGACTATTTTGTTGTTGTTTCTTATGTTACTCCTGGACTATAAGTAGAGCAACTATGGATATATACAGTATACATTAAAATGTAGATTTTATATAGGAATATGATAAATATGTTTATTTTAATGTCAAGTAAAATGCATATTAATAATCATAATTGTAATAATAAAACTAATAAGATGTATGTTACTTATCATTAATGATGTCAGCATTATATTTTATATGGTAGAAAATAGCCTTATATGTATAGATATGTACTCGCACACGCACACACACACACATACATACATCATATATATGTAACATTGTAACGATGAAAATGGTCAATGATATGAACTTTATTGAATGAAGTCAAAATCAGTTGATCATTATAATGAACTTAGAATTACACCATCTAATGATAATAAGCAAATCTTAAAAGATCTTGACAATAAAGTTGATTGAAATTATTATAGGTTTTTAATGAATGAATACACATTGCTGAGGAGTCCCATCCTAGGACGAAACGACCGTCCAGTGCTTCCAGGTTTTCCATGGTGATCTAGCTTTTGTTTGAATTTTATATGCTTTTTAGATCTGGTAGAAAAAGTCTCAATTTATTGAGTAGTGTGGGAGATTCAAAATTGATTTCATCCAATCGTTTAATGTATGTTTTGTGTATAAGATGAAAAACTTATTTTATTGGGTAGTTGTCAAGTCTTATGATATCAATTCAATTGAGGTGGGGTGGAGTGGGGTGGCTTATGTCATTAATTCAGTCGCTTGGACAACTATCACTTGACCACATTATATCATAACATTTCACTTATTGATCAACATACTATTCATCCATTTTAATAATTGCAAATCGTATTCATAAATTAAATTCTATTTCAGAACAGCTGTGAGGTAATCAATATGGGGTTCTGAAGTGAGATTTTTTGTATGTGTTCACTGAAGTAACTACTGATGCTATAGAAACTGGTCCACAATTTTTTTATAATATCGTAGCTATATATAAAACACTTCTAAGTTATAAATGAAATATTTACACTGATCGATTAGTGATTGTTATTTAGTCTAATCCTTTGTAATGTTTAAATTATATCGACCAAGTTTACAACATGACTACTTGGCTAAAAGAGTTCAACAGCATGATACATTGTAATGTTTGTTGACTGGGAGCAGTTAGTGTATATTTAGATTATTTGTTAACCATATGCCATATGCCGTAATCAAAAGCATTAGACGGTTAATTTACATTAAGTGACTTGAAGATTAAATATTATCATGCAACATACATAGAAGTTAGTGAGAAACGGCGGGTTACCAAGTTGTCTTTTGTCTAGTACTATTTGACTACTGTACATCACTTGACGTAAATCAAAATAAGAATGGTTTGTGAACAAGATTTATTCCAAAATCAACCATAATATAATGCATTTGAATAAAAACACAACAATTTGTAATAGATTTACAAACGAAGCTTCATATAGCTTGTTGATTCGTCTGTTAGCTGATCAAATGGAAATGAACCAATAGGGCTATTTTTATTTGGTCTTGTATTGAGCGTACCATCATTAAGAGTTTATCCTCTTAACATAAATAGAGACTTTTGACAAGATGATTTACATAGTTGAATTGTAAAGAAAATTAAACAAAATCCAACATCTATAACTTACACTTGATGGTATCATTTAAATTACTGGAAGACATATGTATGTGTTGGAGATGAACAAATAAAATTTTAACCAACTTGGAATGTGTTTTCTATGCGAAATTGTTATAGTAAAATTTAATTCAGTAATCGAGTCCTCCTGGAGCCCCTCTGGGGCTACTGCCGATCCCAAACTCGGATAAAGGGGGAGTAATATATGCAGTATTGGACAATTACCCGAATATAATCATATTAATAATTGAATTCATAAGTCAATTAAATCTAAACCATTATGGAAAACCTGGAAGAACTGGATGGCCGTTTCGTCCTATTGTGGGACTCAGCAGTGCACATCCAACAAGCCCGCCTCACGAGATTTCACTACAGAACCTATCAGTTTTGCGCGTGAACGCTTAACCTCTAGACGACTGAACCAGTATCACACAGTGTTCATGTTTTCAACTTCAACTAATCCAAGAAATTGCTCCACGTTCAAATCTCGTGAGGCGGAATCGTAGATACTCACTGCTGAGGAGTCATATACTAGAATGAAACGACCGTCCAGTGCTTCCAGGTTTTCCATAATGGCTTAGCTTCAATGGACTCATGAATCCAATTATTAGATTACTACAATCTCCACAAAACACCTCTGATTATAATCATATTAGTCTTGTGTTGTCCCAAATTCTAATCTCCTGAATTTTCCTTGTTTCTTTTTTTTCTCTTTCCAAATTTATTTAACTGGATTATTCTCCTTGAATAACATCGTTAAACGTTAATCTTTCCTATTACTGCTTATACTTTTGCTACCTCGACCACTACGGTATTTGAATCGACAACTGTATCTCTGTGTTAATGTGGTATGGCAACTTGAACTGATTTACGTATGTACGAAGTTCTACGTTGTCGCTGACTGACCGACTGACTGTCAATGTCATAGCGAGAAAAAATATAGAAAAACAAATAAACAAGCAAATAGAAGCCTGTCATCTATTTTTTTTCTTACTTAAAATTCATTGTAACACATCATATAAATGAATGAGATGAAATACCGGTATATTCAATAGAGTAACATATCTGTGAACATTACTTACTTTGTAAGTAAATTGTCACTTAATAACTGTATAATTTATATACACTCTATCATATCTACAGAGTGAACATCAATTTTGAGATTCAGGTACATCCAGCTGACGAGTCCCAAACAGGACGAAACACATGTCCTGGATTCCACTGCTAGCCACTATCCATCATTGCTTATAATGTTTGTAAATTAAGGCAATATCGAGGCATACGCACAGTATGCACATATACCAATAACAGACTGATCAATTTCAGTCCTAAAACATCAATGGCAAGATTCAAGTAAAACAATATCAAGTGAATTAAACTTCACCCCATTGCACAAGCAAGTAGCTATCAGGACTCAGTAGCTAAGTGGTTAACGCGGTGGCGTTTGAAGCGAGCGGTACTGAGTTCGGGTCCCAGAGTGAACATCAACTCTGAGATGCAGGTACATCCAGCTGACGAGTCCCAAACAGGGCGAAACGCGCGTCTTGGATTCGACTGCTAGCATTTATTCATCTTTGCTTATAATTACATTTATTATTTATTGTTATAAAATTTGTTTTGGAAATCTATTTCTTGTCTTTACCCCCCCCCTACCTCACCTTATTTCTAACTAATAGTTGATGCCCTGTCTACAATATATACGTACATATAAATGTATCACATTTATCCTCAACCTGTTTATTTTTGTTTTGTAGACAATTAAAACAACGACAACAACAACAAAAACAATGGAACATTGAAAACCGAAGTGTTTTTCTTTTTTTCTTTTAGAAAAAAAAAGGATTAATATTGACTTATTTGTTATTACTATCAATGATAATAATAAACCTACATGAAGTTACATTCGGTATAATGATCCACTATTGTTCTACTTCTCTCTGAGCAGGTGGTCTAAACTGCCAAAATGTCTATTAAAAACTAAATTCTTAATCTTTTTAAAATTTTGTTTTTCATTTCATTTCTATTTTTCTTCTTAGAAAAAAAAGAAAAGAAAAGAAAGAAAAAGAAGAAAAACAACAATCTATTTCAATGACAGCCGATATTATAAATGAAAAGTCTTTGAAGAAATTAAATTAAAAAGAAAAGCGAATCATTTTATTTACTTTTATTATTGTCTATTTATTATATAAATAAAAGTTGTAGAAATTAAATAAATAAACAATTACGCTCATATGATTTTGAGATGATGGAGAAGATTTGTAGCTCAGGTGGATGATTTTGATGGAGTTCTGTTCTCGGAGCTGGATGGTTTGGTTGTGGAGATTTCATCGTTCTTCTGAGCGATATCATTAGCATAAACTTCAAATAGAAGTGAAGTGTTCGAATTTCTCCATATGCGTTTCACGACCAAACCATCCAGCTCAAAGAACAAAACTTCATTCAAATGAACAATATTAAGTCATTGTACAAGTAGATGAATATCAGTATTCGGTAGCTAAGTAGATAATGTCATGGCGTTTGAAGTGAAATGTAGAGGATTCGAGTCATAGAGAGAACATAAACTCTGAGATGTAGATATATCTAGCTGACGAGTCCAAAATAGAACGAAACGTATGTCCTAGATTCCACTACTAACCACTATTCATCTTAACTTATGAAACTTGTGAATTAAGGTAATATTGAGGCGGATTGCATAAGATGCCCAAATACCAATATGAAAATTATTAATTGAAGTCTTAACTAACAATGAGAAGATACAAGTAAACAACATCAAGTGAATTTAAATATGAAGTAATATTTATATTGGTTAGTAAAACAATTCGAAGTGTGGGAATGTGTAACATTAATTTATTAGAATGATGATTTGTGGAAATTGTACTCCGCATGGAGTCCCTCCGGGGGCTACTGCCCGTCCCAAGCCCGGATAAAGGAGGAGGGTTGGGCATGGGGTTAGCGACCCCATCTCGTAGAAAACTAACTCCCTACAAAAACGCTAACCAGAAAAATAATTAAAAACCTGAAAGTATTGGACAGTCGTTTTGTCGCACGTAGATAGTTTAACCTAAGTCACTTCTTTAGAATAAATAAATAACTTCGAAGAAGTGGCTTACATAAAGTTACAAAACATCAGAAATACAGTTTTTCTACTCATTGAACTATAACAATAAATATATTTATTATGATGTCATATGGTATGGCTGTTGGTGTTAAAAAATAAAACTTCACTCTGAAATATGACTGTGATATACAATAAGATGGGTTGGATTCCTATTACAGAAATCGATGATTTGAAGAATGTACATATACATTACTCATATGTTTTAATTCGTAAAGAAAAACTCAATCCAATGATTATTTTCTTCTATTGTCTTCATCCAAATAACACATAGTCATTTTATGTGATTTATCTTAAAGTCGTGGGCGGTCTATGCTCCTCCATGAGGAGTAATAAGTGTAAGTAAGTAGATAAGTAAGTAATCTTAAAGTCTATACCACATAAGAAGTAAATATAGTTTATAATAATTATGAATGCTTATTGGCTTTTTGGGGAGAGACCATAATTTTTGAATGAACCAATAGCATGTCTTGAATTTCTGCATGAAATTCATTCATCCATGTAGTTAAATAGAATTTCGGCATTATAACTGATATTGTAGCGAACAAGAATACAAGTAGGGACAATCGAATGTATTTGAATACACAATTAGAGAAATTGTAGTAAAATCTGATAACCATACAAGAAATAATTCATTTGTAAAATGTCAATCAATCGTCTTAGACTTCATTGTTCTTTCATTTCCACCCCAATCATTCTTTGTTCTCATTGTGTTTCCTTTGATCTTCACAACCTTTTGCCTCCAGGTATTTCACTTTCGAGTGACGATACATACTACTTATATCTGTCGACATCTGTAGCATACACCACAATATCACTTCGTAATGAAACCCTTCATTGAATTCCTACCCTAAATTCTAAGTTTAAATCCTAATCCTAATTTCTCTCTTTTGACCTTAGTAAGTAGGCAAGTTACGTCAAGATCTCCATACCGTTGCTTAAATGTCGTTTATAAAATAAAGTCTTATCACTTTACAAACTGTTTGACTTCATATGCGCAAACAAACTATTTCAAAACTAAGCTTACATAAACATTGACCATTACATTGAATGAAATTAGGATAAGAATTGTTTTGTTCATGACAACGATGATCTATTAGTAACTATTGTTAATTGAATAAGATCATGTTTAAGTTTGAAATGATCATTGAAGTAAATTACTTTTTTCTTAATATTAACTTTATCTTCTATATTACAGCATCTAGCACAATGTCATGCCTACATGGGTTATTACGGCTTTTGGACAGATGAATTAATTATTTTCTGTTTCAGTATCCATGCTTATTTCGACCATGTCAATTATTCACTTATAACCTGTTGGGGACGATAGATCCCCAAACTCATATTTTTAAATTTTATCTTATCGATTAAATGTTAGATATTTTTATTGGGGTCAATTAATGAATTATCGATTAAATGCGCAAATAGGTCAATTGATGAACTATCGATTAAATGTTCAAATAGCAGTCAATTGTTGATTAATGTTCAAAAATCTTCCATCACTATATCGATTGTAAATATTTGTATAAATACGCTTGATTTGTGTGCCTGACTTGTTATCTGCTGTTTGTCTGTAGAATACACTTTCTACACCTTACACAAACTTCTTGATCGAGTTAGCAGAGTTGGGGACAACGGACCAGAATAGTCTATCGAGTCGCTGAATCATTGATCCTTCGTTTCGTTCGAGTAAGACGCATCAGTAATCGCATTCAAGCAATAACGAAACATAAGAAATTGGCGACGGGGATGGGACAGATGAATTAATTATTTTCTGTTTCAGTATCCATGCTTATTTTGACCATGTCAATTATTCACTTATAACCTTGATTGCTTTTATTTGAGAATATTTGTTTATTATCTCCTCTGTTCATTACATTTATTTAACTTAGTTTATCTAGCTGACTATAAATAATGAACTGCGTTGATGAATCAGACTTCTCTATTTCTCAATTCAACGTCTATCTAAGTAAACGAATGCCTAAAATAAATTCCTCAAATTTAGTTTGTATTTAGCTCCTTAATAAAAACCACCGTCACTTAAACTGAATTATCCTAAGTAGAATATACGAAATTGAAGGGAGAATTTATGTTTATAGCTTATTCATCTTTTGTTCTTAATGAAGTCAAGTTGTAGGGACTTTATTATGTTGATTTACTAGTTCACAATTGGGGCTATAAATCTATTCACATCAGACATAAAAAATCAGTAATGATTCCTAACAGTTAGACAAAAGATAAATAAGATCAATTGAGAATTCTCTCGTTGTTACTCTGATTAATAAACGATATCAAATGAAATTAAATAAACCATTGAAAGTCATTTATCCCATAGCATTCATTTCACCATGTACTTACCAGACATTCATGAAAAAATCCTTCGAAATTAGTCGTATAAAAAGTATCTTGTACAGACACATTCAGTAGTTTTAGGATGAAAGTCAACTTGACACTTATCAACCATTTTAAAATCAGAATAACAAATGAACTAAGATTTAATTCTCAAATTGTATCTATGACCATTGTAAATATTCATCTCTTTATTTAAATATAAACTCTTAACAAAAGTTTTTTTGAAATTTTCAACTAATTACATTGAAATAACTCAATTTTATATTAACCTCTTTTATGTTATGTATTAGATGATTTCTTTGAAAAGTTGAATTTATGAGTTCATGTAAGAAAGTTCATCATCATGAAGTCACTAATTCCTAGTCTTAGCCATGTTCATAGATGCAGACTACTTCGTTGGGATCCGCATTACTATTATAACCAATCGTTGGAGACTCTGGATGACAAGGTTCAGAATCGATCACGATGACGTAGGTGTATACAATCTCTGTCTTCCTTTAAACTATGGGGATTACAATTGATTTATACCTTTATTTCTACCAACTAATCCTTTCCTTCTGTATTATATCCTTATACACAATCTTTAGTTTATATATTATCACCATTGAAGTGACTACTCTTATGAATTTGGTGCTCATCTTGTTGTGCTAATGAGTTGTGGCAACTTGAACCGATGCATATATGTGTCTGATCCTACGTTGTAGCTGACCGACTGACTGACTGACTGAATTCATCATTACCAACGTACTAAATGGCCATTTCGTCCTAGTATAGTGATCTAGCTTAGATCGGTTCATGAATTCAACTATTAAAATCAGTACAGTTACCACAAACCTCTATTCTAATAATAAACTTTGTAAAGCACAAATTTAACAAGAACACTGAAAGCATGACACATAGAACTTAACTGATATTGAAATTTTTAATTTTCTGTCATCCATTACTATTAGATAATAGATCATTTTAATACTTACATCTAAATATTTAGTTTCCATGTTGATTAAGAGAGCACCAAGAGGGAACCCTCTAATGTTGATTAAGACGTGATAATAGTTTATAAACAGTCATAATTACTAATACTGGGAATTTTTATTTATTGATTAATGATTCGCATATTATATATATACAATACAAAGTGTACTATATGTGACATTTGTTAAAAATCAAAAACAATTACTTGTTTAACAAAAGAAGCGGGTGATATAATTTTTTTTTATAAAAATGAAATGTTGTTTACATGTATCTTCCCATTGTTTTTTAAGACTGCAATCGATCGGTCTCTTATTGACATATGTGCATTCTGTGCGAACTTCCTCGATATTGCAATAGGTCACAAGCTTTAAAAAACGAAGATGGATAGTGACTAGGATTGGAATCTAGGATGTACGTTTCGTCCTATTTGGGACTCATCAACTGGATGTGACTTCACCTTAGGGTTGATAATCGCTGCAGGACCTAAACCCTGTACCATTGGCTTCAAATGCCATCACGTTTTCCACTTAACTACTGAGTCCTGATATCTACTTGTTTGTGCAATGGGGTGAAATTTAAATTCACTTGGTGTTGTTTCATTGTATCTTCCCGTTGATGTTTACCACTGTAATTGATCAGTCTGTTATTGGCATATGTGTATCCTGTGCGTATGCCTCGATATAGCTTTAATTCACAAGCATTCTATACAAAGATCGATAGTGGCTAGCAGTGGGATCCAGTACGCGCGTTTTGTCCTATTTGAAACTCGTCCCAAAATCCCAGAGTGAATATAATCTCTGAGATGCTGATACATCCAGCTGACAAGTCCCAAATAGGATGAAACATTCGTCCGGAATTCCACTGCTAGCCATATTTACTTGAAAATATTTTTAGTTTCGAAACAAAAATTTTCTGTAATTTTCAAACGTATATTTAACTGATTAAACAGAATATTTTGTCTTTCTTGTAATATGGAAAAGAATAATTTCTGTGGTAAAAAAGCAAACAAGTAAACAAACAATTATACATTCTAGATGTGATAATTTACAGCTGTTGATAGGATTTATGAAACTTTAACTTAAATGAGGAAAGGGAACAAGAGTGAACGTCATCTGACGTCCTAATCGTAATATGAGATAATACTCAGTTTTGATAATAATAGTAATAATAATAATAATAATGGGAGAAAATCGAAAGTAATTAACTATTCACATGTATCAGATAACGAGTCCCGAATAAGATGAAACGCACGTCTAGGATTCCACTGCTAGTTACCATCCATCTGTACTTGTAATCTTTTTTGTTCCATTTATCTAACCTAATGATTGATTTGGATATAATTGTATTTTTCTAATACTTTGTGTATCGTTGTTGTGTTAGTCATCTACTGATTCGTGTTTTCGCGTTAGTTCCAGTCAGGAATAAATCGAACGTTGTTTCAGTCGGTGCACCTTCTGTCTCTTTTGCTTGTCAACCAATCAGGTGTTAGGATGGTTTTCGTCTGTCTGGCCTCAAGGACATTTAATCACTACTTTGACCTATGCATTATTAGACTCAAGGTTTGAACTAGGTAGTCTATTGTGTTAAGATCTGAATCTAGATTAATTAACATAAGTATGAAATGAGGAAAGTTTAGAATAAAGAAAGTGAAGTTTTTCAAATGTATAATACAAAATGAAGGGAAAATAATTTAATATTACCAGTGTTGATTCTAAGTAATTTTGAAAATTAGTAGAACATCTCAATTAACGAAATACATAACAAGAACTGAAATTCAAAATATAAATGATTGGTTGGTAATTAGATGGTATAAAAGTCAGATGCCTCATGTGAGATGTGAAGGTTTTCAGTTCGTTTCGTGGTGAGATCATGGATATAAAATAATTGGAACTTTGAAATATTTCTAGAAGTAAGAAACAAAATTACTTTCAGAATAAGGGTTTGTCGAATTTATAGATACACACTATTGAGGAGTTGCATATTAGGACGAAACGGCCGTTCATTGATTTCAGGTTTTCCAGGTTAGTCTAGAGTAAATCGACTCATGAATTCAACCATTAATTTATTACAATCTCCATAAATCTCCATTCTTATAAATAATCATCATGTGCTCACTGGTGACTGGCTTTAGGATGTATTTCCTAGAGTTCTAGTGAAAAGTAGTGACCAGTAGTTACTCACCGAAGACAATGGTAGACAGTGGCGCAATATTGTGGATTAGTTGAAGCTGAATGCCAATTTAGTGATGTAGAAGTTAAGCGTTTGTGCACAAGACCGAAGGTCCTTGGTTCGAATCCCGATGGTTGGGATCGTGGATGAATATTTCTGAGAAGTCCTATACTATAACGATACAGCTTTCCAATGATTCATGGTTTTCTATGGTGGTCTAGCATAGATCAAATTTATGAATTCAACCATACAATTATTTATTGCTTTGTTAACATTTTGCTTAGTTATTTAATATACTACTTATAAATTAATAAACCATTTAAAGATTGTATATAAACACAAAAAGATATGAAGTTAGAATAGAATATGTAAAGTTGAGTTTTACAATTTTATGAAACCATCATCATCATCATCATCATCATCATCATCATCATCATGATTATACAGCACTGCTGTATATCGAATCATTCCCTGTGCATATATGTTTACTTTCTTTTTAGGAAACATTCTTGTTTTATCCTTAACTACTTTCACATCTGACAAATCATTTTACTTAGCAGGTGTAAATTTTAACATAATAATAATGCATTTTTAAGATTAGACTTTTGATCTAAGCTGATATACCAAGTTCATGGTAGTTTGTTAACTTCACTGATTGAATATACTGAACGTATATGTATATACACATGGTTGTTATCTTTACATGATGCACACTATTTAAAAAACAAAAAAAACAATGTAATAGGTGACATTAATTGAGAATGTAAAGTTTTCTTTTTTGGGGTTCTATTATACATTGGTTAGTAATGGATACATATATATATACATGTATGTTTTTATTTGTATATGAATAAATACATTGAAAGGGAGTAACTATTCGGACAATATATGATTGGTTTGATTTGAATAGAAATGTGTAGTTACATTTAAAGCAAAACACACAAAAAATAATAATAATTCTGTGTTATATTACTGATATTTTACAATTTTTGTATCTGTGCAATAAGTAAATCTAGTTTGTTATTGTGTATAATTTCGAGTGTGTGTGTGTGTATATATGTTTGTGTATGTTATTGTATGTATATATACATACATATAAGTGCATGGATACAAGAGGCACAGTTCAAGACCTGCAAATGTTGGATCAAATTAATATATATCTATTCACATGTTACCATTGAAAACCTTAATAGTAATAATAATAATAATAGTAATAAATGTAGTAACCATATCCTATGATTGGTAAACCAGATTTCGGATCAGTCGAATACACATAGATAGATAGATAGATAGATATTTGTGTGTTTACATAATCTATCAATGAATATACATATGTGCTTGAAATTTAACAAATTACCCCTGTTATTATTTTTTTTTCTAAAAACGTTAACTAAAATATTGTTATTATTAGAGATTACTTGATCTTCACCTTCATCATCCTCATCCTCATCAGCAGCAGCAGCAGTTTTCTACATTGTTAACACACATAATAATAATAATAGTAATATTAATGTTAACGCGGAAAAGCAACTTAGTAATGGACTTTAAGCAAATCAAATAATTAACCTATTAACTTAATACATAATGAATTTATCAACTATAAATGTAACTCATTCAATAGAATCTTTATCTTCATCAAGTTCACCAGAATTATTAAATACTAATACAATGTTAACAACTAATCATTATACTATAAATTCAAATCTACCATCAATCATTCAAACAAATACTAAATTAAATGGTAATGAATTGAAATTAAACTGTAATCTATATCATCCACCACCTCCTCCTCCACCTGCTCCTCCTCAACCTCCTCAACCTCCTTCTTCTCATCAGGATCATCATCATCGTCCACAACAACAACAACAACAACAACATCATTATCATTCGAATTATCAACAAGAAAATCATGAAGTAACATCAACATCATCATCATCATCATCGTCGTCGTCGTCGGCGTCGTTGGCGTTATCATCTACATCAACATGCAATGGGATAATATCAATGAATCATTTAACCAATTCATTATTATATCCATTTTCATCAAATTTATTATTACAAGAATCATTTATTCATTTAATTTATTCAACATGTTTCAATATATTTGATAAAAGATTAAATGATGAATTAAATAAATTTAATGAAAAATATGAATTATTATTCAATGAATATAATGAAACAAAATATCGTTTAAATAAATTAGAAACTATAATACAATATCATAATAAAATGAATATTCCATTAATACCATTACCATCATCTTCATCATCTTCATTCTTGTTACCATCCTCCTTAACCTCCTCCTCATCGTCGTCGTCAGATTATTTATTAACTTCATTGAATTCATTGAAATCACAACATTTCAATGAATCAATTATTGATAATAATAATCATAATAATAATAATAGTCATATGATGAATACATTAAAAGAGATTGATACGAAATGGTTAATGAATTGGAAACATAATAATGAAGATTATTTGAGTAGTATAAATAGTTCAAAGAATAATTTATTGGCGCCTATGTTAACAACAACAACAACAACAGCAACAACAACAAGATTAGATGAACAACAACAATCAATACAAAGAATTAAAGATAAATTAAAAGATAATCATCCTATAGAATTTGATATCAATCATTTATCTAATTCATTTATTGATTCATCAATGAATGAGAATAATGTAAATTATCCAAAACATTTATTTCATGAATCTAATATAAGTCGATTACATAATCATTTTTATAATTTCAACAATGTAATACCATCCTCCTCATCATCATCATCAGCAGGAGGAACAGCAGCAGCTGCTGCTGCTGCATCATCAGCATTGTCAATAAATAATCAACATTTATTATGGAATCAATGGATGGTTAATTGTATAAATTCTGTTAATGGATTATTATTATCATCATCAACATCATCATCGTCATTATCATCACAATCAATATTGAATAATTGTGAAAAAATTAATCCTTTCACTATGTCAGATATGGATACTATAGAAGGGAATCAAGTAAGTTATTCATGAATATAGTGTATTTTCTTTATTGAAGATGATTTATACAGTCGTTTTGTAATTACCTACTAATATCATTCAAGTATACATTTAATAGGGTTTCCTTTTGATCGAATGAATTCTTGAAATACTATAAGCAATTCAATATAAAAGGAGTCTGATAAGAGAAAATATATAACACTTGAGATTATGAGTCAATTAAAGCTAGACCATTATGAAAAACTTGGAAGCACTAAAATGTCTACAAAAACATCTTCTGATACAAATCAACATATGCTCCATAGTGACTGACTTCAAGAGGTATTTCTTGGGATTCTAGTGAAAAGCACTGACCAGTGGAGTTCAATCGGGTCTACTGCACGATAATAGTAACTCGCTGAAGACAATAGTGGATATACTATTTTAATAGATGAGATCATGAGTCAGTTGAAGCCACATCACCATGAAAAACCTGGAAGCACTGGATGGTCGTCTCGTCCTATTGTAGGACTCCTCGGCAGCGTACATCCACGATCCTGGCTCACGAGATTCCAACTCAGGATCTATTAGTCTTACATGTGAACGCCTAACCTCTAGACCATTGGGCTCGTCAGCATCCAATGGTGTTAATGTCTAACTTCAATTAATCCACCAAACTGAGCAACACATCCACCATTGTCTTCAGTGAGTTACTATTATCTCACAACTGACCCGGTTGAGCTCCACTAGTCATTGCTTCTCACTAAAACTCTAGGAAATACCTCCATATACTATTTCTATAAAATGATTGTTATAGGATTTGAACTGATCTTAAACATTTGTAAATCAAAAATGAATAATTGCTGACATTGTTTCAAAACATTCATGCAATTAATTCCCTTTTTTGAATTTAAATAAAACCAGAATGAACATGGAGGCAGAATAATATGAATTCATTATCTTTTGTGGTTTTTTATCAGTTGTTTGCAACAAAAAATATGTGGATGCGCACTGCTGATGAGTCTCATACTAGGACGAAACGGCCGTCCTGTGCTTCCAGGTTTTCCATGGTGGTCTAGCTTCAATTGACTCATGATTTCGATCTGTGAAAATTTCCAAAATCTCCACAAACCCCTTCTGATAAAAAAATTATGTACTAATGTACTAAAATTTTGCATTGAGATAAGAACATAATGTGAAACAATTGACATAAGTGAATGTAAAGAATTGGAATGACAAAGGTTATCAATAATAACTATATAGGTCGGAGTTTATTTGATGTTAGAATCGAAGGAAAAAAATATAAGGAGGTGGGTGATGTAATGATTGAGTGAAGTTCAGAGATAGATACGATAAACTGTGTGGTAACTATGGTGGTAATGAAGAGTTTGTACAAGAATCATGGTATTAAAAAAAGAAAAAAAAAAACTGGTAAGATGGGTTGCATAATAATTAAACAAGATTTGAAGAGTTCATATAATTTAATAGAATTGAATGAGTGGAAATGTATGAGTGAAGGGGGGGGTGATTGAATGTACATAAAATAAGAATTCGATAATGAAAGATATCTATAACATGCTAAACACTAACACAATAAAACTAATGACCAATAAATTGAATTACCAAGGTAGTAATAAGTTTATTCCTGTCTCATTTCGGATACATAGATCAGGTTTGAGTTGTTTTTTTTTATTGTAATCGCTTCAACAAACCAAAGAGAAGCAGAATTTCTTTGTCTGCTAATAATTTTAAAATCATGTCGAATATCAATAATATACCCGATGTCAAATAAATGCCGAACTATTGCATTGTTAAAACCCTTGCCCCTCATAGTTTAAATTTCTTTGGAACATGCTCGGAAATGTAAACATGTACTCTTAATTCGGTTCTTTCAATGTATGTGCTATGTTTAAAAGAAAAAAGAAAGGAAACATTTTCAGAAATTTTATTTCTTATGACAGTTTCAATGTAAAGAATACTTATTAGCATTAAATAGAATAAACTATGTATATAAAATAATTTCCTAATCAGTTACATAGATTCAATAGTTGAGATCATGAGTCAGTTAAAGGTAGATCACTATGGAAAACCTGGAAGCACTGGACAGTCATTTTATCCTATTGAGGGACTCCTTAGTGGTGCGCATACACGACAAATTCGATAAATTTACATTTCTGTCAATTAATGATTGTAAATCAGAAATTCAAAGGATAGAATGTTGCAAATCCATAACTATTACCGTACTATAATGATAAGAATAATTATCATTTCAATAGGTTTCTGTTTCTTACTTCTTCATCGATACTGACGATAAATATTGAGTGATCGCTAGTTAGAAGTTAACAGTCCAGTCAATCAACATGTAAATAATGTACATTCTTTACGATGCATGTTGCCAGCAACCATGATATCTTCTGAACCATGAACCTTTTTGTAACTTGTACCACGAAATGTTGTACACTTTTCATAAACTCACTTGAATAGGTTATGCGATTAATAGTCATAATGATGTTGTAGAACAAACAAGAAAACAGATAATTTGTTGAAATATCCAGATGGCTGGAACAGGTAGTCCATATGTTTGAGCAGGCCGCCTTATTCTATGTCATAAACGATGATCTTCAAGCATCAAAATGTTCAGAATAAATTATTATGTTAAGCAGAAATAAAGAAAAGCATTTTGCAATAGTAAATGTCTGACATCATTCTAGATTCTTTAAACTATTTCAAGAATCTATAAACACTAATCTGATATTAACTTATGAATTATGACAGTATTTGAAAATCTTCAACTTAGATTTCCCAACAATATTCATCTTGGTTTACGTATGATCAAATATTCAAACCTACTTGGAATCTTTTACAGATATAAAAGAATTTATTAGCCTTTCGTATACTGTCTATGAAAAATATCGAAGATCTTCTGGTGATGGTTTAATTTATCACTGATCTGATTATGAATCTAAGTATTTTGATTCAGTATTTGATTAGGTATTATTTCCAACCAGATGCAAATATACATATGTGGAGCTGAAACTTGGAGAACTACCATAATCATCATCAAGAAGGTACAAGTATTTATAAATAGTTGTCTACGCAAGATACTCAACAGCCATTGGACGGATACCATCGGCAACAACCTTCTGTGGGAGAGAACAAACCAGATTCCAACTAAAAAGGAAATTAGTAAACGACGATGGAAATCGATAGGACATACATTACGGAAATCATCAAACTGCATCACGAGTCAAGCACTAACTTGGAATCCTGAAGGGAAACAGAAAAGAGGAAAGTCAAATAACACATTACGTTGGGAAATAAAAGCAGATATGAAAAGGATGAATATCAACTGGAAGGAGCTGGAAGGGATTGCCTAGGACAGATTCGGATGGAAAGTGTTGGTAGGCAGCCTGTGCTCTTCCATGAGGAGTAAAAGGCAAATATACTTACAAAGATTATTTGATCAAGCATAATTTTTGGACATGACCATATTATCTATGCTAATGACTGTCTGTGGTTGTTGATATTAAATAAATAGTTAAGTCGAGTGTTTATTCTTCAATGATACAGTCAATAATGTCTTGAATAATTAAAAAAAAATCTGAGATGATTTTTAATAGTACCGTTCCTGACATAATGCATTTTTCTTATAGTAGTCAGCTGACTAGACTATAAAGTCTCTATAGACTATACTAATCTATAATCCTATCAAATCACAGACATAGAATTATGTATCAAGGATGATTTTTAATGCAAAATATTACTACATATGACTATGATTACTAGTTACCTGATTGCATAATGTATTGACATTTGAGTGTCAATGAGAATATCCACACAGAGTATACAGATATAGCAAGATAAAAGGCCTTAAAGTGAATGGAACCTGTAATAAAAATTTTATCAAATACTTTATCCGTATTCACTTTATACATATTCATCATTTAGAATCACGTCTCTTATTTGAATTTTGTGTTTTGAAAGAAGATGGTTAAACTGTTCCTCTTTTGATTGAGATCATGAACCGATTGATGTTAGACCACCACAATTGAAAACCTGGAAGTACTAGACGGCCGTTTCGTCCTCTTATGGGACTCCTCAGCAGTGCGCATTCATGTTAGAAACTATCACCATTGGATGCCGGCTCAGGGGTCCAGATGGTTAAGCGTTCGCGCGAGTGACCAAAGGCCCTGGGTTCGAATCCCGCGAGCGGGATCGTGTACGCGCACTGCTGAGGAGTCCCACAATAAAACGAAACGGCCGTCCAGTGCTTCCAGGTTTTCAATTGTGGTGGTCTAACATCAATGGGTTCATGATCTCAATCAAAATCTTAATAATCTCCACAACCCCTATACTAGTGTTCCTCTTGTATCATCCAAAATAATTTAGCAGTATGTTATTCAAAAAAGAAATATATACAGTTTAGAAGAGCAATACTTCTAAACCATTTACATCGTTTTATCAAGACGGTTGTACTACTTCATAATAGTTTATTTTAACTAGGAATTCATAGAAAGTCAGAAAGTACTGCTTAGCCATTATAATCTCATTTTAAACTTTTCAAGAGTCTTATAACCAAAGATGAATAGTGGCTAGCAGTGGAATTCAGGACGTGCATTTCGTCCTGTTTGGGACTTGTCAGCTGGATGTACCTTCATCTTCGTTTATAATGCTTGTGACTTAAGACAATATCGAGGCAGTTCGCACAGTATGCACATATGCTAATAAAAGACTGATCAATTGCAGTCTTAAATAACAATGGGAAGATTCAAGTAAACAATACCAAGTGATTTTCAGTAGTCTGCCGAGACGCTTTCAAATAGAATGTAAATAAAACTTTTAGTAGCCGTAAGTGGTTTATATTTTATAAATTTCGTCAGCTTATATTAAAACACAACCATCAACGATTGTCATCTATGATAATTCATTAAACACTACACATAGTTTTTCGTTTGTTATTAACTGCTTAATACAATATTTGTGGTATCTCCCTAAATTTTGCTTTTTACTGAATGGAAAGATATCCAAATGTTGTTACGGTAGGCATAAAAAACGGGTTGTTTGTTAGCTTGATCAATAGAATAATAAAGTGACCCAGATTAGTATTCAGCTTTACTATCTATTATTATGAAATCACCAACTTCTAGTCTTAGCCATGTTGATAGATGCAGACTAATTGGTTGGAGTCCGCGTGTCTATCGTGTCTATCTATGGTTGGAGACTCTTGGTGACATGGATCAGAATTGATCACAATGGTATAGGTGTATACACTCTCTGTCTTCCCTTAATCGATGAGGTTAAAATTACTTAATACCTTTATTTCTACAAACTAATTCTTTCTTCCTGTATTATATCCTTATACACAATCTTTATTTTATATCTAACTACCATTGAAGTGACTACTCTTATGAATTTGGTGTTCATCTTGTTGTGCTAATGAGTTGTGGCAACTTGAACCGATGTATATATGTGTCTGATCCTACGTTGTAGCTGACTGACTGACTAGTGATATTTCAATTATCAATTTCCAAAATGTTTTAATTCTATCACAAGTTAATGTAGATAGTTTGAGTAATATAAACTCGAGTAAGAATCTAAATTTCTAGACGTTTACCGACCTTATATAAGTCACCTACTTACAGAACGGATAACTTATTCAAGCTAATTCAAATTTAAGGAACAAATCAGATCGAAATTTTAATACATACAAACAAAGTCTATTGTTTTAGTTATTTTATTTAGTTGAATGCAGATGAGATCTGAAACACGATTTGTGTATTTGTACTCATTTGAGTAGGTGTAAATATCGCCTCTTTTATTGGTCTGAAACTATGCTTTCCAATACTTTTGATTGGTAAGAATGTATACAGACAAACTTATATTGATATACAACAAGTAAGTTAATTTGAATGAGGTAATAATATGGCCTAGATCAGTTCAAATGATGTTCTCTGATATTATTTACTAAAACTATCCAAATCTTAGATGGTCTTCATCACTGACTGTAAAGGTCAGTAAATAAATTCAAAAAGTACTAGACAATCGTTTCTTCCTAAAGCAACATTCTTCAGCAGTATGCACCTATAACCATACTAGGGACAGAATCTAAGAAATTCAGATCTGGTGATATACTCTGAAACATTAAACTAATGACTTGACTTTTAATAGTAAACATTTCCAACGATAGACAATTAATTTTTGTTGCCTTAAAATGTAGAGTAGAATATTTTTGTCATGTAGTACATGGTTTAGAAGAACTTACAGAGATGTTCAGAACAATAAAAACAGAAGTGGAGTGAATTAGGAGGTATTTTTTAAAATAATAGGACTGATGGAATTGTCTCGAATGAAATTAGGAAGACGAACAGCCTGAAATTTGGTGACCGTATATCTAGACAGAGTTTAGCGAAACTGTCTGTTTGCTTAAATGAGTGTAGTTAAGTTTTTTTCTGAAATTCCTTAGATACACGTTTAAGTTTAGTTTCAAACACCGTTTTTCTAAGATTTAAATTTTAAGTACCATGTTTGCTTATTTTGTTACGTTATTACAAGTTTGGCGTTTTGTAAGTACATTTCTAAATGATCTAATAAACTGTAGTCGACTTACCTCTGTCTATACTAATTAAGTCTTAACTACATAAATATTGTCTAGCAATATCTTAATTCAGCTTTCGTTTTTAGGATAAAATATATATTACACTTATTTTGCATTGAAGAAACCCCATAATTTAGTATTTGTTTTCAACATAAATGGTTCTGAAAAGAATTTTTTCTTGTGAAGTAAATAATTTTAATAGCTGCGATCATGAATCAACTGAAGCTAGACCACCATGGAAAACCTGGAAGCACTAGATGGCCGTCTCGTCCTATCGTGAGATTCCTCAGCAGCATGCACTCATGATCCAGCCTCACGAGATTCCAGCCTAGGATCTATCGGTCTCACACGTGAACGCCTAACCTCCAGGCCACTGAGCTGGTCAGCATCCACTAGTGTTAATGTCCAACTTCAATTAATCCAATAAATATACATTTGAAATTGATTAGATTAAACCACAAATTTTCATCAAACAACTCTTTTTTATATGATGCTTTGATTGTTTAGGAGTATTATATAACTCTAGTTACCAATATTAACGGTCTCAAAACATGTTTTCTGAAGGTCACCATAATCTTACTAACATACATATTACTTAAAATGACTTAAGTTGATAACATTTGTAGAAGGTAAACTCTTGATAATTTTGTTATTCCAGAGATCAGATTAATCTGTTAGTTGTTTTCATTATATACTATCAGTATTTATGATACTACTGAAAACATGACAGATTTTGGATTGACAATCTGTGCTAGTATAAGATTCCATTACAATACTTAACGATAACTAATCCCTACCCTAGGAAACGAACTGTATACATTGAAGTGAACATTTAACTTTTAGATCAGTGAGATGAAATTCAATAATCAATCAACCTATGACAAAACATGTTAAGTGCCACTGGTGGCATCTTTCTTCATCACTAATAAGAGCCTATTGATTATTCGCCATGAAGATTTGTTGCAGTTTATTGAATATCGCTTTCAAATGTTATAATTGATATTATATTAAAGTATATTTTCTATAATTTTTAATGGTGACTTTATTAAAAATCAGTTTCCGAAGTATCTCAGATATAGAAAACATTTTTCTTTAAATCCTCCTCTGAGTCCATGTTCTCGAATTATCCAACATCAATTTACAATTGATAGATAAATGTAATTGAGCTTATTTGATGTTCTATAGTTTAAATTTTATTGAATACCTATTCATTTGAGTCAGTTATAACGTGGGAGCAAGCACATATATGCATCGGTTCAAGTTGCTATACCTTATTAGCAGAACAAGATGAAAATCATGTTCATAGAAGTAGTTACTTCAATGATAGTAATATATAAAAGAAAGATTGTGTATAAGAATATAATACAGGACGAAAGAATTAGTTCATCATTGTGATCGATTCTGAACTATATCACTCATGATATTGATAATGTAATTAGTTAACGAAATCTATTCTCATCTTTAGGATTGTTTAATAACAAACCTACGTAACTAGTAATATCTAATCAATTACAGTAGTGTATTAATTAATCTTTAATCAAATCGTAATTATAATCAATCTTAAGATGACAAGAGTCAATCCAACTTAAACTAAGTATTGACGATGGAATTGTAGTGAACGAGAACACGGGTGGGGACAACCGAATGTATTTAGAAAACAACTGTTACAGACTATCTCAATAAAATCTGAATACCATGAAGTCAATCGTCAATTTGCAAAATATTAATGCATCATATCAAACTGGACTGTTTCCGTTGCAAACACTAATCCATTGTCTCCCATTCCATTGTACATGCGTTTTCTTACAAATTCCATTGTGCTCTCGCTCTTCTTTTCTTGATTTTCACCTCATCTTCTGCTGCCAGATATTACGTTTTAACTCGCGACACATACTACTTATATTGATATAAGTAGCACACACCACAGTATCATTACAGAATTAAGTATAAAAATAAGAGACAAAACTGATTGAACTAATGTTATGAATAAACAAGTGTTGTAGTTTTCAGACTAAATTAACTGCAAGACATCATATTTCTTGTCTAACGATCAGATGAGGATAATTCTTGTGTAACTGTGTATTTAGAGTGGAAAAAAAACTTGCAACAAGGAAATTAATTACACTCAACATAAAGATAAACTTAGTTAGGAATACTCTCTGATGTTTGTTGATGCTGCTCTCATTCTGTCTGTTTTATTTTCAGCTTAATCTTAAGTACGTCGTTGATAAAGTGAATAGTTTATAACTAGATTAGTCAACCTAGAAACATAGCATGACTTGGATGGTCCACAAACTTACATTGTAGTATTAATTTACAGATAATGAATAGATGTGTTATTGTTCTAATTGTATGTTATAGCTGGTTAATCTCGCTTAAGTTATGGTATGATGTATATTACTGATCCAAAGTGAATATAAATTACAAAATAGTTAGAATTTTAAATAAGAGATAACGGTGAGACTATAATTTATGGACGACCTTCGAGTGACGTCAGACTGACCTTGATAGTGTCCAATTGATAGCCAGGACCAAATGAGCTTTATGAACCTATATAAGAAATTATAATTATAATTCACAGTTGATGATTAAGTTTAGGAATTAATTTTCGGCTTTTCATCACGAACTGATATGAACTATAATGCCAAAACTATATTTAACCAAATGCATGAGTGAATTTAGCTCCAAACTCCGAGACCTGTTATCTTATAGTTGATTGGTTAGTTCATAAATTATAGTCTCGTCGAGATAACTTATTGAATGTATTAAAACCATCTTTCTTTTTCAACATGAACTGAATAAACAGTCAGACACCTAAATTGTTTGCATGTTATTATTACATCACATATTAAATACGAAATGTAGGTATTGCATTCTTTAAATCTATAAACTCCAGTGAAACCTTTAAAGGGGATTTGTGTCGATTCATTTAATTTTTAAGCTCTGTTCGTCATAGGTTGATTTCATTTGAGATGCCACGGATAACTAGAAAGCACTGATAAGTTATTTAGTCCTGGTACGGTTCTGACGAATTTCATTTATCTTGAAAGTAAGACGATTGTCTTCAAGAGCGTTGGATTATCATTGTGCTAAACCGTGGCTTGATTAAAACTGGAATTGTACTACAGAATGTCAACCCGCTAATTCTAATAGTTCAGCATTCTCCATGAGACTTACAGGTTATATCTTTAATATAGTAGTGGTAGTGGATAGTTCATGGATTCCATGAAAGGATAAATTAGCTGTCCAGTTATACTTGATTTTCGGTAGCCCACCAATTTTAATAAATTTGAGATGAATACAGCCTACAAGCGAAATATAATACGGATCCACTGATCAGTCTTAATCAGTAGTAACCTACCCTAACAGAGAACAAACCAGTTTCCAGTTGAAGAGGAAATTAGGAAAGAGAGCTGAGAATAATATGTCACACCTTACGGAAATCAAAGTGTATTATAAGGCAAGTCGTAACTTGGAATGCCCATGGAAAGAGGCAAACTAAAGAACATATTACATCAGGAATCGGAAGCAGAATAACACTTATGAGATAAAACTGACTGAAGATTTCTGGTAGTTTGTCTATGCTCCAATTGTCATTTATATTAAACAAGTACATACTTTAAATCAGATTCAATCTATTCCACCAATTTAAATTATCCTTTTAACCGTATCACATACTCCATATTATTCGAAAATAATGAATTTTTCCAAAACATGAAGAGGATGAACTGCTTGCAGTTAATTTAGTCTGACAACTATAACTAATTACTAGAGAAGTGGCTTAAGATCATTACACTTGCTTATTCATAACATTAGTTCAATCAATTTTGTTTCTTATTTTTATACCTAATTCTATAATGCTACCATTATCAATACTTAACCTGAAAGTAACGGATGTATTTATCTGAATAAGTGGATAATTTGGAAAATAATAAAGAATATTTGTAAAAGTGGCCTACTTGTATATTTGAGCTACCTGTTCCTGCCATCTAGATATTGCAACAAGTTAGCTGTTTTCTTGTATGTTCAGATACATCATTATGTTTAATAATCGCATAACCTATTGAGGTGAGTTTCTGAAAAGTGTACGCCATTTAGTTGTACAAGTTACAAAACGGCTTGTAGTGACCTTTTATCAAGAGAACGCGATTGGTATAATGGAAACAATTATTATTATAATGAATTGTACCAGTGATTATTTTACTGTACTTGTTTGTTTAAGTGTACTATTAAATATACATTTTTCGGTTGACGGTGACCTTGCACGAATTCGGTTACGTTCAGTAGTCCCACTTGTATTCTTTGGCACGATCTCGGCATTCTTTCGATACCACGAGATCGCAAACAAATATATCTTATTACAACCGTCAACTGCCTTCTGGTTTTTGACCTACGAATGGATCTAAAGCAGCAACTTGCACGTAGTCCCATTGTAGCGGTGATCATAATCAACCACGACTCGACGCCACGATACAACCTAACAGGCTCATTTAGAGATATTGTGGTTGCTGGAAATATGCATTGAAAATAATGAACATTATTCAGGTGATTCGTGAACTGTTAATTTCTAACTGGCAACTATTCGATATTTATCGTAAGGATCGACCAAGAAGTAAGAAACAGAAACTTGTTGTAATACTTTATGTTGAGAATTCTATACTTACTTACTTACTTACTTACTTACGCCTGTTACTCCCAATGGAGCATAGGCCGCTGACCAGCATTCTCCAACCCACTCTGTCCTGGGCCTTCTTTTCTAGTTCCATCCAATTCTTGTTCATTTTTCTCATGTCTATCTCTATTTCTCGGCGTAATGTGTTCTTTGGTCTTCCTCTTTTCCTTTCGCCTTGAGGATTCCATGTGAGGGCTTGTCTTGTGACGCAGTTGGGTGCTTTCCTCAATGTGAGAATTCTATATTGTACCAAAAATATAAAATTGAATAAAGGTAATAATAATAAGATAAAAGACTTCATTAGTAAAACATGTAATATAGAGAGAGCATGTAATCCACTTCATACTGAAATCGTTGGTTAAGTCATTGTAGTATAAACTTGCATCATGAATGTCCTAAATTAATCGTAATTCCATTTAGTAAGCTCAGTAGAAACTAATTGTATTAATTTAAAGGTTTAAGTTGTTATTGAATGAAATGTTTGATGTTCGCAGACTACATTTTAAACAAGGAAATGCTCCTACAAAAATACTTCACATGTATGTATTATTTTCACTTTTCTTTCAATTTCCAATCAGCATCAAAGCCGACAATTCACTAAAATAGCCTTTGAAAATTTAAGGTTCTTGTTTATAATTTGTATGTAGAGAATTTACGGAACTGAACAGATTTATTATGGTTCTTCAATGGTTTTACAAGTCATCATCACTAACATCATTGGAGATTCCAAAAATGAATAAGAAGTTGAAACATTTGCATAAATGACTAACAATTTATTCGGTTGACGTAGATTACAAACGATCGGTGTCAATTAACAAGTAGATATTCATGTTAAATAGTTTTCTCACTTGATCTGATCACTGATCTTGAAGTTATTTATCATTATTTCGTTAGCTGATAGATTATATCTAGTTCTAGAAAAAGAATGAATGTATCACAGTTAAATCATCTGGTACAAAGAAAATAAGTAACATTTTCTTCCCGAGTTACAAACTGTCTTCATCATTTTAAACTCACGTATAAATTACGAATGTTGAATCCATAAATAAGCATACAAATCTTATTTCAGCTTTTAAAAAGTACGGAAGCATTTTGATGAGAAGAGTACTGAAGTTACCTATAAGCATAAACGATTATATATATATATATATATATATATATATATATATATATATATATATAGCAGAAACTAGAACTAAACGCTTTGAAAATTTCCTGAATTAAAAGTTCACTCAATTCCTTTTCAAAGGTCTATTTTTAATCACTGAAGAGGTTTTTGTGAATATTATAGTAATGTCAATGGTTGAGATCACGAGTCCATTCAAGCCACACCACCATGAAAAACCTGGAAACATTGGACGGCCGTTTCGTCCTAGTATGGAACTCCTCATCAGTGCACACCCACGACCCCGACCCGTAGAAGTCGAACCCAGGATCTATCAGCCCCGTGCGCAAGCGCTTAACCACTAGACCCCTGAGCCGACCAGCATCCACCGGTGTTAATGTCTAATTTCAACTAATCCACCAAATTGAGCAACTCATCCACCATTGTCTTCAGTGTGTTACTATTATCTCACAATAGATCTGATTGATCTTTACTGGTCACTGCTTCTCACTAGAACTCCAGAAAATACCTCTTGAAGCCAGCCACTATTGAGCATATTTTGATTAATATCAGAATGCGTTTTTGTAGATATTATAGTAATTTTAATAGTTGAGATCCTTAGTTAATTGAAGCTAGACCACCATGAAAAACCTGTTTCAAATCTCCCGAGGCAAGATCGTGGATGCGTACTGCTTAGGAGTCCTACAATAGGACGAAACAGTCATCCAGTACTTCCAGCTTTTCCATGGTTGTCTAGCTTCAGTTGATTCATGATCTCAACTATTGAAATTACATTTTAGCTTGAATATCTTATGCCTCTATATTGTTACTACTATTCTAAATTACACGAAATAATTTCATTTATAAACGTATAATCTGAATAATTCAGTTAGTAATTTTATGTGCAAAAAAACTAAACGTAACATTATACTCTGTGTTAGCTAGTTCTCGTATTACGTTTAAATTGATTCATAAATTTTTATTCAATGACTATAGTAGGTAAGTGATGAAATAAGTCAATATTCATGCAATTCAACTTAAATTGTCATTTGAAAGAGGATTTCAACAGTTAACAGTATTTCCAATGATAGTAGTTGTTAAGCCTAGAATACCTGAGGTTAACGGTTGAAGACATTTTGGTCACACTGTCAGGAACTGGCTATAATCAAGTAATTACATTGATTAGTTATTTTTCTCTTTATCTTCATTTCTATTATTCCTTTTAAATATTCCCTTTCATTTCGTCTTCTATATCCGTATTATCAATATTTAGTCCTTCTAAACATCAATAGTATCGTAATTATTTTGTCTCCTTTACCACTTATCTTATTAATTTCATCTCGTCATATTATTGTAGCACGATAATTTGAATTAATATAGACATCTTCACAGCTCTTTGCTTTAATTTTGATCGACAGACTTCATAAGAAAACTTGAAACATTTCCAAGTGAATATTTGACTAATGGAACAGTTAAGTAACATTAAGTACTTGACTATAATGTAAGTAAAAGGGTGTAGTATAACAAAGCAATATAAACATTTGAACATTCTTTAATAATAATAATAAACGGCATTTATATTACAATTGTTAGTTGAACAACTATACTTTATAAGTATCAGAAGGGGTTCAGAAGGGGTTTTGTGGAGATTGTAGTAATTTCAACAGTTGAGATCATGAGTCAATTGAAGCTAGACCACTATGGAAAGCCTGAAAGCACTGGACGGCCGTTTCGAATCCCGCGAGGCGAGGACGTGGAGGAGGAGTCCCACATTTTGACGAAACGGCCGTCCAGTGCTTCCAGCTTTTCCATGATGGTCTGTTGAAATATACTTTCTAAGCTGATATCGTCAATTATGGTAATCGTCCAGTTTAACAGTTTATAGATTTGAATCATTAGTTGAATGAAACACTTTGTTCGTTGACAGTTCAAACAACTTCATGGATCTTCTGATAACGTCAGGCTCATTTACAATGATGAATAAATAAGAAGAAAAAAAACATCTATTGTAATGGTACATGTTCAAAGTATCTCATCTAACTGATAAATTAGTCTATACACAACTTATTGCATAGATTAATTTTAAAACATTAACAGAATTGTATACGCTAATTGACAAACTGTTTGCACTGTAGCAACTCACGTGCAATTGAGTTTGTTCTCATTTAACTCAGTTAATCCCCTTTTTGTTAACTTATTTAGCGGACAAAGCCATCCGTACTATAACAACTTATTGTACCTTTATTATTGTTATGCTTGTATGAAATATGTATGCTTGAACATTGCTTACCGTCTACGCATATATCCATTCTGCTAGCTTTATCATTAACTGCTTAATTGATTCGATGATCCATTCATTTCCCTATATGTATACATGTACATTTAACACTCTACACTCTCGACTGGCGGACTCACTCATTCGCTTCATTGCTTTATGGTCAGAGTTATCTACTAATAAAACTGTAGTTGCTGCTTCTCTTTGTCTTCTGATTTCAAACAACGTTGACGATTATATGATAACGGTTACGAGGGTGATTGGTGAACGAAGCACAGCCACTACAACCCCACGAAATTATGTGTAGCAACTATTTACTATATTGATTTATTGTTGTACTTTAATATTCTGATTGACTTATTAACGTTATAAAAGAGTTATGGAAACTGTTGAACTTATGGTTTACATTACAGACTAACATTATTAAGACATATATTGAAAATACTAAGAGAATGAACAATTATTTCTTCATAGTAAGAGAATATTCATCAGTAGGTATTCACGACCCAATCAGGGACCAGACAAATGACTTTCAGACGACATATGAAGCTTCGATAATCTCATTAGTATACTCCCTTTTGCACTTTTATACAACACCACAAAAGCTGAGTTTAGATCAATCTTGTGACCTGTTTAGCAATACAGGATGATGGATGTTTATCCTTTTCTCTTATTGGGTCACTTGATTGTATTTGTTTCTGCAGTCATTTAGGTACATGTATATATAAATGCTCTTAACTAGTGTATATGTGATCAGATTGTTCGAAATGTATTGAGCTAATATATCACATAGTTCTGATAATCCTCGTCTTCTAATTACATTATCGAAATTTATCAAAGGGACTAATTGGTTTAGACATATTAAGCATTTACTTTTAAGATGATCATGTTTTGATGATCTGTATTTTTCAACTTCAATCCGTTCAAAATATCAAATCATCATTGTCTATTCACACTAGTGATATTATCTTGTTTGCTTATCATTTTTATGAATAATATATGAATATTCACATCTCACATGCATAATCAAGGTGTTAAAATGAACTTAAACATATGATCTAGATGTTTGATTAGACCGCAATGGAGTTATGGCTATCAACGAATACAAGTTAAATGGTTATAAGCTTTAACAAATATACAAAGCTATCTTATAATTCCAAATTATCATTGTTACCTATGAAGTGTAAAAGACTAGATTATAACTTCTATTATTATTGTCAATCTAAATATATTTTAATCGTTGCCTAGAAATAAACATACGAACCATATGGTGGTGAACCATATTAACAAAACGTTATCCACTTAACTACTGATAGCCATTTGCATTTGTAATAGGGCGAAGTTTAAATTTACTTGATATTGTTTCCTAGATTCCACTGCTAGCCACCATCTATGAAGCTTGTAACTTAATATAATATCAAGACAATACGCATTGGATGTATATATGCCAACAAGAGACTGATCAATTGTAGTCCTAAACATCAATGGAAATATTCAAACAAGCAATACCAATGGAATAATAATTGTTGTAAAGGATAAACCTAAATACAAAATTAAATAAGGTATCGTATGTGATCAGCTTAATCTTTGTAAATTATTCAGCAACTGAAGACGACATAACGTAACGATCATTGATTGTTTATCTGATTTTGATCAGATCTATATGTATAATTAAAGTCATTCACAGCATATAATTATTAATAATATTAGTACCACTAATATTAATGACTTTATTCAATATTATATTCATGGTACAATATAGAATTCTCAGTATAAAGTATTTGAACAAGCTTTCGGTTCTTAGTTCTTGATCGATCCTGACGATAATTATTGATTGGTCATCAATTAGAAGTGAGCAGTCCAGTCAATCAACATCTAAATAATGTACATTCTTTACGATGCATGTTGCCAGCAACTATGATATCTTCTGAACCATGAACCTTTTTGTAACTTGTACCACGAAATGTTGTACACTTTTCATAAACTCACTTGAATAGGTTATACGATTAATAGTCATAATGATGAATTAAAACTAGATAACTTGTTGAAATATTTAAATGACAGGAACAGGTAGCCCATTAGGTCGCCAAGTTGTTTTTATGAAGTCAAACACTATTTCATAAATTGTCATAATTTTGATAGAAAAGATTGATTACACTTTTGTTTACAAAATCAATGACTGTTTGATTGTCAATAGAAGGAAATGGGTGTTTAAATCATGGACAGATAAGGCGCACTTGTATTTGTTTATCTATCTAGTTTTATACTTTCATTTTGTAATTTTGTATAAAAGACAGAAGTTTGATGTTTGTTTGTTTTTGTTGTTGATATTCCATGTAAAGATTGTTTAATATAGCGATGTGTTGTAGTTAAGTATCTGTTCATCGTACAACTGACTAGCAAATTCTCTGACTGAAAACAGGATGAAGCATATCTAAACTCTACAATGAGCAGAAATCACTGACACACTTTTTTGATAATCACCTAATGGTATTAAATATAGATCCAGAGAATCGTACGAAGTCGCTTCATTCATCATATATCATTATATGTCATATGAAGTTATGAGACTCTGAATAGATAAAAGATATTTAGATTAGTTTTTGCTATTCTGTACAATAGAATAATAATGAGAATAAAAGAGTCAACTATGCTGTTTCACAAATTTTAGAATCAAATTTAAGATATTCCTAGAAATTTAAACATGCCAAAATAAGTTATATCCACTTGGTGTTGTTTTACTTGTATCTGTTGATTGTTGTTTAGGACTACAATTGATCAGTCGCTTATTGGCATATATACATCCAGTGCGTATTGTCTCGATATTTAGTCTCGACATTAAGTTACAAACTTTATAAACAATCATGGATGAAGACTAACAGTGGAATCCAGCAAACAATATAAAGTGAATTTAAACTTCACCCTATTACAAATGCAAATGGCTATCAAGACTCAATAGTTAAGCGGATAACGCGGTGACGTTTAGATTGAAAGGTGACCTGTGACAATATCGAGGCAGTTCATATAGGATGAACATATGCCAATGTGAGACTGATCAATTGCAGTCTTAAATATCAATGGGAAGATACAAGTAAGCAACACCAAGTCAGTTTAAACGTCACCCATTGTACAAGCAAGTGATTATCAGGACTCAGTGGCTTAGTGGATAACGCGATGGAGTTTAGAGTGAACGGTACATGGTTCACATCTCAGAGTGAACATCAACTCTCAGATACAGGTACATCCAGCTAATAAGTCCCAAATAGTCAGTCAGTCAGGATCAGGCAGATATACATGCATCGGTCCAAGTTACCATACCTCATTAACACAACAAGATGATCACCAGATTCATGAAAGTTGTTAATTCAGAGGTGGTAATATATAAAAGAAAGATTGCATATAAGGATATAGCACAGGAAGAAAGAATTAGTTCGTAGAAAGAAAGATATGAAGTCATTTTAATCTCTTAGTTTAAGGGAAGTTGAAGAGTGTATACAACTACTCCATTGTGACCGATTTTGAGACATGTCATCCACAGTCTCAAACCATTGGTTACGATAGTTACGTGAACCTCAACCAAGTAGTCTGCATCTACCATCATGGTTAAGACTGGAAGTTAGTGACTTCAAGCACTGATGCCACGTTTTGGTTTGGCCGACCCTAACTTTCTTACAACCATCTCCATCACCGGTTAGCATTGCACGTCGTGGTAATCGGTGTTCAGGCATACGTAACACGTGGCCAAACCATCAATGAGGTTGTGAATCTTCATCGACTGATTTTCCATCATTCCCTAATACCCTGCGTCTAACCTCATTATTAATTACCCGGTGATTCCAGCAGACGCCAGCAATATTTCTAAGACATCTGTGGTCAAATACTAGTAGCTTACGAGTATCTTCTACTCTTAATGGCCATGTTTTTTCTCCCGTAAATGAAAACAGAACGGACTGCCGCTCCGTATACTCGTCTCTTAATTGATAGACGGATATCTCGCCTTCGCCATAGGTGACGTAAGTTGACAAAAGTCAAACGAGCTTTTCTAATCCCAAATAGGATGAAGCTCGCATCATGGATTCCACTTCTAACCACCATCCATCTTTACTTATCAAGAAAATTATACTTAGAAACATAAGTAATTCATCCATCTTACTTACTGATCAACATAACCCATTTTCATCAACAATTATTTTGAAAAATCAAAAATAAATCACTGCAGACTTTCTCTTTTCTTCTTGTTCTTGTTCCTGTTCTTCTTCTGTTTCATGAACATCACTTTTTTCTTTTCACAAAAATATTATTTTAACTTCAAAAAAGAAATATTACCCATGTACATAATGTACTTATAGAGTTTTCTTGTTGATCTGACAAGTTCAGTATATGCCTTAGTTGATAGAATACACAATTGTTTAAAATGTATCATTTATACTCTAGGAATAATAATAATAATAGATTTACATTATCCCTACTAAACATCGTCTATTACATAAACAAATATGCCCATTCGAAGTAATCACCATAATAATAATAATAAACGTTATTTAAACATTTTTACGGATGTAATACAGTTTAAAAGAAACAAAATAGGGAGATTATGTAATTCTTTTATCACTAACCTGATTATTGTTGTTTACTACTGTTATTGTTATTGTTAGTGTTATATGTTATGCAATTGTATTTGTATTTCATCATTTCATTACATCTGTTTATATATAAAGAAGAGTTACAGAGTGTACAGACTATTCACGTGCTTATTAATAAAAATATAAATCAATTCATCATTATCATCAAATTGTATATCTTGTTATTTACGAAGGCAATCTAGGTGTGTGTGTGTGTGTGCAATTGTATATAATTTATATAAATGTAAGCACCCAATGTATAACATTATGTAACTATATGGTAACGGTAATCAGAAGCGTTAAATTATTGTATTGCTATTAAAGATTTGCATATTCACTGGTATTCATTTCACATTTACAATCTAAAAACATTCATTTTTATTTATTTCTTTAAAAAAGGAACCTAAATTTGACATTGAATGACAGCCGATGGGGTATATATATATAGAGAGAGAGAGATTTGTGGAGAGGTACGCGACCCACCTGAAGAATAGTATAAGGGAAGAATTATGTAACATGTGAAATAGAATATTTATTTATACATCAAACAATTTAACTTGGCTATCATGAATTGCGTTGTTTCTTTCTCTCTCTCTCTCCTTCACACACACTCACATTATCTTTTACTGATATGAATGATGTAAGAAGAACAAATAATTGTAACGGATTCTAGTGCAGTTTTTTCTTGTGTTACATAAACATAAGACAGATGATTAATTCATTAAGGTTTTATCTGATAATGACAGTGATATTCACATGTATATGGCATAGTTAATATTTGTATTAGATGATTGGAAGTAATCAATAAAAAGCTCCACTTCATTTCATGCTAGTTAACATATGTTAACGATGAGTATTTACAGTATTGTGGGAACTTTGGCTTCTTATGGGATTCGAACTTGTATCTCCATCCATCTCTATTCATAATACTTGTGACTTGAGACAATATCGAGTCAATTTGCACAGGATACACATACGCCAAGAAGAGACGAAATGATTTTAGTCTTAAACGTCAATAGGAAAATTCAAATAACCAATACAAAAGTGAACCTGATTGTTTTATCCAATTTACTGTCTAAAAAATTTAAAAACGCTTGTTCAATGTGTTTGCATACAACATTTGTCAATAAAAGTTTAATTTAATGGAAACTATTAGTGCTAAATGAATGTGTAGTAATTAACAAAACGTGAAGGATGTCATCAAGTTGAAGCCATAAAGGTTGCTTTATAGTCACAATTAAAAAAACCCACGCTACTAGAGTGCAGGGCTATTCAACCAACAAATTACATATGCAAGGAAAAGGCCGCCTTGAGCTCTGTTTTTATTTACTATCTGTACCATCACGAAATCAATGCAGATATTCCCTACTTAAATACGAGTGAAAGAATGATAGTGAATTGTTACCCTTAATATCAGCTTTTAGTGTTTGGGATGGTTAAGGGATGTATGAAACATATATATATATATATATACCAACATCTGCTTGTACTTCTTGAATCCCATGTTGGTTTAACAAATAGTTTTCTTATAAGAAAATCACTATTTAGTATACACTAAAATTATTCGGTAACTTTACAGTTTATTGTGTCATTTCGGTTTGTTAGTGGAAGAAATCTTCTCCTTCTTATTCAATCACCTATTGAAGCATTTATGAATAGTTCTCAGTTTTCAGTATCGTTTTAGAAAAAGATTAGATACTTTCGTTATCAGCACTCCTCCATAAACCAAATAAACATGATGAGATGAGAGATTGATGTGTCCTTTTGTTTTTAAGCGAATAAGAAAACAATTTTTCGGCAGAATTTGCACGTTTATACGTCAAATCTACAAAAAGCACAATGGATAGATTCTATAAAATTAAAATTTATTGAGTAATGATAAAACATGGTCCCCACCGAAGACAGTCAAAGATAACAGAATATCATGAATTGATTAAATTAAGACTTGAAACCCAATGAAAGGTGGCTCAATAATCACATGGTTCAGTCTTCACGCGTGAATCCAAAGGTTCTGGTTTCGATAGAATGTGATGCGATAGTGAATGAGTAGTGTTGATGAGTCTTATACTATAACAAAGCAGTTGTCCAATTCTCTCAGGTTTTTGATGATCACCCAAATTTAGTTGGTTCATGATCATAATAACATTAATCTTCACAAACACTTACAGTGATGCTAATTATTCATTCAAAAATTGTCTATTATATATAGTTTTCCTTTTATTGGTTTGTTGACATTGTAATATGTCAACTTTTATACAACTTATAAACACTAGTCATTTATATAAGTTATATTTTCTAATGAATTTAGCGAATCTACTTTATAAGAATCTTTCTTTTAGGCCCTTTGACTATTAAAATTACTATAATATCCACAAAAGCACCTTCTGATATTAATCAACATATGTTGAATAGTGACTGGCTTCAAGAGGTATATCCTGGATTTCTAGTGAGAAGCAGGGACCAGTAAAGATCAACCAGATCTATTGTGAGATAATAGTAACTCACTAAAGACAATGGTGGATGAGTCGCTCAATTTGGTGGATTAGTTGAAATTAGACATTAACACCGTTGGATACCGACCAGCTAAGTGGTGTAGAGGTTAGGAGTTCGGGCGCAAGACCAATAGATCCTGAGTTGGAATCTCATGAGGCATGATCGTGGATGCGCACTGCTGAGCAGTCCCACACTAGAACGAGACGACCATCCAGTTCTTTCGGGTTTTTCATGTTGGTGTGGCTTCAATTGACTCATGACCTCATCTATCAAAATGATATATGTTAAAGACGATTTACATCACTAATTGACATAGGTTAACTAACCACTCAAATCTAGTAAATACTAGATAGCTGTTCTGTTTACGTATGTTTAATGCAAATATACAACCCTACATTATATCACACCTATGATCATGATTCACTACTACCGATGATACTTTATTAATCTCAAATTCTTACTAGATTTTTGGGAGCTTTTTCTCAAAATCATTAACTACTGAGTACATGAATTGATTTTTAATCTGATAAACGTTGAAAACTTTTTTTTAAATGAAAAAAATCCATTAACCATTCACATTGATCAAAAATAGATTAGTATACAAAAATGCTAATAATTGATTATTCATGATCATCATATCACAAATGACTGATAGTCTCTAATCACTGAGATTAGATGGTGATTGGATATAGTCGACAGGAAACCCTGGACCCAGGTTTCGTGCTACTTGGCACTCGTCAGCAAGGTGTACCTGTAATCTTGAGGGAACTGGTGCTTCATGTCGGATCCGATCTCATGTCACCCAGCTTCATAGTCAGAGATGTTACCATTGAGCTATCCGGCCGCGACTGACCTCCTGTAGGACTGAGATGTAATCACAATTGATTGATCAGTGGGTGGTGGTCAATGTCATGTGTGTCAAGTCCTTATTTAGTGAAGATCGAATGCTATCGACCATGTTGCAATGTGGCCACCAGTCTAGGTGACTCGACATTGCGGGCACTACATACTGAGATTAGATGGTGGTTGGAGGTAGTCGACACGGGTCCAGGGTTTCCTGTTGACTACCTCCAACCACCATCTAATCTCAGTATGTAGTGCCCGCAATGTCGAGTCACCTAGACTGGTGGCCACATTGCAACATGGTCGATAGCATTCGATCTGCACTAAATAAGGACTTGACACGCATAACACTGACCACCACCCACTGATCAATCAATTGTGAGTCTCTAATCATTGTTAAATAAGCAAATATTATAAAGAAAGTAATGATATTATTTACCTTCTAAATCAGTTGAACTTTAGGGATAATATTTTCTTTATTAAATAATACATTTAATTATTACATGTTACATAACGTTTGTTAGTTACTTATGAAGTAAACATCAATGAAATATTCATATACACATCACAAAAACTACATCTTGTTTTTTATTCTCCAGAATTTCTTCATAAATTGTATTTTGACATTTTTGAATATATATTACTTACTTGTTTGAGCCTGTTACTCCTCGTGGAGGATTATGGTCCACCCATCAGTAATTCATATTACTGGTTAGCGTTTTTTTAGCAAGTTAGTTTTCTACAGGATGGGGTCGCTAACCCAATGCTCAACTCTCCTTCTTTATTCGGATGTGGGACCGATAGTAGCCCGAAAGGTGCTCATCATTGTTTTTCTTTCTATAATGAGACATCTTTAATTATCTGCCAAATTATAAGTTTCCTATATTTAATAAAGTTATTTTCAATGTTCTGTTACGTAATGAAAAATGTTTAGTACAGAAAGAAATAAAAAAAATCACAATGTTATGCATTGAGATTTAAACAATAAACAATCAGTTCTTTCAATGGTGAAGTGAAGTTTTGTTCTCTTAGATGTATGGTTTGGTTGTGGAGCATTCATTAACATAAACTTTAAGTAAAACTTTGATGTAGTTCAGAAGAACGATGAAGGATCCAATAACCAGTTTAGAGAATAAAACTCTATCAAAATCATTCACCTAAGTTATAAATCTTCTTTACCATCTCAAAACTAAGTTATTCCTTAAATCAATGAACTGTAATTAATCAAGTTATCAATGTTATTACATGATTGCAATGATAAATGTAAAAGATTTAACTGTACAAATAAATGTGAAACATATATGTATTTATGATGAATAAAGAGAATACTATGTGTAAATTACCTATTTTTGAACACCTCCCTTCGTGGTTAAGAAAACATACTGTCAAGACAATACGCAGCTCGATTCTATCACACGTAATCGTTAGCGGTCATGCAGTAGACAGAAATAAGTTCTTTAAAGTTATTTATCGTATTCCTAATAGTTTTCCTTATAGAGTTCGATCTTCTTTCTTACATATAACAGAAGCTATAGGAATTCGAGCTGACAATCCAAGTCTATGTGTTCATAAGAATGCTGTATCAACTTTATCTCTCCCTTAGCGTTAATAAATGATTTCATTCATCATTATTTCTCGTATTCTTTCTTCATTTATTTTTCTTCACCTCATCTCATCCTTCACTTTCCTCAAATATACGATTCACGGTCTAATTATCTGGACACTTCATATTATGCAATCTTATAATAGTTTCTATGAATGATATTTCAGTGTTTATATTTTTTTCGCATCATTGACCTATTTTCCATTATGTAACACTGATTCAAGTCTTTATAACTCTAATCACAACTAGTACACTCGTCATCATACTACTAATTTATACTTTTCACTTATTTATATAGTCTATTCCACTGTTATCATTGACTCATAAATTACCTTGATTGGTTTAATTCATTTCATATATACATATAAATGTGACTGTATATTAGAATAAAGCCTGATGAAGATCTAATCGAAAACAATATTCTTCGCTTATACCTATGTTGTTTTGCAATTATTATACCAAAATCAATTTGATTCCTTTCAAATAACTAGAAAAAACACATTTCAACTATATTCAATGTCCAATTTTTTGTATAAAAAAAGTCCTCAAAACCATATTTAATTGAAGCTAGACCACCATAGAAAACCTGAAAGCATTGGACAGCCGTTTCGTCCTATTGTGGGTCTCCCCAACAGTGCACATCTACAATCACGGTTGAAATCTCATGAGGTGGGATCGTGGATGCACACTGTTGAGGAATCCCACAATAGGACGAAACGGCCATCTAGCAGTATCATGTTTTCTATGGTGGTCTAGATTCAAATAATTCATGATCTCAACCATTGAAATTAATGACAATGTTTAATTGTTTTTCACTTTTCTTTCATTCTTTCTTTCTTTCTTCCTTTCAATGTATGATACTTTTAATTAACAAATCAAGATTTATGAACGTTGTGAAATTTTTTTATAAATTTTCCTTTTCTCTTTTCATGTTACATAAATGTAATTAGTAAATATGATAAAGTGATTTAATAATTTGACTATTTTGTACTTTTCAAATGACATATGAAAATAGTTTCCAAGGCAACTCTAATTTATTATTATTATTATTAGTAGTAGTAGTATTGTAACTAAGGGTATTGTTTTAGTTATGTAAAATATTGTCACATATGTTTGTACTATTTCGATTTTCATTTATGACATTTAAGTGTAGATAAATTATTCTTTTGTTTAGTTAAATTCTTTGTGAATTATAGCCAAGTATAAATATGTATATAGAGGTTGTGAAGATTGTTAAATTTTATATTTGAGATTATGAATTTATCAATGTTAGGAAATCATTAGATGGCCGTTTCGTGTTAGCTGTGAAGTAGTTTACCTATTGAAAACAATGAAAGATTATTGCGCAATATTGTTAATTGGTTAAAGTTAGGCATCAATAACGTTAGATATCAGCTTAGTGGTTTAGAGATTAGGCATTTGTGGGTGAGACCGAAGGTCATGGGTTCGAATCCCGCATGCCAGACCGTGAATGAGTACTGGTAAGGAGTCCCATACTAGGACAAAACGGCCATCCAATACTTTCAGGTTTCCAATGGTAGTCTAACATTTATCGATTTATGATTGCAATCAAAAGACAATGAGTAGTAGGAATAATGTAATAAGGTGATGATGATGATGATGATGTCACTATGGGAAAGAAGAAATTCCTAATGTCACCTATTGAATGCACACATCAAGTTTGAGACAGTTGATGACTATGGATTCGGTAAATTTAAGAAGAATAGAATTTGATTATCGACTGATGATTCTGAAAGATTTCAGTACAATGAGCTGATGCTCTATGAACCTTAGTATAAAAAAAAGAACATGAATTAACATCTAACAGTTAAGTCTTGCAGGTTCGCGGAGTATTGAATTCTCAATTGACCTAAACTAATCCAATAACCCGGGGTTTTTTTCAGTTAGATGTAATATGATACAGTAATGTGAATGAACACAAACTATTGAATCATATAATACGATGGATTATCATTAGTTAAAAGTCAGAATCTATTTTAAAATAAAGTAATAACACTGATCATTAGTATCATAAACTCAAACAACTAACACATAACTGTCTTAAAACGTTTAATCGACAACTAGAAATACCAATTTTACCTTTTTTTGATAAACATTCACTTGTTTTTTTACGACATACAAGTTTACAACAGGTTGATTATTGAATAGTGACCAAGGTCATGTCCTATATAATAGGTTAGTCAAATAGATTAGTAGTAACATCCGAAACTGTGAAGATTAGTGACGTAGGATCAAGTTCATCCAAGTGCATTAACTTCTACAATATGGATCCTGTTGACTGGTATCAAATAACACAAAACCTAAGTCCAAGGTTTCATACCAACTATCTCTAAATACTGAATAGATAAAAGTGCACATTTCATATAACTTGAAGTGCATAGAACAATTGTCTTCTTAAACAGAATTCAAGTGTATAACGAAATTAATTTATAAATAAATCAAATATCCATAATAAAAAAATTGTCCAATATACAATATTCAAATTCTAATACTGCTAATATGACTTTCATTACTTACTTACTTACTTACTTACGCCTGTTACTCCTCGTGAAGGAGTATAGGCCGCTCACCAGCACTCTCCACCTAACCATGTCCTGGCCAATCCGTTCCAGCTCTTTCCAGTTCTTATTCATCCTTTTCATATCTGCTTCTATTTCCCAACGTGATGTGTTCTTTGGCCTTCCACTTTTCCGCTTCCCTTCAGGATTCCAAGTTAGGGCTTGCCTCGTAATGCAGTTTGGTGATTTCCGTAATGTATGTCCTATCGATTTCCATTGTCTTTTACTAATTTGCTCTTCAATTGGAAACTGGTTTGGTCTCTCCCACAGTAGGTTGTTGCTGATGATATCCGGATGACTTTACTAAATAATCATGTAGTGTTAGTTATTATGTCAAACACACAGAGCTTATTCTAGCTTCCGGACAGATCAATCTATTCATTCTTCTTGAGTCACATTTTGACCTTGTTAATTAATCGCTTATCTACCCTGATTGTTTTTATATGAGTGTATTTGTGTGTACACTTCTTGTCTTATTCATCACATGTTTGTAGGTTATTTTTGTGTGACTATAAATATTAATTAATGCTTGACTAAATGGAGTTAGAGCACATGCTTTGTCCACCGCGCATTATTTCGTTTCACATCGTTCCTTTGATCATTTGCCTGGAGCAATGATTATACAAAATATACGTATTCGAAATCGTTTTTTGGATTTGACTTAATTTAATTCCGTTATTCACGAACACAGATTAAGTCGATAATTACATGCGAGGATTGGAGATATGTATATCCTAATATCAATCAGAAACTATCCAACTGGAGTCAGATAAAGGGCTACAAAATTAGTGAGACCGTAGATAACATCATCCGATTTAATCGACGTTAAAACGAAAGGCTCCACAACCTGTTATATTATTAAAATAACCAAAGGGAACTACTCACTTACTGTATATTGTAGGTTGATTATAACATTTGTGGAAATAGTTAAGTTTTTCAAATTGTTTTAAATGCTTAATAATAAGTTGACGCCATTTATCATGGACTAAGTTACTCTTAAACAACTTACTTAATAGAGATCGAGGTGACGACAACCTTCGAGCGACGCTGCACTGACCTTGATAGTGTCCAACTAATAAATAAGACGGAATGAGGGTTACAAGCCAGTGTGAGGACTTTGATTTGTGACTTACAGTTGACAGTAAAGGTTACAAATTATATTCAAGGTTTTCATACCGGACTAACATCAGCTATAATACCAAAACTTGAGATGGTGGAGAAGATTTGTAGCTCAGGTGGATGATTTTGATGTTCTCTGAGCTCAGAGAACAAAACTCCACCAAAATAATACCAAAACTCTATATTGTCAAATTGATGAGTGAATTTCTCGCCGACATTCAAAACCTGCTATCTTATACCTGATTAGTTCGTTCATTAATTATAGTCACGTTGAGATCGACTGTAAAAAGGAATATTACAAGGGATATTTCGAAAGATCAAGAACAGAATAAAATTATGATCATTAATGAATGTTGAAATAACAATAACATATGAATTGATTATATAAACAATTAGTTGCCTCTTATTCATGTAACCCATATACAGGTATATTCATGCATGTTTGTACGTAGGAAGATACGTTCAAATATTAGTTTAGTAAAATTTTGAAGCGATATTTTTTGTTAAAGTCTAAACTTGAATCTTATCAAGTGTGATTTAATCTATACTTTTTAAATTAAACAAAAGGTATTGTCAAGACAATGCTCAACTCGGATGTATCACATTTAATCGTCGATGGTCATGTAATAAACAGAAATAAGTTAGTTATCGTAATCCTACTAGTGTAATGAACGAGAACACAAGTGGAAACAATCGAATGTATTTTAATACAACATTACAGAATCTTTTAGTAAAATCTGATAACCATACAATAAATACTTCATTTGCAAAATGTAAATCAATCATCTCATACCTTATTGCTTCTTCATTTCCACAACAATCATTCGCTGTTCTAGTTCTTTTTTCTTCGATCTTCTTAATCTTCTGCCACCAGGTATTTCACTTTCGATCGATGATACATACTACTTATATCTGTCGACACCAGTAGCATACACCACACTAATTCTTCGCATGGGATTCGATCTCGTCTTTTACACATAGCAGAAGCTATGGGAATTCGAGCTAAAATTCAAATATTTAAATAAAAAATATATTGGTAGATATCTCAATAAGTAGAAAAATTAGATTTTCTGACGTTTCGTGACTTAGCGTAAGCTACTTCTTCAGGGAATAAATAACTAAATCGAAATTAATCCAAGTTTAAATAGTACAAAGGAACAATGCAAGAATATTGTGTGATCAATCAAAAGGATTTGTTCAGACCTGTTTTTTGACCGATCGCAAATGATATATTCTTGCATTGTTCCTTTGTACTATTTAAACTTGGATTAATTTCGATTTGGTTATTTGTTTACTCTGAAGAAGTAGCTTACGCTAAGTCACGAAACGTCAGAAAATCTAATTTTTCTACTCATTGAGATATTACAAATATATTATTTTATTTATAATAATCTACCCAATGCTCAATTTATTCGAAATTATCAAGTCAAACCATGGTAATGATACGCGCAAATCCAAGTCTGTGTGTTCATAAGAATGCTGTATCACCTTTATCTCTCCCTTAGTGTTAATAAATGATTTCATTCATCATTATTTCTCATATTCTTTCTTCATTTATTTTTCTTCACCTCATCTCATCCTTCACTTTCCTCAAATATACGACTCGCGGTCTAATTATCTGGACAATTCATATTACGCAATCTTATAATATTTTATATGAGTGTTATTTCAATTTCTATATTTTTCCTAATCATTGATCTATTTCCCATTATGTAACATTGATTCAAACCTTTAATATTCTTATCACAACTAGTACACTTGTCATCATACTACTAATTTATACTTTTCACTTATTTATATAATCTATTCCACTGTTATCATTGACTCATAAATTACCTTGATTGGTTTAATTCATTTCATATATACATATAAATATGACTGTATATTAGAATAAAGCCTGATGACGATCTAATCGAACGGTACAGTACAGTACAGTCAAGTCTGTAAAATTCTTAAACAAATATAACAGACAGTATATTCATTCACTTTATGATGGTTCAAATTTGTTCTCTCTATAGATTATTAAATTTGATTTCAAACCTATTGACATTTATTAATGAAATGTATTTAAATTTCTAACAAAATAATTATTTCAGCGGTTAAGATCATGAGTCAGTTGATGCTAGACCACCATGGAAAATCTGAAAGCACTGGACGGCCGTTTTGTCCTATTGTAGGACTCCTCAGCAGTGCGCATCCACGACCTCGCGCCTTGAGAGATTGAAACGCTAGCTTCAACTGACTCATGATCCTAAGTATTGAAATTACTATAATATCCACAAAACCCATCTGAAAATAATTATTCAGTAAAGTTTTGAGTTATACATTTACAATTTCCTTTTAACAATCATCAAAACAATCAACATTCTGTTATGCCTAACAGTAAACATATGCGTGATAGAATCTAGGTGGTTACAATAACTATAGATTATGTAATATTTTTCTTATTATTGGCGAGGATATAATTTATGGACGAACCAATCAGATTTACGATAACAGGTCTCGTAATTTTTGGTAGGAAATTCATTCACTCAATTGTTTAAATAACGTCCTGGTATTTTAGTTGAAGTTAGTTCATGTTGGAAACCCTAAATTTAATTGCTACCCCTAACCATCAACTGTAAATGATAATCCTTACTCTTCATATTGCTTTGTAACCATCATTTAGCCTTAGTAAAAAGGTAGACATTCCCAAGGTCACTTTAGAGTCGCTCAAACGTAGTGGATAAATTATAGTCTCATCAAAACGTCACTTAAGCATTATATTATTCCAGATATATGTAATATATATGTTTGAATGTGTTTTGTATATCATGGATAATGTATCTCGTAAATCATTTATCACATGAATTTGATTATATGTATATAGACCACCATGGGAAACCTGAAAGCACTGGATGGCCATTTCATCCTAGTATGGGACCCCTCAGCGGTGCGCATCCACGATCCCGTCCCATGGGACTCAAGCTTTGAACCTTTTAGTTTCTTTAAAAAATTGAAATTGAACACATAATATTCTTTTCAAGAAATAATGTATGAAGAAATGGGTAACTGTAGTGGTTTAGCTTTGTTAATTAATCACGTTGATAATCATTATCGTAGAACTACTGAATGGTATTTGAAATCTGTGAGGATGGCTCACGGATAAACTCGAGAAAGCTTTAAGAATCTCGGCAAGAACTGAAGATATCCCATCCAATAATCTTTAGGAAGGATATTCGTGAATCTATACGTGTAGCTTCCCCTATTGGACAAATGCTAATTGCATTGGATGACTATAATGATGATTTCGTTTTTATTTAGAAAAATTATAAATACCTGATAGTTTTGTACCATAATTGACACTGTTTGAAATAGTATTCCTTTCACTTCTCTCTTGTCTTCTTATTTGCGGCTTGGAGGGTTCTAGCGTTCGCGTGTTCAAGTTATACGAGGTATATTAAGAATGTAAGCTCTAGATACAACAAATTCAGAAAGTAATAAGAAGCGATGACCACGATTTACTAGCGGACATCACGGACAACAAAGCTATAAGCACATCAAACGAATTTGAAGCAAAGAGGTGAATGTGGGTATATACGAGCAAATACAGAAATGAATTTGAGTACATATATACATGGGGAAGAGAATGGTTATTTCAAGCGATATTTCAGCTATCAACATTCAAGCTATAGAGAGAGAGAGAGAATGTGTGTAGGCTGTCACATGTTATCAAACCTACACGTTTATACAGACAAGATAGTAATAAGCTAACCAAACATTAACAATAGTCGAAAGTGATAGTAGATAAGTTGCTATATCATTTATATAAAACTACATTTAGTCCTATTTCAACACATAATGAAACAATATTTTTCATTTCATGTTTACATCAATCATGATTTTAAGTCATCTATAAATCTTAGTAACATTTTGGTTGTATTAATAATTCATTGGGATATCTTTTATCATCTATATGTAGACAATATTGATGAATGAACATTGATAATGAACATTTAATAAGACTGATAGGTCGTGGGTTCGAATCTTGTTAGGCGGGGTAGTGGATGGGCATTGTTGAGGAGTTCTACGATACGACGAAACGGTCATCCAGTGCTTCCAGGTTTTCTATGGTGGTCTAGCTTCAATTGAAATTTAGTTAAACAATCTAGAAGTTTCCTCTAGGTCAATGATCATATTTGTTCACTACAAGCAAACAACGAACCAAACGAAAAATACCTCTATTTTACTGAGATTTCTCGGAAATGTTTATTATGTAATCTACATTGTTAATTTTATTACTTCCATCAAGTATACGAATTTCAATAGATAGATGTATATGCTTTATTATAAACAAAAGAAAAGAACAAATATTACCAACCACTACTCATTTAAAACAGAAGTATAAGATGATAACAATTATTATTTCAATAGTTGAGATCATGAGTCCATTGAAACTAGATCACCGTGGATAACCAAGAAGCACTGGATGGATGTTTCAAATGACTCATGATCTCAACTATTGAAATTACTATATTATTCACATAACCCCCCCCCACTTCTGATTCTCTTTTATTTATTTCATTTAGTCATTACCAAAATGTATTGTACACTTTATGCTGATTATTTATGATCAGATTTCTAATCATCAAAGTTGGAGATAAAGTGAAAATTAACTATTGCGATTATTCCTGTTAAAACATCAACAACAACAACAACATTGTTACATTTAACCTGAAAAGTCAATATGTATTACATCTTAACTGATACTGACATGATAACTGTAGTTTGTTTCGTGTTTACTTTTCATTGATTTTGTTGTTGGAAACTTCAGTTATTCTCAACTGCCTTATCTTATTTTGTAATTCAAGTGATATTAAACCATGTCCCATTGTAATTCTGTTAATTAGTTCATTAGTTTGTCATTATAAATATGATCATAATAAAATAATCAAATTGTATTATAATCAGATAGAGGTTTTGTGAATAGGTCTTAGGTTCGAATCTCATGAGGTGAGATCGTGGATGCATACTGTTGAGAAGTCTTATAATAAGACAAAATGACCATCCATCTATCAATAAAAGGACGAGTATACTGCGCGGCAGTCCGTTCTGTTTTAATCTACGGCAGCGAAACATGGCCATCAAGAGTAGAAGATACTCGTAAGCTACTAGTATTTGACCACAGATGACTCAGAAATATTGCCAACATCTGCTGTGATCACCGGATAAGTAATAGTGAGGTTAGACTGAGAGTATTCCGGAATGATGGTAAATCAGTTGATGACGTTGTGCACCTTCATCGACTGAGATGGTTGGGCCACGTGTTACGTATGCCTGAACACCGATTACCACGACGTGCAATGCTAACCGGTGATGGAGATGGTTGGAAGAAAGTTAAGGGCGGCCAAACCAAAACGTAGCATCATTGCTTGAAGTCACCAACTTCTAGTCTGAGCTATGTTGGTAGATGCAGACTACTTGGTTGGAGTTCGCGTGACTATCGTAACCAATGGTTGGAGACTCTTGGTGACATGGCTCAGAATCGATCACAGTGGCGTCGGTGTATACACTCTCTGTCTTCCCTTAAACTAAGAGATTAAAATCGTTTCATATCTTTCTTTCTATGAACTAATTCTTTCTTTCTGTACTATATCCTTATATACAATTTTTCTTCCATATATTACCACCTCTGAATTAACTACTTTCATGTATCTGGTGTTCATCTTGTTGTGTTAATGAGGTATGGCAACTTGGACCGATGCATGTATATGTGTCTGATCCTATGTTGTAGCTGACTGACTGACCATCCAGAGCTTCCAGGTTTTCCATGATGATTTAACTTCAATAGATTCAAAATGTATTTAGTTGCATTTTAATAAACACATAATCAAAATTTATTCTATCTAAAATTGAATATACATGAAAATGTGTGAACAAAATCATTTATTATATATATATATATGATGATAATGATTATCAGGATAATCCCATCGAATATCATTAATCATATTAACCGTCAAAACTTATATAAATACATTAAGCATGACACAAAAAAGGTAATGTTCCCATAAATTAACTGACAAATGAAATATTCATCAATGAATATTTCACTTACAAGACACTTAAGTAGTACACAAACATGGAAGCATACAAATCTTAGATACTAAGATGGTTATTATTATTATAATTTATGCGAATAATACTGATGACGATGATCAATGATAATAATAATAATAATAATAACTTCTAAAAGTTATACCCTTCCCCCCCCCCGGCGCAAAAGATAACTTACTTTAAGTATTTACACTTAGTGAATTAATATATTGCAATATCATTTTACCTCATTTATAACAACATCAATTTTTATATATAATCCTTATGACAAATTTGAGTGAATACATAGACAATTCGGTAAGAAGTATTCATATATATATATATGTGTAGATCAACTTAACTATATAGACAGTAATATTTGGTGATAATATACAATGTAAATAATTTATCAACTGACTGAAATGACATTTTTATATGATAAATGATGAAGATTTAACACATTTTGTCTTTATTTAAAGTAAATTTATCATAATAATAAAACAGGAGGAGGAAATCTAATTGTTGTTGATGGATAAACTAAGCAGTTAATTCATCTATGATAAATAATATTTATGGATACCTTTTAAATGTAGTCATAGAGTTAATAGTTTGTTATTCTTTTTGAGGTAAATCATAAGACTTTATTTATTTAGTTGAACACATAAATATTGGTACAAAGGGGCAACGAATACATATGTGTCACATAAGTCACCTGATTTATGTGTGGGCTGTGATACTGCTCAAATACCCAAGCTGAAGCAGGTGGTTACTTTCAGGAGCTACATTCGAAACTTTCACAAGGCAGTGGAGCGAGGTCAAGAGATGCGATCCCAATGGTAACCGGTGATCAACAATTGGTTCATACGCCATTTGTTCCTTTAAGATACTAGAGCCCATGTGTACCATTGGTTTGGAATCAGGGTTTTTCCATCTCCCCTAGATGAACTCTCTGTATCCACCAACCGGGTTAAGACGTCAGAAATTCACTTTTTGTCCTCTCAATTTCGTGAACAACAGCAATGCCGAGAGAAGGCACTGAGTAGGACTTCCCTGGCAGTGGCTGTATACTTGTGGCCATGTGAAAGCATTTCGAGTGGGAGAGTTAACTCTCCTTATCCTTGGCCGTACCAGGGCATTCGGGGGCTTAAGACTCGATTACAAAGTTTGTTCAGTTAATGTTAAACTTATTTTTAAAAACAACTAACTAAAAGTGAATTATTAGATTAGATGCGTAAATCGATGTTGTTAAGTGCTATGAGTTCCTTGATGTAATTACAAAGTTCTTATTTTTTAATTTCTGTAAATCATAGTCAAAGCCTAATTCAAGTGGAAGATAAAGTTTTCGAATTATTTCATTGTCATTGGTACATTCCGTTCTTCAGACACTGTTTATGACTGATTATCCTTGTTGGTTCCACTTTCTTCATAAGCTTTCCATCCTTATTCAATGTTACGTCGCAGAATATTAAAACTGAAAGAAAGTTCACTGTCAATCTAGCCATTTAGACGGTTGACCGAATAGTTACTTGATCGATAGAGTTCAAACAGTATTGTGGATCACACAAGCATGACGATGGTCACTATTGAATAATCAATGAATTTAAATATTTGTTGGCGTTTATATTCGTTTAATATTCAAATAATTGGATAATTAATTTTTCATATGAATTGATGCATTTCATCTATATTTTCATTCCTTTTGATGAATGATTAGTCCGATTGCGATACTCCAGAAAACAACCTGAGTTTCTTATAACTTAGTATGATGAATTTGTGAAGATCCTAGAATTTTCATAATTTAAATCATAAACTCATCTTAGATCAACATTGGAAACCAGGAAGCAATAAACTGCCCTGTCGTAATAGTAAGTGACTTCTCAGTAGTGTTAATCCACGACTCAGCATAGGGGAATCGAACTCAAGATCTTTGGTCTCGTGAATGAACACTTAACCTCCAGATCATTGAGCACAAAATTGTGAGTCGATTGAAGTTAGAAATTAAAACTGTTGAATTCTAACTCACTGATCTAAAGGTTAATCGTTTGTTGGTGAAACCAAAGTCACTGGATTTGATTTAAACATGGTAGGTTGGGAATCCGCATTGTTGAGGAGTACCGTTCTAGGACAACATGGTTGTTGAACATTTCCTGGTTTTTGTCGATGGTCTAAATAAGATTAGCTAGTGAATAAAACTGTGAAAATTTTTAGCATTTGTTCAATTTAGAACTTCAACAATATATCAAACACATTCATCTTTATGATTCCGTTTGGATTATTAAAATGTATAATATATATCATTTTTCATATGACGTTTAATATAAAAATAGGCATTTAATGATATAATTCTCTGAATGAATATCATCGTTGAAAAGAAACCGATTAGAAATGATCAAAAACTGAATTTTTATCAGAAGGGATTATTTTGAGATATTAGTAATTTTATAGTTGAATTCATGAGTCCATTGAAGTTAGACCACCATGGAAAACTTGAAAGCATTGCTGAAGAATCCCATACTAGGACGAAACGGCCTACCAGTGTTTTCAGGTTTTCCAGACTGATATAGCTTCACTTTACTCATGAATTTAACTGAAAAAAAAGCTGGATTGTTGTTTAATATCAAATTTCTTATATAAAACAAACTATATCAGTTTACCTTCATTCAAATCATAGAAAATTATAAACCATGAAGTCACATGAATACTAGATATTAATGATGCAAACTATAGTCCAGAGGATTCTTTCTTTGAGCAAGCTGTAAGCAATATTGTAAATAAAGTTCTTTTCACTAATCAATAGAAAACTCTGATTGTCTAAGTAGTCAGTTATAAAAAAGCCAATAAGTTATTGGCCACTAAAGGAATCAGTTTATTTATTGGTCATGAAATTGATGAATAGTTCTTTAGCCAATCAAAGTAAAATAGATTCAAATAATAAACCTATTTATGCTATGAAACGTAAATTAAACTTATTGAGTATATTTCATAGCTTATATATCAGGATTTGAAAATGTCATCTCAGTATTATAGTGAAGTCAGTTAACGTTGATCGGAAATTATACTGAAACTGTGAAGTGTGCATTAAACTTTTTAATGAGAATCGGATGGTTGCTAAAACAGATTCTAAGAGATACGTTTGGTTCTAATTGAAGCTAGTCAGCTAGATGCACCTAGATCTCAATGTCAATGTTTATAGTCCAACTGGAATTCCGTACCTTGTTCTAAAAACGATAATATTCTATCTACTGAGTTACAGACTCTATAAAGCCAATAACGTGTGTAAAGAGGGTGGAATTCCTTTGTAAGGGCATTTTTTCTCATTACTAATATTAGGATTTACAATCGTGCAATCACATTTAGCATGTAAACATTCTGTGTAGTTTACTTCAATATTCCTAGAGGCTAATTAGTTGCTATTACATAACTTCAAAAATAGGTAAGTACGAACCCTTAGATTTGTATATTCTAATTGCTAAAAAGCGTAATGAAATCTGAAGTTTTTTAAATTCTGATTTAGAAAATTAACTTATATAAATGTAATTTCAATGGTTAAGATCATGAGTCATTTGAAGCTAGACCAACACGGAAAACCTGGAAGCACTGGATGGTCGCTTAGTCATATTGTGCTTCCAGGTTTTCCATGGTGGTCTAGCTTCAACTAACTCATGATCTTAACCATTGAAGTTACTATCATATCCACAAAACCCATCTGATTTTATATAAATGTAGTTTAGTACTTTTCAATATAATGTAGTCGTTAACATGAAGAATAGCCATTATTTAGCACTGAATAGAAATGTAGTAAGATAAAACAAATTGATTCTTTCATTGATTAAATGTGAAATCCATCATTATAAAAAGTAAATAATGCTGAATTTATTCCACCTTATTAATTTATCTAATCATGTTTATTGAATATTATCATTTTATTGATTACTGGTAAATTTGTCTATAAGGATCAAATCGCAACACTACGGATCATCTTTGAACAATCATTTGAATGGAACTGGTCTCTGTACATCAACTTCATTGACTATCAAAAAGTATTTGACAGTATGGATAGGAGAACATTATGGAACCTTCTTCGATGCTATAGTGTGAGTAGCTGAGAAGATTATCAACATCCTACGGAATTTATACGATGGACTACAGTGCAAAGTCGTGCATGGAGGACAGTTGACAAACGCATTCCAAGCAAGGACCGGTGTCATATATGGCTACTTACTCTCCCCCCTTTCTTTTTCCTCTGTTGGTTGACTGGATTATGAAAACCCCTACGTCTGAGCTGAAGTACGGAATACAATAGATAGGCTGGGTGCGAATAGACGATTCGGACTTTATTGATGACCTAGCCCTTCTATCTCATACGCACGAGCAAATGTAAGTCGAGACAACTAGTGTAGCAGCAGCCTCAAATACAACACAAAGAACACGAACCCAATCACACTTGATGAAGAAACTCTAGAAGAGGTGTAAACATTCAAGTGTCTGGGTATCACCATCGATGAACGTGGTGGATCTGATGCAGATGAGAAGGCAGAGATTTTCAGAGCAAGGGCAGCATTCCTACAGTTGAAGAAAGTATGGAACTCGAAACAACTCTCAACCGATATTAAAGACGGAATCTTTAATACAAACGTCAAGATAGTCCTACTATACGGAGCTGAAACTTGAAGAACTACCATAACCATAATCAAAAATGCTCAATTTATTTAGAATTATCAAGTCAAACCTTGGTAATGATACCTAAAAAAATGCACAATTGTCTACTCATGATACTGAATGTCCGTTGGCCGAACACCATCAGCAACAGTCTACTGTGGGAGAGAACAATGAAAATCCTACTTTGAATCACTTTTAAAGAATAGTTCTTTGTCTCATAAAAAGTAGTTATAGTTGAAATACATGAACATGGATTTCAGTCACATAAACCTAAAATATTCTCGAGACTAAATCTCTTCTTATGATTGAATTCAATAAGTCTAGTGGCATGTTGATCGATATATCTAAATGATCACTGAGTAAATAACATAACATTAAATACTAATAAATGAATGACTAGTGTAAAAACATTCTTTGTAATTGTTGTTTATTCTCTTTGATGTAACGATCGCGGATAAATTTTAATTTGTAACTTTCAGTAGCAGTTAGAGATTCATAATTATTAATACACACAATATGTAATTTAATGGTTGAATTCATTAGTCAATTGAATCTAGATCACCATGTAAAACCTGAAAGCACTGGACGGTCATTTCGTCTTAGTATGAGACTCCTCAGAAGTGCGCACTCAATATGTTATCGAAAAATCTATTTATTACATAGTATATGATCTGTAAGGATGTAATATAATGAAAGATGGATAGTGGATAGAAGTGGAATCCAGAATTCACGTTTCATCCTATTTGGGGCTAGTCAGTTGGATATATTTGCATTTCAGAGTTGATGTTCACTCTCAGACTCAAACCATGTACTGTTCACTTCAAACACCGTCACGTTATCCACATGGCTACTGAGTCCTGATAGCCACTGTCAAATGCAGGCACATCCAACTGACGAGTTCAAAATCGGATGAATCGCGCATCCTGTATTTCACTACTAGCCACTATTCATCTTTGTTTATGAAGCTTGTGACCTATGACAATATCGAGGTAGTTCACACAGTATGCACATATGCTAGTAAGAGACTGATCCATTACAGTCCTAAACATCAATGAGCAGATACAAGTTAAACAACATCAAGTGAATTTATATAGTATAATGATGAGAGAATCTGTATTAAAATAGGCATTTTCAGACAACATTCAGAAATTAGTGATCATTTTTTTTATGAAAACGTTTTCAGAGGATGCTTTTACATGTCGTTTAAGTAGCTAAAGATTTATACAAAAATGTTTATATTGATATTCAGTGAAAATGGCATTAAGTGAAAATTAAACTACACACACAGTCACACACACTCGCACACACACAAAATACGAATAAGAATTTCAAAGTCATTTATTTGTTTTAGCGTTATTCACGATCGATGGCATACAATGATTTTACCAAAGACATCGAATTTAATCATCATTATCATTTTACAATTTATCTGTCTATACAAAGATCAACTAAATACAATTAATATCAGAAGGATTTTTGCGGATATTGCAGTAATTTCAATGGTTGATATCATGAGTCAATTGAAGCCACACCACCATGGAAAACCTGGGAGAACTGGATGCCGTTTCGTCCTATTGTGGGACTCCTCAGCGGTGCGCATCAACGATCACGCCTCGCGAGATTTCAACCCAGGACCTATCGGTCTCGCGTGCGAACGCTTGACATCTACACCACTGTACTGGCCAACATCCAACTGTGTTAATGTCCAACAACAACTATTCCACAGAATTAAGCGACAAATCTACCATTGTCTTCAGTGAGTTACTATTATCTCACAATAGATCTGGTTGAACTCCAGTGGTCACTGCTTCTCACTAGAACTCCAGAAAATACCCTTTGAAGCCAATCACTATTGAGCATATATTGAGTAATATCAGAAGGTGTTTTTGTGGATATTATAGAAATTTTGTTATATCTTTAAGTTTGTTCTTGATATACTGCGTATAACGTGAGCACTAGAACGCCAGAACCCTTCCAAGTCGTAATGAGAAGACATAAGACTAATGAAAGGACTATTATTCTCAGACTGTCACTTATAGTACAAAATTGTCAGGTATTTATAGTTTTTAGTAAAGATGAAATCATCATAACAGTCCTCCAATCCGCATACCGGGGGTTATTAGCATTGTCCAATCGGGAAGCTACACGTAGGAATTCTAGAATATTCTTCCAAAAGGTGATCGGATGGAATATTTTCGGCTTCTTCTGAGCCTCCTACAGCTTCCTCGAGTTCACCCGTGGTCCGTCGTCACAAATTTCAATAATTGAGATCATGTATCAATTAAAACTAGACCACCACCAGTTGGGATCGTGGATGTGCACTGTTAAAGAGTCTCGCAATAGAACTAAACGGCCATCCAGTGCTTCCAGGTCTTCTATGGCGGTCTAGTTTCAATTGACTCATGATCTAAACTATTGAAATTAAATATAATTAGCTTTAACAAGATAAAATAGGAAATCAGTTACTTAAATATTAAAACTAGAGATATTATTATGATTATTATTATCACAACAGATCATATCTACATTGAATCATCCTCCTTTTAACAATCAGATATAGGAACTAACAACCTTTCTTTTTGTGGTTAACGTGACAAAACAAAAAAACGACGTTAAACTATGAAAATAACATTGAATATTTATTTGTTTTTAAAAGTGTATTCTTTTCCATTTCCATTGGTAATACATTATTATTCCTGTTAACGAAAATGCATTTATTTAATGCCTGGTAATGCATTTCCATGTAGATCTTTCAACACGATATACATATATATGTCTTTGTACACCTTGTAGGACATTTCATATATATGTTGTATATAGATCTATGGATTTTGACATTTTTTTTTAAAAAAAAGAAAGAAAAGTGACTCTGAATGCTCACAACGCATCTATGAAACTCTATAATGCTAAGATACCATATGTTCCGCACTATACAAACAGCATATGTAACGGAGATGTAGAATGTTTCTTTTTTTATGAAAGAAAGGAAAAACAACTTTGAAAAAAATAAAAATGAAATCTATCCATATCTGTTTGTAAATATGCACATATCAAATAGAAATCTGATTATGTATATATATATAAAGCAGCCCACACAGTATATTGGTGCCGGATATGCGGTAGGTTTTTAGGTTGTTTTTTTAAAAATATTGTTTGTGTACGTGTGTGTGTAGGTGTGTGTGTGTGTGCGTGTGTGAGTGATTTTTTTCTCTCTTTTCATTTTCTTTATTACATGTGCACTCATGGTTCAGTTTGTTTGTCATTTGATGCTGATATTCGTCTTATTATTCTTATTATTATCATTATTACTGTCAAAATGTAAAGAATTTAAGCCGCATAACCATTTTTACATTTGGAAGAATCTATTTCTATGGTGAAAAATGTATCAAAATGGTGTAATGTATTCTCATTTTCAAACAAAGTCATATATATGGATAGATAGATACAAATGTATGGATGTAATAAATATCATAATCTTTCTAAATGTAAGAAACTTTTGTACTTAACGACAATGGAACGAAAATGGTACATGCATATATGTCTCATTTTGCACACATTACAAATGAACCAAAATCCCCTTAAACAAGAATGCTAACGCTTTATGAATTAAATAATTCAATCGTACATAGTATTAATACAAAGCAACTAATGTTTGTTATTTTTTTAAAAAAAAATCTTGGTAACTAACACTTTCTCTTTAAAACCACCCCCCATCCACCCTTTTTTTTAAAAAAAAAAGGGTTGGAGAAATGTTTTGAAAATTATATTCCATTAAAAGTAATTTATAAATAAATTAAGGAAATGTATAAAACAACTGAAATTCTAAGCATTTGTAAGCTTTTAAATGTTATTTATTATTGAGTGAAATGAACTGATTCAACTATATGAACTACATATTATTCTTTTTTCTTTGTTACCCAGGTTACATTATATGTAACCGGTAAATAAAGATTTAACATTTCATTTCTATATATCTATCTATCATATATGAGCTAACGCTAAGTGTTTTATGTGTAAAAGCTTACAAACTGTTACCATTATTTTATATTTTTATTTATAACTACTATACAATAGGGGTTTATGATGATTGTTATATTCAAAAATCCTCATCTCAACAAATGTATTTCAGTTTTTGGTTGAGATCATGAATTAATTGATGTTAGACCACTGTTGGAAACCTGGAAGCACTGGACGGCCGTTTCGTCCTAGTATGGGACTCCTCAGCAGTGCGCATCCACGATCCCACACCCCGCGGGATTCGAACCCAGCACATACTGGCTTCGCGCCTGAGCACTTAACCATTAGACCACTGAGCCGGCATTCGATGGTGGTCGCGCAATTTCGTGGATTGGTTGATGTTAGACACTAACACCATTGGATGCCGGCTCAGTGGTCTAATGGTTAAGTGCTCAGGCGCGAAGCCAGTAGGTGCTGGGTTCGAATCCCGCGGGGTGTAGGATCGTGGATGCGCACTGCTGAGGAGTCCCATACTAGGACGAAACGGCCGTCCAGTGCTTCCAGGTTTCCAACGGTGGTCTAACATCAATTAATTCATGATCTCAACCAAAAACTTAACAATCTCCACAACCCTCATACTGATAAATGTATTTAAGTTAGGAAATTCTTCGAAAACTATGAAGTATTGTTTAGCTATTACAATTCAGTATTAAAACTTCTCAGTAGTAAATGCACAACAACTCAAATGGCCTGCTTAAATATCTGGGTTACTTGTTCTTATCATCTAGATATTTCAACAAGTTATCGGTTTCTTTAATTGTTTTCACAGATCATTATGTCAATTAATTGCATAACATATTCAGGTATGTTTTTAAAACGTTTACAACCTTTTACTATACAAGTTACAAAAATGTACAATCAAAGACATTGTGGTGACTGGCAATATGCATCAAAACGGATGTACATTATTCAGATATCGATTCCCAAACTGCTAACATCTAACTGCCGATCATTAAATATTTATCATCAAGATTGATTAAGAAATAAGAAAAGGAAACTTGTTGAAATACTTTTTTCTGAGAATTATATATTGTAACAAAAATATAATATTGAATAAAGCCACTAATAATAATAATAACAACACATTTACCTGCTCCACGCATAGGACTAAATTTAGAAGCATTGAGTCTCCTAGTGAGTACGTTATCTTTCAATCAATAAGTTTAGATCCATAGGCTCGCCTTTCCAGTCAACTTACTACTTTAACTTAGCCCACTATTAATTATCTTGAATAGTGATATCTATCTTATTCTCAACATAGATAAACTTCACAAATTAGTATTAAAATTAAAAAAAATCCATTTTAAAAACAGTCATTAGGGTGTATATTGTTATTATTATTATTATTATTAAGGCATGGGATTTGTATAGAATATTCAATTGAAAGTTAGTTCTTATTTACAGGCCATTGTCATATTCTAAAGTTTGACCACCAACATAGTTTAACTACGGATAAAGTAAATTAAAAATATACGCAGAAATGATCACCGTCATTTTTAGTTTAACTGAGAACTCCCAAACTTGGACACAATATTATCTAATACATCTCAGTTACCACTAGTTCTATAAATGAAATAAACATGACTATATTTAGATTACAGATCATATCCTAGTAACTGGATTTCAGAGGAACTTATTAAACCTTAACATAGAATTCGGTTGAACAGTAAGTTAAACCTTTTCAGTCAATGACATTCAACAAAAATAGTGAAACGTTTGAGTGAAGCTAAAATTCTGAATAATTCATGATTCTGATTTTATTTCACTAACCTATAATTCCTGAATACTCTAGATACTGATTTTGTATTCAGTTACTGGTTAACACTGTTAAAGAATCCTAAATGTTGAAAATACAACTGTTCAGTATTCATAGGTTTTATGTATAAAAAGTTATCTTTAAAATAGACATAAAACTTTAGATTGTAATATATAACATACATTGTCTAAGATAAAGAGAGTGATTACTTTCTAGAAGGCAAGTAATATTCACTTCATTTATGAATTATTTCATAATTTATTTTTTCTTTTCAAGAAGCACATTTCGAAATCAAGTAATTATCTATTTTTTTTACTGTAGTATTTTATGAAGATGACAGGATTTTCATAATTACGCTCATGAACTGATCTTAGCTAGATCACAGTTGAAAAATGAGAATCAATAGACAGTTGTTCCGTCTTAATATAGAACTCATCAGTAGTGAGCACAAACTCGCCCCCCTTCCCTCCTGAAAAAAAACACACATACACAAATGGATGTCGGTTCTGTGGTCCAAAACCTTAGAATACACTCTGGAGAACAGAAGTTCAAAGTTCGATTCCCTATGATGTTGTTGTACATATGTACTGCTGAGGGGTAATATACTAGTACGACAAAACTGTCCAGTATTTTCTGGTTTCATGATTTAACATATAATAATTATCTATTTATTAAATTCACTTGGTATTGTTTTACTTGTATCTTCCTATTGTTATTTAGGACTGTAATGGATCAGTCTCTTACTAGCATATGTGCATACTGTGTGAACTACCTCGATATTCCCATAGATCACAAGCTTCATAAACAAAGATGAATAGTGGCTAGTAGTGAAATCCAGGATGCGCGTTTCATCCTATGTTGAACTCGTCAGTTGGATGTACCTGCATTTGAGAGTGGCTATCAGGACTCAGTAACTATGTGGATAACGTGACGGTGTTTGAAGTGAACAGTACATGGTTTGAGTCTGAGAGTGAATACCAACTCTGAGATGTAAGTGCATTCATCTGATGAGTTTCAACAAACGATGAAACCTGCCTCCCAGATCCCACTTCTAGCCACTCTCCATCTTTACTCATCTATCTATTACTTGTTGTTTTCTTTTATAATTATATATAATTTCTGTCTATCTTTTCAAGAGTTTCTACCAATTTTTTATTATTATTTGTTTAAAACGAAAAGATATTCCTCATTAATAATAAACTATTTAATCATATTAGCAATAAATAAATATCAATATGTTATTCTTTTCTTTTTCTTTTCTTTTCTTTGTTTTTCTCTATTAAAATAGAATTAAATTATTTATGTATAAACACATTTAATTTAATGAACAGATAAATATGAAAAGAAAAGAGAAAAAGAAAAGAGAAATCGCCATAAGTTGGCGTAGAAATTAAACTGAACAATTTTTCTTTTAATAAAGACATCCTTACCATAGATACAAACACACACACACGCACACGCACACGCGTACACACACACACACAGAAAGAAGGCGAATGAATAATAACGTGTACAATGAAATGATTTTCATTGTATTTTATCTTTTCTTTTCTCTTCTTTTTTTCTTCTTTTCTTTTACGCTTAGTTCTTTTTGTATTAATTAGTAACGACCACCTACTGTTTATTGCTAATTTCTAGTTTATGATAATCATTAAATTGTAGTGTACTATCAATCAGGTGTTATTCTTCCTCTTTTCTTTTCTTTACAAAAAATAAAAAAATTGGCACAATTTGTGGGTGGTAGTTGAAAGGAAAGAATTATGTAATTATACAGATATATCTATGTATATATTTCTCATTACGGTGTTTTTCAAAAAGATTTGTGTGGGGTTTTTAAAATGGTTTTTCTAATGGTGGGATATTTATTGGTGAATGATTCAAAATTGAAGAGTAACATAAAGTTTATTTTAACTTGGTGACATCTTGATAATGTACATTGTTGATCTTGTTAAAGATTGAACTCAGTACTTGGAAACCTTATCATGAATATGTTATCAAAAGATTATTTCGACTAAGTAAATCATCTTAAGATTATATTTATAATATCATTATTTAACTTTTGGAGTAAAGATGGATAGTGGCAAACAGGGGAATCCAGAACGCTCGTTTAGTCTTATTTGGGATTCGTCAGTTAGATGTACTTGCTTAAAAAGCTTGTGATTTAAGGCTATATCGAGGCAATACGCACAGGATGCACATATGCCAACATGAAATGGATCAATTACAGTCGTAAATAACAATGGAAAGATACAAGTAAAAACAACACCAAGTGAATTTAATTATGTAACTGCTTAACAACTACAATTGATTAAGTAATGAATCATGATTAATTTCATGTTTTTCAATGTTGTTTTGATACTGATCACATTTTATGGATTATTTTCTAATGTAACTTTTAGTTTAAATGATCAATAGAGTTCGATCAAGTACTGAAAGACTAAACAAACATGCTTTCGATTATTACTCAATATGTGATGAGTGTATTCTTTAATACGAATAAATTACCGTTATTTAAAGTTTTACTGAACATTTCATTATTAATTTGAATGGTTAAGATGATAAGTCTACACCAATATGGAAAACCTGGAAGCACTAGAAGGCCGTCTCGTCCTATTTTGGGACTCCTCAGCAGTGCGCATCCACGTACCGCCTCACGAGATTCCAACCCAAGGACCATCAGTTCCGCGCACGAGCTCCTAACCTCTACACCACTGAGCTGGCCGGCATCCAACAGTGTTAATGTCTAACTTCAACCAATCTACGAAATTGTACCACCGTCCACTATTGTCTTCAATGAGTTACCCTCTCACAACAAATTCGGTAGAACTATAAAATTACTAGAATCCCAATAAAACCTCCTCTGATAATAATAAACATATATTTTTGTTATAATCGAATGAGTAGAAAAATTATATTTTTGACGTTTTGTAACTTAATGTAAGCCAATACTTCAGAGAAAATCATTAATTGAAATTCAAGTAACAAAAATTTAAATAGTACAAAGGAAACAGTGTAGAATATCTTGGTTCATAGGTCCCGGGTTCGAATCTCGCGAGGCGAGGTTGTTGATGCGTACTGCTGAGAAGTCTCACAATAGGACGAAATGGCCGTGCAGTGCTTCCAGGTCTTCCATGGTGGTCTAGTTTCAATTGGCTCATGATCTCGACCATTGAAATTACTATAATATCCACAAAACCCTTCTGATATGAATTCATTATTAGTTTGCCACTCTGAATAATTTGTTTCGTACACCTTTTAAATTATCAAGAAATCAAGTACATAAGTTACATTATTGTTGACACTTTACATTCACAACAATTCGGTAACTCATTCCAAAAACAAATTCTTGTGATGAATATTATTTTATATCTTCCATTGTGAAATTGAATAAAGTCAATACATGCTTTATTATGTAAAACCAAAGTGTCAATAATTCACAAAACTTCTGATAGTACCATTTTCAGCATAAAAACAATCTTGATTATCCAGTTAGTTTGAGTATTCTTGCAACTAATAGAAAGTGAGAAATATCGAATGGTTAGGGCACTAGAAATCCACAAATCTCTCAATGTTTGAATGTGAATGAAACAAGTATTACTGATGCCAATGGATGACAAATCATGGATTGATCGAACGTGTATGTATGAACCACTGGACATCAGACCACACGTTTACTTTTAGATCGTAAGTTTCTGGGTTCGAAATCAATTAGATTGTAGATGTAAACAACTAGGAAGTCCCACAAGCAAACAGAACAAAAGCTGTCAACAGCTCGTTACTTTTTAATGGTTGTCAATTTGAAATTAGTTTACTTACTTACTTACTTACGCCTGTTACTCCCAATGGAGCATAGGCCGCCAACCAGCATTCTCCAACCCACTCTGTCCTGGGCCTTCTTTTCTAGTTCCATCCAATTCTTGTTCATTTTTTTCATGTCTATTTCCATTTCTCAGCGTAATGTGTTCTTTGGTCTTCCTCTTTTCCTTTCGCCTTGAGGATTCCATGTGAGGATTTGGCTTGTGACGCAGTTGGGTGTTTTCTTCAATGTGTGTCCTATCCACTTCCAGTACTTCTTCCTGATTTCTTCCTCCTCTGGAATCTGGTTTGTTCTCTCCCACAGTACGTTGTTGTTAATAATGTCTGGCCAACGGTTTGAAATTAGTTTGGGATTTATTATTGACTAAACCGAATTACTTTCTTCTTCTTATACTTAGTGTTCTTTATTATCTGAAAAGAGCAAGAATAAATAATTAAGCAGAATAACATCAATTCAGTTTACTTTTTCATGTTCTTAACAACTACTTACAAGCTATAATATTTTACTATCGAAATTATCGTAAAATTTATATACTTATAACATTAAAACTGGATATGTATCACCATGGTAAAGTGCCATTTTGAATAAATGCAATTATATTGAAGAAATAGTGTTGCAAATAAATTATTTTGTTTTATTGAAATCATGAATCGATTAATGTTAAACCATCATTGAAGACCTGGAAGCACTAGAAGGCCATCTCGTCCTATTGTGGGACTCTCCAGCAGTGCGCATCCATGATCTCGCCTTGCAATCAATCAGCTCATGATCTCAATCAAAAACTTAATAATCTCTACAACCCTATACTGATAAATTTATTTTATTCACTTGTTTGAAAAGCTTATTTATCAAGTTTTTTAATCATTCCTTTGGATTATTATCAAACTAATGATAAATGTACCATTAGAAAACTAATGTAAACTTTGATGTATAACACTCACTTTAATATTCAGTCTAGGTCCTAAAATTCTAAAATAATAAACGAAAGTTAGATCAATTTTAGTAAGGAACTAATACGACTAAGCTGTAGTGTCGGTTATTATGTTAATCCCATATACCTGATTCTAGGTTTCGGATAGCCCATTCTATTCATTCCACTTGAGTCACATTCTGACCTTGTTATTTATTCGCTTCTCAAGCTTGACTGTTTTTTATATGAGCGTGTAGGTGTGAGTACACTTCTTATCCCATTATTCATCACATTTCTGTAACTTACCTTTGTGTAACTATAAATACTGATTAACGCTTGGTTAAATGGGAGTTAGCTTACCAGCCATCTTCAATCTGCGTTCTTTCTCTTCTCTCTATTCCATTCGCTTTATATACAAAATATATGTATTCACAAGTCCATTCTCGTTATTCGACTTATTTAATTTCGTTATTGACTAACTCCATTTAAGTCGATGATTATATACGAGGATAGGCGATAACAAACATTCATTACAATCGCCTTGGAGTCAGATCACGGGCCACTAAAAAGCTCAAGTTTAATACTTTATTGAAATGGCTAACTGAAAAGTTATCCAGGTTTTTGTTTTCATTATATTAATCATTGAATAGGATCTGATAGTCTCATATACTGAATTATCTAAAATAGTTTCTATGTAGAAACAATATTTTTCTATCATTAAAATTGAAAAAAAAAATATTTATATCAGCTATACTAAGAGTTAGATCATTAATTGTAGTCATATACAAAGTTGGAATGAATTTAATTTTATACTTTAGGAATAACTACAATGATCAATTGGAAACATACGAAGTTTTTCATCTCAGATACATTTGATTGTTATTAATACATTATCATTGACCCTGAACACCCAGTACTGTTGACAATATGTAGTTTATTTACTAATGGCTCAATCTATATTGTATATGATAAATGTTGAATATGTTTTAAAGCAAACGAATAGATTTAAAACATTTATACTATTTTATGTTATGGACGGCCTATGCTCGTCCACGAGGAGTAACAGGCGTAAGTAGTAAGTACTATTTTATGTTGCATATTTTGGCTACAGGTAGTTCTTTTTTGTATTAATGTTCCCAAAAACAGTGGTACGGCCGACGGTAGGGTGAGTCATCTTTCCCATTACAAATGCTCTCACATGGCCACGAGTGTGTAGCCACTGTCAGGGAAGTCCTATTCACTGCCCTCTCATGGTGGGAGTATTGTTTAAGAAATCGAGAAGACAAAAAGCAAATATCTAATGCTCCACCCGAGTTGATGAACACAGTGGGTCCATAAAGGAGAGTTGGAAAACCCCGATTTCAAAACAATGGTGCACATGAGCTCCAGGATCCTGAGGAAATAAATGACGTATGAACCAGTTATTGGTCACCGGCTACTATGGGACTGCATCTCCTGACATTGCTCCATTGGCTTGTGGATCAGACCTTTAGGTCATAGGCCCCCTAAGTAAACCACCTGCTTCGGTCTGGGTACCCAGGCAGTGTCACAGCCCACACATAAATCAAGTGACATGTGTGGCACATATGTATTCGTTGCCTCTTTGTATCAATATTTATGTGTTCAAATAAAGAATAAATAAATATATTTTGTACTAATACAAGTAGGATTTTTAAAACTTAATTACTATCCAAGTTACTTATATTTACCACGAAACTCTTTTATTGATTTGTAATGATTTAGATTGATCATAAATAGATCACTTTGTATATTTACAATTTAGATTTTTGGAAAGTAACTAGTAGATTTAAGATAATGATGAATCGATCAAAATCAATGAATTAAAGAAATGACTACTAAAAATCGATGAACAATTTGAGTGATTTGTGAAAAAAACTTATCCTTCCTAGTATCTCAATACAAATTTAGCTATGATTAGATAGTATCTGTGTTATGTCCCGACAAGAATAATGAATGGTAACTTTTGGGATCTATTGATGGACCAATACTAAACGTATATTTCTATTGTATAATTATTAAGTAACTAGGCTATGCATATTCACATTCCTCTTATTATAAGCTTTATTTTGACCCATAAACTATTATTATACGTTCTACCATTCTTGAGTTATAATCAGTATATTAATTACTACCTCCCTCATTCACAGACACATCTAGCTTATTCTTGTACAAATGTTGTTTCATATTTTATTGGTACGTTGTGGTCTGTTTGATTGGTATATAAACTCACTATGTTTGAAATATAATGATTCATATCGCAGAGGCTCGGATTGGTGTTCTGGACTTAACTCGCTGAGCTAGGCGGAAAGCAGGACCAATCGGAACTCTAGGCTGCTCATAAGGGTTTACACGTCATTGATCCTATCGAGAAGTCGTTACTCTCTAATCGGCGGTCACAAGTTATAACAATCTGATTCATTCCTTATTTATTACTCTACAATGTATATCATTCAATTTTTCCCCATAGATATCAGTTGAAGAATTATAGATTATTTATGACGAACACAGTTATTTATCTTAAATACAGACAGTCTTTGATTATTAACAGTGAAAACCCTTTAAATGGATCAATTTATCATAGAGAACAATTGATAGTCTATTTCTGTAATAAACACAATTAAGATGAATTTACCATTCGAATAAAGTTCATTTATTAGTTACTATGATAGATAAAAGTTTATTTGCTTTAAAAGAAATCAAGCAATTAGATAATGATACTGTTTGTAGATAATCATTCAAACACCTTTTCACAAATAATAAATTTTGTGAAAATAAAATGATTCTATTTAAGTGAATGTATGATGTTGGTTCTTTATATTATGTATTTGAAAACAGTTGATCGATCATTAAACATTGACCAGTGTCATTTATACTTACTTACGCCTGTTACTCCCAATGGAACATAGGTCACCAACCACCATTCTCCAACTCAATCTATCCTAGGCCTTCCTTTCTAGTTCTATCCAATTCTTGTTCATTCTTCTCACGTCTGTCCCCATTTCTCGGTGTAATGTGTTCTTTCGACTTACTCTTCTCCTTTGGCTTTGAGGATTCCATGTGAGGGCTTGACTTGTGACGCAGTTGGGTGCTTTCCTCAATGTGTGTCCTATCCACTTCCAGTACTTCTTCCTGATTTCTCCCTCCGCTACAATCTGGTTTTTTCTCCCCCATAGTAGGTTGTTACTGATAGTGTCCGGCCAACGGATCTGAAGTATTTTATGTAGACAACTGTTAATAAACACTTGTATCTTCTAGATGATTGCTTTCGTAGTTCTCCGAGTTTCCGCCCCATACAGTAGAACTGTGTTGACATTTGTATTGAAAATTCTGACTTTGATGTTGTCTGACAGACAGTTGTTTTGAGCTGCAGATGTTCTTCAGTTGTAAATATGCTGCTCTTGCTTGACCGATCCGAGCATTCACATCTGCACCAGATCCACCATGTTCATCAATGATGCTGCCTAGATATGTGGAGGTTTTTACATCTTCCAAATCCTCTCCGTCAACTGTGAATGGATTGGTGCATGCTGTGTTGTTCCGGAGAATCTTGATTTTCTATTTGTGTATATTGAGACCTACTGCTGTTGAGGCTGCTGCTCCACAGGTCGTCTTCTCCACTTGTTGTTGCGTGTGAGATAGAATGGCCAGATCATCTGCGAAGTCTAGGTCGTCCAGCTGCATCCTAGATGTCCATTGTATCCCGTGCTTCCCTTCAGACGTTGACGTCTTCATGATCTAGTCTGTCACCAGGAGAAAGAGAAATGGAGAGGGTAAGCAACTTCATTATAATATGACACCCTGCATAATATTGTTTGCATATGCCACAGCTTGGAAAATTCAACCTCAAAGTGAGTTACTAATCTGTAACTGATTATTGGTAATCGGTTTAACAATAAGAAGAGATAAGAAACAGTTATCTATACCTTCATTAAGTTCTACATTCACTAATGTACTTAGAAATGAGGATGTCACATGTCTTCATATTGCACAAAACTCAATAAACCAATTCTAAATTACTTGAGTTTTATTTTGAAGTTCTATTCTAATTATTCTTTTAAAGATTATTACTAGGCAATCTTAGGTTATATTAAATAAAAGTGTAAAATTCCACTCCACTTTAACTCTGCTTAATATCTGTAAGATTTGACTAAAATGAACTGGTTTTAATAGTTGAACTCATGAGCACTGCTGAGGGGCCCCATACTAGGACGAAATAGCCATCAAGGGCTCCCACAAACCCCATTCTGGTCATAATCATGTGCTCACTAGTGACTGGCTTGAAAATGATTTCCTAGAGTTCTAGTGGGAAGCTGTGAGCAGTGGAGTCCAATCCGTGCCGCGTAGAGACATGTATATAATTCATACAATGAATGAATGGTTGCAAAACCATTCAAGGACCGTGTGAAGTTAGACATTAACACCATTGAATGCCGGCCAGATCAGTGGTTTCTAGGTTAAGCGTTCGTGCACAGGACCGATAGGTCCTGGGTTCAAGTCCCGCTTGAGGGATCGTGAGCGCGCACCGCTGAAGAGTCTCATTCTAGGACGAAACGGCCTTCCAGGTTTCCATGATAGTCCAGTTTACATCGATTCATGAATTCAACTACTAAAATTACTATAATCTCCACAAACATCATTCTGAACATAAAATGAACCGGGACAAAATTAATTTTCATGCCATTAAGAAAATGGTTTTTTAAGAATTATTAAACGTCAATATAGTATTCAACTGATTATTCTTGGCCATTTTTGTTCTCTGTCAACTCACAAATCACAGAAGTGTAAATAAGTAATTTATGTAAATATGTATTTAATAAAGAAGTTTTATACTCACTTGGTGTTATTTACTAGAATCTTCCCATTGTTATTTAGGATTCTAGTTGATCAGTCTCTTATTGGTATATGTGCATACTGTGTGAACTGCCTCGATATTGTCATAGGTCACAAGTATTATCAACAAAGATGGATAGTGGCTAGCTATGAAATCCAGGATGAGCGTTTCATCCAATGTTGAACTCGTCAGTTGGATGTACCTGCATTTGAGAGTGGCTATCAGGACTCAGTAACTATGCGGATAACGTGACGGTGTTTGAAGTGAACAGTACATGGTTTGAGTCTGAGAGTGGATATCAACTCTGAGATGTAAATATATCAAACTGACTATCCCCAAATAGAATGAAACGTGAATTCTGGATTCCACTTCTAGTCACTCTCCATCTTTGCTTATAATGAAGTTTTATGTTTCGAACAAAATATGTATGTAATACATTTTAAGTCTCTTATAAAATGCATAAATCATACACTCATAATAAATTACAAGTATATTGTTATATCTAAAAACTCAAATTAAATTTGGTAAGGTGAAAAGTTATATCTCTAACATATTCAAGTTTAAATATTACTTAAGCGTTCTCATACAAAAATGTTGATCGGTAAGATTTAATAGGTGGAGTTTTGCTCTCTGAACTAGATGGTTTGGTTGTGTAGCTTTCCTTAGTCTTCCGAATAACTTCATCAGCACAAACTTGACGTAAAATTGAAGTGTTCGAATCACTCCACATATGACTTACAGCTTGTCCTGTCGACCTTGATCTTTATTGGTTATGGTCGACCTTTAATCTGTCATTGTTTAACTTTTTATGTTGATTGTTCACCTCTTTGATAAGATTCTTGGTCTTATATTTGCTAATGATTTAGTAATTTATGTGTGTATTCATTTCATTTACGAAACATTTTAGTATAACTATATGATGATTTTAACAACATATTTTAATAACTGATGTGGTTAAACTAAACTAACTTACGAAATCCTAGTAGATTGAAGTTTAGAGAGTATAATAATTGAATAGTGGTTTAGAAAAAGGATTTTACGGAATTTGTTGAGGATGTTTGATCCCTAGAACTCACTTGTAAATGGTAATTCTATTCTGAAAATTTGAATTTTATGTTTTAGCACCAAGAGAGGCTTAGTTGACCTACAGCTTGCATTTCCCTTGTCGAAAATGCTTGACTGTCATTGGTTGACAGATTTTTTTAGTAAACTATTTTGTGGCTCTCCCAAGGGTGTTTTTATCATTGTATAACTAAGCTTGATTTGTGTGATTAGTGACCTCATATTTTCTGGGTGCTTTAAGAATATATTCTCTACGCCTTATCAATACTTCTTGATCTAGTTAGCAGGGCCGAGATCAACGGATTAGAATAACCTATCATGTCATTGTATCTTTGGCCTTCGTTCCGTTTACTGAATAAGGTGAACTCGTAATAGCATTCAAACATATCAGAATTACAATTATTATTTATAAACGAAATATAGAATTAAGATATGTTTAAGTTATTTATCATTTTGCTTATCAATGGCTAAAATAAACAATTTACAAAACAATCTATGAAGTGATACCTTTACCGGTATGTGTTACATAGATGAATGGTGACTGTTAGGAATTATATATATATATTCCTATTGGATACCTACTAAGTAACTAGACTATACATCTATTCATATTCCTTTTATAATAAGCTTTCATTTAAACTATCAGTCACGTAATCGATCGTACTACACTGTATTGCAGATAATATTGATGACATATTCCTCGTCTGCAACAATCACGATCACGCCATTAAGCTACTCGATCTATTTAATAAAGCACACGAGGACATAGAGTTTACTATGGAACAAGAAGCTGAAGACAAATTCCATTTCCTTGATGTTGGGATCCGACGAACATCTGATGGTAAATTACATAGACATATTCACCATAAAAATACCTGGAGTGGTCTTTATCTCAATTACCACAGTTTCTGCCCAATCAGTTACAAAAAGGGTATTGTACGAACCCTTTTTGACCGCGCTCAAAATATCTGTTCAAAAGAATACCTTGATGATGAAATTAATCTGATTACTAATGTTCTACGCGATAATGAATACCCATTGAAATTTATCCAGAAATATGCCAAAAGCAATCCTCATACAAAATACTATGGAGTAGAAAGAAAAACCTACTTCTTACACTGGAATAATCAATCACAAAATAAACTCTGCGTTGAAAGTCACCTACCCAGCAGCAAAACTCATGACAGTATGGCAAACGAACTGCTCACTTCAACAAACCAAAATTGACAAGCCCTCTTTTCTTAGTAGCTCCAACTGCATCTACCAATTTACATGTACGTGCCAAAGCACATACATTGGAAGAACTGAGAGAAGAGTGCATGTCCGCATTTCTGAGCATGTTCCAAAAAACTTGAGGCTGCGTGGGACCAGGGCTTTCAACAGTGCAATAGCTCGACATCTACTTGACATCGGGCACACCATCGACATTCCTCATGCTTTCGAAATTATCAATAGGCAAAGAAGTATGACCACCCTCCGTTTTGCTGAAGCCATTATGATAAAAAAACTTAAACCTGACTTATGCATTCAAAAAGAGACTTTAATTAACTTATCACTACCCTGGTAACCCATTTTTTTATTTTTTATTTATTTTAAAATATTTATACTCCTCCCCTATTACGTAATTCTTAAACCACATTATTATTCACACATTTCCACCACCTGATCCTCTTAAATTATCTTAACTTTTCAAATTCTACTTAATTATTATTACGTAACCTATCTTATGATTATTCAATTCCATTATTACACCACCCTACCTAAATTAATTCCTTTTGACCTCTGACCTGTTCTAGCATATAGTCAGTAATGTGTATCGTGGTGTCGAGTTGAGGTTAACTATGAACACCGCTACAAAGAAACACGTGCCAAATAGATCAGAAGGCGAAGGTCGAACGTAACCAAAGAAATCCATAAAATCTCCGAGAAGCCAAATACCAGAAGGCAATTAATGGACCAAATCGAGATATATATTTGCTGGCGATCTCGTGGTATCGAAAGGATACCGAGATCGTGCCAGGATACAAACTTGGTTACAGAACGTAACCGAATTCGCGTGAAGTTACAATCAAAAGTGTAAGTATAAGAATGGAAGCACAAAATAGCTGTCATTAGCACAGTCAAACAAAAGCACGTTAAAACAAACACTGGTACAGTTGGTTATAATAATAATTGTTTTTATTAAACCAGTCGTGTTCTCGTGATAAATGTGAGTCACTACAAATGTAACCCAGTTATTTACACTCATTTATGTCAATTGTTTTCACTCTATCTCAATGTAAAAATTCTATCATAATTTTGGTTTGTAAGCAGCTGACGAGAAACCTCGAAATAATATGAATTCATACTATTCTGCATCAATATTTATTCTTGCTCTATTTAAATTCATAAAGGGAACCAATTGCATGAAACTATCAGTCACTATTATATGATTAATTGTTTTTATTCTATTCTCAGTCTATTAGTTACATTCTCCTATACTCATAGCCATATTTAGCTTGATCTTATTAAGTTATTATCTTCCATTTTATGGTATGATGCGGTCTGGTTTATATATATATATACTCCCATAATCAACAGATGATCAGTTTACAATACTATTAAATGTATCATAAAAGAAGTTAAGGGAACGTGTTTCCCTTATCACTGTTGCTTTCACTTAGTTTTTTTAAAAAAAAAAATAAAACTTGGACAAAAACAACAAACAACAAATGATAACAAGAGAGTATTTTATGCATATGTAACTGTTAAACTACATATACTTATATGTATACGATTTTAGAAAACTGTGGTAGGTATCATGGATTCACTTGATTATAACACCATGCATATATATATGTTTGCTATGTTAACTAAATGTAATTTTTTCATAGAAATCTTGAGTAGTGAAAAAGTTCCATTTATATTCATTCTTGTCTCTCTGTAAGTGTATTTGTGGATCAACATTTATAATTCTAAGATTAAATATATTAAGTGTTAAATTTTAAGAGTTGGTTTAAGATTTTGGATCTGGTATGAATATTCATTACTGTATAACTTTAACGGCCCGTTTATTTGCCGTCATTCTGAACAGACGATGTTCGTTGAAGGGCTCACCATTTTAGTGGAGGCCTTTGGATCTGACTCCTATTTAGATCGTATGAATGTTTGCTATCGCCTTTTCTCGTATATCATCGTCCACTTAAATCACGTTAGTCAATAACGGAATTAAATAAGTCAAGTAACGAGAATTGACTTGAGAATACATATATTTTGTATATGAAGCGAATGAAATAGAGCAAAGCAAAATGACACGCAGGGAAGATGGCTGGGATGCCAACTCCATTTTAGTCAACCGTTACTCAATATTTATAGTCAGATAAAATAAAGCTACAGACATGTGATTAATGCGATAAGAAGGGCACATACATATACGCTCATATAAAAACAGTCAAGACTGATAAGGGAATAACTGACAAGGTCAAAATATGACTCAAATAGAATGAATAAAATGGAATGTCCGGAAGATAGAATAAGATATATGGGCTTAAAATAATGACTGACACTACATAACTTGGTGAAGAGTTTGAATTAGTTTGAAATCTAAATGAAAAGTTTTCTGTCTATTGATTTTAATGGTGAGACTATAATTTATGGACGATTTTTGAGAGACGCTGTAGTGACTCTGAGGGTGGACACCTACTGATTAGGACTAAATGAGGGTTATAAAACAACTAGAATTCTCATTTACAGTTGATGGTTAGGGTTAAAAATTAGATTTAAGGTTTTTCATCACGAATTGACATCAGCTATAATGTCAAAACTCTATTTAACCAAATGTACGAATGAATTTCGCGCCAAAATTCGTGACTCATTATCTTATATCTGATTGGTTCGTCTATGAATTATAGTCTTACCGTTTTAATCACCATTGAACTTTGCGTAATTATTCTTTTAAATTCGATTGTTGGATTATTCTCCTGATGATTAGAATCATTTTTTTTGTAAAAAGGTTATTTACAAGTTACAAATGATAATCTTACACTTATCACTGTAACTTGTTTTGTAATTAGATAGGGGTTTTGTGGATATTACAGTAATTGAATAGTTGAGTTCATGAAGTTTGACTAGTATGGAAAGCCTGGAAACGGACATCCAGTGCTTCCAGGTTTTCCATAGTAGTCTAGTTTCAATTGACTTATGAATTCAACTATTAAACTTGTTTTGTGCTTTATTCTATGAAGCGCTGAATTTCTTGACTTAATTAACTGAAAGTAATTTTTGTTTAGTCAATAGGTTTGTTTTAGGGATAACTTGATAACAATTTACACTTGGTTAACAAAATAACTATATATTTTAACGATTCATTTTCACAATAAACATGTATTTAGAAACCTTACATTTCATCAGATTTGAAATATATCAGTAAATTAAGCATGTTTTATAGCATATCTAACGAAGTGATACTAATTAAATAACCACTAGAGTCTAGGGAGAATGAGTATGAAACTCCTTATTAGTGCATATCCATGAATTCATTAAAGATCGGATCTAGAACCGCTAACAATCTTCACATACCCGTTACAATAAATGATGTATATACACCAAGGTTGAGAGGTTTATTCAATTTTTTTTACATTTAAAGATGGTTTACACTATGAACTGATATTATGTGAAACATCAACAGATTGAACAATTGGTTTATTCTGTTTTAGAACTCATCAGTATTGTACATTACCAATCAGATAAAAGAATTAGACTCTCAGAACACTTGATGAATAGATTCTTATCAGAATATTAAGTTTGTATACAATAAATTATGTTTTCAACTTCAGTACATACATAAAATTACAAGACGATCACACATTAACATTTACGGATAAATTCACTTGGTGTTGTTTTACATGCAACTTCCCATTATTACTTAGGGTTGTAATTGATCAGTCTTATGTTGACATATGTACATCCTTGCGGATGCCTTGATACAGCCTTAAGTTGCAAGATTTTTAAGCAAAGATGGATAGTGGCTAGAAGTGGAATCCAGGACACGCGTTTCGCCATTTGGGGGCTCGTCAGCTGGATATATTTGTATCTCATAGTTGATGTTTACTCTGGGATTCAAACCCTGTACCGTTCACTTCAAACGTCATGGTGTTATCCACTTAGCTACTGATTCTTGATAGCCACATATGCCAATATGAGACTAATCGATTGCAGTCCTAAATAAGAATGGGAAGATACAAGTAAAACAACATCAAGTGAATTTGAACTTCACCCTATTGCACAAGCAGATGTCTGTCCAAACTCACTAGTTAAGTGGAGAACGCGATCATGTTTGAAGTGAACGGTACTGTGTTCGAGTCATGGAGTCAATATCAACTCTGAAATACAAATATATCCAACTGACGAGCTCCAAAATGACGAAACACGCATCCTGGATCCCATTGTTAGCCACTATCCATCTTTGATAAGACTATACAATCTATTATATGATACAGATATGTATATTATTTTGTTAAAATGCACTTTCATGATTCTAATTTAACCATTTTTAATATATATATCACTAACTGATATCACATACTTATACCATTTATACATAAATGATCATTGCCAACTAAAGTAAACAATGAAAAGTAGTAATAATATTTAGTGATCATTTATGGGGGGGGGTGGCAAATAGATAAAAAACAAAATAAAAAACTTAAACATAAACTGATAAGTAGACGAATAAAATCCCAAATATTCATTCATTTATTCATTTTGTCATGTCTTATTTAAAAGTGTAAAATAGAAATATATATTAACGAGATTTCAACATATTTAATATAGTAAATGTACACACTGACTTAGTTGCTTACGCCTGTTACCCATCGTGAAGGTGTATAGATCACCCACCAACATTCTCTATCCAACCCTATCCTGAACAATCTTTTCCAGTTGTAATGAAAAACAATAACACATGCATTAGAAGAAAAAAAACAACAACAGATGAATCTAAACTCCTTTTATTATTCCTGTTTTTTCTTCTTCTTCTTCTTCTTCATTTAAACTGTTTCTTCAATTTATTTTCAGTATGTTTATTGTTAGTTCATGTTTGTTTGTTTATTTCTATATTTCTCTTGTTAAAATAATCATATTAAGGAAAGTTGTAAAATGATTATTTCAAATATAACTTATCTATTTACCATGATGATGATGATAATCAGACCACCAACTGAGATTATTTAATACGGTACCCAATCCTGTTTTGCATTATTATTATTATTATTACTGTTAACATTGTATTCTATTACATTTAATTTTTAATTTTATACATACATATATACATACATACATACATACATACACACACACACATTTTCTTTCTCATTCACGGTTACTGTTTACTTTTCTCAGTATTAGTTTCATTACTAATAGTATCATTATTATTATTATTACTATTATAATATAAATATTAATATAACACTGATATGATTATCACCAATTGAGTGTTGTATATGATTGATCACAAAAACAATTGTTCAGTTGTACATGGAAAATATGTAAAGAAGTTTAATGTACCCGAGTAATTTTGTGTCAATGTATTAGCCATGTATCTGAGTGTATAAATATTTATACACTTGGTAACAAGATACAGTTCAGTTACATCGATGTATCTATTACACATAAATAAATGTCTACATCCGTGTATTTACGTAAGTGACATCCAGTATATTGTACATTAAAAAGAAGAAAAAAAACAAGAATGGAAGAAGGAGAAGAAGAAGAAGAAAAAAAATAGTCACATAAATAAAAATACATATTTGCACATTTGAATTTAATATAATAAATTTCATATATTTAATTAATAAACATGTAAAATAAAAAAAACTTTTCTTTATTGTTTTTCTCTTCTTTTTTTCTTTTTTTCTAGAAAAAAATGATAATTTTATACTTGATTGAACATTTGTCATTTCATTCATTTTCATTTGTTTTTCTCGGCTTTTTTTCTCTGCTTTTTTCTTTTTTCTTTCTTTCTTTATTCGGTATTTTCATTTTTCATTAGGTTTTCACTTTATTTATTTATTTTATTGACTAACAAAATAATCCAGTTAATCATCATAGAAATTATGATTTATTGAACTGTTTAACTCTTAACTTTATCGCTTTGATACATTGATCATGGAAACATTTTGAAATGTTACTTATTTTTTCTTTATTTTTTTTTGCGTGGAAAAAAAGGGATAGGGGGGGGGAAGAAGATTGTTAAATATTGAAGACTTGGAAGATATATATATGTAGATTGTCTTCATAGCTGTCACCATTTCACATTTACAAATCGTTTTAACAATTTGAAGGGAAAAGAAACTAAACTTACTAGTTAAGTAACTAGATATAGTTTATTGAAAATGATTTATTAGATGAATAAATGTTCATTTGTAAACTCTTCAATAATGTCTAATAAATATCATTTTGAAAAATCAATTTTACATATAAAATAGATCAAGTTATATATTTCATTTTTATGGTGTAATGATGGATAATAGCTGACATTGGAATCCAGGATACGTGTTTCACCATATTTGAGACACGTCAGCTGGATGTACCTGCATTGCAGAATTGATGTTTATCCCGAGACTCGAAATCAGTACAGTTCGCTTTAAATGCCATCATGTTATCCACTTAGCTACTGAGTTCTAATAGCCACTTGCTTGTGCAATAGGGTGAAGTTTAAATTCACTTGAAATTCTTTCCTGAATTCCACTGCTAACCACCATCCATCTGTGCTTATAATGCTTGTGAATTAAGGCAATATGCACAGGATGCACATATGTTAGTAAGAGACTGATCAATTGTAGTCCTAAACATCAATGGGAAGATTCAAGTAAACAATACCAAGTGAATTTAATCAATAAAAAAGTTTGCTCCATATGGTACAATCTGAAAAACACATCATGAACCAAATAAAATCATTTCATAAACATAAAATTAGGATTTTCAACCTTACTACCACTTTCTGAAAAAAAAGTACTAAAAATATTTCAATGATTTCATGGCGCAAAGGGAGGCCTAAAAACGCTGAGAAACATTTTATCCAATCAGCATTGAATAGAAGTTTCTCATAAATATCTAGAAAATAGCGGGTCACGTGTCAAATTTTTGAGTGGATGATTACCTATTCCGCTATTATGTTCACTATGGTTCCAGAACCTTCCAGAAGTCAAAGGCTATCTGAAATGCTATGAATATCTTCAATTTTCTGTACATAAACTAGACTTGGAGTAAAGTGCTGTTTTCATATTCCGCACACTTTCTCATGTGTTCAAGTTTTCATGTAGAGTTAGACTAGGGTTATTAGAAAAGCTTAGGAAATAGATTCAAGCGTTCAGTCAGAAAATTTATCAATTTTTATAATAAATTGACTTATAAATGTATGGTACTTTAGAACAACAAATTAATTTACGATGGTTTTTCTGACTTTTTGAAAACATCTAGGAAAATTACTAGTATGGGGGTTGTGGAGATTATCACGTTTTTGATTGAGATCATGAACCGATTGATGTTAGACCACCACCTTTGGAAACCTGGATGCTGGCTCAGTGGTCCAGTTGGTTAAGCGTTCGTGCGCGAGACCGAAGGCCCTGGGTTCGAATCCCGTGAGCGGGATCGTGGATGCGCACTGCTGAGGAGTCCCACAATAGGACGAAACGGCCACCCAGTGCTTCCAGGTTTCCAAAGGTGGTGGTCTAACATCAATCGGTTCATGATCTCAATCTAGGAAAATATTGAAAATCGTCAATGAATTGACAACAGTTCTATTGTAGTTTCAAAATCTTCAATAGTTGTAATATGCTTAGTAGTTTTTAGCTATTCCATAATTGTGAACTATGAAACCAAAACAAAAGAACTATTCTTAATTATCTAAGTCTCTGGATCATCCCAGCAGGTTGTTGAAAATGATTGCAAATCAACTCAATACCAAGAATTTTACACTTCTAGACAATCAGTTGTGTTAGTGTAAATGAGTTGGAAGTTCATTTATGTATTGACAATAACTCAAGTCATTCTAAAAATATTAATATTTGAGATGGTGGAGAAGATTAATAGCTCAGTTCGATAATTTTGATGAAGTTTTGTCCTCTAAGCTAGATAGTTTGATCGTAGAGCTCAGAGAACAAAACTTCATCAAAGTATTAATAATTACTGGGCTTTACTTGCCTATTATATTTGTATGTCATATTACTTATTCGACGTTATTAAACATCCTATTGATATATATGAACTTTCATCATCATCATATCATCTCAATGATATCAATCCAAAATGTAATACATTTCTTATTTTTTTGATGTACTATCTTAGCTTTAAACAAACTTTCTAGATAACCATTAGATGTAGTGACGATCAATATGGTTCTTTTTCATTATAACGGTGAAAAACTTTCAGTCTAGTTGTGTGACTTTATTTTGTTCTAATGCTTATTTTCAGATGTCTATCAGTTTTCTTTTTTGATTTCTTGGAAATATGTTCAATGCCTTATGTTTATTTCAATAGTTGAGATCATAAGTCAATTGAATCCACATCAACATGGAAAACTTAGGAGAACTGGATGGCCGTTTTGACTCCTCAGCAGTGCGCATCCGCGATACTGCCTCGCGAGATTCCAACCCAGGACATATAGGTCTCGCACACGAGCGCCTAAACTCTACACCACTGAGCTGGCCGGCATCCAACGATGTTAATGTCTAGCTTCAACTAAACCACGAAATTGAGCGACTTATCCATTATTGTCTTCAGTGAGTTACTATTATCTCACAACAGACCCGGTTGAACTCCACTGGTCATTGCTTCTCACTAGAACTCCAGAAAATACCTCTTGAAGCCAGTCACTAGTGAGCATATACTGATTAGTACCAGAAGGTGTTTTTGTGGATGTTATAGTAATTTCAATAGTTGAGCTCATAATTCAATTGAATTTTCTAAGCGTAAATGTCATGGCTGAAGATTGTTTGTTTATCATTCCAATTAGATTTACACTGATAAAATTCTGTTTACTTTCTTGTTAGGTATTTTTAATTAAATCAAAATGAGTGTTAATTAGTAGTATATAATCACTTTCTAAGTTTTTCACATTTGACTTCACTTAGGATAAACAAAAATTAGCCAAACGTATTTAATATGAAACGTTCAATTAATTAAACTCCTATTTACTGATAAATGATCATGTTAACTTTCAGGTTTGTTTTCCAGATTATCTTTACATTACTTTACAAAAATTTTTAGTTCCACTGAAATTTTAAACGATTAGAAGATGACTAATGAGCTCAGTGGTCTAGTGGTTTATCGCTCGCGTGTGAGACTGATAGGTCTCAGGTTCGAGTCTCACGGGGCGGAATCGTGGATGTGCACTGCTGAAGTGTCCTACAATATGACGAAACGGCCATCCAGTGCTTCCAGGTTTTCCATGGTAGTGGTCTACCTTCAATTGATTCATGATTTCAATTACTGAAATTACTACAATCTCCACAAAACCCCTTCTGATACTAATTATAAGCTGCTTCATAAATCAATGTCAATGTAATTAAAGCAGAATACAAATAATTTACTGAAGTCACATCAATATTGAGATGGTGGAGAAAATTTGAAGTTAAGGTGGATGATTTCGGTGAAGCCAGATGGTTTGGTCATGGGGCTTTCATTGTTCTTCTGAACGACATCATCAGCACAAATTTTAGGTAGCAGTGAAGTGTTTGAATTTCTCCACATATGGTTTACTGCCTGTTCTGTAAACCTGATTGTTGATTGGTTCTTGTTGACCTTAAATCTGTCATTGTTCAGAAGTCAGGTAGAAGACTTCCACTCAACATTTGTTCAGATAATGTTGTTCACATGAGCAATAAAGAGTTCTACGACTAAACTATCTAGTTTAGATATCAAAACTCCATCAAAATTCGTCAACATTCTATCATTTGCGTGTAGATACTAACATAAAAATATGAATATTTTATACATCTAAGTCAGTGATTAGCTGAAATACAATGACTTACTGATGAATGCTTAATATAAGGTTTTATTTTCGCTGCTACAGCTAAATACTATGTCTGCCAGTTATAATATTTAATTCAGTTAAGTTTCATTTAGTCAATATAGTTTTCTCATTATATATAATCTGATGATTAAGTGAATTGCTTCTTTGGTAACCGGATTTCCACAGACTTGATCATTGAAATCATTTCTAAAATTGAAATGCTTCAAGTTGTTGACATTTTATACTTTGATTTTTAAACTTCAGCATTTTAGATTTTTTTTTTAGACACAATAATTGTCATTATACAGATCATCCATAATCTATCCATAAAAGTATATATCAGTAAATAATGAACGGGTGAGCCCTGATATCAAGCTCATTCAATTAATTTGACCTAAGCTGCTAAATAGTATCATTTGCCTTTATAATCTTTCTAACCACAAAATGTAAATGTTGAAGTCTTGACCTGTTTGGGGTCGCGTGTACTTACCTACGCCGCCAGCACTCTCTACCCAACCTTGTTGTCATGACCTTGACGTCTGGTTTTTCTATCACACGATTTAACTACCAATCTGAATACGACTTATACGAATCTTCACACTAGGCCAACCAATGACGTTCAACCGGTGTGGGCAGTTTAGCGTCCTTATTGGTCCTATGTCCTCCGAGCCCTTCCACTTGAGTCCAGAACACAATACCAGCTTCCGTAATATGAATCGAATCAGAGCAGATCGTTTATTTCAGACATACCCGGTTTATATATCAATCAGACAGACCACGACGTACCATAAAATAGAAAATAACATGTGTACACAAATAAGCCAAAAAGTGGCTGTGAACGAGGGGGACAGTGAATAATAGACTGAGCATAGCTAAAGAACCGTAAATCGTACAATAATAAATTATAGCTCAAAATAAAGCTTGAAATAAGAGGAATATAAATATACATAATCTAATTATTCAATATTTTTACAATAAGAATATTTATAGAATATTAGTCCATTAGTAGTCCTCGGGAGTTACCTGTAATTTAATCTTCACTGGGTTATAACACTTGTCCTAGGCAATACTTTCCAGTTGTTATTCATTTTTTTCATATCTGCTTTTGTTTACCGACGTAATGTGTTCTTTGACCTTCCTTTTTAGCGCTTCCTTTCAAGATTCCAAGTTAGAGTCGCGTGTACACATTGTTCTAGATCCTTAAATTAGGACGAAACTGTTATCCAGGTCTCGATGGATTGAAATGATTTTTCAATTTAGAAAATCAATCCAAAACAAATAACTACATCTTTTTTACATAAGTCAGTATGAGTTATTTGTTATTTTCTTAAACTAAGCTCGTTGACAGTAACCAACTAATAAACAGTATTCATAACGTCAAGGAAACTGACCTTCTACTAAAAAGTCTGAAATATCATCCGGAAAGTAACATATAGATATTTCAGAAGGGGATTTTTTTGTGGATATCATAATAATTTCAATAGTTGAGTTCATGAGTCAATTGGAGCTAGACCACTTCCATGGAAAACCTGGAAGTAGTGGACGGCCGTTTCGTCCGATTTTGGGACTCCTCAGTAGTGCACATCCACGATTACGCCTCATAAGACTCGAACCCAGGAGCTATCAACCTCGCGCGCGAACGCTTAACCTCTAGACCACTGAGCCAGCATATATTTAACTGTATTATTATTCATAAAAATAATAAACAGTACAATCAGTATTCTGAATTAATTCGTATCTACAAATATGTTCTTAATCATTATTCATAAGTCAAATTACTAAGATAATTTATAAATTACTTAAGTATATTTATGATTAACAGAAATCAATGAAAACCCCACAATTAAGAATCGATATTTTAATAAACTCTGATAAACACCTTTCAAAACTCTACAAAAACTTCTCAAATAAATCAATAACCAATCTAATCACTTTGTCACTATGTCTAATTTGATTGGTCGGAATGATTTAATATTACTCATTTTGTAATCATTTCTATGTTTTAAATACTGTAAAGTGTATTTCAACCATATAAGTATTCTTTGATCTCTGTATCTACATCATTGTTAATCTATATCTCTAACCATATTGTTACCTAATAGATTCTTTCTAGTTTCATAATTCATAGAATAACATCTAGTGGACGACTAAAATGTCAGTGTAAGTATTGTTTGGTGCTCAAATGTAGCACATAAACCAAATCATTATAAGTTTTAGATTAAAAATCACTTTTTTCACATTTCGCATAACGGTAATGAACTATAAATTGTAAGATTTTGTATTTTAGTGAGCCTGATTCTTAAAAATATATGTTTGTTAATAAATAGTTGTTGACTCATGACAAGATACCGTTGATTTGTTGTGTAAATAGTAACAAATTTTATATGGAATCTTGACGACATTCACGTTTCTTCTTAGATAAGCCCTTTTAGATTAAGGACATTTCATTATCTGAACTTCAAATAAACTATGGCAGTTATACGTCAAGGTTGAATGTCTTCCATAGGCATAAAGAGTTCATCAATTTTGTGTGGGCTGTGATACTGACCGGGTGCCCAAACCAAAGCAGGTGGTTTTCTTAGGGGGCCATTCCCCGAGCCTTTGACCTAAAGGTCTGATCCACAAGGTAGTGGGGCATCGTGAGGAGATGCATTCCCACGGTAGCCGATGACCAATAACTGGTTCATACGTCATTTATTTCCTCAGGATCCTGGAACCCATGTGCACCGTTGATTTGGAATCCGGTTAAAGCGCCGGACATTTGCTTTTCGTCCTCTCATTTTCGTAAACAACACCCCCGCCACGAGAAGGCAATGAGTAGGACTTCCCTGGCAGAGGCTGTATACGCGAGAAGTTCGTGTATCTGGGTAGCTGCATAAGTGCTGGTGGGGGTGTGAGTGATGAGATCAATGCACGAATAGTGAAAGCCAGAGCGGCTTATGCCAATCTGGGCCACCTTCGGCATCGTGTGTTCGGGCACAGAGATGATAACTCAATTGGTGTCACCATCTTGAAACACCGACTTCGGTGGCTTGGACATTTTCTCCGAATGTCGTCCCAGAGAATTCCACGTCGTGCATTATTTGCCGACTCTGGGACTGGTTGGAAGAAGCGGAGAGGTGGTCAGTGCATGACATGGTATCGTGGCATGAAAGAAAGCTGCAAAGGACTGGCTTGTGTTGGTCCTTCACGACTCCCTGGTTGGGGTCCGAGAGATGGTGCTACACAGTGGCTAGAGACGTTATCAGATATGGCTCAGAATAGAAGCCAGTGGCGATCCTTTTGTAACCTTCTTTTACTTTCTTCATAAAAAGTGGTTGTGTCTCCTTTACCTGAAAGATTTCTTCTGATTGTACCTTTTCGTCGTTACTACCACACTACCTTACTCCAATCTCTTCGTCATTGTTCTCTTTTGCGTTCCTTAGTTTTTTTTCTTTCTACTTCTCTTCGAATTCCATTGTTTTGTGTGGCGCATATATATTGGCGCTCTCTTGTACCAATATTTATGTGTTCAAATAATAATAATAATAATGAATGTCTTCAGAATTACAAATCAATATTTTGTTCTATTAATCCAACTCACTCTAAACAATTCTTGGTAATAAGACATAAGACGCTGTTCTTTCATAAAATCCATACAAACCTTTTTAGTAAGAAAAGCAAAAAGGAAGCATAAGGAAGACCTGATTTTGAGCAAAACATCCCTGTATATACGCTTACAATTTAGAGGTGATGCACTCAGTGAAATTGGTATAGTAAAGTTGCACAGAGTAATCCAAAGAACCCTTAATGAAAGTAAACTACAACTAATGTTTTCCACACGGCCGGTGGTCATTCTAAGATTGAAAGATAAATTACCTAAACTAGTCACCTCTTTCTGTATTTATCAGTTCAACTAATCTTGCAGAGTAAGCTATATTGGGAAGTGTTCTAGGGATTCGTATTTTCGTGCTTGCGAGCACTCCTCTAGTGTAGTTAAAACTGTTGACACCTTAATTTTAACTCATTTGGTACTAACGCACCGTAAAGCCAACATGGAGCAATTATTTACAATAATATATAGTGTTAAAAGCTATCTGCCAAAATCCGTCAGACGGCTGAAGTAATAGCTATTCAGATCAAGAAGCTGAAGCTTTGCATTCAGAGGAAATTTTTTCAACCATTCCTTTTACCTAAACCAAATTCTGGCCTAGTTAATTAGACGAAACGACCATACAATACTTCCAACTATTCAATGGCGGTCAAACTTAATTAGACTGGTGACTTCAACTATGAAGATGTTGCAATCTCCACAAACCCCACATTTATCAATCATTTTGATGATGTTGTAACGTTTCATCCGAGTATGGAACTTCTCAACAGTGCACACCCACAATCCTGCTCGCCGGATTCGAACCTAGGACATTCGGTCTCGCGCGCGAACGCTTAACCTCTAAACCACTGAGCTGGTCGGCATCCAACGGTGTTGATGTCTAACTTTAACCAATCTACGATTTGATTTGATATGACAAACAATCATTGATTCACATGTTATACTTTTGAATGATGTACTCTGCCTTGAACTTGACTATTTCTATGAATTACTAATTTGGATATATAATTGTAGAACGTGATGAGAAATTATTGAAAAGAATATTATTCGTTCATATAGTTGTGTTTTAATATGGTGATAATTTTCCTGTCTTACAAAGCTAATTCTTGATAATAATAATAATAAGTTAGACATTAACACCGTTGAATGCCTGCAAGCTCAGAGGTCTAGTGGTTGAGCGCTCGTGTACGGGACTGATAGGTCCCAGGTTCGAGTCTCGCGGGGCGGGATCGTTGATGTGCACTGCCGAAGAGTCCCACAATGTGACGAATCGGCCATCCAGTGCTTCCAGGTTTTCCATGGTAGTGGTCTAGCTTCAATTGACTCATGATCTCAACCATTGGAATAATAATAACAATCGGCATTTTTATCGTTTCATAAATTGTGTTCTACCTGACTTATAATCAATCATATATTCTTATTATTTTTTTCCATATTTTAATTTAGCACAAATCCTCTCGATTATATTCACCAATGTTTTTGTCAAGTTCAGAATATACTTCAAATGATTTACTGAATTCAAATCGTAAATCATCCACTTTATCATCGTCAACTTCACCAACGACAATGCCAACATCTTCATCATCATCATCATCGTCTATACGTTTTCGTGGTAATAAATTTGGACGTCTTAAAACAAAATGTTTAAACCTCAATAGATATCAACAAAATTATTCATTATCTAATAATCGTTTACATTTATGTAATAAACCAAATCATTTCAATTCAATAATGACAACATCTGCATTGAAAGCTATTCGTAGATCAACAATTAATCTTCCTAATACTCATTGGCCAAATTTGTCTTTAGGATCACAAATTACAACAACAACACCACCATCATCATCATCATCATCGCCAGCATTTACATCAATAATAGATCAAAAATTAAAGTCGAATTTCTTAACTGATCTACAATTTCCTGAAACCAATATAAACAATACTAATGGATTATTGTCTTCTTCTGCATCAAACTTACGTGGTAATCATCATCATCAACATAATAATAATAATAATCCTAACAATACGAATAATAATTTAATTGATCGTCCAGTAGTTGTATTAAATCCTGATGAACCACGTGAAATATTTATTGGTGGTGTACAATCTGTTACATTACCATTATGGGCATATTGTAAATGTTTAACAATGGTACGTGGTGAACCACATGAATTAGGACCACGTTTATGTTTACGTCTATTACAAAGTTTATTTAGTTTACATTATTTAGTTACACATAATTATAATGGTTCCGGTGGTAAAGCACCTATTGATCCAATTGTAATGAGTGCTGTATTACGTCAAGCACAATTACAATTTGGTTCAGGTTATTTTTTTACTGAACCAATGGCTTTAGGTAAATTAAGAGATTATTTAAATAATGCTTTTCGTGTAATGGCATTTAGACAACGTAAAGGTGAACGTGTAAGATCACCATTTTGGAATGAAAAAGGTGAACCAATACATGATTTAGAAGCACCGGTGGAATTTTCAAATATTACTGATATTATTGTTATACCACATTCAATTAATACTACTACTACTACTAATACTACACCCAATACTAACACTACTACTGTTATTACAGCTACACCAACCTTATCAACAACTACAACAATGTCAAATGAATCTGATAGGAATATGAATTCAAGATGAATAGTAATTAAAGAAAATACATGCGGATTAATCTTTTTTTTTTAAAGTATCTTTACTTCGATCCATTTCATCCTTTCATAAAATGATTCTTTCAAACTATGAGTAGTATGTATATTTGTTTACTTCAATGAAACCATTCAATAATATACACTTATACAATGTTAATTATATTGTTTCATAAATAATTTAAAATAACCAACCACGGGGGGGGGGGGTAGGATTAAACAAATTCACTTGAAATGTACTCTTTATTGTTACTAATGAAATAATGTTCAACGATTGTAATTAATTAATTAATTCATTCATTCACAATTCAATAATGATATTCATTGAATAAAATAAAGAAAGAGAATGAAGGGATATTCAAAAGATCATTATGATGAATGAGAGAAAGAGAGAGATTCTATCACTTGTATTTAGGCTACAAATACATGGGGTATTATGTATACATATAATAATGATATAATAATATTGATATAATCATATTACCATAGTTACTTAGTTTCATATTATTTTGTTTTGATTTTTAAGTATAATATAAAACGGAAACGATTAAGTTTATACAACTAATTTAGTCTTGCGTTCATGTTGACTTGTAACACTCACACACACACACACTCTCTCTCTCTCACTCTCTCTATTATGTTGATTTATTTCTCTCCTATATTGGTTTAACCAAATTAAAGACAAACATTTCATAATTATATTATATGTATACTGTATTGAACTGTATTGTGTTGTACCTATACCTGTATTGGTGAAAACAGTATTTTACAATTACAAATACAAACTAAATAATTAATTACTGTGATTTCTATCAGTGATAACAGTGTATAAGATTAATGTTGTCTACAATAGTGAACATACTGAATGAAAGTATTTGATTCATTCCCAGAAGGAGTGGTTATTGAATGTCATATAATATCTTATGATATGAGAAACATATATATATACCAGAGTTTAATAATATTAGATGGTTAATAGACTATTGTAACAACATGACAGATACTTCAAACATAATATTGAAAAGCGGTTGCATAAAAGAGAAGATAAGAATATCTATTTATTATTCCCTAATACTAACGTCATTATCATCATCATCACCACCACCACCAACAACAACAACAACATCATCATCATCATTCTAATTATAAGCATTCCATATAGATATATACTTATCATCATTAACATTGTAAATTATCGGAGAGAAGAAAGATATAAGTAGATAAGTTGATCATTCGGAAAAGCGATTATCAAATACCTCATGTTATCATAAAATAGGTAAGTCATGTGAAGATATAATAATTGATGAAGAAAAGATGGTTGGTGTAGATGGTGGAGGGATAAGGAAATAAGGCGGATATCATTAGACAAAAAGAAACGTTCCCAGAAACACAAAAAGTATATGTAACTAATGATTAATAATTATAAATCATAAATTAATTATATATTTATCAGTAGGGGTTTGTGGAGATTCTAGAAATTTCATAGATTGAAATCATGAGTCAATTGAAGCTAGACCACCGTGGAAAACCTGGAAGCACTGGGTGGCCGTTTCGTCCTAGTATGGGACTCCTTAGCAGTGCGCACCCACGATCCCAAACCCCGCGAGATTCGAACCCAGGACCTATGATTTCAAACGGTTGTCTACTAAAAATTTATAATGTAGATAGGTGATTTCATTTGAAGTTTGTTTTTATTATTACCTGAAGTTATTTAAAGAATTGAATGTTATTCACATCACAATCCAATCTAAACTAGACACCTATTGAAAACTAAGAAGCATTGGACAGCTGTTTCATTGTGATAGGCAACTCTTCATAAGTAAGTATCCATGAATTCGTATCGAACTCAAAACTTCCACGTCTTATAGTGGCACTTTAACCTTCAGACTATTGTGTTGACATTCATTGATTTTCATGTCTGATTACAATCAATTCACAACAGAGTGCAAACATCTATTACCTTCGGCAGATGCAATTCTGAGAAGTACTAAACAGTTTCTCGGTGTTTCCTAGTTTTCAGTGATTGTCTAATAGGTTTTTTACTGATCTCAATAGCTGGAGAATTACTGGAAGCTTAAAAGACATTGATCTAGTCTAGATTTGATCACACACAAAATCAGCTATTAAACATTTTTTCTTTTCATTAATTTTTTAAGCAATGTCAGTTAATGATAAATATTTTATTCGAAAGATGAGTAAACTATGAAGATTACCGTTATTACAATGTGGATTTAAATGGATTAGATTTGTCACAATTGATTGATCACTGGGTGGTGATCAATGTCATGCTTGTCTAGTCCTTATTAGTGCAGATCGAATGCTATGTGGCCACCAGTCTAGGTGACTCGACATTGCGGGCACTATATATTGAGATTTAGATGGTGGTTGGAGGTACTCAACAAGAAACCCTGGACCCGGGTTTCGTGCTACTTGGCACTCGTCAGCAAGGTGTACCTGTAATCTTGAGGGAACTGGTGCTCCCTGGAGGATTCGATATCGTGTCACCCAGCTTGACAGTCAGAGACGTTTGTTTCATCCTGATATGACATAAATTAGAAGTGGTTAATACCAATTGAATAACAATACACTAAACAATGATATCCAACCCCAATGTATATACAATACAATAATCAAAATTTAACTTAGATTTTTTCGAGTTTAACTCTGAAACCAGAAGGGATTTAACACTATTAGAAACTTCGAAATATAGATTAAAACAGTTTCAATTTTTTTATTACTAATAATCCCCACTTACAACTGAAGAACATCTGCAATTCAAAACAACTGTCTGTCAGACAACATCAAAGTTAGAATTTTCAATACAAATGTCAACACAGTTCTACTGTATGGGGCGGAAACTCGGAGAACTACGAAAGCAATCATCCAGAAGATACAAGTGTTTATTAACAGTTGTCTACGCAAAATACTTCAGATCCGTTGGCCGGACACTATCAGCAACAACCTACTATGAGAGAGAAAAAACCAGATCGTAGCGGAGGAAGAAATCAGAAAGAAGTACTGGAAGTGGATAGGACACACATTGAGGAAAGCACCCAACTGCGTCACAAGACAAGCCCTCACATGGAATCCTCAAGGCCAAAGGAGAAGAGAAAGTCGAAAGAACACATTACACTGAGAAATGGAGACAGACACGAGAAGAATGAAAGATAATTGGATAGAACTAAAAAGGAAGGCCTAGGATAGATTGAGTTGGAGAATGCTGCTTGGTGACCTATGTTCCATTGGGAGTAACAGGCATAAGCAAGTAATAATTCCTATTCGTAGTAAAACATGTTGCTGGAAATTGTCCATTCATTATAGCAAAACTTAACTGGGTTAAGTAAAATTTAAGAGAAAAACTGATACGCTCTAAAGAATTTTCACAAGTATCAAAATAAAGTACAAGAGTTTATCAGTTGAATCCAATTAGTACACGGTCATGTTACTGTTTCTAATAAGAATGAACATACTTCCATCAAGAGTACACTGTAATGTCGTAAGATACTCGGAAGACTATTACTTTTCTATACAATTCGTTTGTCACAAATTAAGAAATTATTAATTATTATTATTATTTGAACACATAAATATTGGTACAAGAGGGCACCAAATATATTTGCGCCACACTATATTTGTGTGTGGGCTGTGATACTGCCCGGGTGCCCAAACCAAAGCAGGTGGTTTTCTTAGGGGGCCACTCCCCGAGCCTCTGACCTAAAGGTCTGATCCACAAGGCAGTGGGGCATCGTGAGGAGATGCATTCCCATGGTAGCCGATGACCAATAACTGGTTCATACGTCATTTATTTCCTCAGGATCCTGGAACCCATGTGCACCATTGGTTTGGAATCCGATTAAAGCGCCGGACATTTGCTTTTCGTCCTCTCATTTTCTTAAACAACACCCCCGCCACGAGAAGGCAGTGAGTAGGACTTCCTTGGTAGAGGCTGTATAACAAAGGAAAAAAATGATTAAATTGCCTAATATGATAAGGAACATTAGAACTGAAACATTTCGAAAGTAATTTACATTACAAATAATGAATATTATGGAACAAAAGATGTGTTGTTTCTTATTATTAGAATACCTAAAAAGTATTTATACAAAGCTCTATACTAGATCCAAATAACATTCATCATGTTTCATAACAATGTCAATATCGTCAAGCCAAAATTTTAATGGTGAAATAAGTATTTACTTGAAAGAATTTTTTGAGGTTTCAAAACCATATTCAGACTTCAGTAATATGTCAACAAAATAGTAAAGTTTCAGTGGTTGAGATCATGAATCATTTGAAGCTAGACCACTACCATAGAAAACCTGGAAGTACTGTACGGCTGTTTCGTCCTATTGTATGACTCATTAGCAGTACGCATCCACGATAGTAAAGATTTATATACAATTAGCCGTTGACTGAAGTTACATATAAATATTGAATGTAAAATTGTTTTTGATAATTTGAGACTATTACATAGGTTCTCATTATTACAAATTTTCAAACTTTAAGAAAAATATCACTTAATGCCTTTGTTCACTCTGAAGAAGTAGCTTACATTAAGTCACGAAACGTCAGAAATAGTTTTTTTTTCTACTCATTAGGATATAACAAAAATTGTATTTATTGTTAGCGCTTTCTCTTTTTAACTATGAAACCTTGATATTTTATGCAATATTAGTTCCGTAGAATTTAGTGTTTACCTACAAATACCTGGTTGGAACTCTGTATGCAATACTACATTCGGTACTGTAATTGAAAATGACCACCTCGAAAAAGCATAGAAATACCAACAACTGATTTGTGACAGATCAAATAGATGAGCAGTAATAATTACACTTCAGAAAGACAGAAAAACTCTATCCTAAGGATTATTGAGTCATTTATATAATGTAGATAGATTGTGGAGGTCATAGTGATGAACATATAGTAATTCGATAGATTGAACTGTTTAAATATGAGACATAGTAGGCAAGTTTGATTTGGTGTGCTGTTTAATTCAGTATTGTGAACCATCAACCGGAAAACACAATGAATTAGAATTTATGATAGACCAAATTATAAGCCGATAATTCAAGTGCTGTCTTTTTAGAATTATCCGATGGATTAGATTAACCCATCGATTTTATAGTTTAAATCCTATTGGCTGGTGATTCTAGAGCTAATATACTGTTGAATAATCCCCAAGGTTAACAAAATCATAAAACATAATTTCGGAATCATGTCTTTGAGTTGATTAATCAGCACCACATACTAATTGTTAATCGAATACTGATCAATATCATTATTTTAGTCCTTTTGCTGAACACACTCCACTCACGAAGTCTCAATATAGTCACCAGGATAAGTGACTCAGGACGTGATAGTTTTAATGTTACGTGATTAAGAATAACTCATAGTTCGGTACTGGTTAGCTACTAGCCAATAAGGCTTGTCCGAAGTATCTTAAGGACAAATGCTTCATGTGATAAGAGGATTGGCCAGGACAGGGTTGGATGGAGAATGCTGGTGGTTGGCCTATGCTCCTTCACGAGGAGTAGAAGTAATGTGCAAGATAAGCATTGTTTATACATGAATGAATCTACAGTGATGTTATAATTCCATGTTTGAAAAAATGCACAATGTTATTATTTATCATTACTGTAGAAAATAAATCCAAACTAAAATTAAATACCAGACGTAACTCAAACCTTTATTACTATTTTCGGTTTACTTTTCCACATATCCATGCGCTTAACCAAAGAATAACTACATGCACATATACATATATACGCTTCTATTTTGAAAAATTAATTTAACCACATGTGTTTTATTCGACTGTTTTTTAAATTAATCAGCTATCACTTTCATGCTAATATAAGTTAAAACAATAATTTTTTGATTAAGATCATGAATCGATCGGTGTCAGACCACCATGGAAAACTTGGACGACCGTCTCATCCGAGTATGGGACTCTTCAGCAGTGATCACCCACGACCCTGTACGCGGGGTCCAGACCCAGGACCTCCGGTCTCGTGCACGAACGCTTAAACCCCAGACCACTGAGCCGGCACCCAACGGTGTTAATGTTCAACCAATCCACGAAATTGCGCGACCATCGATCGATTCATAATCTCAATCGAATTCAGGTAGGTGAGTTAAGACTTAAGACAGATAGCACTTCGTTGGATTATTTTAGGATGTGTGCAACTGAATAAGAAATAGAATTCAACAAAGAAAATTTTCTATCCGACGAAATCATTTACTTCAGATGTATGTTCATATTTATAGTTATATGGAAAATGTATGTCTATAGAAGGATAGGAAACATTACATCAAAAATTGATTCGAGACTCTCATTATTAAATGAGTCCAAGTGTTTACTTTTCTCCTTGATTCTGTTGAATTAATTTTTTGTCCAATTTCTAACATATAATTTTCATTAGGATAATGAAACACCCACCATCTTGAGCTTAAAGTCGATGTTTGTCGCACATTAGAAATGTGATCATTCGTACTGACAATTACTTTACATTTTCGTGCACCTAATTCCAAATACAAAATTCAATACTTTCAAGTGTGTACATTAATTTCTTTGTAACTTTGAGTACTGGTTCATTCGTGCTTAGTAAAGTACGCATTGAAAAGTCCTGGGATTTACTAGTTATGACTTCAAATTTGATTATACTACTCCTACTTTCCACATCATAGTAAAAGGTCCACGCTATAACGGAAGGAGAGTTAATGAGGATTGTTCGGTTTGAAGTAAGTTTTTGTCACGGACTGATAATATTTAGTAATTTATTGGAAGTCGCGTAGCACTGTATTTCTGTTTCTCTTCAAGCTGAGTCTCTTGGACTTCATACCGAACCAAGAATTTTCAGGTATCATGATAAATTTAAAACACTGAGTTGGAATTCAGTCGACACTACCAACTTTAGTTAATTTGGGAAACTAGTAAACAGCTTTGATCAATTTTCAGTCCTGTCAAGAATGGTACTAATGACAGTATTGGGTGATAGACGTATTATCTTGATAAATCAATGTAGTTGAAAAAGTGTACCTTTAGGTTAGCATTCGTTGCAAGATTTGAAAGTTCGATCGTCGGTAAGGTGTTGGCGAATACTGTCCTGAACTAATGATTCTTCAGTTGATTTTTGTCCTTGAAGGTACTCGACCATCCACACCTAGGTAACCAGGCCTTCGTCAATTTTAGAAATCATAAGATCACAAGCAAAACGAATGTTGAAAGTTTCTTCATTAAGGATTTAGAGAATGTCAGTCAGTAACAACGTAGAACTTCGTACGTACGTACATCAGTTCGAGTTGCCACACCACATTAGCACAGAGATGCAGTTGTCGATTCAAATCCCGTAGTGGTAGAGGTAATAAGAGTATAAGCAGTAATCGGGAAGATTAGGGTTTGGAGATGTTATTTAAAGAGTATAATCCAGTGAAATAAATTTGGAAAGAGGAAAAAAGGGACATGAAGAATTCAGAAGATTAGAATTTGGGAGAACACAGAGTGGATGCACCTGCGCCATTGCAAACGATTTTGAGCCATGTCATTCAGGGTCTCTAACCATCAGTTGCTATCATCTCGCGGTCCCCAACCAGGTAGTCTACATCTACCAACATGACTCAGTCCACTTGTCAGTGACTTCATGGACTTGTGTCATGTTTTGTTCTGGCCCCCCCCCCTAACTTTCTTCCAACCTACTCCTATACAACAAAACATCGCTCGTTGGGGCAGTCGATGCCTGGGCATACGTAACACGTGTCCAAGCCGTCTCAACTGGTGAAGTTTCACTACTTCATCAATTGATTTGCTACCCTTAACTAGTGCCCGTCTCCTAACAACTGCGTTACTTACTCGATGGTCCCAGGATATACGAGCAATGTTTCAAAGACACCTATGATCAAATACTAATAACCTACGAATATTCTCTACTCTTACCGGCCATGTTTCACTCCCATAAATTAGGACGGGACGAACTGCTGCGCAGTAAACACGTCCTTTGGTTGATAGGGGGATATCTCGCCTACGCCATAAGTGACGCAAGTTGGCAAAAGCTTGTCGAGAATGTATATTAAAAGAAAACTAGTTAAGTCAAAGAGAACTCTAATTTAAAACTTTCACTAATATACCCTGGTAAAGCGCTGATATGTTGATGGCTAAATATAAAAAACATGAATATGAAGTAGATACGAGACGAGTATACCCGGATTATTTCATTTTATCCACTATACAAAAAGTTTGGCAAGAACTGAACACTGAAGACAATTCCGTCACATAAGTAAAGAGACATTAAAGAACAGAAATAGAAGGGACGGTAGTTCAGTAAAAAAACAAATGAACGAAAACGACATAACAGTAGACACAATTCAACTACAATTAGAACCAAAGAAGACTGCTTCCGGTTAAAGTTCGATTTTACGAAGGACATAAAAGAACATTACACCCGCACTAGCACTGGCTTCGGTTGTGAGCCATATCTGATAGCATCTCAAGCCGCTGAGTGTCATCTCTGGGACTGCAACTTACGAGTCTTGACGAACAGGTCCCAGTCCTACACAACAAAACACCAAAGAGTTACGTGACAAGATAACTATCTATCTGCTGTTTTTATCCCGTTTTAGCGTCCGGAGTTCGTATCCGATGTGGATTACTGATCTAGTCCTTCAACTAATGCAAAACTTTTTCACTTAACTCCAAACACTAGTTGTTATGCGTGAAGTCTACATTATTCAAGAATCTCTGCACACAAAGATTAAGCTTTTGAGTTATCCCAAATTGGAAATTAAAGAAATATGGTAGACAACACTACGAAATACAATGACAAAGGCCGACATAAAGGCGATATGAAATGAACTTCCACAAACTTAATATATGAACATGAATACCCGAAAGTTTTCTAGACTAATTCACCAGATATTTGGGTATGCATCACACTCTAAGTGTGGAGGCAAATAATACTCCCCGGTTGCTGAAGGTCAGAGCTAGGACCAGGGACTTTGTGGCTGAAGATCGAACGCTTTAACCACAAAGTTTGTAGAGTATTAAGGAAGCTTACTTGGCCAGATTAAATAATGAAGTGACCCTAATGTTTACAAAATCGATCTCAAATTCCCACTGAACACATTTCAAAAGATTCATTAACCAATCGACCATGTGAATATACACTAGCGACGTTAGGGCTACCACTTACAACATATTTATCTAACAAGCAAACAATCAAGATCCAAAATGAAGACAACGAAATGACCTAAACTTATTCACTTCGGAATTTTTCTTAATGCAATAGAATATCTAGGGCAAATGATTATTTAACTGTTTACTGGATACTAGAATCTGTTACGATGTAAATTTGGAAGTACTCGACTCATTACTTTCCACCTAAAAAACTCGATGAAATCGCTCAGTTGTTATATACCACTACGAAGACTGAGTCTTATGTGAAGGGTGAATTTACTCTAAGTCCATATGCTGGTTAAAGGCATACAAATAAAATCTTATGCGGATTCGTATTAATATCCAAATTTTATAACTGTTACATTTTACTACAGAGATATGTGTCCCAAATTTAATTTTAATATGCCAAAAATTTGGACTTTTTAATTATCGTTTATTTCTTGAAATATCTACGTAGAGTAAAGCTGAGTGTAAACATACGTAAAAGAAGGCAATTCGATAAATCCACAACATATAGACTTTTTAGATACATCTAGTATTAGGATTACGTGTTTAATAACAAATATACTAAAAAAGCTTTGATTATTAGACCGAAGAGATATACTGAAAATTAATTTAAAAATCACATTTCAAAAGCATAAAACGGTTGGTCAATGACTAGTCCCTTTGGTAGTAAAATAAAGAGAAAATATGTATTAAAACAAGTTTATTTTAAAGAAGTTTCTGATTTACAATTTCTGTTAATTTAATCATCATGAGGTAATAATAAACCTAAAACGAAAAGTAAAGAGATATAAAATTAATGAACATCTTTGACAACACTTTACGTTTAACACAATCAGCATACATTATTATTAGCTTTAAAATATCACTATAAACTTACTAGGATACATTCAGTGGGATTAGAAATAAACCATTGGTGACATGACGTCTAGGCTCCCAATGACCGAACCGATGTTCCTGACCTAGACAAACAGCTAAATATCGACGATCAGAAGAGAAAGCCAGCCCATTGATAAAACCACCCTGGTGATTAAAAGAAAAAAACCCAGCCAAGAATAAAGTAAATCAATTCTGGAAACTAAATATATCCAATACACAGTAAAGAAGTGGATAACACTTAGATTTACATGTGTGTAGTAGAACAAAACGGATGTCGAGGCATTTTTGTTTATACTGTGCAATGTTAATAGCTGGATTTAAAAAGTAACCGACTACAATACAAATGTCAAAAACAGTAAAACACCACCAATAGTTAAGTTCCAGTCGGTTATCAGGAATATTAAAGATTTCCATTGTGAAAATTAGAACAACACATATAAGCGAACAATTGTTTTCAATTAGATCGTCATCAGGCTTTACTCTAATATATATGAATATTTTCTACGAAAATTTTAAACCAATCAAGGCAATATGAGTCAATAATCACAATGAAATAGAATAAGTCACTACACATAATAGGTAAAAGTACAAGTTGATAGTACGAAGACAGGTGAACAGATAGTGGTAAGAATAATAAACTACAATAACAAAACTCTTATCAATAGTTAATCGTTGGAAATAGAAGGTCAAATAAACATGGGTAAATAGACTAGGAATAGTAATCACAAAACCTTAAAAATCATTACGTAATAAGATGTGTGTAAATAATTAGATAGTGAAGAATACAAAGAGGCGGATAATGACAAACAAATAATGGATGTGGAAATAAGGTTAACAATAACACAGATAGAATAAAATAAATAATGATAATAATAAAATTTAAAATAAAATAAAAAAAATTGTTAGTTAAGTTATAACTGGCCATGGAAGGGATAGGGGAGTCACGTATTTCTTCTGTACACATAGATTGGGGTTATATGTACGAATTCCCATGGCTTCAGCTATATATAGGAGACGGGAACGGACTCCGTCGGGAAATGATGGAGGTATACGATAGATAACTCGAAATGATTTCGATTTCTCTACTGCATGACCGCTATCAATAAGATGTGCTAGTATAGAACTGCGAATAGTTTTTCTCTGACCCTTTATGTACCAAGTTGGTAGATGTTCACTCATTCGTTGGTTAAGTTACCTAGTAGTACGCCCTATATAGCTATCTCCACAGGAGCAGCTGAATTTGTAAATGCACTTGTGTAGTGACTTATTCTATTTCATTGTGATTATTGACTCATATTGCCTTGATTGGTTTAAAATTTTCGTATAAATATTCATGTATATTAGAGTAAAGCCTGATGACGATCTAATTGAAAACAATTGTTCGCTTATATGTGTTGTTCTAATTATCAGGAATATGGTTGCATTAGCTCGATTTCCCACAACATATGATCAGAAGAGGGAGATTAAATTATCGAGATAAATATAAGAGTAGTAGAAGTAATTACAGTATTAGTCGAAAACATTAGACATAGAATATGATTCGAAAAGAATGAATATGAAGAACAAAAGTCTTGCATACTCTTCAAACTCAAAATATAAGGGAAAATATAGAATGGACGTATCTGCGCCAATGCAACTGATTTTGAGCCAGCTCACACAACGTTACTACTAACGATCGGTTATGATAGTCACGAGGACTTCAAACAGGCAGACGGGATCTATGCAAACGGCTCAGTTCAAAAGTTAGTGACTTTATGGACTGATATCACGCCTTGTTTTAGCCGTCCCTAGTTTCCATCCTATTTCTGCATACGTAATTTGTGTTCCAACCACCCCAATCAATGACAGTTTAGAATCTCAGGTAAGCCTCATTAAATTAAAATTAAAACTACAAAAAAGTGCTAGAGTTATTGAATACGATGTAAAGCTTACCAATGAAATACCCAAACCAGGTATGCGTTCAATACTGATCTGTGTTCGTTGTTGTTGTTGTACTTTAACTTCATTTGAACGATCCAACTGTGGCTGAACAAGTCGCCAAAATTGTATGTGCCCTGTGGAGGAACCTGAAGCAATTAGATCAGTTCCGTATAGACCAGTAATGGCAGAAACCCAATTCGCAACTGGTCGGATGAAAGGCTCTGACATCGACGGTGGGCATAATTTTGCCACAGGGTGAGCAGGAGAAACAGTAAATACAGGACTACCTCTACTTGAATGCCAAATATAAATGGTACTAAAGTGAATAGAGAGGAGTGAATTGTAAATTGTATATGAATAAATAAACTGTAATGAAATACTCGACAGAATTGATAAAACTTACTTTGTAGAAGAACCCCCTATGAAAATTTCGTCATTGACTGCATAAATGCATTCTACTGAACTCCTGTAATTTAGTAAAACAAGAACATTTATAATGAAATATAGAGTAGAGATTAAGTTCAAGGGCAACAAATTACTAAAAAGTATACTGAAACTTACTCTAATGTGTTTTTTGTACTGTACTGAACACATATTTCTTCGGGAACTTTCCAGACACAAACACCGGGACCACCAAAACCGGAACATGAAACACATCGTTCAGATACCAAACCACATAATCCTAACACTTCGATATTTGTTCTTGCCCTGTATTTGAAGTAAAAATTAATTAACACAAACTGAAAAGTAAGTGGTCTGTTGACGCTATAATAAAAATTTAATGGACACGGGTTTTGGCCACAAAAAACACAGATAAATATGATGACATCAGTAATAGATACATTTTGACTAGAAACCCATTAGTACCGGGAAAATTTAAAGAGAAACTACAAATTAGAAGCCCATGTTGAGAATAAACCGGGTTAAACGTCAAGACATAAAAACCAGCTCGGTAGTCTTAATATTTATTTATCTTAAAACATAAACATTGGCGCAAAGGGGCATCAAAATATGTCACTGAACTTGCGTGTGGACTGGGATACTCTCTGGGTGCTCATACCAAAGCGGTGGTTCCCACATGGAGACACTTCCTGACCTTTAACTCAGAAGTCTAATCCATAAGACAGTGGAGCGGCATTATGAAATGCGGTCCCATGGTAGCGAGTGATCAACAGTAGGTTCGAACACAATTTATTTCCTCAGGACCCTGGTCATTAGGCGCGCCATTGGTTTGTTTATTCATTTATTTGAACACAAACATTGGTGAAAGGGGGCATCAAATACATATGCGCCACACAAAAACAATGAGGTCAGTAGCAGTTATCATTGATTTATGTGAGGACAGTGATACTCTCTGGGTGCCCAAACAGAAGCAGATAGTTTTCGTCTTCTTAAGGGGCCACACCCCCTAGCTTTTGACCTGAAGGTCTAATTCACAAGTCAGTGGAGCAACTTTAAAAGATGCAGTCCCATGGTGGCCGATGACCAGCAATAGGTTCATACGCCTTTTGTTCTCTCAGGATTCTGGGACCCATGTGCATCATTAGTTTGGAATTAGTGGTCTTCAATTCCCATAGGTTGATCCTCCATATCCACCAACTAGGTTACAGCACTGAACATTCGCTTCTCATCCTCTGATCCCCGCCACGATAATGCAGTGAGTAGGACTTCCCTGGTAGTAGCTATATACGTGTATCATGAGAGCGTTTCGAGAAGGCGGGATCTCCTCACCTTCGAGAGCACCGGGGCGACTGAGCTCTACTAGCGTAAATATAGCTTGTACAAATGTTACCTGCTACCTAATACCACTACCTTTCAGATCAATAAGTATTAATATACATTGTGAGGCTGTTAGACGTTTGGATATGATCGACGTAGAACCCTGGACATAGGTTTCGTGCAAGCTGATGCTCGTCAACACGGTGCACATGTAAAATGAAACAGACTGTGACAAAGTAGGTAACAAGATTATATATTTGAAAAATAATTAAGACCTACCCTTGGTCTTGTAATACCTCTTTCAAAGGCATATTCCAAACACAAACACGACCAGAACAATCTGCTGTAAACAACATGTGTGAATGGTATCTAAAACTAACAGCCTGAATGATGAAATTATGATGAGGAAAATGATGATACTCACTGTGACTGGTACCTTATGGTGAAGTAGTTTCATGAAAACTTTCATTTCATTTGGGTCCCATATTATAACGGAATGGTCCATACTAGAGGAAGCCTAAAGGATATGGTAGATGGGCATAATTTGATGCATAAAATTGTATAATATCATAATTTATTCCAAAACAATTAACGTAAAATGACAGTGGATTTGTTAGATGTGTAGATATACCAAGAAATGAATCGCATCCAAGTAAGGAACCATTTTAAGAGTAACCTTGAATGTAGACTTACGAAAGAATAGATTGAAATTGATACGGTTTCGCTCCAAACCCCATCTATCAGTAACATGTTTTATACTTACTCATATTATATCTAAGTGCTCGCTGCTTAACCAACTCTTCATGGTCCTTAAACTGAATTCTCCCGATAGGTAACATGATTGAGCATTCTAGCGTATACAAGATATAATATAGACCTAACTGTAACCACGAATGTAGGTGGAAAATTAACTATTAGTATGGTTAGGATACTGTTTATACTGCTACAGATCAAACAAGTTGTGCGCTTCAACACTATTGAAGCCATTTAACAATGTTGAATATTAGAGCAGTTAAGTAGAGATAAGCCAACTGTTGAGCTTCATCATAAATTCGATGGTTTGAGTATGTCATAAATCTTCAGCCGTCACTAGATATCCGTGCCTTCCGTACAAAAGAAATTAATAATTTTTTCTAGTTAGCCTTTTTTAGCGAGTTATTCTTCTACAGGATAGGGTCGTTAACCCTATGTCCAACCCTCCCTCTTTATCCGGACTTAGGAGCGGCAGTAGCCCCAAGGGGGCTCCAGGCAGATTTGCACAAAAGAAATAGCGAAGTGCAATTAAATCGAAGCAAACACCAAACTAGGATACGGTAGATTGTGTTTCATATTTAAAGTTTTATGGTTAAGATTCATGGTTTTTCCCGTAATTTTCTGACTTTCTTGTTGTAACTATTTTTATCCCACTTATTTTTGTGGGCTTAGATGAAAAGATGTAAGGTGATAAACACCTGCGAAACATAGTATGCTACATTCTCGTCTGCCCTTAATTATCATTCACTGAATAAAAGGATAAGTGGCTCAGTTTCACTGGATCTTTTAAATCTTTTCTGATAGTTTGAATTGTCTCCATACACCATACCTCACTAGATATTGACTGTCAAGATTACTTAAAAACGGACTGGAAATTCCTGGTTGTACGTTAAGCTTTTCGGGAATATTAAAACAGAAAACATGGCAGACCTGCAGACGGATTGTTTAAAACTACACGTCTACTGTTAATCACCGTTATAATGTAAAAATAGTTTATTAAGTTGTACGCGGTTCATAGCATGTTTTTAGAGAGTGAAGCCATGCGACTGGGTTACTATCGTCTCGAACGACAAGCTAACTGGCTATATGAGCATACAGTATTCATAGGAAGTGCAATTTAATCCTGAAGAACAAATACATTATTTGAAATAAAAGTGACCATGGATGCACGTTCTCTCGCTAACGAGCGCTATTTGGACGAAAATTAACAGACTAAAACGATTTCTATATTACCAATTTAAATATAAACAACTTCAACTTACTAAATATTTACTGTCACTGGATATGGAAATAGACAGAATCGGGCCAGTATGATAGGGATATTTTGTTTCACGTTTCCCTCCAGGTATAGAACATAGTTTTACCATAGTGCTTAGATCCCCTAGAGGTTCTTGGGATGTCAACAAACAACTTACATTTAATTACTGAAGAATCCTTCCCTCCAGTGTAGGCATATTTACCATCTTCAGAAATACATACACAAGAGACAGATTTTCTATGACCTCTAAGAACCATAATTTCCTCCTTATTCAAGAATTTGATCTGAATGATAGAACTTATTTAGGTTTACACTAACCTGATGTGCGAACTTTGCTAAAAACTTTCCTTTAGCCTGCAGTGCCTCCTCTTTGAGACGCAAAGAAAGAGCTTCGTACTTTTCGTCATCCGAACCAACTGGGGAAATAAAAAACGTGCAAAATTACCTGTTTCGAGTGCTTTCTGAATAGCTTTTTTTGTGAGTCGTACTTTTTTCTCATGAGCACTTTCATGTACTGAGATATCAGACTCTGTTTCAGATCCAACGCTGAAATCAGTTAGTGAGCTGTGGAAACAACGCTTACGAACTCGCTTCACTATCAGATTCTATTTCTTCATCACTTTCCTGCTTCTTACTATGTTTCTAGTCCTATATTTAACACAAAACAAAACCCTACTTTAACCCGCAACCTTGTCGAGCGACGATCCAGCGTCATCGTTCCTTGACGGAGGTTGTTGTGCCCTTGAAGGTCAAGCTGTCGTAAAACGATGGGTGCGCCACCTCTACAATTTGTAAATTTTTACAGAAGCGGGCAAATTTGATTTGAGTTCAGCTTCCATCCCTCGAGTAACGAAGGTGATCTCGTCATAATGACGCATGATATCGGACAAATCTTCACCGATATTATGCTTTCGCGACGATCTACTAGGTGAATTAACTTTGGGACGCGCGCTGTTTAAAAGGAACGGTAGTTTTACCACGCTGAGTTAAGTTTGTGATTTTGATCGTTTATTATACATCAAGACTACTGTTTTCGCTTTAACTGAATTTATTTCAGCCAAAGTAACACAAAGAGTACTGTTTTTCGAAAGTAATTTATCATATGTACTTCAATTCAGTTTCACTTTCAGATTTGCGTAGTAAGGACAGAAGGCCTACGGCCTATGTTATTCCTTTTCTAGTATGCTTCTGTGAGTGTCCAGTCTTCTCTTGAAGGAGTCAATTGAAGGTGCGGACACCACTGCTTCAGGCAGCAGGTTCCAAGTATTGATGACGCGATGTGAAAACCTGTATGCCATAGGTATTTTGTTCGTTCTTGGGTTTTCTACTCGCGTGCTATGTCCTCCGAGATGTCCCGATCTGGTGGGAAGAAAGAGAGAGAATAAGTTAGGTCCGAAATCATTTCTCAGTATTCTGTACATCATAATTAGATCTCCCCTTATTCTGCGATAGGACAGAGTAAAGAGGTCCAGTTTTTCAAGCCGCTCTTTGTATGATAAACCCCGGAGTTCCGGAATTACATGGGTAGCTGCCCTCTGTACTTTTTCTAGTATGTCCGAGTCGCCTTTTAAACAGGGGCTTGCAACCTGAACGCAGTTCTCTAACTTAGTTCTCACTAAGGATGTGTATACTGTGGTGAACATGGTAGTATCTAACTTAGTGAATGTCCTTTTTAAAGCCCAGAGGGTTCGAAACCCCTTGGCTGCGACCTCCCGGCAATGGGCCGTCGTCTTAAGATCATTGCTCACTGTCACCCCTAGGTCCTTATGAGACCGGACTACGGGTAATGACAAATCCCCTATGTTGTACTTATTAACCTTTGAATCCCCAAATTGCATGTAGACACACTTTCCCGCGTTAATAGGCATCAGCCACTCTTTATACCAGTTTATCATATTATTTAAGTCTGCCTGAAGAGTAAATGCGTCTTTGTCTCCAATTACCCGCCAAATTTTTACATCGTCAGCGTATAATAACATTGAAGACTGTACTATACTTGTAAGATCATTAACGTACATTATAAAAAGTAAAGGACCTAGGACGGAACCTTGGGGTACTCCACTAAGTACTGGTCTCCAGATGGAGCACCTGGAATTTATTCTTACTTTTTGCCTACGACCTACTAGGAAATCCTTAATTCATTTTAAAAGAGGTCCGGCAATACCAAGGTTTGCCAACTTCAATAGCAGTCCATTAGTTAGCACCTTGTCAAAAGCCTTACTGAAATCTATGTAGACAACATCCACTGAGTTTCCGTTGTCTAGTACATTAATCCAGAACTCCCTTGCTATAAGGAGGTTCGTTGTACAGGATAGACCCTTTCTAAAACCATGTTGTGCCATGTTCAGCAAGTTATTGGTTTCCATAAATGCCGTTATGGTCCGTTTGATTATTCTTTCCAGTATTTTAATTACAACATTGGTGAGGCTTACGGGTCTGTAATTCGATGGAACTTGTCGTGGACCTGTTTTAGGTATGGGAGTGACGATTGCGTCCTTCCAGTCCATAGGTAACACACCTTGGTCAAGTGACATTTTGAATATCACAGTCAGTGGGGCCGCGATATATTGGGCAATATGTCTCAAGATTTTGGGGTGTAGTTCATCTGGTCCTGTTGACTTCTCCATGTTTAGGGTGTTAAGAGCCTTAAGCACATCGTCTTGGTCGAAGTCGATGGTGAGCAGCTGGTTTGTTGACTCTGTATTTGGGTCTGGTTCTTTCTCTAGAGGAGGTTTCTGAGTGAAAACTGCCCCAAAATATTCAGCCATAACCTCAGCTTTTTCCTGATCTTCCTCTATCATTTCAGATTCACTTCCTACTTTAATTAAGTTGGGAATCCAATGATGCATCCTTGTTCTGTAGTTTATGTACGAAAATATTCTCTTGGGCTGCTTGAGTGCAGATTGTGTCAGCTGCATTTCATATTTTCTTTGAGCTTACCGAATTTTCGTTATACACTCGTTTCTTATCGATCTGTAGCGTTCCATCGTACCTGCTGTGCCAAGGCGGATGGCAACGTCCCAGCATTTCTTCTTTTGCCTCAGTAAACGTCGAATATCCCGCCCTATCCAGGGATGTCCGTGCTTCTTTTTCTTTGGGACAGTCCAGGGTATGTATGGTTGAGTTACCCGATTGTATAACTGCCTGAATAGAGTCCATGCCTCTTGTACTGATGCCCTTGAGTCAATTTCCCAGTTTTCAGCCGACGCTGCGGAGTTAATTGCCTGCATATCTGCCTTACATATGTTGGGACGGGCTGGTACAACTGTTTGACAGGCAATCTCAATCATGAATTTGAATAAGATCACTGCATGGTCACGTCTCCCAAGTTGTGGGAGAAAAGCCATTTGACCAACGTCATCACCGTGTGTGAAAACTAAATCTAAAAGAGAGGAAGAGTTTCTTAGGTCGTATCTTGTGGGATCTCTAATGTGTTGGAATAATGCTAATCCAATCGAGGTTTCTAACAGTTTGCAGTTGAACGACGATACGGATGACCTCACTTCTAAGTTAACCCAGTTTATATGTGGTGCAATAAAGTTGCCTACTACAAGACTTTTACCGTTGTTACACCAGGACTTAAGTTCACTTAGGATAAAATCATCTGCTGCACATTCTGTACTGCGATATACTACAACTAATTCAATATCTTGCCGTCGGCATTTCAACTTACATCTCACCAGTTCACATGTCCCTGAAACATGTGCTACTGTCTCAGCTAATCTTATGGTTAGGGTACTTTTCGTGTACACAACAACCCCGCCTCCCCTTCGGTTTAATCTATCAGCCCTACTGGTTATGAAACCAGTCAATTGGATTTCACTATCTAATACTTCTGACGTTAACCAAGTTTCCGAGACAGCGATAACGTCCGGTTTTCTTTATCCACCACTGACTTCAGCTCCGCCATTTTATTTAGTACGGTGCGAGCATTTGTGTAGCACACTTTTAAGTCTGTGGAGAGCTTTCCCTTGCCACCCAGAGTGGCTTGGGGATCGTTTTGCTCCGAACTTTTACAATCTGAAAACCCTTAAGAACGAGGTTTCTTTCACCGTTTCGGCGACGCTCGTTTATTTCCGCTTCTGCAGCTCTTCTCTTAATACGATCAGCTAGGCTGAGGTCCTCACGGACATATATTCCGGATCCAATCAGTTTACGTGAATTACTTAAAATCAGGTTCCTTTCTTCCACCGTGTTGAATGTAACCTTTAGGAGGCGGTTTTTCGGAGAACTTTCGGAATTCACCTTTTTGTATTCTATAAAACTTACAAATACTGACTCCTGAAACTGTAACTGCGAGTAGTTTACTTAATGATGTCTTAATATGATTGAGATCGTGTTCAAATCTCGCCTTTGGTTCTTTATCTGAAGATTCTCTTATCTTATGAAAAATGACTGATCTCTCAGAGAGATCTGTCTTGTCACGCGGTGGGGATTTTTCTTCTGACAACATCCCTTCCAATGCCTTGCTGACCAGCTGCGTTTTGCCCACAGTCTTTTTCTTCCCATTTCTTTTTCTCCTTACTGAAGTCCATTTGTCACCACTCAGGACAGCCACACTTGGACTATGTGGAACGGTGACAGTTTTATCTGGATCTTCTATTTCGACTACAAGTGTATGACTACCGATGTTAATATCAAGCGCCACTTCATTCCTCGTTAATGTCAACGGAGGTTTAACGTTCCCGTCAACCACAGCCAGGTGTTTAACGGGTCCGGTAGCAGCACTTACTACACTGACACATTCTTCTCCGTCAGTGCTCTTGTTATCATTGCTTCCGCCATCGTTTTTCTTGCAGGCCAAAGCCAATAGGCCCATAGCCTCCTGAATTAGTACCTTTTTATCCGTACAACAGAACATACAAAGCCAATGCGAGTTAGGCTCCGAGCATCTTTTGTAAGCCGTCGGACTTAGGCGTGTACACATTTTGTGGTACCACTTTTTACAATCGTCACATTGCATTCCCTCCTCCACGGGGAACAAAAAATTTGGTTGCCCACATTTGTGAGTCTTACCAACCATTGAAATTCGATTAAAAAGGTTTAAAAAACACAAAATGATCACAATGTGAACACAAGTGTTAGTCAGGAGTAAAAAAGGTACTCAGGACAAAGTTTAGCAAAGAATTTCAAACTTTAACCAAATTACTTTAAGTTAAAGTAGACCAAGAATGCTTTTTGGTGCAATAGGTACCCAAAGCAAGTATAATCACAACACGTACAAAAATCACTTTGGACAGGATAGGAGGCTATGTGGTCTGTGTTAGTCCTGGCAATGGTGGTACCTCGGTTGACCCAGCGTTTTTTGAAAGCGTTGACAGATCGAGCCTCGTTCATGTGTTGAAAAATGACAGCAAGCTGACAAGTAATTTGTTCTCACCTTGTAAACATTTTCAGAGTGTCTTCATAAATTCTTTGTTTTGGAGGACAAGAAAAGTGAGGGCATATCAGATGCGAATTTATCGCTAAGTAATTTAAAAATTGATAGTCACATCTGATCCTTTTATATAACAATGGAAATAGGTTTAGACAGTAAAGCATCATACGAAAGCTTTTCTATTCCGGGAATCAGCTTGGTTGCAGTTCTTTGAACCTTTTCCAACAGCTCACTGTCTTTTTAGGCAAGGACTAGCCACTTGTATGCAGTACTCGAGTATAGGATGCAGGAATACTGCATACAAAGTCAAGATGGTTTTAGTATCGACTTGGCTAAAAGCCCTATTTAATAACCACAGGGTTCTAAAACCTTTTGTGGCTACTGCACGGCAGTGTGCGGTAGTTTTTAGGTCTTGGCTAGCGATAACTTCTAATTCATTGAGTCTCTGGACAACAGGTGGCTCACTATTATTCATCACATACTTATCCGCACCTTGATGGCTAATATGCATGACAATGCATTTAGGAGCACACGAAATGGCATTCTGATAGTTTACTAGTAATCAGTCCTGGGTTACAGATAGATGAAAACATATGTATAAATAGTTCACGACGAATTTTGTCAATTCCTTAGTAGCCTAGGATGCATTTCATCAGGCTCCATGGATGTGCCTATATTAGGCTCATTTAGCAGGCCAAGGACATCGAGTCCTTCGAAGGTCACATAGTTCAGTGTTTGTGTGTGTGGGGGAGTTACATGAACTGAATGGAAATGCAACACTATGAAATACACATTGCTAAAGCACTCTGAGAATACCTCAGCTTTACCATAACATACCTCTACTAATGAAGCACCACTACTGTTTCCCCATAGTTCCGGAATATTTGGTCTTCTCTTAGTCCTTTGGTTAGTGTACCAGTATAAGTATCTGGGGTAGTTTATCGGTTCTTTAATGAATGTTTCTTCGCGCAACCTTCTAGACTTGCCTAAGGTCGAGGCACAGACATCTCGGTCCTCCCGGCAGTGAGATTTTGCCTCATCAGTGCCCAGTAACCTAAATCTCTCCTACATTCTTCTTTTACGGATAAGAGTAAGAACCTCACTAGTCAACCAAGGTGAGGTATTTCTCAGACCCTTTGATGTAGTTCAAGGGATGCGCAGTGTAGTGGCTTTTAAGTACAAATTTTCGAATAAGTCTCAAACCGTTTCAATGGAAGACCCTGGCTCTACTGACCATTGTGCAGTAGATTTTGAGTGTACCTAGTTCATATTATTTTACATATTACGTTGCATTATTGTCTCACCCGACACATGTTTATTGTGATCATTGATCTAACAATTCTGTTTAACTCGTAAACCTATTTTAAGTCGATGCATCATAACAGTCATTCCAACATTAACGATATGATTTGATTTGATATCGCAAACTGTCCCAAGTTTTAAATGGTGTACTTCCCAAACACATTGGTTTGGGATTCTTGTACTTATAGGTCTAACATTTTTCCTAGTTTTCTGGTTATCAGTCTTTATAAACCTCTGATTAATGCGTGAACAGTGAAAAAATAGTAAATGCATTGATTGTCAATTTCCTATGGTAAAAGGCCTGCAGTGCAATGAGTGCAAAGGAAGGTGCCTCGAAGTTTGTATGAATCTTACGTCTGTGGCTTTCGAACAATTCAGTAATGACGGCTGCGTGTTACTGTGTAAGCAACGCTACTCGGACTCCAACAGCTCGCTATCCGATGCCTTTAAAATGTAGTGGCGTTTGGCCCTAACCACACAATCACCAAAGCTGAACACGAGACAATTAGAGAAATAGATGTTCAACATTTAACGCAGAGAAGAACTCAACAATGGAGAAGGTGGGAACAATGAATTCAGTCAGTTCGAATTGATCGGATGACATGGCTCGGCCTTTCAGGCGTGGCCGATCCGTACAACTTTCTTTTACTCATATTAAGTATATTGTTCTATTTCCAGCCTGAATGCGTTCTCCATCATATATTTGTAATTGTTAAGGTACGATGAGTCAATGTAGACAATGATGTTACTTCCACGTAAAATCTTATAGATTAGAAAGTTATATCATGACAAATGTACAATTTTAGGATTAGGTCTATTATTAGAACAGTATAGCGACTCACGTGCAATTGAGTTTAGTTCAGTCAAGGTCTTTTGTTGACCTATTTAATGGACAAAGTCATCCATGATATAACAACTTGTTGTACTATCTTTATTATTATGCTTGTATGAAACACATATGCTTGAACATTATTTAGCGCCTACGCATGTATTCATTCTGCTAGCTTCATTATTAACTGCCTAATCTGTTCGCTGACTCATCCATTTTCCTATATATGTATATATATGTGTGTACATTTGCACCCATTCACTACAACTACTTGCTACTGCTACAATCGTAGTTCGCTTGCTCATCCATTTCGCCTCTCTGCTAAATAAACTGTAGTAGCTGCTTCTTTTTGCCTTCTGATTTCAAACATCGTTGAAGATTATACGATAACGGTTCGAAGGTGATTAGTTATCGAAGCACAGTCACTACAACAGTACTAATAACGAAGTAGACCATAATTCTACAACTGTAATACATCAGTTGGTACTCGCTCTGTCAATACATAAATCTGTGTGAAGTTGTCGTCTATAAAGAGTGGCCTGATTGAGCATCTGGGCTGCCTGTTCCTGCCATCTAGATATTTCAACAAGTTATCTATTTTTATTTGTTTTAATATATCATTATGTTTATTAATCGCATAATCTATTCTGCTGCATCTCTGAAAAGTGTACAACATTTCGTTGTCAAAGTTACAAAAAACTCAATAAGAGACAATAGGGTTGCTGGCAATGTACAGTGAAAATAATGTACACTATTCAGATGTTGATTTACTGAACTACCAGCATCTAACTGGCGATCACTCAATGTTTATCGCCAGGACCGACCAAGAAGAAAGAAACGGAAAGTTGTTGAAATACTTTGCTCTGAGAACTCTATATTGCACCAAAAATATAATATTGAATGAAGCTGATAATAATAATGATAATAAATAAGCGTCCAGTCGATTGACCGACATGGACCAAAGTAGGAAGGACCGACTTTAATGAGGTCTGCTGGAAAGCGGAACATCTTCCTGCTCCCGCCTCTGAATGACAACGTGTAGGAAACGCCTAGTGAATTTATTCGCAAGGCTGGGTCTGTTTCTAACAGGACAAAGAACAACATGATCATCCAAGTCACTGACAATCATCCGGGATCTCACAGTGTTTGTAATGCAATTTTGACTGCTATCCCAATGAAAGTTGACGAATGTATACAGATCAAGTATAAGAAACTGCCTGATGTTACTCAAGGCCAGCCCGCCAAACAGTAGCTGAAAAACTGGAGACTGATAATTGTGACAGGTCGTTCGTCCTTCATAGAGGCATGGATAGAGGGAGCTCGAAGCTTACTTTGCCAGCTACTGCCTCAAGACATCTCTGGGATCACCCTGCTTAAGGTTTATAGGCTAGGTAACAAGAATGACTTTAATCGGAATCAAACCAGGCTACTAAATGTAGCACTTAAATTTCCCGATGAAAAGGATCTAATATTACATGATGTTAGTAAATATTTGTCGCTCGTAGGCAATACAAAAGGATGCCAAGCTGAAAATCAACCAAAAGCTAAGGTGTACTTCAGAATTGCAAATCTACGGGTGATGAGGCTTAGACAAAGAATGATGCCGATGTCAGGTTGGGTGCAGCACGGATCCATTTAAATTGTCCTCGGATTTGTTGCATAAATGCTCTGAGCTTGATCAACAAGTTGCGGGGGCTAGGTTTTCAGGTATCCGAGTGTAACCACCTTCACAGAAACTTCGCTGACTTAGTCTGTAAACCCAAGGAGATTTGATTTTAAAGGTTTTACATTACTGAGGGCTAACAGAACCCAGAAGCGCAAAGGAAGAGTATCCCTATTCATTGAAACTACTATCCCATTAGCCGTCACTGATAACAAATTCCATGAAAGTGAAACGTGCAAATTAGTTAGGTGTTGCTTGAAGTGAAAATAGAAAGAGCTGATGATTAGTTTGGTCTACCGTAGTTCAAACTGTGGAGTGAATAAGGTCCTGCTAGACGTTTCAAACACTTGGCCAGCAAGTGGTTGGTGTTCAAACTTAGGAGACTATTATCCACCCAGGGTAAATTGGAAAAGATTCTAAGGACCGAGTTGTCAGAAGATCCTTTCGAAAAAATCTAGTTAACGCGGTTATCCTATGTGCTCTGGTACGACACGTGAAAGAAGCAACTAGGTACGACCCAGACTTCGAATCATCCTTACTAGATCCCATATTGATCCATCATGAAGATGACATCAGTAACCTCCGTTATATTCTACCCTTGGGTAAGAACGACCGTGTAGTTCTAGCCTTTACTCTCCATACGGCTGTCAATAATACGTGTCAGTTCAACCTAGACTAAACATTTGGAAAGCAAATATACAGAACATTATGCACTCAGGATTGTCAGTGGACTTGACAAAAGATTTGGAATCTTCCAACGAAATGTCATGAAGGTACTTGAGAATTTACATGTAAAAAATGCTGCATGTTTCTTGAGTAACACCAAGGGATCTGAGAAACTCCTCGCCATGGTTTAGTAAGGAGAGTAACACTGCTAGGTGAGGGTAAAAGATATGGAGTGGATTTGTGGAATTAGGGTCTACTTCGTTATTAGTACTGTTCTAACAATAGACCTAATCCTAAAATTGTAGATTTGTTATGATGTAACTGCCCAATCTATAAAATCTTACATGGAAGTTACAGACAACAGTAACTCATCGAATTGTTACAAACACCAATATATGATGGAGAGATAAGCTGCATAAGAATGATCACGCCTGCAAGGCTGAACCGTACTATCCGATGAATTCAGTTTCGAATGGATGTTGCCGCATCCGCCATTATTGACCTTCTCATAGTGTAACATGTTGAAAGTATATCTTCCTGGTTATCTCGTGTTCAGCTTTGAGGATTGTGGTTAGGAGGCACTGCCACTACGGATTAACGTAACTGGGTTATGGCGAGACAAAATCTCAATATCCGGAATCTCGGAACACTTGTACATCGATCTTCCACAAGTCTAGAAGATTGTATGGAGAAAACGTTGTTATTGAGTCTAAAGAGCATTTAAAATTCTTATGCCAGTACGCCTATACTAGCATATTTCTACTTATCAGCTCCACAGCATCTTTTAAATAGCTTTTTCTCTTCTTTGTTTTCAACCTATTACTTGGGTGTTACCAGCTCATGTTGGTCGCTCTATTCTTGTTCATCATCTTTTTTATTAATAATAATAATAATTTATTCTCAAAAAACAGTTTGTTACATGAGGTACGTCAGTTTACATGCAATTTCAAATTGTTACAAAAGATACGGTATCCACTGTAGTAAATTACTCAGCTGGATTGATATTTTATAAGATATGGATGTAGATGGTTTCGTTAAGAATCGTATTGTCAGTATCACAGTTGGCACGCTTCATGAAATTGGCGTTGCGACGTGCAACTGATTGTCGTGAATAGATCCATGTGAAGTTGGGGGCTTCTAGTAACCACAACCTTATATCGCTTTGGAATATCTGAGGCTTTAAGGATGGTGCAGGACAAAGTCACCCGTTCCATATCTCAAGGGGGATGAAAGAGAGAGCAAGCAATTAAAGAACGAGAGGCAGAGTAGACAATGTTCATGAAAGAAAATTTAAGGTAGGGCTACTCAGTCTAATTTTCTTTTATCAGAGTATTTACTAAGCAAGAGCATCCTAATATGTTAAAGAAAATAAGTGTAAACAATGTGCGAGTGGGTAAATAACTGATAAATGGGGGGAATCGGAAAGAAGCTAAAAGTATGGGATTATGTGTAGTTACAAAATATGATGCTGAAAGTAGTATTCTGAAACACAATTGGCTATCTCCATTTTTTTGGAAGCTATTGGAGCCTTTTTATTTATATATTTATAATTTTTTTGTAGATTTTATGGGGTCTTGAGTAGGCTTCGTATTTTAGTGAATTGTCTAGTTTGCCTGTAATAGGATTACTCGGTAGGAAGTAAAACCGATTCAACGTTCTAAACACGATTTAATGAGGTATTTTGCATGATAAATCAGCATCAATACCATAAGTTCGTGACATCCCACTAGACCATAAGGACCCGTATTTAAACAAAATGTTCTGCCCTACAGACATGGGTGAATTGAAGTTATCTCCTCACCATTATGTTCGTTAGTCAGTAACGTCACTCTTCCTCCTTTTGTGATGTTAGGCTCTCTTACGTTTGTGGTAATTATGAATACTGTTTTAATCAAAGTACCCAAATGCCCTGGTATGGCCGAGAGTGGTGTGGGTTCGCCCTCCTTCTCGGAATACTCTCACACGGCCACGCGTATATAGCCTCTGCCAGGGAAGTCCTACTCATTGCCTTCTCGTGGCGGGGGTGTTGTTTACGAAAATGAGGGGACGAAAAGCGAATGTCCGGCGCTTTAACCGGATTCCAAACCAATGGTGCACATGGGTTCCAGTATCCTGAGGTAACAAATGGCATATGAACCAATCGTTGGTTACCGGCTACCATAGTACTGTATCTCCTTACGGTGCTCCACTGCCTTGTGGGTTAGACCTTTAGGTCAAAGGCTCGGGGTGTGGCCCCCTTAGAAAACCACCTGCTTCAGTTTGGGCACTCGGGCAGTATCTCAGCCCGCACACAAAAACATGATAAACTGTCTACTTGTGAAAAATATTATTATTATTATTGTTATTATTATTATTATTTACTACGTCATTGTTCACCCTCTTTTATTCCTTGACTTATACAACAGCTCGCCTATGGTGGAAATTCGACTCTATCTAAACGTTCTCGAGTCACTGTCCGGTTGAAAATTGTATGTTGCCACTGAATATGAGTACTGAAGCAGTTTTTTTGAAACCACGTGCACAATTCAAACTGGCTGCCTTCGACGTTTGCACACTTATGCAAGTCGGACAACAGATAGGGCTGGCCATGTCTTTGGAAAGTCTTAATATCGATGTTTGTTGTCTATCTGAGACCCGTATTCATGACTCTGTTGAATTACTACAAATTCGCTCTCCATCTGTCGCTTCAAAAAGCTTGTTCTACGCGCGTTTATCCGGGGACCCTGTGGCATCTTCGTCTGGTCTTGCTGGCTTTGGTGTCGCACTAAGCGCTAGAGCTGAGGCAGCACTAGTCGATTGGATCCCCATTAACAGTCGGTTATGTGCTGTTAGATTAGAAAGTTCCATCAAAGTGAGAAGAAATCGGCGTGAGAAACGATGTATTTTCGTCATCTCCGCCTATGCTCCGACAGATTGCAGCCCAGATGCAATCAAGGATGAGTTTTACCACCAGTTATCTGTTCTTCTCCAGAAAGTGCGTTCAACAGATGTTGTAGTACTAGCCGGAGACTTGAATGCTCAGGTCTGGTGTCTAGGTATAGAAGAGAGTCGTTTAAGTGGCCGATGGGGACTCGTTGGTCGCAGGTCAGATAACGGGGACCGTCTACTGCAACTGTGAACAGACCACAACCTGTTTCTGGCTAGCACTAACTTTCGGCACAGTCATCGCCGACGTGCCACCTGGCGTCCTCCCTTTGTATCTCAAGCCTGGACTCAGATTGATCACATCGCGATCAGCTACCGCTGGCGTGGTTGTGTAAAAGACTTCCGCTCCTTTTGGAGTACCTATCTGGATTCTGACCATGCCTTGGTCTGCGCCAATCTTGCCTTACTTTTCAGTGGCTAACAAATTCATCGTCCTAAACGGATTGATGTCAGTAAACTGGTTGCAGCTTCTGTTGCAACTAAATATAAAACCGAGCTGGGTTCAAGGCTAGCTAACATCCCACCGAAAAGTATAGATGAGCACTGGTTGCAATTGCATGACGCCATGAAAATGGCGGGTACAGTCAGTTGTGGGTTCGCGAAACTTTGTGGTCGAAGCGTGCTAATGAGCTAGAAGCAGCAGCTGCATTTGGTAACTACCGGAAGCTCTTCCAACTCATCCGAGCCACTGGCAGCAAGGAGTCTGGTGTGAGTGAAACAATCTGCGAGGATGATGGGATGCCAATCACTAACATCCATCGACGTCTTGGACGATGGGCAGAATTTTTCGAAGGGCAGTTCAACTGGCCTGCTGCTCCGGCAACATCGGTCAGACTGTCCTGCCCTCCATGGCCGGTGACGACTGATCCACCAAATGAGGAGGAAGTCCGCAAGGAACTCCAACTCTTGAAGCGTTACAAATCACCTGGTCCAGATGACTTACCTCCGGCCCCTTTTAAAGATCGTGATGACTTTCTGACTAAGGAACTGACGACGTTGTTTAAAAAGGTCTGTCAATTAGAGAGTGTACCAACGTCATGGAGTGAGTCGATAGTTGTCCCTATTTATAAAAAAGGGTTAACGTCGTTCCCTTAACAACTATCGGGGGATAAGTCTACTTCCGATTGTGTCCAAGCTATTGGCTTCCGTCATACTTCGTAGGTTGTTCAAAACCCGAGAAAGATTGACTCGCGAGGAGCAGGCTGGGTTTCGTTCTGGTCGAGGATGTATTGATCATATCTTCACCCTCCGCCAAATGTTAGAACACCGCCATACTTATCAAAGGCCAACAATCGTAGTGTTTCTTGACATCAGGGCTGCCTTCGATTCGTTGGATAGGACTGTTCTCTGGGATTGTCTGTTGAAGAAGGGCGTGCCTGAGAAGTTTATTAACATCCTAAAAGCCCTATATAAAAACACCTCAGGCAGAGTGAGGGCATACAACCACCTCTCTCCACTGTTCCATTCAAACAGTGGGGTTAGGCAGGGTTGCCCAATCTCGCCATTCCTCTTCAACTTTGCCATCGATGATATTCTGGAAACAGCTCTGATGAATGTAAGTAATGGTGGTGTGGATCTGTTGCCTGGAGAAAGACTTCTCGATCTTGAGTATGCGGACGATATTGTCTTACTGTGCTATAATCCCCAAGGCATGCAATCCGCACTTAATCAGTTGGCAATCAATGTCCGTAGGTATGGTATGTGCTTTGCACCTTCGAAGTGCAAAGTACTTCTACAAGACTGGCAGGATTCTAATCCTGTACTCACCCTGGATGGTGAGCAGATAGACGTAGTCGAGAAGTTCGTGTATCTAGGTAGCTACATAAGTGCTGGTGATGGCATGAGTGATGAGATCAATGCACGAATAGTGAAAGCCAGAGCGGCTTATGCCAATCTGGGCCACCTTCGGCATCGTGTGTTCGGGCACAGAGATGATAACTCAATTGGTGTCACCATCTTGAAACACCGACTTCGGTGGCTTGGACATGTTCGACGAATGTCGTCCCAGAGAATTCCACGTCGTGCATTATTTGCCGACTCTGGGACTGGTTGGAAGAAGCGGAGAGGTGGTCAGTGTATGACATGGTGTCGTGGCATGAAAGAAAGCTGCAAAGGACTGGCTTGTGTTGGTCCTTCACGACTCCCTGGCCGGGGTCCGGGAGACGGTGCAACACGGTGGCTAGAGACGTTATCAGACATGGCTCGGAATAGAAGCCAGTGGCGATCGTGCTGTAACCTTCTTTTACTTTCTTCGTAGAAAGTGGTTGTATCTCCCTCAGCTGAAAGATTTCTTTTGATTGTACCTTTCCGTTCCCTCATTGTTATTATTATTATTACTATTATTATTACACCAATCTCTTCGTTATTGTTCTCTTTTTTTACGCTCCTTACTTTTTTTCCCTTCTCTTTAAATTCTCATTGTTTTGTGTGGCGCATATATTTTTGGCGCACCCTTGTACGAATATTTATGTGTTCAAATAAATAAATAAACATGGTTGGAATACACTGTCTCGGTTAGTTCCATGTTACAAGCAAGTCAAATGGTTAAAGCATTTGTATTGTGGGTTAGATGTCCATTTAGTATATCGCACTGCTATGAAGATAACTAGTGGTTTAAAGAAAGTAAGGACTAATAACAAATCAAAGGATATGAAAGAGTATATAATTGTAAAAAAGTTTTAGGGTAAGAAAAATAAAACATTGAGCAGCTCACAAGACTATATGACCAATTTTGAGCTTTGTATTATTGGCCTTAGTTGATCAGCATCCATAAGATTAGTGAGCTATCTGTCTACTTACAATAGAAAGAAAAAAGGCATGACACTTTGGAAGAATAATGTATATTAAAACTGTAGATATATTTGGGAACTGAAGGTGATGGTTAGGAGCATAAGATCATGATTAATAAACCGTCAATAATAGGAGTGCTGGGAAAATAGACGTTCAATATTTAACGTAGAGAAAAACTCGACGATGGAGAAGACGGGAAGAATGAATAGGGTTAATTCAAATTGATCGGACGGCATGGCTCGTCCTTGCAGGCGTGGACACCCTTAAGTGTTCTAACATAACCTTTTATTCATATTAAATATATTGTTCTATCTCCAGTCTTGATGTATTCCTCATCACGTATTGATGATTGTTACGATGCGATGAGTTGATGTAGACAATGATGTGGCTTCCACGTAAGATCTCAAAGATTAGGCAGTTACGTCATAACAAATCTATAATTTTAGGTATAAATCTATTATTAGAGCAGTACTAATATCATATTGAACAGTAATTCTACAGGCCTTCTGTCATTACTTCACAGATTTGAATCTGAAATATGAACCATTTCTACATTAGATGACAGATCGCTGGTCATTAGACGGTTTGTCAAACACCGTCGGAGTCAAGCATGATCAGCACGGACTAGCGTACTACATGCCACGGAAGAGCGAATGAGAGAGTGGTTCTGCTTTTACTTCCGTAATTGTTCAATACTAGTATTTCTCGTTGCCTATTAAGAGTATTCCAGCCAGTCACTAAGGTGGTCATTTTACCTGATTTTTGTTGGGGTGATCCATAAAATTTCTCGTAAATGACAAGCAAGAATCAAGAAACTCTAAGAAGCATTTCATCTATCAGCATTCACTTGAAGTTTTAGCCAGAAACATCAAGGAAGTGAAACGTCACATGTAGAGGTTTTGATTGGCTGATTGCTATACTGCTACTAGGTTTAGCAGCATTCCAGAATCTTAGAGCAACCCGAGGACATTTAAAATATTATCAGAAGGGGTTTGTGGAGATTTTTAGAAATTTTCACAGATTGAAATCATGAGTCAGTTGAAGCTAGACCACCATTGAAAACCTGGAAGCAATGGACGGCCGTTCCGTCCTAGTATGGGACTCCTCAGCAGTGCGCATCCACGATCCCGCACCACGCGGGGCTCGAACCCAGGACCTACTGGCTTCGCGCGCGAGCACTTAACCATTAGGCCAATGAGCCGGGATCCGACGGTGTTAATGTCTAACTTCAACCAATCCACGAAGTTGCGCCACCATATACCATTGTCTTCAGTGAGCTGATATTTCACAACAGACCTGGTTGTACTCCACTGGTAACGGCTTCCCACTAGAATCCTGGATGCGCACTGTCGAGGAGTCCCATACTAGGACGGAACGGCCGTCCAGTGCTTCCAGGTCTTCAATGGTGGTCTAGCTTCAACTGACTCATGATTTCAATCTGTGAAAATTTCTAAAAATCTCCACAAATCCCTTCTGATAATAATCATCTACTCACTAGTGACTGACTTCAAGAGATACTCCTGGAGTTCTAGTGGGAAGCCGTTACCAGTGGAGTACAACCAGGTCTGTTGTGAAATATCAGCTCACTGAAGACAATGGTATATGGTGGCGCAACTTCGTGGATTGGTTGAAGTTAGACAATAACACCGTCGGATGCCGGCTCAGTGGTCTAGTGGTTAAGTGCTCGCGCGTGAAGCCAGTAGGTCCTGGGTTCGAGCCCCGCGTGGTGCGGGATCGTGGATGCGCACTGCTGAGGAGTCCCATACTCGGACGAAACGGCCGTCCAGTGCTTCCAGGTTTTCAATGGTGGTCTAGCTTCAACTGACTCATGATTTCAATCTGTGAAAATTTAAAATATTGTTAAAACCCTATATTTTTTGTATTGAAATAAACCTTTTAGTAAAGTACTTCTCGCATACTTTGCGTCTTCTCTCTCGTTGTTCAAGTCGCTGTATAGTTCTAGCTTTGGGGTTACAGAATAGCTTAGGAAACGAATACGGCTTTCAATTCGCAAGAGTTATCAGTTTTCACAGTGCCATTTTAATCACGAGGCTTGATTAGGACGTAAACTAGGCGGTTAAACTAATCCCATCCAACTCAAGCAGAACGCGGTCATTGACTTAGATCACCTACATTAGTGAATTATATGTCTTTTTAATCGAGGATCCCGAATCTAATCAAGCCAAAGGTCGGAGCAAAAGAGTTCGAATATTTAACTGGATAATGGCCAATGTATCGATATGAATGAAATATAGTCTCACTAGTTGTCAGGACAGATGCACAGCGTAGTGTATTCAAACGCCGTACGTTGGGGATGCTTGACCGAGTGTCTTCAGCTGAGAGTGTGTCCAGTAAAGCTGATGAGGTCAGCATCAACCTCAATGATTTGTGAAACCATTTATTTTGAGGATACATTTACCGCTGTAAAAGATCCAACAGAGGGTGTCATAACTATTTTCGATATGGAGTTATATGGCTTACTGATTTAAACAGCGGGAACGTTAGCACGGGTAACCTGAGAGCTTTTTCGTCTTCTATCATGATCGAATATCTCCTTGAATATAACTCACTACTGGAACGTGCTAAGGGTGTATTTGTGTAGAGAACATTCTCGGCAGTATAATAGATCAAATCATATCTTTCTATATTTCAGTGATTGTGATTTTGAAACACGAAAGCGAACTGAGTGGGATTTGCTTTTTATTCCGAACACATTTTTTGACTTAAACCGTTCGATTCATGAATCAATGTGAGCTAGAGCACCATTCAAACCAGGAAGCACAGGATGGTCGCTTCGTTCTAGTATTGGACTTCTCAGCGGTACCCGCACGTGCGACTCGAACCCTGAACCTTCAGTCTCACGCGCGAACACGAAATCTCGAGATCACTGAACCGGGGTCCAACAGTGTTAGTGTCTAACTTCAACTGATCCATTAGTAATTGCTCTTCTTCAAACATGTTTCAGGGGAACCATCGCCCTCTTAATGACAGAGAATAAGACCCGAAGGCCTCCCTTCACACGAGGTCTCAGGTAAGCACTGAATTCCAAAGTAACGCTACCAACTATTCCAGGATGGAACCCATAGAAAAAGTTCATTTTGTTGGCTATAGAGAGACACCTGGATCATCATACAGAGTGATGCGTAGGTTCTTCTAAATAAATTATAAAGGCTGAGTTTACTAGAAAGTACGTGGGTGATGAAGTGTCACTGATGTCCAGTTTTAGTATTCTACATCTGTTGATGTTTATGGGAAAGAAGTTTTTCGCAATCCAGTCTTGTGTAATATTTAAATCTTCTTTCAGACTTAAGCATTTCTGATCAACTATTTTTTTTTCAGATCTTAAAATCACCTGAGTGAAGGAGTGTTTGAGTGTCCAGAGAGTTAATAGGCTTATTAATAACCAACATCGGGCGTTATCCCTCAGTGGTATTGAGTATCAACTACGCGATCCTTGAAGCCCAATGTACGATAGCTCAGATGATTTACTCTCAAGATATAACATCATAGTGAAGGTCGAAAATGGTGAACGTAGGAATTTAATAGCTTAGGTTGATTAGTTAAGAGTCAAACCCCAAAACTGAGTATATATCAAAACAATAGGGCTCAAGCATACATTCACTTCCTTATTTCGTATAGGCATTATATTCCGTATTATCTTATACTGAATGTCGAAAAGCTTTGTGTGTTTGAAAAGGTAATTTTCCGCTCCACTGTGAATGTCCCATGGTCAAAATAAAGATCTATCCACTACTAGTCTGATTTCTTCTGACAGTGGAACGGGGGCTACCTACAGGCGCGAAAGGGACACTTAGTCAGTATGGCACAGCTTGACTATGCATGCAAGGTCACTCTACATAACGTATTCTTTTTCACACTAAAAGTAAAGTCCAGACACTCAAATCAGTACACGATCTAGGAATTAATTGCACAGGAAGCCTGAACTTTGAAAGCCATGCCTCTTCTATTATTTCTAAATCTAGACGGCCAATTGGTTTCATAATGAGAAATTTTTTCACAACAGAGGCCAAGCTTACTCTCTACAAAATATGTGTACGGCCCTCCTTTGAATACTGCTCTTTTGTCTTCTCTAATATGAATATCACAGACAAGATAAGAGTAGAAGATGTTCAAAGACGTTTCACACGTCAACTACTAGGACGTAGCACGAATCTCGATTACACAGATAGATGTAAGCACCTCTCTTTAAAAACCTTATGGCGCCGTAGGCTAAAGAACAATTTAATATTTCTCTACAAAGCGATATATGGGTTCTCCTTTCTAACCTCCTGCCCGACTATGACCCACGACCCAGCCTATAGACTTAGAAACAACGCATATACACTACTCGCCGTGAAACACCAAAAACAAATGAGTTGTGAGTTTTTTACAGTACGGTATAGTTTAATGTGGAACAGGCTGCCAATCCCTATCCGTAACTGATGCGTTTGCCAGATTCAAAAAGCTAATAACCCTATTTCTAGACTCTAATGAGCTTCAACATTTCCTTGGACTCCTGCCCACCAATGAGGCACTTTATCACGGACCGCCTAGTATTTAGACGGAACAAGAATATAATGGGCTTGACTGTTATTAATATGAATATAACTGTTATATCCCGATAATAATAATGAATGGTAATTCTTGGGATCCATTTATGGACCAATACTATGAGTATATTTTTATCGTATGATTGTTATGTAACTAAACTGTTCATATTCATGTCCCTCTTATTAGGAATTTTATTTTGACCTATTGACTATTATTATGCCATTTACCATCCATGAGTTATGGTCTGTCTGTCAATTACTATCTCCCTCATTCACAGCCACTTTTGATCAAATATTGTACAAATGTTATTTTCTATTTTATGGTACGTTGTGGTCTGTTTGATTGGTATATAAACCCCTTATGTTTGAAATAAATGATTCATATCTCAGAGGCTAAGACTGGTGTTCTGGACTCAACTATCTGTGCTAGACAGGAAGCGAAACCAATCAGGACTCTGATTGCTCGCAAGTGTTTTACGCGTTACTGCTCTCTGATTGGTGGTATCTTTGCGTTATCCAGGGCACAGGTTCACGAGTTATAACAATAACTAAATTACGGAACGTATGGTTTATCCCCTCCTATTATTCATTGATTATTAACCATGGCCTTATGCTTCTAACCCTCACTTTCAGTTTCCAGATCTCTCTAATGGTTAAAGACAAATTATCATTCCTCAGTGTCATGTCCTTTTTACTATTGCAAGTAGACAGATAATTCACTAATCTTATAGATGCTGATCAACTAAGGCCGATCATAAGAAGCTGAAAATGTCCTAAATTCTCGTGGGTTGCTCAGTGTTTTGTTTTTCTTACCTTGAAAATTTTACAATTATATACTCTTTCATATCCTTTGATTTGTTATTAGTCCTTACCACCCTTAAACCACATATAATCTAACCTGTTCTTTTTAAACTTTTACTATTAGTTATCTTCATAGTAGTGTATATGGACATCTACCCCATAATACAAATGCTTTAACCATCTGATTTGCTTGTAACATGGAACTAACCGAGACAGTGTATTCCAACTATGAACTTTGATTAATGCAGTATTCATAATTACCACAAACGTAAGAGAGCCTAACATCACAAAAGGAGGAAGAGTGACGTTACTGACTAACGAACATAATGGTGAGGAGATAACTTCAATTCACCCATGTCTGTAGGGCAGAACATTTTGTTTAAATACGGGTCCTTATGGTCTAGTGGGATGTCACGAACTTATGGTATTGATGCTGATTTATCATGCAAAATACCTCATTAAATCGTGTTTAGAACGTTGAATCGGTTTTACTTCCTACCGAGTAATCCTATTACAGGCAAACTAGACAATTCACTAAAATACGAAGCCTACTCAAGACCCCATAAAATCTACAAAAAAATTATAAATATATAAATAAAAAGGCTCCAATAGCTTCCAAAAAAATGGAGATAGCCAATTGTGTTTCAGAATACTACTTTCAGCATCATATTTTGTAACTACACATAATCCCATACTTTTAGCTTCTTTCCGATTCCCCCCATTTATCAGTTATTTACCCACTCGCACATTGTTTACACTTATTTTCTTTAACATATTAGGATGCTCTTGCTTAGTAAATACTCTGATAAAAGAAAATTAGACTGAGTAGCCCTACCTTAAATTTTCTTTCATGAACATTGTCTACTCTGCCTCTCGTTCTTTAATTACTTGCTCTCTCTTTCATCCCCCTTGAGATATGGAACGGGTGACTTTGTCCTGCACCATCCTTAAAGCCTCAGATATTCCAAAGCGATATAAGGTTGTGGTTACTAGAAGCCCCCAACTTCACATGGATCTATTCACGACAATCAGTTGCACGTCGCAACGCCAATTTCATGAAGCGTGCCAACTGTGATACTGACAATACGATTCTTAACGAAACCATCTACATCCATATCTTATAAAATATCAATCCAGCTGAGTAATTTACTACAGTGGATACCGTATCTTTTGTAACAATTTGAAATTGCATGTAAACTGACGTACCTCATGTAACAAACTGTTATTTGAGAATAAATTATTAGTATTCTTTACTTATCTATGTACAAAGCTGCAACTAAAACACACTCTCCATTTATACTTTCACGATAGCTTGACGTTCTTGATCCAATACACTACTACTAACCAATATCTTCCCAATTATTATGTCCATTACCACATAAACTACACTGATTCATGTAAATTTTTACTAAACTCACTGAGTTTTATGCGACATCTGCAAACAGAACATGATCCATAGACTCCATTAGAACTCTTCATGTATTTATGATCTGTCATCATAAATATTGGCTAAAGATGGCACATATCCATATGTGAGCAACGTAAATAGTGGTTGGTTGTTTGCTTGTTAGACTAGTAGAGTTTACCATTTTCTAAAATTATTTACTCTACAATATGAGATTATAATGAGTATAAATAAGACCTAATAGATGCTGGGTAGGATTAAATGGTTTTTATTATTTTAATTAATTTTAAGTCATCATAGTATGAGACACATTCATAACTCTGTGTCTGAGAATAGTATACAAGATCTTTGGTTTCGAACGCTAAAGTTTGGACTCTGAACAACCGAGCCGAGATTTGATGACACTAATGCCTAACTTTATACAGTTCACGATTTTGTGCCCTCACTATTATTTCTGTGAAGTCAATTTTCATGACAAACTAATATCAAGTGAGGAAATATTGGAATATGTGTAAAACACTGATTTAAACGTTTCATACTCATTATTATTATTATTATTCACAAACATCTTATAGGTACATAAGTGTTGTGAAGATACCATTTCGGGTTTCGTCAAAAATGCAATAATGCACAAGTTTCAATAATGTTAGCATTATATTTGCCGTATTTGAAAAAAGAGAGTAATAATAATAAGAAATCATGTTCTGTGTAATTGAGAAGAATATTGAATTGAGTTTAAAGAAGGAAAGGAAGAAAATAAGGAAATAGAAATAAAGGAGACGTGAAATACGCAAAGAGTTTGATAGGAGTGTTTATGAACACAGAACAAGAATAAACGACTCTGTTTGTGTCTTCAAATTAGTAACAAAACATAATTAAGAAAAAACATCTTATTATTGTAGTAAGATATGACGCTAGAATAAATGTTTGTGCAGTCATAGTTTGGACTGATGCTATGAAAGTTACAATTAAATGAAAAGGATAATAAAGTTTCAAAGAGTACATTTTGCTTTTCAGTCAATTAGATGGATGACGAAACTTGTTTGTTTAAATCCTTATTAAATACATTGACGTTCAATAGGTGACACAATCCACTTTTGAAAAGAAAATCATCTAGGAGACTTCTGAATCGGGTTGTAGTTTCACTGCAACGGAGGTTCACTGGCAGTTTGTTCCACATGGTTGAGTAGCGAACAACGAAATAATCCTAGCGTAAGTCTGTGTGGATTCTTAGAATCGCTAGAATATTCTCCTTATTGCGTAGATTGTGGGATGATATCATAAGGTATGAAGGGGTGGATACCGAAGAGTAGGAAATACCGTTAATAAGCCGGTAGATAAAGACAAGATTTAATTTGATACATCTGATCCAGAAAAGTTCTAATTTCAGTTGTTGACATCTTTGATGATAGTATTTGTTGCCGGAATACCCCAGAACAGCCTTGGTGAACCTTCTTTCAACACCTTCAATTTTAATCAGGTCATTATGCCTGCAATTACCGTAAACTAAAATACCATATTCAGGAATGGGAAGATACATTTTCTGTATAATAATAATCTCGATTCGATACTATTGAAGTTTATCATTATGAATTTGATGAGCTTTCTAGATTTCAATACTTGAGATGGAATGTGCTCAGAAAAGTTCAGACTGTTGCTATATCTTAAACCCAAGTTACAAACAATGTTGAGAGGTTTGAGTGTATGTTTGTGTATAGTCAGATTTAAGTTAAGACAGCGGCCAATGTGGATAAATCCACTTTTGTCAACATTAACCGGCAAATTCCAAGAAACAGCCCATTCGTATAACTTGTTTATTTCTTCTTAGATTACCGCTGAAATATAACTTCCTTTGGCGGGAGAAGAGAATGAATAAACTACTTTTAGGTCATTGGCAAAAATGAAAGGTTTACCATACCGAAAGGGGAAACACACGTCATTGATAAAAAGGAGAAAGAGTAATGGACCAATCACATTTCCTTGTATAACCGTACTGGTTACATTCACAGGTTTAGAGTAGCAAGATCCAAAGCGTACAATTAGGCTCCGTTCTTCTAAAAAAGATTTGAGCCAAGATAAAAGGGGATCCTGTATGTCAAATGAAGAGAGTTTTAGAAGTTTGTGTGAGACACTGTCGAAAGCCTTACTAAAATAGAAGTAAAGAATTATCACTGACTGACCAACATCCCTTTTCTGGGTAATTTTATCAAAAAACTCCAGGTGCGATGTGAAACATGAGCGTTTAGTCATAAACCCGTGTTGGGATGAGCTGATCAGACTAGCCGAAAGTAAAAATGATAATAGCTGTTTGTGAATGATTTTTTCCATGGTTCTTGAGAGCACGGATGTTAAATTAACTGACCTATAGTTAACAATATCACTACGTGGTCCTGTTTTGAATCTAGGGGTGATGAGGGATGTTTTCCATACAAATGGAGAGGTCCCATATTCCATAGATAGGTTGAAAACTTTCAAACAAAATAGCGGGAATTCTGAACTCCCATATTTCACAAACGATGAAGGGATCCCGTCAGGTCCGCCAACATAAGACTTTTTCAGGGCAGCTATGGCCTGCTTGATGTTGGAGGGTATAAAATCAATTTTCGATAGGTGTCTGGATGTCAACATTAGAAATGTAATGATAGAGCTTTCAATTTCAGTTTTTAAGCATTGCGAGAGGTGATTATTGAATTGTTCGCAAATAATATTAGGGTCGTCAACAATGCTTCAGTTAACTATGAAGAATTTAGTCGTGCCAAGGGAATTTGACTTCACACTGCATTTAAAAAGCCGGGTTATTGATAATCCTGTGCTTTTACTACGTAGGTATTTATTTTCTATATTCATAAAATAATTGCGTTTAGATGAGGCATTTCTGTCGATTAATTTAAGTATACTCTGAAGTGCATACACGTCATTGTGCTCGTAGTAGCGGCATTTTAATTTCCTCAGCTTTCTCTTAAAAGTTTTAAAAGTATTCTGGCCCCTACTAGCATTATAAGCCACATGGCCAATAACTGGAGCAATGCAGTCAAGGCAATATATCAGGTTGTGGTATAGATTGAAAAGCGCAATGTCAACATTATTTGTGGTAAAACAAGTTTCCGTTTCCAGGTTTGTTGATCAAAACATCTGCTCTGGTACATCACTGAAGCTTTGGAGTTCAATTGTATAGCGTTTGAAGAATGAATACTCAATACAACTCTATGATCAATCATAAAAAAACTTGTAGCATGGTGTCGAGTTGAGGTTAACTATGAACACCGCTACCAAGAAACACATGCCAAATAAATCAGAAGGGGAGGGTTGAACGTAACCAAATAAATCCATAAAATCCCCGAGAAGCCAAATATCAGAAGACAGTTAATGGACCAAATCGAGATATATTCGCTGGCGATCTCGTGGCATCGAAAGGACACCGAGATCGTGCCAGGATACAAACTTGGTTACAGAACGTAACCGAATTCGCGCGAAGTCACAATCAAAAGTGTGTGAATAAGAATGGAAGCACAATATAGCTGTCATTAGCACAGTCAAACAAAAGCACATTAAAACAGGCACTGGTACAGTTGGTTATAATAATAATTGTTTTTATTAAACCAGTCGTGTTCTCGTGATAAACGTGAGTCACTACAAACTAATGACTGGTATGGACTGAGATAGTGTATGTTGATTATAAACAACAACTCAGGTATATTATTTCCCAATCGGTTTTCGGACCTGTTGAACCCATCCACAAATTTCTATTGCTTCAACTAGCTTGTTATATCGACCTGGTACCGGAGTCGAACCCCATGTAATTTTTGGCAGTTTAAAACCACCCCTGATGATTTTAAAAGTATGTGGTTGGTGCAAAGCAATGGAGAAGATGTCTGTTAGTAATCTGTCAAACTTAGTATCCGCATGAAGTGGTCTGTATATGCATCCCACCAGTAGATAATTTTGAGATCCACAGTTTACAGTAACTCAAGTAAAGTCGTCTATAACATCAAGAAATTCATCCTCAAATTTGCACTCCTGAATGTCTGAACGAACATAGATAATTGTACCGCCTCCTAATCCTTAACATCTATCGGTTCTAAAGAAAACATAATTATCTACATTCAAGGAGTGACCAGATATATATGAATTGCATCACGTTTCCGTGATAAGTACAATGGTTGGACATACAAGGAATAATAGGGTTTTAAGAGAAGTAATTTTATTGGACAGAGAGCGGGCATTGAACGAAAGGATAAGAAACTCAGAGTTATCATGATGAAGCAGGATGGAGTATAAATCGCAATTGGTAGCTCCATGAATACTCGCAGGATTTGCTAAGGTAAGAGTTGTGTTGCGAGAGGAAATAGATTCAACCACTTTGTCATCATTTGACATATGTTTTCTGTTGCCGACAGAAAAGTCGGTGGAATTACAAGAAAAGTCTTCTCATTGCTATTGGACATAACATCGGGTAAAAACATAGTGTACATATTGGGAGCCGGACCGAGAAGGCTATCAGGTCTATGTGTGCGACCAAGTGGCCATTTACAATTCAGATTACTATTTATACCTGACGTATGGGTAACATGTTCCAGACGTTTATTTCCAAGGTTTGTGGTTAATTTCGGCTTCTTCATAATTTGGGGAGAATCGTGTGCTGTTAAACATACTTGCGATGTTTTGCAAGGTTTGAATATATCGACGTCAAGTGTGTGGTCAGTTACATAAATGTTGTGATTAGTTTTCCTGTTATCCGCTGCACAGTTACTGTAACTGGGTGTTGCACTAACAGGGATTCGGACTGCGTTATCTCATTTGTCGTCAGCACAACTACTTTGGATTGAATCTAAGTCAACATTCTTAAGAGGATAGACACTACCTACATAGTTCCCTTTATTATCTTAAAGAGAGCAAGAATGAGAACTGGTGCACAATAGTAGGTTTTCATAATATTTAGTCAGGTTCTCATTAGTTGCTTACAATATTGTATTCAAAATCAACGTTAATACAAATATTGACATACTTATAAATACGACGGTGATTAGAGATGAACTAAACGAGAAAAAAGTCTCATGAAAGAGCCATCGTTTGCCATAGACGATAAGCATCCTGTTTCTTTTCAAGATTCATGAAGCATTAATCATACATTAAGAGAGACGCAATAACCGTGTGCACAAATGAAATTTATTCGAACTGTTCTTCTGACATTATTTTTTCCTCCTACCTTTCCAGCTTTACTGAATTCTTATTCCCAACAAACTAATTTCTGTTTCCGAGTTCTTTCTGATTACATTTCATATAAATAAAAGTTTATCTTACCATTATTTTACGTGGCTGTTTCTTCAGAACAGTCAGTCTTTATCTAACCTAATTAACGTTCTTGGTCAATATTCAAAGTCTTAATGATTAAATTTTCAGTTTCTTGATGACCTAGCACTAAATCTGCTTCACTTTTAAAGTGAGGTATTAATCATCAGTTTTAGTGTTTGATAAATGCCTCTGTGTTTAAAAATTTTTATCTGACAGATCATTACTGAGTCGAAAATGACGTTGATGCTAAAAGAAAATGAATCGCATTGGTGTAAAACAATGATCAAAGTCTAACTAAGAAAATATATATTATAAGTGCTACTAAGTGTATAAACTCGGTCATTTAACATTAAAGAAAGAATGCAGCAGTGATAAAAGCACACAAAGTGATTGAGACTAGAAATAATAATATCGCCAATTAGTTTGTTGGTTTCCAAGTCTTTTATTCTTATATTTCACCAGTTTATATTCTGTACTATTAAGATATGAGTTGGTTATGTGAAATGAAGTTCTTGAAGCCAGTCTGTATGTTTATGTCTTGAGTATTTAAATGATGTTTTATTATTCCTGCTTCACCCATCTTTTAAAGTAAAGACCGCATAATAATATTTTTAAGGGCTTGGATGCTACTATTATTGGTATTAAAAGCTCCGGTTGACCAGTCTCTAATGGTGAATGCTCATTATGAGTGAGTTACCCCAATATTTCCATTCATCATACGTTTTAGTAAAATAAGTTCATGGATAGCAATGAAAATTAAGATACGCATCTCATCCTATTTGGGACTCATCATCGAGAATCGCACCCTAATCTTGATGTTCACACAAAGACTCAAATATAGTGTAATTTCTTTCCAACCCTTAAAACGTTCCAGATACAACATACAAGATTGTGTTTAAAAAGACGGTGTATTATTAGTTGAATGATCGTTACTGAGAAAACGATTATATAGTAATATGTAAAGTGTCATACATTGTATTGCTAGACGACGAAACGTTCATCCACAAAAATCAATAAGATCATTATAGATTGTAGGCATTTTGTTGGATGAATTATATTGCAAAATCTTGCACACATTATTCACATTTGTAGAGCCAGTGAAATGTCACTGAGCCCTAGTCAAATCATCCGGCGTTTAGGTTACTGAATGTCCGACATTTCATCAATCCCGTCAAGGTCCAGGACAGCTAACGCACATCAGTATGTTATGGACTGGCGCATGCGGTGATGGTCTTGCTATCTTCTCTGTACTCCTTCTTACTAATAAATTTCCATAACAACATCCATTATATTATACTGTCTTAAAAGTAGCCATGGTACTTTGATACGTCAAAGGAGTTGTAGTGACCTACTTTCACCAAGGGAACTCGATTAGTGTAATGAAAACAATTATTATTATAAACAATTGTACCAGGGGTTCTTTTGCTGTATTTGTTTGTTTAACTGTACTAAAAAATACATTCTTTCGTGCATTGTGACCTTGCACGAATTCGTTTACGCTCAGCAACCGCATTTGTAAGCTGGCACGATCTCAGTGTTGTTTCGATACCACGAGATCAACAACAAATACATCTTGACTACAGCCATCAACTGCCTTGTGATATTCTCCCTATGGGGGATCTTATCGGTTAACTGGCACATAGTCTTCCTGTAGTGGTAATCACAGTCAACTGAGACTCGACGCCACACTACAGAGTAATTCACGTTAGATGCTGACCACAAGGTGTGTCTTCAAAGTTCGCTGGTTCGTCACATCAATCCCGTCTAACTCGAGAAGGCCTCCAGTCATTTGACATAGATCATCTACGTTGGTGATCTACTGATGGTCTGATAGGTGTTAGATGTGTTATATATTTTCCTAGCCTTACTATTGTCGTTGTTGTTTCCGGTTTTTAGAGTGGAAATATACCCGCTTTCTAGTCAGGTCAGTCACATGTTCTTGATTCTAGTTGTTACAAAGTCTTGTAGAATAAACACTGTGGGGGCATCTGGCGTTGATATTCGTCTAAAGGAAATTAGTGTTCCATTCGTGCAAACAGATGACTGGAAGTTATTTCACATGTATATAAATGTCAAGTAATTTATCTATGTATGATTGCACAGAATATTCACATTTAAACTTGACTGTGGTGATTACCCAAGCGACCAATAAAGGGGAAATAAAGGCGAATAAAGGGGAAATGCCGCTTTTTCCACCTTACATCGTGTATTTGGGGGAAATTTGTCGACAATTAGACGGTACGTACAGTGTTTGAATAAACCGCATCCAAAACTTAAGTTTCCATAAACTTAGACAAATTAAGGCACCGCTTATAAACAAAACTATTGTCATGAAAGAAAGTTACAAAGTACAGAACCCGCATTCGGTTTAGACGCAAATAAACTAACTTCGTTTTTTGTTTAGCTAAAGTGTTCCGACGTGCTTGGGAGCCATCACAAAAAACTTAAGTGTTGCAGGTGAGTGACGTGCTCTCAGATTTTCATGTTCATTATAACTGATTACCTTGTTAATCCAATACTGTGAGTTGCATTGAAGTCAGCGAGGATGTTCGTAGACGCAGGGCCACTGTGAACTTGTCACGTTCCCTTGGTTGTCATAGAACCACTTATAACAGGAGGTGGAATAAAATGAGAGCAGCTTTCGTGAAAAAATATGACTTCCTTTCGTTCAGTGAGTTTTTTAATGAAAGCACCATAAAAAGTAACTGAGTTCAACAGTGTTGTTCATTAAATTGATAGAAGTAAAGAAGTTACAATTTCTAATTTTTCGTCTTTTAGCATACTTACTGGTTTACTATCGACTGACCTAGTTATTTAAGTCCGTATTTGTGTGTTAACATTTATTTGCAGTTATTTTTAGTGCTACGTAATTGAACATTTGTATGCAAGTACAATGCGATGTGATTAACTGTTGACATTAAGATGCTATTCTTCGTCTTTTGTCAGCAAATTAGATCTAACTAACGTGATGTATTGTGAGAAAAGAAAAGTTTAAGTTATGGACATTGCCGCGAAGGCCAACTCATGATGTACAACTAATTAATCCGCTATGGTTATCCAAGACTTTACCGAGGTTTACTAAGCTACCTAACGTTTGGTGACCTGTGAGTTTGTAGGGTTATGGTCTACTATGATATTATTACTGCTCTAATAATAGACCTAATCCTAAATTTGTAGATTCGTCATGATATAACTGCCTAATCTTTAAGATCTTACGTGGAAGTCACACCATCGACTACACCAACTCACTGTATCGTATCAATTACCAATACATGATGAAGAACCAGCTTAGTTTAGAGAAGGAACAATATATTTAATATGAATAGAGACCACGCCTGCATGGCCGAGCCATGCCACTCGATCAACTCCAGTCCATTCCATTCATTGTTCGCGCCTTCTCCATTGTTAGGTATTTCTCCGCGTTAAATATTGAATATCTATTTTCTGAGTAGTCTCGTGTACACAGCTTTGTGGATTGTGTGGCTATTGTCCAATGCCACTACACTACTCTCCCACCAGAATCAACGTGATGTTGGTTCGATACCAAATTGGATGGGATCGTCGCGCGCCGGAGGTTACCAAGGATAATAAGAATCCTCCGGGTATTGGTAAGCTGAAAGATAAATCAAAAAGAAAGCGGCAGCATCTGGTCGGGAAATACATGTAATAATTTTAAAATATCTGCCTTCATGCTTAAAACGCTTGAAATGAAAATTTGGGTGAAGATTATTTGAACTATAAAAAATGAGATTATAATAATAATAATAAAACGATGCGTGTTAATAACTTGACTTATAGGCAGTAATTATTTTGTGTTTAGAAATATTAAAATAATGAATATTGTAGAAATGTTAATATTGGTATTAGTTTTGGTTTAAATTATGAAATCAAATAACGATTATGCCGGTAAGTTGTCCATAAGAGTTGAATTCCAATTGCATCTGTATTAGTAGGCTAACTGAAGGAACAAAAGTATACCGTGGCGAAGAATTCCAACTAGTGTTCCAGTTAGTTTGATACGGTTTATTTAGTTACGGGGAGATTTTCTCAACCTCATTTTTACTTGACCGTGATAGAATTTAGTAATACTACTAATACACATGAATGGTTATCAAAATAAAATTTAAATACGTGAGTGATAATTATATGAATTTTGGACAGATAGCTAGGAACAAATCGCTAAACATGAGTGTATTCGTAAGAGACATGCTCTGGACTCAATGTTCTGATCTGCAATAGACTATTTATTTATATTTATACTTGCCGGCTGCTTGGGCATACAAGTTAGTTGCAAGTATGCAGTTTATTATAAGGCGGAATACGATTTAATTGAGATATAGTGGTTATAAGTTATTAAAATCAGTTAAGCCTATGGGTCATATTACGAAGTGATGTGGTGCTGCAAGATGTATTTAGCTAAATAAGTTTTTACAAGATGATTAATAGTGAGTGATGCTCATGTGATTATCAGGGAGTACATAAGTTGTAACCAGGGGGAGTACACTCCCAACTCATGTCTATGATAATGGCTTGAACCTTAGTCAGTGTTGGGGTAAATTCGACATTGATGTTTTCAGTTTGCAGGAGATTTGCTCGACTGCTTATACTGATTATTTGCATGCATGATTGTGTCGTTAAACCATCAATTAGACTGACAAGGTTTTGAGATATTTACTGAATGAGCAACTGATAGAGAAACACACTGTAATCATCTGTGATGGATGAAGATACCAAGAAAACAACACCATTTAATGGTAATTATAAGTCAATTTGTTGACCGATTTCGTTAATAGTTTTATTAATTTTATCAGTCATATTACGTGATTGTCAAGTTATGACAATGCTTTATGACGATATCCTGAAACTATTAAATTTAACTAGTTATAGAGTTGATTGAGGATTAGTCAGTGGAAAAATAGGTATTGTTGCTTTAGGTGATTCGAAATCATCAGAAACTTATAACGTTAAAGAATCCGAGACGCCTAATTTAATTATAAATTTCAATTCAGAAATATTCGTTTAGTGTTAATTCTAGTAGGCTACAGAGTTTTGATTTTAAACGTTTGTTTAACCAACAGCTACGTAGGGATTTAGTTATTTTATTAGTGCAGTTGATAGTACCTAAATTTTTAATCTCATTATCTAAACTATGTTCGCATTTTAGGCTGCTAATATGACAAACCAATCCATAAACCCAAATACGATTAGCAACAACGACTATGATGGGTTTATTGATAAATGTTAAAGGCGATTCAGATGATTTCTAAATTCAAAAGATATGAAGATATAGTAAAACGTATGTACGGGCCAGGTTAACATGCAGGTTGTTGACGTATATAAAAATTTAAAAATAATGAACATCACCAGAGAAATAATTTTAAAGCTAAGACTGCTTATGAAACTTCAGGCAGGAATATGACGCGTTATAAACATTACATACGAAGTTACTGCATTTAGCCTAGGGACACTTACAAATATGTGTCAAAAGGAACCGGAAAACATATACATGTTAAGTACAAAAAATCACTAAGTAAAATAGTTGAACTCGCCTGGGTTATTTTTGAAAATTAGATTATTCAGTGGACGACATATATAACGCCATTCGTGAGGAGTAGTAATGATCCAAAAGCATCCAGAATAAAACATACAGTATGGCAATCACTTCCAGGGTGCTTGATGCTGTTGAGGTCTTTGGGACTCGCTCTGATCAGAACAACAATAAATCCAGATAATTGTGTGTGCCATCTAAAATGAACTTATGATTGCAGAAAACTTATAGCTGGAACTCACCGTATGTTTTTGGAGTAGTGTCATCCTCGTTGTTTGGCAATGGAACTCGAGAATATGAAATTAGGCAGGCAGTGGTCGGAAGAAAAGATATTACAGGATAGTGCATCGTTTAAAACAGGATGAGGTGTTAAGTGAAGGAACACTGAGAATTAGATCCAGATAACTATTTAGTCCTTGATCGCATTGTTAGTCAATGTATATTTACGCTATTTACAGGTCATATTTGCTAGAGCTTGATGTTTAAACAAGACTATGTCGCTGAAGCATGTAAATGCTATTACAGCTTGTTAACAAATCATCAAAGCTAATTAGTTAATATAGACGACCAGTTTTTATTATCGATTGAGCTAGTTTGTCATGAGGACTAATCAATATAACATAACGATAATGCATGTGAGCATTAATCAGAGGACTATTGGAATACAGGGTTAACATAAATATAAAATCGATCGAGAAAGTTGAAGTGGAAATAAGGATTAATAATAATAGGTTGCGTTTCTTTAGTTGGGCTCACCAATGTAGGGTTATGGTCTACTATGATATTATTACTGCTCTAATAATAGACCTAATCCTAAATTTGTAGATTCGTCATGATATAACTGCCTAATCTTTAAGATCTTACGTGGAAGTCACACCATCGACTACACCAACTCACTGTATCGTATCAATTACCAATACATGATGAAGAACCAGCTTAGTTTAGAGAAGGAACAATATATTTAATATGAATAGAGACCACGCCTGCATGGCCGAGCCATGCCACTCGATCAACTCCAGTCCATTCCATTCATTGTTCGCGCCTTCTCCATTGTTAGGTATTTCTCCGCGTTAAATATTGAATATCTATTTTCTGAGTAGTCTCGTGTACACAGCTTTGTGGATTGTGTGGCTATTGTCCAATGCCACTACAAGTTTTCTCAAAAACAGTTCAAATTGGACGTTAATTTAGCTGAGGCTCAGCCACATATCACACATTCATAGAATGATCAGTGTGAATAGCTGCATCGGATTCATCGATGAACGCCTTCAAGGACGTACTTGATGTTCAGTGGAAAACGGTCATCAAAGAACCAAATAGATTGACGATGACACTAATTATGCTACTGTGGATTGACAGTGGAACAGTTCATATACACTTTTGTGTTTGTTTATTCTCAACTTCTAATTGTTTTAATGCAGCACCTTATCGGTAAACTGATGGCAAGACTAGCTGAAGCTTCTCAGTAAACTTTTTTCGGTAGTTAATTGTGAAAAGCTAAATATTAGATACAACGATAGTTTTTTGTTGACTATTCTTATCATAAAATTCTGTGACGTCCTAAACTACACAAGTTTTGTAGCTCCAATCATATCCATTGTTCAACTGCAGTTGCCCACGCTGATATGGCTACCTACCAACTAGCAAAAACTGAATGAATTTAAGTTTCTAAGGGGCTCTCATTGCAAAAACATACGGAACTGGAATGAGTGGTAGAAACACAAGTCTTGATTTAATTTTCATAGATGTTAGTGATTTTCTCGATTTGATTCCTCCCCTGCCAAATTGCTAGCTAATGATTTCTGAAACGACTATTTTCATTTCATGATAACTTTGGTCAACAATTGCTTTCGCGTTTTCCTGTGCGCTGAACTAATCTGTCTGGAGTTTTCGGTTTCCGTAATCAAAGAGGGTTCGAGGCGCTTGAACTCACATAATTAAGCTGACTCAAATGATATCCGACCTGAAGCCCAATCGGAATGTGAGAACATTCTCTGCTCCCCCTTGCGGCTCATATCAGGTGTTCCGTAGCCAAGGGTAAACTATGTTCTGACTTGAAAAACTGGATGGTTGTACTTGTACATTAATGAGTGACAAGGGGGAACCGCCTAATTGTCGACTGATTTCATCGTCCTACAATGTTATAGAGCTTACTGAAAAGTTTATTAATGAGTCTCTCTGTGACCATCCCTTTGGTATATAATTTTCTCTCGATTTCAACTCAATTTTCTGCCCTATCGGGCAGACCTGTTGACTACATGGAATGGCTGGACCACTTAGCGGATACCCGACTCCCTTATGCATGTTGGCCTTCTCTGAAAAATTGCACATGTTCCAACAGCGTACTCTTTCTCAGAAACTGAATTGAACACGTGTATCATGATGTGGATAGTAGATTATTTAATTGGGAGATTACATGTCACCAGAGTTTGCAATACACTGTCAGATTGTCTCTCCATGCCAAGTGCAGTTTCGTAAGACTCAGTCTTTGCATTGTGGGATTAATGTCTAAGTCAGTATTAAGCGCACTTACCCTTCATACTAGAATAATGGACCTAATGAGAAAAGTTTAGATTCGTCGTAATGTGACTACTTAATTTATAAAATAATACGTGGAAGTCTCACGACTGCCCTACCGTAAAAGCCAGAAACGTGATGCTTAGCATCTCTGAGGAACACATTTGGGTTGTAGATGGAATAATATAAATAATAACAATTTATTCTCAAATAACAGTTTGTTACATGAGGCACGTCAGTTTACATGCAATTTCAAATTGTTACAAAAGATACGGTATCCACTGTAGTAAATTACTCAGCTGGATTGATATTTTATAAGATATGGATGTAGATGGTTTCGTTAAGAATCGTATTGTCAGTATCACAGTTGGCACGCTTCATGAAGTTGGCGTTGCGACGTGCAACTGATTGTCGTGAATAGATCCATGTGAAGTTGGGGGCTTCTAGTAACCACAACCTTATATCGCTTTGGAATATCTGAGGCTTTAATGATGGTGCAAGACAAAGTAACCCGTTCCATATATTTTTTCGGTGGCATATCTCAAGGGAACTGAAAAAGGGTGTAAGAAAAAGAAAGGATGAGAAGTGGAGTAGACAATATTCATGGAGGAATAGCCAACGTACGACTACTCAGCCTAATTCTCTTTTAATAATGTACTTATTAAGCAAGAGCATTCTAATAGCTTAAAAAAGTGTAAACAATGCACGAATGAATAAACAACTGCTTACTATTATTCCGCACCAAAGTCTACTAGTTAACGATAGTAGAAGTTCTGAATACACATCGATCGATAACTACTGTTCTTTTGGCAACAGAAGTGTTAACTTGAACACATATTACGGAGATTTGTAAAAAGCAAATTGTATGACCACTGACGAGCTACAGTTAGCAGTGGAATCTAGGATGCACGTCTTCTATTTGGGACCCGTCAGCTGGATGTGCTTGGATTCCAGAATTGATGTTCACTTGGGAACTCAGACTCAATTCGAACCCGTTCTCCTCAAATGCCATAGCGTTACCCACTTAGCTACTGAGTGCAGATAGTCACTAGCTTGTTCAATTGACTCAAATTTTAATTTATTTTTGTTTATTACTTATTATTATTATTATTATCTGCTTTATTCAGTATTATATTTTTGGTACAATATAGAATTCTCAGCGCAAAGTATTTCAACAAGTTTCCGTTTCTTTCTTCTTGGTCGGTCCTGGCGATAAATATTAAGTGATCACCAGTTAGATGTTAGCACTTCAGTGAATGAACAACTGAATAATGTACATTCTTTTCGTTGTATATTGCCAGCAACCATATTGTCTTTTATTGAGTTTTCTGTAACTTTGACAACGAAAGGTTGTACACTTTTCAGAAACGCAGCAGAATAGGTTATGCGATTAATAAACATAATGATATATTAAAACAAACAAAAATAGATAACTTGTTGAAATATCTAGATGGCAGGAACAGGTAGCCCAGATGCTCAAGCAGGCCGCCCTTTTCAGCCATTTGAAAATTTTCAATGGTGTTTACAACTGCGATCGATCAGCTTCAGAGTTCTGGGGTGAATATCAACCCTGGGACGCAGGCACATCCACCTGATGAGTTAAAAATAGGGCGAAACGCGTACCCTGTTAGCCACCACAATCTCTCCTTATAGTGCTTGTGACTTAAGGTAGTATTGAGGCAGTCCACACAGGATGTACATATGTCGATAAGAGACTGATTAATTTCAGTCCTAAGTATCAATGAGAAGATTCAAACAACCGGTACGAAAATTAATCAAATCGTCTGATATTCTAACTTATAGCGTTTGGTTTTCAATCAGGATGAACTATTATCGTTCAAGACATGTTATAATTGCTCGTCTACGGAAAAATTTATTCTCCATGGTACGTTCACACAAATTAAGCCAATAAGACCTAGGTCACATAATATCAATGTCATTATAGTGTGGTTGAAGAGATCTATATATTGCTTGATTGGTACCTTGACAGTTGGCAAGATTATTACACCTAGCATCATACCTAGTTGGCATATGCGAGTACTGTACAGAAATTATAAAAAATTATCATAGGAAATCGGAAAACTGAGAAATGAAAAAATTATTTTGTTTAGAAAAATCATATCTAGTACTGTCACCTAAGTCCGAACAGTTGATATGTCCTGTTACAGCGCAGACGTACTACTCTTTATCGTACCCAACATATATACTTGGCAAATGTCAAGCACTAACTGTTATAGGGGAACATATGTATAATATACAGATATATAATAACACTTCTGAAGAATACACTTGAGCTGGATAGAAAGCAATATATTCAATGCAAAAGACAATAAATTACGTAAAGTTACCACGCCTACATGGCCAAACTACGCCATTTCGAATGATTCTTTCCTCGTTCACCATTCTTGACCTCCCTCAAGTGTTAGATGTTGAATGTCAACCGTCCCAGTAAATATATGTTCAACTTAGAGAATCATGCGGCTAGGAACTAATACCATCACAATGTATTTGAATTTTTCAGCCTTTCCTGTCACACTCAATCTTGACTTGTTATGGTCGATCTTCAACATCTCATTTTTTGTCTATTTATTTAAATTGTATGTAGATTTGATATGACTTTTGGTCCAAAGTTATTTCATGATTTTTCTATCCCTAAATAACGGTTATATTTTGCTCTTGAACGGTAGATTTTGAAGGACCCTTATTAGTTGGCACACAAATTTTGTTGATTTTCCTCAATGGAGGTTTTATACAAGCATGAACACCTGACAATGACAGGTAGCTTTCACCAGTTATAACTTACTCGAAATTAAACGGTTAATCGATGGTTACTATCTCACTTAATAACCGCACACCTTATCTCAAATTTTCCTTCTACAAACACTGTCACCGATCCGACTACACATCCAGTACACCCTTAACAATATCTGCATACCATTGCCCAACATTTAATCAAACAAGCAGTTTACTCAATCAGCTTGCAATAGTATTATTTAATTTTCTTCAGGGCGAACATCACCAATTTTTCCTACGACAACCAGTAGGTCAAAATTCATGCTTCGTGTGTCGGACATAAAATACAGGATAGCGCAAATGTTGAAGGTCATAACAACTTTTCAGGCAAATTAGCTATTTCTCAACCATTTCTTATGCAACACGCAAAATACTGGTGTCATCTTACTATCTTCTCTATCGGTCATATCTCACCCACGAAAGTCAAATTTTGAGAGACATTCATAATTTGATACATCTTTTCTAGACTTTTCATACTGAATGATAGGAGTACGATATCCTGAAGGTGGAAGGAATACAATGGGACTTCACTCACAAAATGGTCAAAAATGATTTGCTCTTTGACTAGCACTTTTGATTTCATATACTTCGACTCGAATCTATTTGCAAAAGAAGTTTACAGTCTAATTCGATTGTCTTCCTCGGTTGCCCCAGAAATCTTTCTTAATCCTCTTGTAATGTAGTTCTTACCTCAGGCTCACATATACACGACCTTAAAGGCAAACTATGGATGGCCAACTTTGAAAAATATAGAATGACAAATAAGTAAGACTTCTTCCTTATCAAATATGCACCAATATAGATCAGTCTTCCCTCCGAAATACACATGGCAAACGGGTGGTATACATTTTTAAGACTTCTTGATCAGGTCCTCTCTTGCACTGGTCTACTAGCACATACGAATACATGTGCGACCTAATCAGATATAACAGACCCTCTATATGTCTAAACCATATCAAACTCTAAGTTTAGTTTCCCTTTCTTTTCTTCTTTGCAGTTGTATTAAATACGCCTCCGTAGCTACATGTTCCTCCTTAATCTTCGCATAAAGTGGACAGATAATTCACTTAATCTATCGATACTGATCAGCTATACTGGACCACAATAGATCCTACCTACTATAACAAACAGTTTGCAAATGAACCTGACAATTTCATATTTTCTACCAGTGGTCCTGGACTCACAGTTCAGATTGTACAACATACCACAAACACCAAATTAATGAGAGTTCCTCCTTTCTAATTTTTTATCCGTTTACTGCTTTCGCGTACACTTTGTTGACTTACAATTAATTTCATCCCATAACCCAATGCTTTATCTTTAATGATCATATTCCAATGTTTCTTCATCTACTTCGGCAAACGCTTGTCCTGCGTTATGCCATTCTTAATGTTTACACTTTGTTTGAAAGCCCGAATTGTATACTATAGTCACTTAAAGCATTGTATCGATGCCCTACCCACAGTCCATAATTTATAACCGCCTGATAAGGTCCTAAAATGGCACTTACAGAAATAGTGTTTTCCATGAGGATGTTAAACATAGAGCGTCGTATGGAATATAATATTTTATTTAAAAGTAACCTCTAAAAAGCATAACATCACGAAAGGACGGTGGTGGAGTTAGCAAACAGCAAGCATTGATGGTGAGAGCGATAACATTAACCTACCTAATTTTGTGAGGAAGAACAGCTTGTTCGACTTAAGCCTTCGTGATTGAGAACGAAGCAACCAGTAATGATACCGAGGTTGTTCTACACTGGCTACTGAGATTCATGTTTCCATTTGTACTTTAGATTCACAATTCTACTAAGATATCCCACAACATGCTAACTCAGAATTGTAAATTATGGCCCAATAGGCTGGCATGGAAAAATGAGAATAATAATAATGGTAAAATAACAGACAACAAAATATATAGCTATCAGCGTTGCTGAACACATTGCTCTCTATTGATGTATTTTCGATTCCAATAAAGAGCATTTCTTATTCTAAATTCAACCTTCCTCTCATTGTTTGAAACCATTCCACCTTGTTACACATCATGATTCATCGTTCTTAATTACTGGATTATCTTGGCTGAAGACTCCAACCACATTTTATTCCCGTGACGGCAATCACCATGAGTTTGACCTACCGACTTACTATGGTGAATTATCGCAAAATCAGATTCGTGTATTTAGGTCAGAATGCTTACAGCCTATGTTAGCCCTTTTATAGCGAGCTTCTGAGTACCTAAATTTCTCTTCAACCCGAGGATTAAAGGAGCGGACACTACTTCTTAGGGTAACAGGTCCCAAGAATTGATGACTCGGTGTAAAAACCTGTATGCCACGAGTACTTTGTTCGTTCTCGGTTTTTGTACCTGCCTGGTATGTCCCCTGAGTTGTCCTGATCTGAAAATAGGAAAAAGAGAAGATGTACCAATTCCGAAGTCATTTATTAGTATTTTATACATTGAAATCAGATCACCTCTTAATATGCGATAGGACAGAGCAAAGAGGTCTAGCTTCTGAAACCACTTTTTATATGATATACCCGGGAGTTCTGGAATGGCACGGGTAGTTGCCCTCTATACTTCTTCCAAGATATCCGAGTCACCGTTTAAATAAAGACGCGCATCCTGAACACATTTTAAGTTTGAATCTCACTAAGGTTGTGAATACTATAATAGACATGTTAGAATATAACTTGATAAATATCCGTCTTAAAACCCATAGGGTTCTGAAACCCTTAGCTGAGACTTCGCAGCAATGGGCCGTGGTTTATAGATTATGGATCAGTGTTTGGAGAGAAAATAACAGGAGAAACAGATGCATGTGGACTTCAGGTGGACTTAAATTTTCTGGTTAGCCGGTCTGAATGATGACTGATGCCTATCAGTGCTGCTGAATGTGCCCACATGCATTTGGGAGATGCAAGGATAAATAGACACAGCATAGGGGAAGTGCCTGTATCCGTGGTTCGGTCGCACAAGGATCTTAAGGTGACAAGAAATGGATTTATGCTGTTCAGAAACTGTATATATAAACACATTCAAATGATTTAACGTATGTCTAAGAAATCTCTTGGCCTGTTTAGTTATCCATGGTGGATAGTTATTAGGTCTACATGATACTAAGTGTGGTAAAGGCGGGCACTTAGCTGAGCTAAACGTACCTTTAAATGTGGACCATGGCTTCAGTTGATGAGCCAGTATTTACTAACAAGTCCGTTGCACCACACTCCTGTGTGGTTATAACGTTCGCCCCCTACACATTTTTTCGAGGTTGAGGTATGTATTTTATTATCACAAAACTTTTTTAAAGCAAGTATACAATACTCAGTTTAGCAAAAGTAACATATATGGATGCACCAACCAAAGTACATTCTTGCATTCAACTTGACGGGCTAAAACCGTCAATAAGTCATACAGTAACATTCATTATCTGTATTAAAATTTTATCAACTATTGTTATATTGCTTCGTTACCATAAATCGTTTCTTTGCTATGGACTTTTTTCATTGGCTGGAAAGTAGTTTAAGGTCGTCCTCATACTTTACTTCCCCTCTTAATTCAAACTTTACTGAGCAAGGATAGTAAGGTGTTAGTTATATGGGGTCTCTGTTTTAAAAGATGTCGCTTTATCACAGAGAAGTTTAGCTCATTTTTCTCCGTTGATGAGTCTGGAATAATAAAACATCGGTTAATTAAAATGGTATAGGAAAACACATAGTCTCCATCAGTACCATTACATCTGAAGTCAATGTTGTATCTTCTTTTGAGCTAGCCAACTGAAGGTACCGTCAATGTATCTTCTAGAAGAGGACTCCATATCTTTTGCACTTGCGAATGAACATTGGGACCTCAGATTTATAGTCTCAAACTTGGATAACTGTAAGCACTAAGTGGCTATAAAGTATCTGTTCACTAAACAATACATTTAATAAATAACCTAGCGTACTGTTGGTCTATACTATAATACACAGGTATTTTTTCCGTTTTAAAGCAAAGTTCTATGAAGTATCTGCGATGTTTTGTTTCTGCTCTTACTGCTTTTTATGTGAATTGACCCTTCGTAAAATTTACCTAAATACATAATAAATATACTGTAATCGGTGTACCTTACTGCAACAGATTCTTTGAAATGAGTTGGGTGTTCCACTGCACTTTAATAATAGTGGCATGTTTGCGGTTTACAAGTGCTGATACTCCTGCTAACTGTACTTATGAAGATGCACACGGTCGATGGATGTTTCATATCGGTGATTATAAATCTAAATGTCCTGAGAACTGTAAGTCACGTCTTCATAGCTTTTCCAATTCCTTTTAGTGAATTCGAAACAGTCTGTCGTTATCAGTCTCTTATACCCGGATATTGCTATTGATGCATCTGGAAACCGAGGACATTGGACTCTAATCTATAATCAAGTATGCTCAGAAATGAACTTTGTGCATTTTCTTTAGGGGTTTGAAGTAACAATAAATCATCGCAAATGGCTAGTTATATTCGCTTACAAATCAACTGGAGAATTTAATTGCCATAAATCTATGCCAATGTGGACACATGATACTCTAATTCGACAGTGGAAGTGTTTTGTAGCCGAAAAGATTGGAGCGAATGATAAGTAGGCTGTTCCCAAACAATTTTCTTTATTTAACAGTTAAACGTTACTTTTCGTACTGGTGGTTTTCGTACTGACCATGGTCTGTTTACAAAAAATATCGTTTGCTTAATTTTAAGTAGAGAATTAATCTCTTGATGATTTCATAAATTTGACTTTAATCTCCCAACCTATTAAAGGACAAATGCCAGTGAACAATTTACTGCCGCTACTAGACGAGCTTGACAAGATTGACAATAAACGCAAATAAATAAAGATAATCGAGACTTAACAAAAAAAACAATTATCAATAACCATACGATAGCTTAATTATAATGGTTAGACGTATTTTTAAGAAAATCAAGAAATAAACGATCAGCAACATAACGTAGTTAGTTATTTATAACCAATGTAGCCCTCAAATGCCCTGGGACGGCCGAGGGTGGGGACAGTCCGCTCTCCCTCTCGAAACGCTCTCACATGGCCACGCGTATATAGCCACTGTTAGGAAAGTCCTACTCACTGGTTTTTCGTGGTGACGTTTACGAAAATGAGAGGACGACAAGTGAGTGTCCGGCGTCTAAACCGGGTTGGTGAGTATGGAGGATCCACCTGGGGGACTGGAAAACCCTGGCTCCAAATCTATGGTGCACATGGGCTTCAGAGTCCTAAGGAAACCAGTGGCGTATGAACCAATCGTTGATCACCGACTACCATGGGGCTTCATTTCCTTACGTTGCCCCATTGTCTTTTAGATCAGACCTCTAGGTCAAAGGCTTCGGGTGTGGCCCCCTAAGGGAACCGCCTACTTCGGTTTGGGCACTCAGGCAGTATCCTGGCCCTCACATAAATCGAGGAATATTGTTTAGCCTAGCAACCTCAGTCGTTGATAATAACAATCCGCAAAAGAAGAGCTGTTTCGGGGGCTTTCTAAAAACTGATAAAAATTCAAAACATGTCCTTACGATTTCTAAGTGGTGAGTGCCGAACAGTGACATTCAAAAATAGGTTTATATGGCTTTGTTTCTCAAATATGTTGGTCATGTTAATACTGTTGATAGGTAATCAAATTGGCTCTTACACACTAATGTGTTGGTTCGATTCTCTAGTACATATTCACTTATATTCTGGAATCTAAAAAACCATTAACTATAGATAAGAATTATGAAACTGTTTGTAATAAGACCACTTTTTCTTTACAAATGTCTTGTGAGGAAATTAGGAGTTATATGTGGTGGTAGAGTTCCTGCATCAAAGTGCTTTTTATTGTCTAGAAAGCTAAAAAGACAGCATTTCGTCGTCTTTATACCTTTTTTCACGTACACAACAACAAACCGTGAAAACGTTTTTCATGATAATTAGTATGTAAACTTTGAAGCAGATTTGTGAAAATACGGACTTGACTGACTGACTCTTGGTTTCAAATACTTTTATTTATCTATTGTTTTGATTATAATGTATATCCATACTATTTCAGGTTTCAGACTAATAAAGTATTTGGTTCGAAAAGTTTTGGTCGAAATCTCTACCACATTAACCCCTCTTTTGTCGACAAAATAAATGAACATCAAAAATCTTGGCGAGCAGAAATTTATCCAGAATTATCAAAGTATACAATAGATGAACTTAGAAATCGAGCTGGTGGTGTAAAGTCTATGGTTACTAGGTAAAACCTTATTTATTTTTTATGCAGTAGACTGTGTATTTTGTTGTGAGAAACAACATGTAAACATTTTATACCATAAACTGTTACGTTCGTTTACTAAGATGATATTTTATAACTCCATCGTCAATAGTGTAAACAAGACTACTATTCTATTTTTTTACTCCACTAACTAGAGTATGAAGTTCAGTTTCGTAACAAAGCTTTGTTGATAATTTTTCCGATAAGCTTAAAAGTGCATTTAAGCTAATCAGTTACAACGATCAATATTTATAAATTGATTGTTACTAAACATGAGTTATTTTCAGATGCATTGAAAGTTCGGGAACTTATCATTATTGTTTAGAAACTAAAAATCCAGTGATAATGAATTTTCTTTCACTTACTAATGGGAACCTTTTGTTTTATTGAAAGTTGCTGAGAATTTTAATGTTTACTATTATTTTCCATAAAACTACTGATCAAAACTCCTGGATGGATTTATTAGAGGATAATACAGCTTTTCGACGGAGTAAGATTTTTGTCTGATAAAATAATATATATACAAATAATTATATACAATAAGCAACTGAAGAATATAAAATGCTGGTTTGTTGCCCGCCACAATAAAATTCATTTAAGAATATCAAAGGACTGACTTCATTACTTTTATTGTTTTAAACTTACTTTTTTCGTTCCATATCGTTCAAGATATTTGGTCACCGATTTAGACTGATTTCTATAAAAATTGTAATCAAGTCTTAGCTTTCTAATTTTAACCAAATTAAAATGATACATAGATAATGTCTAAGTAATTTAATTTTTTAATGTGATTAGAACAGGTGGAAGTCACCTCTCAAAGGTAACTATTTCGAATGTTTCAGTGACTTCTCTTGACGAATCAATATATATAGGCAAACAGGTACAAACATGGGGGCCCGGCCCAATTTTACGTTGGACAAATTCTCTATATTACGTCAGTAAGACCAAATGAAAATGGCAAAAAGATCACAATTATGGAATAGCAATAATAGAGAGACTAAACTTTGGGAATGTTGTATTCTCCCAACTTATAGTTTTCTGAGTTCTTCATATCCCTTTTTTCTCTTTCCAAATTTATTTCACTGTATTATACTCTTTGAATAACATCTTCAAACCCTAATCTTTCCAATTACTGCTTATACTCTTACTACCTCTACCACTACGGGATTTGAATCGACAACTGCATCTCTGTGCTAATGTGGTATGGCGACTCGAATTGATGTACGTACGTACGAAGTTCTACGTTGTTGTTGACTGACTGTATCCAATCACCAGTCGTAGTTATCACGCTGACCCCAACCATTTAGTCTGAGTTTACCAACGTATCTAAGACCAACAGCCAATGACTTCATGAACTGATACCACGATTTGGTTTTGCTGTTCTTCGTTTCGTGGTTGTTCATTGTAATCCTTCAAAACTTAAAATTTCTGTTATTATTAATTACACAGAACAGTGTAAGATTTGGCTGTCCATAAGGCGAGTGCAATTTCACGTTACTTAACAGAGGGCAGATCTAGAAAATTTCTCTTCAATACTTTAGCAGGAATAAAAAAATCAGTTCACTCGTCTGACTGTACTACATGCTCTACAGAAAAGTGGACTAGGGTTTCGTGTTTGTCAGAACTTGTCAACAACGTACCATCTACATATATATGTATTCACTAATTCTTTAACTTGTATGGAATCTAAAGAACTCCATTCTTGCTAAAAAAAAACGTAAACTGGTTTATTCTGTATGTCATTCGATATCTTAAAAATCTCAATATTTTTAATTGGGAAGTACGCTTATCTTACCATGACATAAACTTTCTCACTTTTTCAGACCTTCAGTGCTAAATAGGAAAACCCCATCAAAAGAACTAATTTCATTAACTAAAAATCTTCCTTTGGAATTTGACTGGACCAGTCCACCAGACGGTTCTAGAAGTCCTGTTACACCGATTCGTGACCAAGGTGTATGTGGAAGTTGTTATGCGTTCGCCTCTGCTGCTGCACTCGAAGCTCGTATTCGGTTGGTTAGTAATTTTTCGGAGCAACCTATCTTGTCGCCTCAAGCTGTGGTTGATTGTAGCCCCTACTCTGAAGGTATTTTAATTACCTGTTATTTGATTTACTTGTTCGTAATATGTTGAATTTTATGGTTGTTTACTGTTCATACATATACTTATTAGTCTTTCTGAATGATGTAAAGAGTATTGAATCTTTGTATAAATTCTTTTAAATTCACCTATTAGCCCAAAGTATTGGTCGCTCACACAACACTTCTAGGATGCCATGAAAACTATTTTGCCTTTTCTATACACTCTATGACAATATACAGTTTAAACCTAATCCAAAAAATCGGGTAGTAGTACTTGATAGTTATCACAAGGAAACTTCGTTTTCCTTTTCGCTTGATTACTGAGATCAAGTTGTTTTCTCAATTATCTTTTTTCAGAATCAAATATTTTGTTCACTATCACAGTATGTTACAATAGTTTTTCACATCATAAACCTGTAGGCGATAGTGTTGTGAATAAAAGTGTCGATTAATCAATGATACATTTTGATACGATGTGGTGGAGTGAAAACTCTCCACAAGAACAAATTATTAGCATAGGCTGTGGAATTGGATGAAATCAGCGACAAAACTACTATCCAGCGGAATAGACCTTTTTCCTCCCGTAAAATGATATCCCTAAATACAAAATATTGGATATAAAACTAAATATGATTAAGCATTATGAGCGATTGCTGGCTACTCACTCGCCAATAAACTAAGATTTGACTGTTAGGCTTATCTCATGCCCATCGTATTAATTAAACAGAGATACATAACATACAATCTCACTCAAAGTTGATTGGCGCTGTTTGTCACACTCCACGAGGACGCATAAAATGAAAATCAAGCGAAATCTAAGGATATTAGAAATAATCTGAGTATGAAATCAGATCAAATGCAGAACAGTCAAATATTCAGGATTTGAAGAAAGATAAAATATATGCGTGAGTTCTCGCTATTGTAATGACTGTGTGGTGTTACCCATAGTTTTCACTTACTGGTTTTGTTTAAATCATAGACCACACCAGACAGTATCGTCCGTCCAGGTAGGCGGTGTTTGGGGATACTTAATACATATCTCGATCACCTCATTTGATGAAATCACTACCTCATTAATCGAATTACCATATTTATCCTACATCTCGGGCGATGCTTCAAATATACCTGTGATCAAATACAAGTAACCCGCGAGTATCCTTTGTAATTAATGGCCATGTTTCACACCTATAAAGTAGAACAAAGGGAATTGTTTAGAAGAAAACTCGTACTTTGTCTGGGAGACAAACATCTCACGTATATCACAAGTAATGCAGCTCTCCGAAGCTATCGGAGCTTTTCAAATCGATCCTAATATTTCATCAGACATGTAGCATAATTCTACTGTAGCTGGTGTTTCATATCTGAACAATATTCGTCCAATTCACGTTTATCACTCATTATGAAGCAGATATGCATCTATATAGTCTAAAATCGAACTCAAAGCAACTGTCAATTACTATCAAAGTCAGAATTTTTAGTACGAACGTCAAGACAGTTCTACTGTACGGAGCCGAAACTTGGAGAACTACTACAACCATCATCAAGAAGGTTGTCTACGCAAGATATTCAGCATCCATTGGCCAGATACCATCAGCAACAGCCTTCTGTGGGAGAGAACAAACCAGCTTCTAGTTGAAGAAGAAATTAGTAAAAGACGATGGAAATGGATAGGACATATATTAGGAAAATAATTAAACTGCATCATGAGGCAAGCTCTAACTTGGAATCCTGAAGGTAAAGGAAGAAGATGAAGGCCAAAGAACATATTACTTCGTGAAATAGAATCAGATATGGAAAGGATGAATAACAACTGGAAGGAGCTGGAAAGTATTGTCCAGGACAGGGTTGGATGGAGCGTGCTGGTGGTTGGCCTATGCTCCTCCACAAGGAGTAACAGGCGTAAGTAAGTCTAAAATCGAACTGATGTTTAACTCATATTGTTATGACTGGTGGTCGACTGTTATGACAGCGTCACCAGTTGTTATATCTGATCGTCGCTAATAGTCATGTCGGAATCACTTATCACTTATATTTGTAAAACGAGGAACCACTGCAATTCTCACGACACGAAAGTAAGAACACAAAGACTGACACAAGTGGGAGATTTATTAAACCCAAAACATGATGACAACGCTAGTCGAAAATTCATATTTATTTACATTTTGATTAATAATTAGGATGAAGTCACATAAATGACAAATTCTTATAGTTATAACGAATCACTTGCTGCATTTCATACTGATCATAGACCATATTAATTTAGTACAAAGATCACAATGAGTTAAAGAATGTAATTTTTCTTTTCAATCCCAACATATCATATATATATTTAATCAATCTTTCAAACACATTATTCTAGTGATAAATGCTTGTTTATATTTATGGTTTCATTCATTGATTTTTATTAATATTTAGGATGTAATGGAGGTTTTCCTTTCTTAATTGCTGGAAAATATGGAGAAGATTTTGGTTTTGTCTCAGAAAGTTGTGATCCATATACTGGTGAAGATACTAAAAAGTGTAATGTATCAAAAAACTGCACGCGTTACTATACGACAGATTATAGTTATATCGGTGGTTATTATGGCGCTACTAATGAGAAATTGATGCAGTTAGAACTTGTTTCTAATGGTCCATTCCCTATCGGTTTTGAAGTATATGATGATTTTCAATTTTATAAAGAAGGCATCTACCACCATACAACAGTTCAAGTTAGTGTTGTTTTATTTTGTACTTTTGTTAGAAACTTTTCTAAATAATCTCTCATTTTATTACTGATTTAATGTAAATAAAAACATTTGTATTATTTCATTTATTTTTACGACTGTTTGGTATAATTTTACATGTATTACTAATCGACTATTTGACTTTTTAAAGATTTAAGTTATCCGATTGTTAATGTTTAGGATTAAATTTTAGTTCGTCCTAGTTGCCATACATTCATTCTGATGTGATTGCTACGATGTAGCTATTTGATTATAAGTTTTTTCAAGTTGGTGGATTCTCGCTAGCAGTGCGATCCAAAGTGCTCGTTTCGTCTTCTTGAAAAGGATATTGACTACCTGAGTTCAGTTGCTCAGTGGATGATAACCCCTTGGTTTTTGGAGTGAAAGATGCTAGGTTCAAGTTTCGATGTATTCACAAACAAATGAACCCAAACACATTAAACTGGAGAGTCCCAAATAAAACGTAATACACTTACTGAATTTCACTGTTAGCTGGAACCTGTCTATCTCAAGAATTTTCTTATCGTATTATCAGTCATCTTTAGCTAATCTTAAGTACAGTTTCATGTTATTTTTCAAGTCGAAAGTCAAGGAAGTAGTTTATTTCCACATCTTTTAGTTCTGTTATGCCTAGTTTTATAAATCACTTCTACAGTTCATCTAACATTCGAAGTTCACATTATACAGTTGATAAAGTATTTGGAACAATAATATAATTTTCTCAATTACTCCTGTTATTCCTTGTGGAGGAGCATAGACCGCTCACCAAGATTCTACAACCAATTCTGTCATGGGCTCTCCTTTCCAGTTGTTTCCGATTGCTATTCGTTATTTTAATGTCTGTCTCCAATTTGTAAAGATTAAATTATTGATAAAATCTCTTCTGGATATCAACTTTTTTTTATATCTTGACCTTAGTAAGTTGGAGTGTAGTTTTAGTGTCTGGAACAATTTTTTACAACTACATTCAAGACTATTAGTTAGGTCACAAATCGAAGTTTCCTTTAGTTCTCATCGTTGCTTAACACCGTTAATTGTGTAGTCTACAGATTAAATCACAAATTTGGAATACTAGTTATTGCTTTGAATTTATTGATATTATTTCTCTAAATATTTAAGTAAATGATTTATGGTGGCGATGACTCGATGAACTTTAATTCACTTACTTCAATTTTATTATGTAAGTGGTGTTACTAGACCTCATACAGATGAGGAGATTCTGTTCAAAACCAAGCACACAGACTTGTTCATTTGACTGTTAAATCTAGAAGAAAATGATTCCTCTTACTTTATGATCGTAGTTGTTATCTTGACGTTGTGATTGGGTCTGGCTATCGTAATGATCCGATCAAGCTGTATTGTCTGAAACAATTAGTCCTTTAAGTTGTACCATACCAGACAGGTCGCTTGGAGAACAGCAAGACGAAAAGCAGCAAACTCATGGTCCAAGGACGAACTCGTACTCCTGGCTGTACTAGGGGGCAAGGTGTATCCTTCAGGCAATTGAGATCAGAAGCGATACTACCTTCTCATAACGGAAGGAAAGGACTAGAAAAGGTTAGCCCTAGAAATTTTACATCTCACTTTACCCCATAGATTTTGATCTTTGAAGATAGGGTTGCTTTAAAGCTATGAGCTAAGAAAAAAATAATAAAAAAACTGACTTATAGAAAGGCCATGTGTGACCAGCCTCAAGCAGCTGTCCCTCGGGCTCTGGGGTCACACTCTCAGGTTGCTGCAACTACTACTAATCTAGTTTCCTTGTTAGTTTCCTCAAGAAGTATCCTACGGTGAGGGAAGATGAGAGGTGATAACCCCTTGTTCACCATCAAATCCTTGACTGATGGTACATTTTATTTTTTTTTACTTCTAGAACGACCAGTACAATTTCAATCCATTCGAATTGACTAATCATGCTGTTTTATTGGTTGGTTATGGTGTGGATAAGTTATCCGGTGAACCATATTGGAAAGTAAAAAATAGTTGGGGTGTTGAATGGGGTGAACAAGGTTACTTTCGAATACGTCGTGGTACAGATGAATGTGGTGTAGAAAGTTTAGGCGTACGTTTTGATCCGGTGTTATAAAATCCTTTCTACACTGAGATGGATATTTGTTTCAACATAGTTTTATTTAATTTTTATATGATTAAAGCGTTCAAAAATGGAACAGTTGATATCTGTCTCTTATCATATGAACTATTTTGATTACGTATTTTTCTTTATGATCATTTGTTTATAATTACTAGACTTCTACTCATCCATTAGAAATACATACATACATGACAGATCATTAAATAAACTTGATTACTGCTGAAATTTTTGATATTGTAATACACAAATTTATTATTTACTACCATATCTTTCTTTTGATGTGTGCCTGATCTTACGTTTCAGCTAACTGACTGATATAAGTTCTAAATGCAAAAATAGCATAACCACCCATGGTTGAATGGTTTTTTTGACGTGGAAATCAGCTTTGATGAACGTTTCATGAAAGAAAGTTCTCAAAACTAGTACATAAATATAAAACACTTCATACAGATATCAATTATTTTTCATTAAAACCCATGAGTTCATGGTAGAAAGTTATAATTTCATAAGCTAACATCAAATATTTACTAAAATAACTACTTACGTCTGTTAACCCTCATGGAGGAGCATAGGCTGCTGCACACCAACATTTTCCATCGAACTCTGTCCTGGGCTATACTTTCCAGTTGCTATGCATCCCTTTCAAATCTGCTCCAATTCTCCAAACAGTGTATTCTCTGGTCTTCCTCTTTTCCGTTTCCGACAGGCAGAATTACATGGAAGAGCTAGCAACGACAGTAGAAAAAAATTCAAGAGAAGGGAATATGAGACAACTGCATGACAGAACGAAGAAGCTAGCAGGAAAGTATAGTAAACCAGAGAGATCATTCCAGGACAAAGAAGGCAAGACAATCACTGAGATTTAGGAACTGGCCCGCTCTACTGAATCCATCGGACATCGAAGTAGCACCTACAAACCTTCCTATGGATGTCATTGCACCAACCATCGAAGAAAGCAGGATGTCAGGCCATTAGACAAGTCAAGAGTGGGAATGCAGTAGGACCTGAAAATATACCAGCCGAAGCAATAAAGTCAGACATACAAGTAACTGCAAACATGCTCCACGTCCTATTCAGGAAGATTTGGGAGGAGGAACATATGATGACAGAGTGGAAAGACGGATATCTCATCAAGATACCAAAGAAAGGAGATTTGAGCAAGTATGAGAACTATAGAGGCATTACACTACAATCGGTACCGGGAAAAGTTTCTAGTAGTGTTACTGAGCAGGTCGAAAAATTCGATGGACGTTCAGCTTTGGGATCAACAGACCGAATTCCGTAAGGATCGGTTGTGCACAGATAAAATCGCGATATTACGGATCATCGTTGAACAATCAATTGAATGGAACTCATCACTATACAAGAAGGATCCGATGCAGACATAATGACAAGGATTGGCAAATAAGGGCCGTATCCCTACAGTAGAAGAATGTATGGAACTCAAAACCAACATCTAAGTCAGATAATGTAATAAGAAGACGAAGATTTTCAGAACTATATGATATATTTGCGCAATACATTTCGAACAATCTGATAACACATATACTTGTTAAGAGCATTTATATATGAAAGTAAAAGGTCAACTAGACTGGAAATGGAGTAAGAGGAGATAAGGATAATAATAAGAGTAATAATAATAATGATGTGAACACAATTCGAAACCTAATCACTCTGGATAATAAATCAATCAAGACTATGGATACAACAACTAGCACGAAACTAGTTAACATCAGTCATCTAACTGACCTGTCTTAAAAAATGGCCATGGATCCATGGTCATCCAAGGATGACTACTTATATTGCAAAGTAGAAACAATTCATATACTTCACATTCATATCTACAGAGCATATCTAGTGTAGTTTTGACATTTATTAACCTTTAAATAGGTCAAATTTACTTTATCCAAAAGCGTTTAACAGAAACGACCTAAGACCTTGCACAAACGTGAGTTGGTAAATTTTGACATATTAAATCAACACAATAAAATTAGATAAGCCAAATGAATGAGTCGAAGTAATTTTTATCTTCATGATAATCAGAAGGATTAAGTGCAGTCAATACTAGTAGGAAGAAAGGAGTGAATCGATGCAATAAAATGTGCAAAGAGGAGTTTAACTGAAGGTTAAGAGTAGGTGTAATAGTGCGACTAATTATTAGCCAAATCACCTGAGTTCTTCAATCAGAAATTATTATTATCATCGCCCGGATCCCAAACGAGATGTCTGCAGCTACCAACATAGCTCAGTTCAATAGTCAATGAAGTCATATACTAACACTATGTGTTGGTTCCGATACCTCAAGCTGTTTTTCAACCCACTCGTAATCCAGCTAGCATTATGCATCGTGATATGTTGTGATTAGTTAACTCATACTTCAGTGATGAAAAGATAGATCCTCACCAACAAATTTTCAAACTTGACCTGCAATACTCCATATCATTACAGCATTACTTACTAAGATATTTTACCTTACATAAGTAATTCTTCGAAGCTATCTATAATCAACTAATGATGACCAACTTGCTACCCTGTATACTCGTCCTCTAGTAGACAAAGAGACTTAGTTTTTCTTATTCTATAGTTTCTAATAGTGTGATTCCAAGAAAGACATTTCATTTAGACCATGAGTGAGTAGTGAATTGTAACAGAAAACAACAACGTTCTGAAGATTATTTTCCCTTCAGAAAATTGTTCTATTCCTTGCCAAAATAACCTCTGTTTACTCGAAATTAATAATCTAGAAAATAAAGTGGATTACACTTATTATCAAGTAGGTTAACCTTTAAATTATCTTCCGAAATTAAAATATACTGAATTAACTAATTCAGTTGGTTTATTTATTTACGAAGTTCTACGTTGTTACTGACTGAGTTGGTTTATTGCATTATTTATGTGAACACATTAAAATTGGTACAAAGGGGTACCAGATACATATACACCATACAATAATAATGAGAATGTGAAGAGATAGAGAATGTAAGGTGTGTATAAGAAAAAGGGGAACAATAACGAACAGACATTAGTGTATGACAGTGAAATAACAATAATGAAAGGGCTAGTTCAAATAGCAAGGTCCTCAAATACAGCACGGAGAACAGCAATCCAATCACACTTGATGGTGAAACTCTGGAAGATGTACAATCCTTCACATACCTGGGAAGCATCATCGATAAACAAGGAGGATCAGATGCAGACGTAAAGGCGAGAATGGGCAAAGCGAGGGTCGCATTCCTACAATTGAAGAACATATGGAACTCAAAACAACTTTCAACCAATATCAAAGTAAGAATCTTCAATACGAACGTCAAGGCAGTTCTACTGTACGGAGCCGAAACTTGGAGAACTACTACAACCATCATCAAGAAGGTACAAGTATTTATAAATAGTTGTTTACCCAAGATACTCAACACGCATTTGCCGGACACCATCAGCAACAGCCTTCTGTGGGAGAGAACAAACCAGCTTCTAGTTGAAGAGGAAATTAGTAAAAGACGATGGAAATCGATAGGACATACATTAGGAAAATCATCAAACTGCATCATGAGGCAAGCTCTAACTTGGAATCCTGAAGGTAAGCGAAGAAGATGAAGGCGAAAGGACACATTACATCGTGAAATAGAATCAGATATGAAAAGGATGAATAACAACTGGAAGGAGCTGGAAAGTATTGTCCAGGACAGGGTTTGTTGGAGCGTGCTGGTGGTTGGCCTATGCTCCCCCTCAAGGAGTAACAGGCTTAAGTAATTAAGTTCAAATAGCAAAAGTACAGTCCATCCAGATAAAAATTCAGATGTTTCAAATAGAAAATTCTTGGTCATAGAAAGGGCATGGAGTGTTTTGCGATATCCAGAAAAACGTAAAGCTTATGACGCTTTGTTGCGACAACATAAAATTATATTTCACTCCGCTGGGTTGCCGTTTCAGTCTGACGTATCATTTGACCAATTTCATGATGAAAGCGAATCCGTTCATGATGTAGATTTACAATCCCACAATCAAGAGTGTCACTGTTATTGGTTTCCTTGTCGCTGCGGTGGAAGTCATGTCTTAGACGACCTTGCTGTACTATGCCAAGTCCCGTATGCAAAGTGTACAAACTGTTCTTTACGCATGCATGTTTCATGCCCTGAATCTCATTGATCAAAAAATCTCGAGATATGCTTTTCTGTTATTTGTGTTTTCTTATTGTGTTGCGTTTTTACGAATATATATATATATTTCTGTAATTATTGTTTTACCAAATCCCCTTGGATTCATCTTGCTTATCTTTTAGATTTTACTAATTTTAGATGTCTTCAGATGGGAATGATGGGTTTACGTCTTTTTTTATGAAGAAAGTAAAATTAAGTTACAGCAGGATCGCCGTTGGCTTCTATTCTAAGCCATATCTGATAACGTCTCTAATCACTGTGTTGCACCATCTCTAGGACCTCAACCAGGGAGTTGTAAAGGACTAACAGATTAACCACATAAACAAAAAACACCATAGTTCTATTACTATAAACTTTTATATGCACAAAGTTTAAGCAGTATTTCTCCAAATCTTTTTATTTCAATGATCAAAGTCTATCAGTTGAATCGTGATATATGACCACTAATAAACTTTTTTACAGTTTATTAGATTTAATCATCTTTATGGCTTTTATCCAAAAAAAACTCATTAAAAACATAATCTGTCGAAAAACTTCACATTAAATACTGTTAGTAGTTCAAAACACTTTGATATGAGAGTATAGATTAGTGCATTAGAAAATTTCAGTTAATTATAATGTAAACACTTATACAATGTGAATTTATCGATGGTCATTTAAGTAATATAATTAATATCAGAATGGGTTTTTGTAGGTATTATAGTAATTGCAATAGTTAAGATCATAAGTCAATTAAAGCTAGACCAGTAAGGAAAACCTGGATGGCTATTTTGTTCTTTTGTGGGACTCCTCAGCAGTACGCATCCACGACCTCGCCTCTTGAGATTCAAACCAAAGACCTATCAGTCTCGAGTGCGATCGCTTAACCACTAGGGTTCAATTGACTCATGATCTCATCTATTAAAATTATTATAATTAAGAATATTTTCTATATTGTGGATTCTTATTCTGAACTTGTCGCATGACAAACTGGTTTGTTCTAAAATCAGATTCTATGAAATATTTTTGTGGTATAACTGTAACACACTGAGTAAAGTACTAGTCAAATAGATTTGATTGACAAATTAACGTTATCCTTTTTGACTATGAAGCATAATCACGGTACGTATAAATGGGGAGGCCAGGACTTTTGGGACTATTCTTCTCAATTATAATTATTCTTATTTCTATTGTATAATTAAATAACCTCGTGCTAGTATTTCTGTATTCTCTTTGTTGTGCTTTCAGTGGACTTGCTCGCTATTGTCATACACTTGACAATCCCTAATTAATGCTAGTTATTTACGTGCTGTTTACTTCGCTGTCGTTTATAGGATAGTTGTGTTTAAGGTATGATTTCTTATTTGGTGTGTTGTGCATTCTCATAAGTCGTGTATGTAAGCTGATGTTTTTTTATCTAGTTGTCCATTTTAACTAGGTGGTTGAAATGTAGTAAAGACAAGCCTGGCTGTGGACTTCTATTCGGATTCAAGGGTGTGAATAAAGAAAGGCTTGAAGATAGGTAGACCAATAGGAGCGCGGATTATGATACCCCAAGGTTAATCGTACCAGTCAGGACGTAGAATTGTTTGAGTTAAAGACATTAGACTACAAACGTAATAGTAAACTTGGGGTAGGAATGTAAGGATTAGAATAGTGATTGACGAGTTTCGCATGTGATATCAATTTGCATCTCCAAACAAAAAGTATCTAAAAGGTCGATCTGCACCAACGCGGTTAAAACGCCGAACATTCGCTCTTCGTCCTCTCTATTTTGTAAATAGTAATGCCGTGATAAGGCAGTGGGTAGGACTTCTCTGACAGAGGCTGTATACACGTGGTCATGTGAGAGAATTTCGAGAGGGAGAATGGACCGTCACCACTCTTGACCGTACTAGGGCATTTGGGGGCTTGTAACTATCTAGGTTCTCGTTGTGTTTATGCCTATTAATGACACAAGATTTAAATTTAGTTGTTGAGATCTGAATTTGAAATTAAAAACATTCATATGTATTGCGCAAATATATCACACAGTTCTGATAATCTTCGTCTTCTTATTACATTATCGAAACAGTTATCTATCTCAGACAATGAAAGAATAGCCGTGAATCGACTGAAGTTAGACATAAATGCCGGTTTAGTGGTCTAAAAGTTAAGCGTTCTTGCGCGAGACCAGGGTCTTCTCGTTCGAATCCCACGTGTAAGGTCATTGATACAGACTGTTGGATAGTCCTATACTAAGATGAAATAACCATCCATTGCTTCCAGATCAACTTACAAATTCAACCATTGAAATGACTACCATCTCTACAAATCCTCATTCTGATAATTAAAAAAAGAAAAACAATCAATAAAATAGATTTCTTTTCCCATTTCTAAAAAAAGAATCAAAAACCAAACATGAAGATGAACAGTTCATCATATATTCAATTCATAAAGTCTATGTATAATAGATGAAGGCCAAAGAACACATTGCGTCAAATAATAGAAGCAGATATGAAAACGATGAATTACAACTGGACGGAGCTAGAAAGGATTGCCCAGGACAGGGTTGGATGGAGAACGCTGGTGAGCGGCCTATGCTCCTTCACGAGGAGTAACAGGCGTAAGTAAGTAAGTATGTATAATAGATGCATATGAAATAACAAATGCATAATCTTTTAAACAAAAAGAAAATGAAATCACAAAACAAACAAACGAAAAAGAAGATGGTCGAAATATTCAAGATAAAACAAACAAACAAACAAATCTGTACAATTCTATAAAAGAAAATTCTTTTTTGTCATTTATTATGGTGTAGGTTTTAAAAATAAATTAATTTTATTGCAACAAATTTTATTCAATGTAATTTGATGGGTACTTTTATCTTTCAATTGAACAATGAGCTATTTTCAAGAAAGAAAAATAAATAAAAAGAAGTTTTATATAGATTCAATGTAAAATTTTATTGATTAAAATTATTGTGTGTTATATATAACGCTTGGATTTTACCTCGTCTGATGTTATTGTGATGTGTGCTACTTAAATTGACTATAAGTAGTAGATGGTGTTAGTCGTGAACAGAAATGTCTGGCAGTAGAGAGACAAGAGGATCAAACAGTAAAGAATGGTAAAACAGAATGTAATTTGTATGAAAATACAAGAACAATGAAGTCTGGGCCATTTTCAGACAATTGATGGTCATTATGCAAATTAAACATTTACTTATATGGTTGTCAGATTTTAATAACATGAATATAAAGGTGAAAGGAAAGCGATTAGGAGTTCGATACTTAAACACCTAATCAACTGTAACCATTCTACAGATCCACAAATTGATTTTAAGGTTGTTTATATGATTCGTTCAAATCGACCCAGATTTCTTTGTATCCAACACTTAAAAATAGACGGAGCTCTTACCATCCAGAAGCTTAAACCAGAGCTATGAGTACAAAAGGAGTACATCTTATCGTTACCTTGGCCTTAATTATGTTGATTATCCTATTATTATTATTATTATTATTATTATCATTATTATTATTATCATTATTATTGTTATTATTACTGCATTTCCCCCCTTTACTTATGTCTTATACTCTCATTGTTTTATTCGTGAATGCTCATCATCATATCACCTTATTTATTTACGTTTTACACCTCTATGACCTTTAATTATTATGACAAAAACATATATTGGTTGAAGTTAGACATTAACACCGTTGGATGCCGGCTCAGTGGTCTAATGGTTAAGTGCTCGCGCGCGAAGCCAGTAGGTCCTGGGTTCGAGCCCCGGGTGGTGCGGGGTCGTGGATGCGCACTGCTGAGGAGTCCCATACTAGGACGAAACGGCCGTCCAGTGCTTCCAGGTTTTCAATGGTGGTCTAGCTTCAACTGACTCATGATTTCAATCTGTGAAAAACATATATATAAATGTTATTAACAAGTATGTAATGTGTGATCAAATTGTTCGAAATGTATTGCGCAAATATATCATCACATAATTCTGATAAACTACGTCTTCTCATTGCATTATCGAAATTTATCAAAGGGACTAATTGTGTTAAATTATTATTATTATTATTATTATTATTATTATTATTCGTATTACGTAATCTAGTATTATAACCCTTTTTTATTACTTCATGGTTAATTGTGTTCACATTTCCTCACGGAATTAGTACTTTAACAAAAAACAAAAAAAATTTCCAGATATATACGATTGTACAGCTTGATAATCAATTCGTTGAAAAGAGATCCCTTCGCTGAACTTCATGTTTTAATATATATATATTCCTATTTTATAGTACGATGCAATCTGATTTGGTTGTATATATATATAATCCCTATATATCTGAAATATATAATTGATAGAATGAAAGCTGAGATTGTATTCTCGACTCAATAGACAAGTTTAGGCGCATTTATACATCATTGATCCAGTCGATATAAGTTACTATTCTCTAACTGACGATTGTCTCACGATCTAATTAACAAATCACAACAACGTACAACAAAATCTAACATTTACAAACAGGTACTACACTACAACCACCATATTATTTGAACTTTTTCAAATTCTGTCTTATAAAGTTTAATTTTGTAATGCTGTATGGTGATGATAGATAGATAGATAGATGTGATCACTGAAATGAATATTAACACTGGTTATGTTCCAGTGTTATTTCTAATTGACCAACTAATTGATTAATTAACTAATTTCTCTATTGATTTTGTTTGCATGATAAATTAAGATATTTTAGAATGAATCAATAAGATTGCATAGCAATCTGACGAGAATGTTACACATTATTCAGTATACAATTTGCTTGATCATAAATCAAAGTAAAGAATGATACAAATATCCGTTGGATCAAGTCGATAAGCCACGTTATGACGACTAGATTTAAATTGACAAGATGTATAATAAAAGAGATCGGAATAATTATTTAGATGGTCAATATCAAAGGAAGATACAAAACGGATGCTTCTATACTACTGTGAACAATTCCTAAGTTATACTGTGGTGTATGCTACTTGTGTTGACGGATACAAGTAGTATGTAGCACCAAACAGAAGTGGGATGCCTATCAGCAGAAGATTAAGTTCAAATTGAAGAGAATAGGAATGTAAACAGACAATAACAGAGAGAGATAACTCATAGAAGATGTAATAATAAAGTATTTAATGTATGATTTTAATAGTCCTTTATTTTTTTATATAACTTCAGTTATCATTCTGATATTTTCAAATAGACAAATACTAATGATGATTTCACTTCAATGTACAATTAATACCAAGACGAATTTTCATTCTATTCATACCATCCATGATGAAGAAATGACTAAATATTTATATTAGATTTAATAGAACCATTATTACCATAAGTCAACGGAAGTTAAAGAGATAAAAAATGAAGTGCTAATAGGTAACACAAGACAACTATTGCAACTCATCAAGGAAACAGATAATAAAAGGTTAGCTATTTTGAAAAGACTGTTTCAGAAAAAAAACGTGACGTCGTGGTAAAATAATACGATCGATAACTAGACTGAGATTTCAATACCACTAAACTGAATACTCAATTGATATGTTATATACACAGACTGGATAACGCTATACCAAACAGGTGATTTACGACCAAAAATAGATGATCGGAGTACAGGCTAGACAATACATTATTCAATACAATTACAAACAATCTATACTCAGAAACCAATGATTGGTAGGAGATCGCATATTAAATCGGCAGTAGGCTGGGTATGTTTGCTCATATTCACTGTTAAATTACATCTTACCTCCACTATACGAAACATCAATTGGTCAAACTGATTTATCTATGATTATCACAATAGGATTCTAGCCTTTTCCCATGAATTTGAACGGTTGCCGACTTAGACAAGTTGTATGGAATTATGTCAAGTTACAAATTCTAGTTAATATCTCAATCGAATTAATCCGTTCTTTTTTATTTCCGTTCGTCAATATCTATCCAATCTATCACTGATATGACTACGATTTCAATTCAACTAATATTCAGTTTATTAATATCATTGCTACAATCTACAATCCCACATTCATTTGTAGTTAGTAGAAAAAAATCAGTAACATAAACAGAAAAACATAAGTAACCAACCTCATCAGTTAATAGGACAGGAATATCATTTTCTGTGACAAGGCATATAATTTTGATGCATTCTTGACGACAAGATAATATAAAAGCCATTCGACTACGTAATTCATGAACCTTCATTTCATAGAGCATAATTGCATGATAGACTAAAATTATGTAAACAAAACGCAAAAAAATAAAGTAGGGATGAATCAATCAGTCAGTTTTCATATAAGCAACGTAGAACCTGGTATATATGTACATCGATTCACGTCGCTACACCCCATCATCAAAATGAGATGAAAATATCAGGGGAAATTCTAGAGTAATCGAGGTACTTGATAGTATCAGTCGTAATAAAAGAATTAGGCATCAAAGATATTATTCGAGAAAATATGAATTAGTGCAATAGTAAAAAATATTTAAAAGGAATCCAGAAACTTAGGATTTAAGAAAAGACAACGAGTGAATGCGTCTCTGCCATTGCGAACGACTTTAAGCTATGGTCACCCAAAGTCTCTAACGACTGGTTGCGATAATCGCGCAGAGCCCAACCAGGTAGTCTAGATCAATTAATATGGGTCAGTCCAATTGTCCGTGGTTTCATGTTTTGGTTTGACCGCCCCTAGCTTTTTCCAGCCTACTCCTACACTAGCAACCATCGTGCATCAAGGCAGTCAGGGGATAAGCATACGTAATACATGTCCTATGGTCAGGGAAGTAGGAATGAATATGATGATAAAATAATTATTTTGATAGAACTACTCCAGTGTATAAGGTAGTCAATTTAAATAATCTTTACAAAATTCCAATCCTAGCAAAAGAGTTAGTTGTGCTTAAAAGTAGTCCCTGACTTTACGGATTCCTAAAACCATGGTTTCCGGAGTATGACCATAAGTAGAGTAAGACAATTACGCAATATGAGTAAATTGTTTGCAGTTAGAATTGAGGAGTTTAAGAAAAACTCGACAAGGCAGAGTGAATCGAGATGTTCAATCAGTCATTTAAGTCAGTAAACTAACTTTCGCTAAGACATTGGAATTCCTCAAATCACCAAACTCAATGACTAGACACCGCAAAAATGTCCCCAGAGTGTAGCGAGATGTGATAAGTCTTAAATACGAAAATCAAGAGAGACAGTCTTAATAACGATTATTCAAATGTCATTTCTAATACTAAACCCAATATTCCATCACAGTGAAAGTCATATTTCAATTACATAATTACTAATGTACATTAATAGGTCAGTAGTAGTAGTGGTACATGGAATAGCAATTTATGATTAAGTGGACAAAACTACATAGTGCACTTTTATGACAGATTGATTTTAGTTACCAGGAAATTTCTAATCAGACTAGCCTATTACGATGTTCAATTTAGAAAAATATTAATACCTAAAAGAAGGATAGGTAAAAAAATAACTCCTCATTACAACATACTTGTTTCTCCTTTCAAGCATACGTATAGTGTACATCTTGGCACTGTAGGTCTTTAGAAAAAAAAAAGAAAACAGAATAAATAATACCCGAAAAACATATGATTAATGATTGTTAAGAAACATCATAATAAAACATCTATATTCAGTATACTACTTAAATAGTATCCAATTCAAGATAAATACAATAAAATGGAAATATTAAAACGTCATTACTGTAACTTTCAGTTATTAGACGGCTACAATTGCACAAGGTCAATAGGAATCAAGTTAAACCAATCACCATATCGACTTACATAACTAAAAGTTGATGTCATAAACGTGGTAACCACGTCATGAGCTCAGCGTTGCATATATCATAATAAGATCTAAATACATTGCTAGAATGCTGACCTATCATTTTTGCAACTTGAACAAAACAGCCAACACTGGAACGAACAATCATATAAAGGACAAAAGATTTTTGAACTAGTTGGAAGCAGGGTTATCAGAACAAACTGGACGAGGCATTTGTAAAAAACAATTGAAATGTGTGCTAATGATGTTGTCCAAAACGATAAAAAAAGCTTCGCAATTAAACTATTCAGCTCAGAGAACTCAACTTTACCTAATCAACATCCACATAACGAGCTACAAATCTTCATCAACTCACTATGAATGGTCACGCTTTCTTCATTTAACAATTGGCTTAATTTAGGTAGATTGGTCAACTGAAAAGTTTTTTATAATTGATTGATCATGGAATGATGATTAATATCATGTTTATCTAGTATTTTAGTGCCGTTAATCGAATTTTATCGGTTAAGTTTCACTGTGGTTATTAGTCTGTGTTTCGACATCATCTGGACTATGTTGAGAAGTTAGGTGATTGGACGTGGTCGCCAAGAAACCCTGTTTGGCACCTGCTGGCAAGGACTACGTGCAATCTCTAGGGAACTAATATTCCCTAGTGAGTTCGAACCCACGTCATCCAAATCTGCATTCTGAAATATTTATACTAATCCGGTCAATTTTTTATGTACGGAACAACGACTGAAAATTGAAAGGGAATCTAGGCCACAGTAGAACTTCAAAACATGGAGGGTGCTGATTAAAATTCGATCACATATTTGTGTTTTCTTCCAACTAGCATATGGCCATAAATGATAATGAAGAAATATAACATGAAGTAGCCTATGTAAAATGTCGGATGAGAACTATTGACGAGCTATAGAACTAGGACGAAACACATATCAAATACATCCTGCGCTTCTTAGGTGATCTCAACTTAAGATTAAAACAATTTACAAACTAACCTACTACCCACAAAATCACCCTGAAGCAATAATCAATGTGTAGATGGTATTTACCATAGATTGACCTCAGTCAAGGTATAATTGTGTACAAGCGAGATTTGAACTATTGTTTCGTTTTAGTATGATACTACTCCGAAGTATGAATTGATGACACTTTTAAGGATCGAATCTGTAACCTTGCATAGAGCAATTATTTACTAGACTACTGACTTAGATTATGAGTTATATTTCCAACTTCTTTAATCAATAATTGATTAAAACTGTTTTATCATGTAAAAGGATATCAAATCAAATTACTTGTTATAAAGTGAGTTATATAATCGTAAGCCTTCTAATGATCCACAAATAGACAATAAATCTTCTTTAGCTAGACGAAGTATATCACAACCTAATGAAATAATTGAAAAGAAAAATCTAAATAAGTTAATACGTAACAACAACGGAACTGGAAGTAAACTCATAGGGGAAGAAAACACAAAATTGAAAAATAATCAAATCTGTCTCAAATCAAAGAAAGAAAAAACCGAAGGGAAACATTTGAGGAAATCTTAGAAACTTAATGCAAAAATACAGAGCTGAATTTCAATAGTTAAATAGTCATAGTCCAGAAAAGACCATCATATTTTTTGTCCACTCAGTTACAAGAAGGCATTAGTTAAAACACTATTTTATAGGGCAGAAAAGATATGTACCATTGACAAACTGGAAGAAGAATTGATGAACATGGAAAAATGCCTACGAGACAACTTTTACGCACAAAAGTTTATTAACAAATATAAAAAGCGTATAGAAAACAATACTGAAGTAATTACGGTCAATAAAAAACCAATTACTATAAATCTCAACTTCAAAGGTGATGTTGCAAACACAATCAACAGGAGACTGAATACTGAGCTAGCCAGAACTTATCCGGCTGCCAAACTTCTAATTCTGTATAAAACAGCATGTTCAATAACTCAATCAAAGGTTGGTAAGCATCCTTTTCATGTTACCGCCAATTGTATTTATAAGTTTACGTGTACCTGCCAAAGCAGCTACATTGGCCGAACAGAAAGGAGGGCATATCTCAGATTTTTTGAACATGTTCCAAAAAGCCTCAGAACAAGAGAAAGAAAGACTCGAAATAGTGCAATCACCAAACATCTTGATACCAGACATCAGGTCGATACCCTGCAATCATTCAAGGTGATTAGTAAGCAGCCAAACTCCAGTCTTCTGAAGTTTGCTAAAGCAGTTGCTATCAGACACCAAAAACCTGATTTATGTGTTCAAAAGGAGATGGTTATTAAACTTTCCTTGCCTTGGTGACTAATATCCCTTCGTTGTACCTCAATATGTTGTTTTCTTTTTCTTTAAACTCTTTCTCACATTTATTACTTCATTGAGTTTTATTTCAACTATCTTCCAAATTATTAATCTTATTTTATCAACTGAATTCTACTCATTTTATTCCTATCAATGTTTACTTGTTTCTAGCCGTTTGAACTGTTGTCACAATGTTCTTTTACATAAGGTATAGATTTACAATATTCAGTCTATTCAATTTATTTACATCCTTGCTATACTATACGAATATGCCTTCAATATAACTTCCAATCAAACTCTTTCATGTAAGTCATTTAAACCCATTATGTAATTATGATTTTAAATATCACAGGTTGTAAGCAACTGACGAGAACCAACGAAATAAAAATGAATTCATGCTATTCTGTTAGAATGTTTGTTCTCGCTATTTTCAAAATGAACTATGTGTATGAAACAAATGAATTCATTATTAATTCCAGATTATCATTTATCGATTACAAGCCTTCGATGTAATTAATTTGCTCACATTGTGATGTCTACTACTTATGTTGACAGACATAAGAGACAGCTGATAGAAGATGTACAAATGAAGTACATGATCTTCATATTTTACGAAGACATTGTAATTTCTCATTTAACAATAAATTACTTTTCTCCAACTGAGTTGTCGTCCACTACAACATTAGTGACGTAATATTGGGAATATCATATCCTCAAACCAATTTAAGGGGGATGTTTGCCAAGTCAAATTCAACCCATTGTCGCGATTTATTTTGGTTAACTTCCGATGTAACTTCGTTGTATTCAGTTACTTGCTCTTCAATGCGTTTTTAAGTGCATTGATTATTCCACCATAATTTTGCATTGAGTGACAATAACTCAGTTAATAAAACTCTAAAACTAATAATCATTTAGCTGATAACTGAATTAGCGTGGATGTAAATCTAGTCTTCTTTGACCTCATCTAATATATCCTCTTAATATGATTTGTATTTTGAAGCAGTTGGGGAGTAGAAGCGCGTGGTATAACAGTTGTCGTTAAAGTTATCGCTTTATATTCTTTATCTGTAACACGTAGTCAGTTTACTAATCATAAATAAATGTATTATCATTTAGGAAGGAAATATGTCTATAAACCTATGAAATACTTGATCAGTGATATTGAAGGTTGAAAATATCATCTTCAAGTAGCACATTCATTTAGATCTGTTTTCAGAATATCATAGAACATAAATTAAAAGAATTCCCTTAATGAATAACATTGTCTAATCCCATCACTGGTTTGCAATAATAAAGAGACGTAACTGTATTCCACAAAATCTTTACAAGAACAGCACGACGCCAAAACTTTTTTCAACAGGCAATCTCAGAGAACTGTCCCCGATTGTTGGTCTGAAAAACTTGTAAACCTATTCAGTCATTTGGCAAAGGGTGAACATGGGAATAATGGATTCATTGTTGCATGAAAATTGAGCGAATCGAGAAGATTTAATCTTTTTATGAATATCGGAAGATCTGAACGGTATGATGGTAGCCAATATTTAAGACACAACTGGTAGCAGATTTATTCTAAGATGCTGACTGTCATGCATGCCACCTAGGCTCTTTATAATAAAGATGCATAACAAAACTGTTTCAATTTAAAGTGATAACACTTAGCTAGTGAGTCAGTCATCAACGTACAGCCCGGAACCAATGTGTGTTGGTCTGAGTTTTCATACCACGCGAGTTGAATTTAACAAGAATATCAAAAAAGATCGAAATAATGTGGTAAAAATGATTTTGAGAAAGACTGAACAGTGAGAATATTTTTTAAAACGATGGAGTAGGACGGTAAGTGTAAGTAGAAAAACGAGGGTTCAAGATCGATAGGAAAATAAAAGACGAATGTATTTGCATCGTCGTGAATAATTTTGAGGCATACCACCCAAACTCTCCAAAAATTAACCCCAGTTATCATACAGGTCCCAACCACGTAGTATACATCTACTAACATACATTAATCAGATACTCTTAACTTTAATCAATTTGAAATTTAGTTCCAGTGGTGTAGTTGCAACACAACAACTGCAACGTAAATACATTCGTTGTCGAAACATTAAAAAAAAACACCTAACATTAACGACAACAATACAAGCATTTAAAGATTTAAAAAATAATGTTCAATAATATTACCTGTGAAATTCTTAAACGTTTCAAGAAGATTTTCAAAATTTGATTGACAAAGCCAATCTGCAACCTGTGATGCTGTCATTTCACAATGTACTACAGATGATATATTTGAGGTAGTAATAGTAGTGGGTTTAACAGTAGCAACAGAAGTATTTATAGATGATGGACAGACAGATGTTGATGATGATGTTGACGACAATGATGATGATGATAAAGAAGGAATTTCAATTTCCGGTTTATTCGACAAAGAAACTATTGAATCACATGATGTAGCTTGATGAACTACAGAGTTTAATTTATCCATACATAAATCTTCAAATTTCAACAAATCTGCATAATCGTCATCATTATTATGGTGAACATTATTATTATTACTATTGTTCTCTGTACAATATTCAATTTGTTCTATGACTCTGTCTTCGACAGTAGGTCTGGAAGGTGACGATACTAACAGATCACTACAATAACCCATATCACGACTTGCTGGAGTTGCACTGGACATGCTTAATAAAGGATCCTCATCCGATTGTGCTATTACTACTGAATTAAGAGGATAATCAGGTAGGATGATAGATGATGGTTTGGATTTCTGATCATCATATTTATCTAATATAGTATATTTATTTAATTTATCATTATTCCCTAGACTAGACGATTCGCCTGATGTACTCAATTCATATACTCCTGAATGATGGTTATTATTTATGGAATTTGACTGATGCGAAGGAATATTCATTTGAATCGATTTGGACTAAACAATGCATAGACACACAAACATACAAAGAAATAACAATTAAAATTCAACTATACGGTATCTGGAAGGAAATTTTTAAATAGATTACAAGTTAAAAGACAGTTAACAAAGAGAAATTTAATACTCGATATGAAACTGTTATGTTTGCTACTTGACTACGACTAATATGACATGCAACTTCGGTACTTGAACGTGTACATCCTTCTCCAAGTCGCGAATCAAAATGCAAAATAAAACAGGGAAAACGTTTGCTACAGTAAATATCAGAAATGTACAGAAAAGCATCTGTATTTGTAGTGGTTTGTATATGCTGTAATATCGTCATAATCCATGAAGTTTAATTGCAGCATCTTATGTCGATATTCTAGAAGATTCTATCGGATATTAATTGGATGGGATCTCTATGGCCTCTTTAAAGCCTCTGAAGGCTTCATCACACTTTCCGCGAGCCGTCCCAATAGAAATTAGAAGTTTTGTAAAGAATATATAAGATTGTGGGAGACTTTAGGAAAGTTGATACAATTAGGAGAACAAACCCAAGAGTAATGAAAATCTGTTTTGCTAACAAATCACGTGAGATCATTTAATACGCTGTTGTTAAAAGGTACAAAACGGCAGACATCAGTGGTGAGAAACACAAAACATTAACACAATTGACATTTTTATGGGTCAATTTATAGTAGTATATAATCTGCTTTCACTAAATTACTTATTATTCTCACGCTAAAAGGGATAATTACCTTTGGGAATTCAGTCAAATGGGAACCGTTTTCATAACTATGTGCAGCTCTCCTTCTCTCTGAAATCACTGAGGCTTGTTTGGCACGATTTGTTGAATTGTCCCAGTTTGTGCACATCATTCTATTTTTATTACTTCGTATCCATCGTGAAGCACTTCGACAACTGCGTCCACATGATGAACAAGTCCCTGCACAACAGTCTCCTGCTCGAAGACGTCTACGTCGTTGAAGACATGGCTGTATAGTATAATTAAAACGCCTATTAGAAGATGGAGAAGGTGATATACCCGGAGATACATTTCTTAACGCTGAATATGCCGAACGATGAATTGGGTAAGTAGGTATAACAAATTCCGAAAATGACCGATTGGAAGCACTAGATGATTCGATTGGGTTAGGTATTGCAAAATTGTTACTTGTATCATTTAAATCCTCTGGTGTAAAATTATCCTTCATCACCGCTTTCTCCACTCGTGCCAAACTATGAATAGAACCAATAAAAAAATAATTGGAATACGATATGCAAATCTTAAGTAATTTGATGGACTGCCAGTCTCCATACACACCCGAAAAAACTTATCAGTCAAATACATAGTGGTCATTCCGTGAAAAGCAAGCAATACTTCAAAGATACCTACAGTGGACAACCTGCAGCATGAACATCTCTTCTACTTTAATAGACTACACTTCACAGCAATAGAGTAATATGGAACGGAATGCTGCACAATACACTCATTATTTCGTTGATATGGATTCAGCTAAAGCCACATGCGAAGCAAGTTATCAAAATGTAACTGAGATTTCTGAATTTGGAACTTGACAAATTAGTTATTTCGATTCAATCTAAAATTCATGCAACATGAAACACCATTAACAATAGTCAACATGGGGATTGTACTGGATGACGAAATATTTCATTTGTATCCTTAGAACTTAGTTATTTCACAAATCTTCACATAGGAATTGTGACTGAAAGTCAAGTGCGTAGCTATAGTTAATCTGATTAGCCCATTAAACTTTAATATGTATTAAAAGTAGGAAAAACTGGTAATAGTTTCTTTTTACCCTATTTATTATTATTAACTCATTTACTAGGTTCAACTTTGCATACTTGGATTCGAGCTACACTCTAAATGTGAGGGCTAGTAATATTAACAGGTTGTCCAAACCGAAATAGGTCAATAGGGGTTCGAATCGAGAACTTACTGGCTGAAAGTCGAACCTCTCAACCACTGACCCATACCCCAATCTATGATCACCCTCCTATAATCATTGAGGATAATAGAAAAATAGTTGGATGGAATAAGTCAAGATTATATTTGAGACAACTACTTCGTCGAATGAAACCATATGGAAATCAATGAGACCAGAGTGAAGTGTACAAACCCGGTACACCTGATGAAGCGGTAAATTTCTAGATTTCAAGCCAGTTTTTTTTTGCATCGAGGAGGATATTAATGACAGTAAATAAAATGCTTCAATGACTCGAATATAAAAGAAAATTAGGATTTCCATGAAACCATTTAGTACCAAACAGTCAAACTGTAACTTACTTCTGTAAATCCAAACTACTCATGTCTACTTTAAATTGTTGGCATGAATTATTGCAAACAGACGTGGCTATTGTAGCGGAAGTGGTAAGAATTTGTGTATTTGTCACTTTTATCGGTTGCTCTGTAAAAGTATCGTCGATCGCCGACTGCTTGTCTGTTATCGATTGATAATGACCATGGTTATGATGGTGATTATGAAATAGCTTAACTTGCTTGCTAGGTAAATATGATAATTTAGTCACAGGAACTGATGGTTTATAAATAGCCTGGAGATAACATAAAATAATGTTGATTACTTACGATAATAAACTGAGATGATTCACAATTAGTCGCAGTGGAGTAGTTATACTCACTATAAGATCATGAGTTTCAAAATTATTTTATGCTTATAATTCCCTGAACTAAATCATTCCTCTTAAATTATAATCTCTATGTAGACTTTTTGATTAATAATGATGAAACTGATTATTAAAATAGGAGAATTTGTGGACACTATAGAATTTTCATAGTTTTAAATCACGAATTGAACTTAGCTAGACCACCAGTGAAAAATAGAAAGCACTAGACGACTATTTTGTTCCAACAGTGGGCATCAATAACCTCGCATCAAGGATCCGAAGCCAGGACGTTAGATCTCGTATGCAAATGCTTAAACTCTAAACCACTGACCCAGCATCTAATGGTATTAATGTCTAACTTCAATCAATTCACGATATTGTGCAATCATCATCTATTGCCTGAGGTGGAAAACTGTCTCACATCCAAAATGGTTGAACTCCATTGGTCACGGCTTCTCACTGGAACTTGGGAGGTTGCATCATGAGACTAGTCACTGGTGAACATATTATTACTAGAATAGGATTACTAGTACCACTGCTACTGCTTTTTTATTTATCCTTAAGATTTCGTTTTGTTGTATTGATGTACGGTAATTTGACTCGGTGCACATTTATTCTAGTCTAAACGTCGAATATAATTGACTGGCATTCAATTAATGAACTTTGTTGTATATAATACGAGTTTCAGATTTTTTACAGTTTATTTGGACAAAAAAGAGAAAAGAAAATAATTAGTAGTATAAACGCTTTGGAACTTTCAGGTCAGGTGATGGAAACGTCGTCACTGATAATAGTACGACAAAATCGAATGACTATTATCTCGAAACTTCAACAAGCAAGAGTATTTATTAGTCGCACTACGTGGTGTTCGCGCTACATTGGGTATTGTGTGATTGAAACTTAAAATACTATTCATCAGATAACAATCGACTGGGTTGATGGTAACATGAACATTACGAAGCGTGTAGGTCGTATAGGCCAACAAAGTACATTAATGAGTTCCAAACAAAAGGTTTTACAAGAGCTTGCCATCTCTACAATGATTCTATATTAATGCTATCTGTTAATTTAATGAACATTTGGAAAAAAGGTGAAGGTTAAAATCGAGAAATCACAAATTATATTCAAAATGCATTTACCTGACCATCACCAGATTTACGCTCTATTCTTTCTCGATCTGTTTTATGCTTACGATCAGCTCCCTTCATTTTGAATACTTTAATTTGACAAGCGAATGATCCCAAATGTTGATTAGTATCATATTCAAAATGTTCTACCTAAAGATTTTTTGTAAAAATAATCCCCGAATTAAACTATTAAAACAAACGGTTAGATAGTCAGTCAATCAGCTACAACGTAGGATCAAGCACATGTATGCATCGGTTCAAGTTGTTACACCTCATTAGCATAACGAGATGAACATCAAATTCGTAGATTCAGTTACTTCAATCGCAGTAATATTTATAAATAAACATTAAATAAAGGGATATAATACAGGGAGAAAGAATTAGTTCAAAGGAAAGTATAAAGTAATTTTAATCTCACGGTTTAAGGGAAGACAAAGAGCGTATACACTGTTATATCCCGACGAGAATATTGTAATATATTGTAATATTATAATGAACTAATTTAATTAAATACCATAAATACTAAAAACAAACAATCTTATGTTGTTTGTTGATGTCGTCTATTTTTAAATTACATTGTTAAGGGATACATAAAATTTTTACTAAGTACAGACTTATATACCTGACTATTAGGCAGTTTAGGTGAGAGCTAGTGAAGCTAAATAACTTTACAAACTGGAATGCAAGTTAAGAAGTGATTAAGTCTATGGTTGACATAAACCCTCAAATTTTTATAATGTACATCGTTTTTAGAAAATGAAATTGCAAAAATTAAACAAAATTAACATTTCATAGTTCAAATCACTAACCCACCTTTGTTAAACAACTACTGAAAGTCAAGAATCATTGTACAATCTTATCGTCCTAGTAAGGGATCTCCTTAGTAGTACGTATTCACAACTCGATTGAAGGTCGAACCTAAGACTAGGTTTCATTGAAAACCCTCAAACTTTAAGCTAACTAGCCTGAATTTAATGGTCCAATTTTAATCAATTCGCAATACTGTTCAAATATCATCCAATGTCATTGGCAAACCACTGCCTTAGTTCCGATATGGTTGAATTTTACCGGTAAAATACAGCTCACTAGATCTCCGAGAATCATCTCTCGCAATACCAAGGATTGATTGAAGCTAGAAATATGAGTCATTGGGTGTTAATCCAATGGTCTGCAAATTAACACCCACTTTGAGATGAAAAGGTTCTAGATTTGATTCCTGGAGGGGTCGAGGAATCCTATACAGAAATGAAATAACAGACTTGTGCTTCCAGGCTTTTAATGACTGTCTACGACCAATTTTTTACAGGAAACAAAGAGATTCAACTATCTGCATAAACCCCCTAAACTAATAAAAACCAACTTACCCGAAATCGAAAAGGAATTCCTTTTTCACCACCATGTTTCTTAGCAGTGAATTCAGTACTGACACAATTAAATCGTAAACCAATAGTACATTTCGGATATTTCCATATACATAATATATCATCTGATGGAGTATTTTCATTATCTAATTCTTCATAATCATTCGATCTTTTATAATCTGTAAAGTGGGTTTTTTTGAAGAAAAATAAGGATTTACTCAACAATATGAGTGGAATTATACTTACTAATTTTTAATTTATTCAAGTCGCGTATATATATATGGTTATCTAACAACTCAACACAGAAGGCGGCGTAACTCACATAGGACTTTTTGCGCTAGTCGAGATAATAGTATTCATTGTAATGAAAAAAAACTTAGACATAGGTGATAAAGAATAAATGTACTGAGGTCTCACAAATCGAAACTATAAAACCTATACCTCTTGATATGATTCAAATCAACAGTTAATGACTTGAATGACTGACGCTACGTTTTGGTTTTTCAGCTCCACTGCTAGATGGAGTAATGTGCAGATAATATGAAACAAAGCAAATGCATGTAAATCGGTTTAATAAAGCCATTTTATCCAAGTTGGTGGACTCGTAAAAATTGACTAGTTTAGATATGTTCACCAAAATCAAATGATGAAAATTATAACTACTGTTTAATTACATTATTCTGTGTACGTTCAAACTTTTAAGAGATGTTTAAGAGGAGTTTATATAGTGGACAGTAATTTAGACGACCAATTGGTTTTAAGCTAGAAAACATGAAGTCCTTAGAACATCATAACCTATCATTCGTGATTACAACTAAAACCTAATGTAGCCATCGCCTTTGTGCTATCAGGCATTGTCGTTCCTTTACTCGAGACACAACCATTGGTATATTTATTCATTTGCTTTTCATCATATTAACTTCTTTATATTGTGTTATTGTGAGGAACGGTGACTTGGATCAACAACCAACTTTGCTCGGTTATACATTAACTATGTTTCTGTCTATCAATCAAAGTAGATACAGTCAGTTTGATATATGGTCCGAAAGTTGAAAGTGCGATGTTTAGACAATGAAATTACAGTTCTACTTTTGTATGGACCACTTGAAATATTTAATGACGATCGGCTGTATAATCCGGAATAAATATCCCTTACATCGAACTTATCGTCTAGCGCATAACAGTTATATTTATTTGATTAATAACTTGCGAACACATGTTTAGAAAAAGGATAGATGGGAATTACACCTTAAAGAAGATTTAAAAGCAATCTATATGCGAATAAAACATAAACATTCTACAACTTTAAGTAGAAATCTGGAATATCATTACGCTCACCTACGTCTAGGAGGTTTTCACCAGGGTGTGTTTGATGCCAGTTATCCCAAAGCTCGTGTTCATTTAATTCCATCCGTTTATCATAGAAAGTAACTCGAATCCATGTCTACAAAGAAAAAATGGGAACAATAATAGGCTCGGATTGAAGATAAAGACGTATAGATGTAAAAGAAATAAACTGATATAAGCAACGTCGTAAAGGCTTGAAAACTAAGTCAGTCAGTCAGTAACAATGTAGAACTTCGTACGTACGTACATCAGTCCGAGTTACCATACCACATTAGCACAGAGATGCAGTTATCGATCCAAATCCCGTAGTGGTAGAGGCGGTAAGAGTATGAGCAGTAATCGGAAAGATCGGGGTTTGAAGATGTTATTTAAAGAGTATAATCCAGTGAAATAAATTTGGAAAGGGAAAAAAGAGACAAGGAGGATTCAGGAGATTAGAATTTGGGAGAACACAAAGAGTGGATGCACCTGCGCCATTGCAAACGATTATGAACCATGTCAATATAATTACAATCAACTATCAAAAATTCATTGATGGAAACAAAAAGACGGAAATCTTCGCAGTGAGCTAGTAAAAATAGTTCACTGTTAAATGGGAATTTCACATGAAAAAGCACCGTATTTATGAATACTAAGTCAAGAAACTGTTATTCTATTGCTTTTATTGTTAACTGTTTCAGAATTATGCAGCCTTTCCTGATTAGCTTATAAATTTCCCAAGATCGTCAGTATAATATACCTTCACCGTGTTGTGTATTATTTGTCCTGTCTATCCAATTAACATAGATCCCACTGAGTATTAGAATAATCGCTCTCAACCATCCTATTTCAATTCACAACAAATATCTAAGTGGATTGTAGTAATGCCATGTCTAGTTGCTCTCCAAGCTCGCAATATGATTCCATTATGAACGAATTAATTGATAAACCATGAATATAAATTCTCTGTTCGATTTCGAATATTGTACATAGGCTAACCCCGTTTGGGTGACAGCGGTAATAAAAAGCCAAATAATAATTAAGTTGGAAGAATTTGTTTCAGTCACTTGTCTATTCGGATATACACCAAGACGAAAAATACGAAAGTGAAGCAAAAGTACGCGTACTAACTCAATTAGACAAAGCGTGGCTGTTTATGGTCAGGTAGAAAAAGCTAAAAACATATGAAAAATAAAATCATCGATACACACATATACATTCAAATAAAGTTATAGGTGAACAACTGATAAGGTCAAAATAAGTGTGGATACTGACTCAAAAAGAACGAATTGATTGGTCTATCTAAAATCAAGACTAATCCATGTAGGCGTGACATTGTGCTAGATGTCATAGCCTTGATCTCAGTGAATGAAATAAAACGCACTGACAATTACTATCCAAACATTTAATCAATTTGTTGAGACAGATGACATCGAGGTTTCCACTTCAAGCGTTTATGTATAGACGTAAATTGATTGAATTTAGTCCAAGAATGTCAACAACAACAAAAATATAAACTATAGCAACCAATAACGAACATGAAGTTTCAAAACGATATGAAATATACGAATTTCCACTGCATATATATATATAATTACTACGAATTACCTTGATAAATTTTATATCTGGTGTTTTCGAGTTCAATTTAAGCTCATACGTTTGTCCTGTAAATAATTATAAGAATATAAGTATGGGATAAGCCTGACAGAATAGACTATAAAGTGATGAAGAAAAGTTTTAGTTCAAAAGGATGTTTTAATAGTGTTTAATTCTCAGAGTTAGATGGTTTAAATGAAGTAGGTGTCTAAAATGTCTAGAATGACAATGAAAGCTCTACAACTAAACTGTCCATATATATATAAAAATTTATATGCTTTGAATTAGGCATTTTAACGTGTATCACGTCAATCAGTGTAGCCAAGGTTATTTACTTATCACTATTAAATATTTATTATCTAATGATAGTTCATGATGAGAATTATCTTCAAATTATGGAGACGTCCACGAATCAGCTGCGTAAATAATAGTTGTGCTATATTCTTTAGTGACCGATTATCTTTGAAATGAAGCTACTGAAAGTTCTGGTGAAAAATCTGTGATCGGTAGAATCAAGGAAGTCAATAGTGAGAAACTCTCTGACGAGATTTGCTATGACTTTTTCCCTGTCAATTATCATGTAATAAGATCGCTCATCAGAATATCGACTTAGATGACCTTGTTACTGTGTCAAACCAATGATGCGATAACCAGCACGAGCAGCCTAGAATCAACTCCGAGTCCTTATTGGTCCTTTTCATCTAACCCTACCCGTTGAATCGAGAACGTAATCTCAGCCCCCACTATATGAAACCTATAAATAGTTCCCGGAATTTGCCCAAAGTTTTATCTACTTCGGATACAAAATTATTATAATTTACTCATCATCTAGATATTTCTATGTATGTGGCTTTGAGTAACACTTTAAGTGTGATGGCTACAAATTGTGACAACTAGAAATGATAACCACTTTTTCAAGGTTTCACACCGTAAATCACTGATTGAATTACAGCATAACTTTACCAATTATAAGCGTAAGCTATTGACACAAATGTTTTACACTGTAGTATAATTTTTTGAATATAATATACAAAATTCATGGTTATTTCCTTAATCAGCATCATACAACTTTCCAACATACACAACAGGAAACTTTTTTAAAATATTTTACGGGTGTTTTATAGCTGTTCTAAGAGCACATTTATCCGCTAATTGTGAAACTACTTAATATTTTGCTAGAAGCAATGTAGAAAGTGTCTCCATTTTTACAACAGTATTCTAATTATTCTGCACTGTACTTTCCAAATAGAAACAATATGACTTGTTCAAAGAGTGGAACCATGTGAAAGGAATAAGAATTATTTTTACAGAAGAGGAAATGATTGGAAAGAAGTATATATGGCAAATAATATACATATTCAATAATATAGAAATAAACTGAATCAACACAATAGAACGAAGACCAATATAAATGATAATATTTACCTTGATTTAAGTAAGTTAAAGACGCTTCACCTAATCGTGTAGCCGATGATGTTGGAGCTTTCAAAATGTTATCAAACAAATGAGAGTTTGTATCAGCCATTGAAATAAAAGTATTGTCACTAAACGGAAATATTAAAGAAACATATTATTAAACAGGCAAACTTCAAAAACTAATTGCATACTTAAACTCGCTATGCAAATTAAGGTTAATTTCGATAGCATTACCAAGTCAAAAATCGAATAAAATGAAAACTAAAACAGTCTAAAAGTCATTCGGTTATAACATGAATTGTTAGTACTTAGTAATGAACAAACGAAACAGAGAAAGGAGCACTTTTAGGACGGTCACACAATATCAAATAAATTGAGGGTTTCATAGTTAGTCAGCTACAAAGTAGGACCAAGCACATGTATGCATCGGTCCAAGTTGTCACACCTCATTAGCATAACGAGATGAACATCAAATTCATAGATGCAGTTACTTCAATCGTAGTAATATTTATAAATAAACATTAAATATAGAGATATAATACAGGAAGAAAGAATTAGTTCAAAGAAAAGTATAAAGTAATTTTAATCTCACGGTTTAAGGGAAGACAAAGAGTGTATACGCCTACACCATTGTAATCGATCCTGAGTCATGTCACTCACAGTCTTCAACCGCTGATTACGATAGTCGTGCGAACCCCAACCAAGTAGTCTGCATCTAATAACATGGTTCAGACCAGAAGTTGTAGGAAGTTACATAAGAGGATATTGAATATTCACTTGAAACATAGAATACTTGGTTAACTTTTCCCTACCTTGGTTTGAAATTTTCACTAGTTTTATTCTACTCTGTTGATAAGAATTCTGGCAACTTCGAATAATCCAGTAATCTGCTACGTTATACTTCGTTTAGTTTAGTCTAATTATATTACACATACATACCATGTATGCAAAGCAATTGTAAAGAGAATTTGTAGCTCAAGGTGAGGATTTTGAAGGTGTTTCGTCCTCTTAGCTGGATGGTTTAATTGTGACGCTTTTAGTGTTTTTCTGGAACTCTTCTCAACTCTGATGATGTCATCGAGAAAGGCAATGAAAGCTTCACGATTAAACCGTCCACCTTAAAGAACAAAACACATTCAAAAAGCAAGGCAATGAAATAAAACATGCATTAATTACTTTGAAGAAGATACGAATTTAATCCAACGAAATAAAAAAAACTGAAATCAACCTTTTTGATTATGAAAAGATCACACCATAGCTCTCTTGAATTATTTGACCCAGTTTTCAAATAGTAGTCAGAATTTTCATTAAAGTAAACTTCGATGGACTCTTAAATAGAAAGTTGTCATATTTACTTATTATTCTACTACTGAACTATTGGATTTAAACTTGATATCTTTTTGGCCCATAAATTCTTAAACTTTCGATATGTTAAACTGATAATATCAAGTAGATGTGATGAGCTACATAGGTCACGTATTGTCATGTTGCATTCTTTCGCATACGAATAGTGAACGATAAAATTTTTGATTGAGTTGGTAAACTATGGAGAAAGATTATTGATTTTATCCGTTGCTAATGAGTGCTTCACCTTAATTTGTTGACTGCTGACTTTTATTTGTAATAACAAGTGTATACATGCCAAAAAAATACTAAAATGAGAGGACTGAATACCAAAACCCTCCCTTGTAATTTCAAAGTACCAATATGCTAATCAAAAGAGTTCTTCGTCACTATCAGAGGCTAACTAAATACCATAGACTCGCTGCCACTTATCATCACCTAGATACTTTTTTGGAATGCTTATGCTTATCAATTCTATGTACAAACTTGTTAGGAACGTACATATTTATTACTTAAAATGATACCGAAAATGTCTTAGAAATAAATTATACCAAATGACATGATAGAAATAAAACGAATAATATGAGAACTAAAACTTACACAGTCTGCGCCGAATTACTAGACAACATAGAGAAATTTGATAAACCTTCATGGTTTGAATCATCAGAAAGCTTACTTTCATCATTACAGAGTGGTAAAGCTGACAGAGCGTCACTACATAAAATAGTCCAAGTAAAAATGAAAATAAAAAGAATATTATAGCATCTTGTCAGTCCCACTCCTAGTTGATTGAAATATTAATTTTCCAATTAAGCGAAAGAACAGTATTCTATGCATCTTGGATTAATAGAACTACTGAAGCCTGATTAAGTTCACATGCAGGGTACTTAGTTATAACCTACTTTAAGCTACCTTACTTGTGTAACCAGCGGTACTACCCAGCTGACAGAACAGACGTAGGTGGAGAGGATTATGAACTTGACACCTAATAATCAAAATCCCGAATCTTTAACCAATGAACCAGCGCTACAAAAACATAATAACAGCACATACTTTTCTTTGAAAATATGTATTACAATTAGCTATGGAGAACCTACAAAAGAATTTAATTAATGAAAATCTGACAGCTGTTTTCCACTTCGCTAATAACATAGTTTACTTAATGCCAGGAAATTTTTAAGACACGTTTAAGCAATTTTCAAGTATTCGCCCACCAGCTATTATAACCTCTTCAAAATCGATTGATTTCCAATGACTTAAGGAACTCATGATTATTGAAACAGCAACGATCACACACGATTCGTAGTTAAATAAGCCTCATTTATCGTATATTACCATGTATCAATTAGCGACACCTCATGGTGGTGAGAGCCTTTCACAACAATATGTAGTGTTTCCACTGTAAGATGTGCAATATTAGAAGTGACTGTATGGGTGATTACTATTGTTTCACCGTATAATACTCGATTTTTGCACGAAAACCGTCCAGTTTTCTGCATAAAGATATTAGAATAAATTACGGAACGATAACGTAGATTTCAGAAAGCGTACATAGCACTCATAAATAACACATTAATAGCCAACGAACACTATCATGATACATTTAATGTCAAGAGCTAAAAAGGTCCTATAAATAAACCTATGAGGTAAACTACCACGTGATACATTTTTCATCGTTACAAGCAACCCATAACCATTAAGAGCGGTCCCAGACACTTATATCCCCTCTTCAAAAAAAATAGCGACATATAAATGACTACCAAAAAAGTTACACTGTAGAAAAAGATAGTGGTCATCACTAACCAAGGAGGATGCAGTCTTAAATGACATAAACTGATATACCAATTAGTTCGGCTTTTAGCAGCACCACGAAGCTTAGTAATGATCGAGGTAAGCAGTACCCAAAACGCAAAAGATATTTCAATACATTAGTAAAATTTGGCTTTGAAAAGCAGCGAGTATTGTAATTGAGAAAAAATATGTAGAAATTAAAGCTTCCGAAAATTCATCCTAAATTTTTCTAAGATCTTCAAATCGACCAGAGGCCACTGGAAAACATGGAAGCCTTCACCTAACAGACTTCCGTATATAGTAACAGTGGATCACCGATACCATCAGGTTTGAACCTAGGCATAATTAACGATACTTACTTACTTACGCCCGTCACTCCTCGTGAAGGAGCATAGGCCGCTCACCAGCATTCTCCATCCAACCCTGTCCTGGCCAATCCCTTTCAGCTACTTCCAGTTGTTGTTCATCCCTTTCATATCTGGTTCTATTTCCTGACGTAATGTGTTCTTTGACCCTCCTTTTCTTCGCTTACCTTCAGGATTCCAAGTTAGAGCTTGCCTCGTGATGAAGTTTGATGATTTGCGTAATATATGTCCTATCGATTTCCATCGTCTTTTACTAATTTCCTCTTCAACTAGAAGCTGGTTTGTTCTCTCCCACAGAAGGCTATTGCTGATGGTGTCCGGCAAATGGGTGTTGAATATCTTGGGTAAACGACTACTTATAAATACTTGTACCTTCTTGATGATGGTTGTAGTAGTTCTCCAAGTTTCGGCTCCGTACAGTAGAACTGTCTTGACATTTGTATTGAAGATCCTCACTTTGATATTGGTTGACAGACAGTTGTTTTGAGTTCCATATGTTCTTCAATTGTAGGAATGCGACCCTTTCTTTGACAATCCTCACCTTTACGTCTGCATCTGAACCTCCTTGTTCATCGATGATGTTTCCCAGGTATGTGAAGGATTCTACATCTTCCAGAGTTTCGCCATCAAGAATGATTGAATTGCTGTTCTCCGTTTTGAATTTGAGGACCTTGGTTTTCCCCTTGTGTATGTTGAGGCCTACTGATGCAGAGACTACTGTTACACTGGCTGTCTTTATATGCATTTGTTCATGTGTATGCAATAGGAGGGCTTGGTCAGCTGCGAAGTCAAAATCGTCTAATTGGTTCTGAGTTGTCCATTGTATTCCGTGTTTTCCCCCAGATGTCGAGGTCTTCATAATCCAGTCGACCACCAGAAGAAAGAGAGAGAGTAGAGTTTTGTCTGACTCCGGTCCTTACTTGTAATGCATCTGTCGGTTTTTCTCGGTGCACGACCTTGCACTGTATTCCGTCCTGTGAGTTCCAGATAATGTTGACAATCTTTTCAGGAACTCCATAAAGTCGAAGTTTCCGTAACGTCTTCCTATCTACACTGTCGAATGCCTTTTCATAATCAATGAAGTTGATGTACAGTGACAAGTTCCACTCAATTGATTGTTCAACGATGATCCGTACTGTCGCGATTTGGTCTGTGCACGACCGATCCTTACGGAATCCAGCTTGTTGATCTTGATGTTGGGCGTCTACTATGTCTTTCATCCGGTTCAGCAACACTCTGTTAAATGCTCTCCCTGGTACTGACAGTAGTGTGATGCCTCTGTAGTTTTCACATTTGCTCAGATCTCTTTTCTTTGGAATCTTGATGAGGTGTCCTTCTTTCCAGTCCATCGGCACTTGTCCCTCCTCCAAATCTTTTTGAATAGAGAGTGAAGCATGTTTGTAGCTACTTCGATATCTGACTTCAGTGCTTCAGCTGGTATATTGTCAGGTCCTGCTGCTTTCCCACTCTTGATTTGTCTGATGGCCATTCTGATTTCTTCCGTCATTGGTGGATTGACATCTATAGGAAGATCTGTGTGTGTTGCTTCGATGTCCGGTGGATTCATTGGAGCCGGCCTATTCAGGAGTTCCTCGAAGTACTCTACCCATCTGTTCCGTTGTTGTTGAATTTCAGTGATTGGCCTGTCTTCTTTGTCTTTGACCGGTCTCTCTGGTTTACTGTATTTCCCTGATAGTTTCTTCGTTGTATTGTAAAGCTGTTTCATATTTCCTTCTCTAGCAGCTTTTTCCGCCGTCGTTGCTAGTTCTATCACGTACTTCTTGTCAGCTCTAAAGCTCTTTTTCACTTCCTTGTTTGCTTCTGTGTACTCAACTTGTGTTTGGACTTTCTCTGCTCGTGTTCGGCTGTTTTTAATTGCTGCCTTATTGTTTTTCCTTTCTCTGATCCTGTCCAGTGTTTGTATAGAGATCCATTCCTTATGATGATGCTTCTTCAGGCCCAGGACCTCTTGACACGTTGAAGTTAATGCTTCTTTGATACTTTTCCAGTTGTCCTCCATAGTAAATTCTTCTTCCTTCAGTAGATCCTGTAAGGCTCGGGACCTGTTGTTGAGAGCTATCTTGAATTCATTGAGTTTGTCAGTATCTCGAAAGAAGGCTGTATTGAAACTTTGTAGTGCTGTTTGTCCAGTTCTTCTTTAGCTTCAGTTCTAAATTGGCTACAACTAGTTGGTGATCTGAAGCTATGTCAGCTCCTCTCCTGATTCTTACATTTTCCATTGTCCTTCGGAACCTTTTATTGATGCAAATATGATCTATTTGGTTCTCTGTGTTGTGGTCCGGTGAGATCCAGGTAGGTTTGTGTATACGTTTGTGTGGAAATATTGTGCATCCTATGACCAATTTGTTGAATGCACACAGATTTTAAAATCTTCCTCCATTTTCGTTTCTCTGTCCCATTCCATGTCATCCCATAATATCTTGACATCCGGTGTTGTCTATTCTGACTTTGGCATTTAGATCTCCCATCAGAATGGTGAGGACATTTCTTGGCCACTTCTCTATGATTGATTGCAGCCGCTCGTAGAATTGATCTTTAATGTCGTCGATGCTTTCATTGCTAGGTGCATAACATTGGATAATATTCATTGTGATCCCCTCCTTCTTCGTTTTGAATGATGCTTTGATGATTCAAGATCCGTAAGATTCACATTCTAAGAGTGCATTTCGTGGTACAACATAGCAGAGTGGTCGTAGGCACACCTTCTACTCGTTGAGAGTAATCAGATGCTGGAATTTTCTGCCTTCTGACCTAGTGCAAGCGGCTTCCAATGAGTCCTATAAGAGAGAACTTGACATGTTCTTACGGACTAAGGACAGCATTTCGTTATAACTTACCGAAGTTTTTCTCACTTATCACTAAAAATGCCTAGGTTCCAACCCGATGGTATCGGTGATCCACAGTTATTTTATACGGATGCCTGTTAAGCGAAAGCTTAAGCTTATTCTGTGCAAAATCATTTAGACGTCTCGGCAGGTTTTGTGCAGAGAACATGAGTAAACTGATATAAAGATGCAGTACTCTTGATGAGTTGATAAAATAAAACTTATATGTGGCATTCTTAACCTAATTTACCCAGGTCCTGACAATACTCTCTCTCTCAAAGATGCTAAAATAGAGAATTTACCGCATATTAAACATTGATCGGACGCCTACGCCGATGCCGTTCATCGTGTCATCGAAACACGCAGACAAATCAGCTTCATCAAAACTCCAAGACGAGCTCTCTGCCATCACAATTAGGCTGATAGACGACTGGTTGTATGGAGGCTACGCAACCTTCGATTACCGCGCTTCAAAATCGAATGGTCCAGTCTTCAGTCTTCAGTAAACAGGATAGGAGGTCTATCGACCTATATTAATCCTTGCAGTTTGTGATACTGTGAAGGTACAATCTCGTTTTGAATATATCAACGGAAGGTGCTGATATTACGTGTTCTGGTAGAGAATTCCAGTAATTCACTACTCGGCGCGAGAAAAGAAACTTCAGACGTAAACGATTTCACCTAGGTTTTTGAACTTTCTTCGAATGTCCTCTCAAGTGATCAGTCCTGGACGGAAGTAAAAGATAAGACATGTTATTACCAAGGTCATCGCTCAGTATACGATAAGCCAATATTAGATCACTCCGTACCCTACGGTAAGATAACGGTAATAAGTTGAGGTGTCTCAGTCTGTCTTCATAAGATAGGTCAGATAGACCTTGTACCATCTTAGTACCTCGTCGTTGAACTCTTTCCAGCATCTCTTCTTCATACTTGAAACAAGGACTTGCTGCTTGAATCCCATATTCTAAATGTGGTCGCACGTAAATCGGGTATAATAATCTAAACATTTCATCATCTAAATACTGGAAAGACCTACGAAATAACCATAATACCCTATAGCCTTTCGCAGCAGCAGCCCTACAGTGACTAGGGGTTTTCGAGATCACTGCTCAGTATGACTCCTAAATCTTTATAGTTTCTTACTTTGGGTAGCACGAATCCACATATTGTATAGTGATACGATTCACCATAGTTATTTATTTGCATCACCACACTCTTATTAGGAGTTACGTCTAGTGACCACCTATCCAACCATGCCACCAATGAATTTACAACCAGAATGGGAGACCTTATTGAAGGTCTTACTTAGATCTATGAAGATCATATCCACAGGAATATTTCGATCTTTTGCAGCAGCCCAATCTTTTCTTGTAATGAGAAGATTTATCAAGAATGATAGGCCTATCCGAAAACCCTATTGTTCCCTGGAGAAAAGATTATGCCCTTCAACATAGTTTATAACAGATATCGAAATGATTTTTTCCATCAGTTTTACAACTCCACTAGTTAAGCTAATGGGTCTATAGTCACTAAATAAATCCCTACGCCCAGCCTTATACACTGGACTTATTATAGCGTCTTTCCAGTTTCTGGGCAGTCTAGACTGCCTCAGAGACATGTCAAACAGTATCGCTAATGGTGAAGCAATTACATCTTATATGGCTTTCATAATCCTGAGATGAATATCATCAGGACCACTGGACTTATCAGGTCTGAGATGATGAATTAGCCTAAAAAAACAGTACCTTTCTCAATGACTACAGAGTCCATCAGTGAGCCGCCGAGATCATAGTGAATCGTTGGTTGTTCCTCATTACCGATAGAAAACACTTTACCGAAATATTCCGATAAAGCTTCAACTTTTTAGACATCATTTTCTGCCAAGATTAACGGATTTTCTTTTATCAAAAGTGATGGAATTCCATCGTTTCTCTGAGTTCGCCTTTTTATATACGAGAATAACCGTTTCGGACTATATCTAGAACCCCTGGCCAATTGTTTTTCATATGGTCATCTAGTCCTACTTATTAACTCATTCGTAATCTTACAATAACTGGATCTGTATTGTTCTAAGCCAGTAGAGATGAACATATTCCAGTGCTTCTTCCTTGTTCTAAGAAGTTTCCTGACTGCTTTCGTTATCCATGGTCGACTGCTACTCGGTCTTCACGGTACCAGGTATGGTATGAACGGGGACGTAACTGAACTAAACTTATCTTTAGGTGCAGACCGTGATTCTTCAACTGATAAGCTAGTATCTACAAACCAATCTGTCTTAGCAGTTCATTCCTGAATGGCTGATATGTTAGCTTTCCATACATTTGGGCGGGGTGTAATCTGATCGTATAACATGTAACCAGTTCTAAGCATGAATGACAAAACAGCGTGATCGCTGCTCACTAATGGCGGAAGAATATTTTGGCCAACAATATCTTCAGTCTCATGAGTGATTACCAAGTCCAACAGAGAAGTACCTTGGTTAGCACCAAAACGTGTGGGTTTGGATACATGCTGCACTATTGTATGCTCCATTATTGTTACCAGGATCCTACTATCAAAGGAGTTTATCGACCCTTCCGTGGTTATCTCATTCCAACTAATATCAAGTGCAATAAAGTCTCCTATTATATAGCATCTTGTATTTGCACTCCAAAGATGAATGTGCTCTAAAGTAAAGTCATCAGCTAAGCCAATTGAGTTGCGATAGATGAAACTGAGCATAAATGTACTACATATTATAGCCGATTTACAGCTAATGGTTTCACAAGTACCGCTATCATGGGATTCGCTAGTAGAGGAGCGGATATTTATATTATTGTCCATCTATAACAGGACGCCACCTCCTTTTCTACATCTATGTCTATCACTCCTAAGATAATGGTATCTGAATAATTCTGGTGTAATGTCTAAGTCATGGACTAACCAAGTTTCTGTCACTGCTACTATGAGTGGCTTTAACCTGTCCACTAGTGCTTCTAGTTCATAGAACTTATTTCTTAGACTACGAGCATTGGCACATAAAACTCCCAAGTAGAACGGCCTATCCATACAGGCCTTGGTAGCATTCGCTTCCAAGACCTGAGTATCAGAAAACCCACTAGCCGGAGATTTTCCTCATCGTTTTGCCGACGGGTTTCTAGCTCAGAAAATGCTTTCTTCCTTTTTATTCTATCTTCGAGAGACATATCAAGTCTAATCCGTATATCGGAATTGTCGTGACAGAGAGTGCTGCTTAACAGGAGATACCGTTGCTTCTCCGATCCTAGGATTACCTTGAGGAGCCCACATGGTCAGGGTTCAACATTGTCCGCAGTCCTCTTGCCTATTCTAACCAGTTTTTTTACCTGAACTCCTTTAGAGTCATCTGGTAAGATACTACGAATATATTTTACCAGCTTCTCTAAATCATGCGCGTGTCTAATTTTGGGATCAGGGTCGTTTGACTCCAGCAATTTGCTCACAATAATATTCGATGCGATTAGATTCTTCTTCTCACTCATGCCAGAGGGGGTTTCTCTTTTACTATCAGATTTTGGCATTGCGTCAGGTTTTGGTAGTGCATTTAGTGACTTGCTAACCATCTGCGTATTGCCTGAAGCCTTTTTCTTTTCATTTCGTTTTCTCCATACTGTGGTCCATTTTTCATCCCTCAGGACACTGGGACTATTTGGAGCAGTGACGGTTTTATACAGACCTTTAGTTTCCACAAGGGGTGCATGGTTACCAATGTCAGTATCAGGTGGTACTACCCCCGTCGTTAATGTTAACGGAGATTTCACCTTTCCGTCAGTCATAGTCGGTTTTTTAAGGCGTTTCGTAACAGCACGTATTACACTGACACATTCGTCACTGTCAGTGCTCGTGTCATCAACCCATGCGCCATCATTTCTCTTATAGGCCAAAGCCAATAGGCTCATAGCCTCTTGTATTAGTAACGTCTTATTTGCACAGCAAAACATGCAGAGACAATGTGAGTTAGGCTTCCAACATCTTTTGTATGTAGTGGGACTTAAACGGGTGTATATCTTATGGAACCATTTTTTGCATTCATCACACTGCATTCCTTCCTCCACAAGGAACAAACAGTTTGGTTGTCCACATTTGTGAGTACTACCAGCCATTCTAGTCAGATTAAGGTGTAAAACACAATATGATTGCAGTATGATCACAGTGTCAGCCAACGAGTAAAAGGGTACTACAACACAAACTTTACCAAGATTTCAAACCTTAACTAAAGTACTTTGATTTAGACCAAGAATGCTTTTGATGCAATAATTACACAAAAGCAAGGATAATCACAACAAGTACGAAATCACTGCCCTTTTTGAAACGCCAACGATAAAATGGTTGTGAAAAGGATAGAAGCTTTCGCTTAACAGGCATCCGTATAAAATAACTGTGGATCACCGATACCATCGGGTTGGAACCTAGGCATTTTTAGTGATAAGTGAGAAAAACTTCGGTAAGTTATAACGAAATGCTGTCCTTAGTCCGTAAGAACATGTCAAGTTCTCTCTTATAGGACTCATTGGAAGCCGCTTGCACTAGCTCAGAAGGCAGAAAATTCCAGCATCTGATTACTCTCAACGAGTAGAAGGTGTGCCTACGACCACTCTGCTATGTTGTACCACGAAATGCACTCTTAGAATGTGAATCTTACGGATCTTGAATCATCAAAGCATCATTCAAAACGAAGAAGGAGGGGATCATAATGAATATTATCCAATGTTATGCACCTAGCAATGAAAGCATCGACGACATTAAAGATCAATTCTACGAGCGGCTGCAATCAATCATAGAGAAGTGGCCAAGAACACTGTATACAAAGTCAAAAACGTTTTGGTGCTGACATGACTAAAGGTCTTACGTATTCAACATAAAGTTCGAAGACCTCTGGCGGCTATTGCACGGCAGTGTGCAGTAGTTTTTAAGTCTAGGCTAGGGATGACTTTCAAGTCATTGAGTGTCTGAACAACAGATGGCTCAATTTTATTAATCATATACGTATTTGCACCATGATGACTGATATGCATCCTAATGCACTTAGAAGCATTTATCGGAAACTGCCAGGTTTTAGACCATTCAGATAATTTCTCTGGGTCATTCTGGAGTTCTAATCTATCACCCTTACATAGTATCGTTCTCCATATCTTGACATCGTCAGTATATTGCAAGACCGATGATGATAGGAGACGAGGAAGGTCATTTACATACAAGAGGAATAGCACTGGCCTCAAAACTGTACCCTGAGGCACTCCACCAAGCACAATTTCCTAGCTAGACTACTTGGAGTTCACCCGTACTCTCTGTTGCCGCACAACTAGGAAGTCTTTTACCCACATCAGTAGTTTGCCTCCAACCCCGACATTTCTTAACTTAGATAACTGCCGGTTGTGTGGAACTTTGTTAAGAGCTTCTCTGAAGTCAATGTAGGCTACGTCTACAGGTAAATTTTGGTCCCTAAGAGGGCACCAGCCTTCACAAGCGACTAATAAGTTAGTGAGACAGGAATAACCTATTCCGAAACCATGCTGCTTTTTTGAAGGGATCAGGTTTTTATCGAGAAACTTAAACAGCTCCTCCCGAATAATCTCTAAAATGTTAACAACCACACTAGTTAGGCTAAAGGGTCGGTAATATACTGGTTTATGTTTCTTACCTGTTTTGAAGACATGAGTTAGTAAGGCGTCCCTACAGTCCTTTGGTAAATGACCCTCGGCTACGGATAGATTAAAGAATATGTATAAGGAGTTCACGACAAAGTTTGTCAAGTCCTTAGTAGCCTAGGATGCATTTCAACAGACTCTATGGATTTGCTCATATTAGGCTCTTTTAATAGACCGACGACATCGGGTTCTTCGAATGTCACACGACTCAGTGTGTGCGTGTGGGTTACATGAACTGAATGGGAAAGCATCTCTAAGAAATACGCATTGTTAAAGAACCTTGAGAATACCAGAGCTTTACCATAATATACCTGTACTAATGAAACACTATTAGTGTTTATGGAATATCTTGTCTTCTGTTAATCCTTTGGTTTATGCACCACTACAGAGTGTTAAGGCACAGGTATTCGAGCGTTTCGATAATGAGATTTTGTCTCATCAGTCCCCAGTAACTTAAATCTATCCCGTATTTTTCTTCTCTTACGGAGAACCTTCCCACTGAACCACGGTGCATAGTTTCTCGGTCCCCTTGGTTTAGCACAAGGGATGCGGGCTGCAGTAACTTCTAAATATAAATTTCAAAATAAGTCCCAAGACGTTTCGATGGAGGACGCTGGCTCTATTTTTCGGTCTACTGGCGATGCTGAGTGTATAATATCTTGTATATTTGCTTTCCAGACGTTAGGTCTGGATCGAGCTGACGCGTGCTCGTTTTTGACAATTATATGGAAGTCAGAGTTTAGGACTGTATGATCACTTTTACCTAGGAGTGGCATGTAATGGAGGTTCGTAACGTCATCCTCATAATGGGTCAATATAAGACCTAGTAAGAATGATTGAGAATCCGGATAGTACCCAGTCGCTTCTTATACATGTTGCACCAGGACACATGTGACAAATAAATCGACCAGATCGTGCTCGCATAAACTATCTGACATTTCAGTTCGCAGATTTTCCCAGTCTACCATGGGTTCATTAAAGTCTCTTGGGATAAAACATCGACCACTTTTTGACCAAGTATTGGGAAACTCATTTACCTAACAGCTTGGACTGCGATAGACCAAATCAATCAGCAGCTCTTGTCCCTTGCATTTCAAGCAGCAACTAACTAATTCACATGTCCCACTCTCATAGGATACACTGTCGATAATGGCAAATGAAATAGCATTCCAAATGAACCGAGCTACTCTCCCTCCTTTACGCTTCTGGATTCTGTCAGCTCTTAAACCCTCAAAATGAAGTTCCATACTATCTATAGGCTGCCTCAGCCAAGTTTCTGTGACTGTGATTATATATGGCTTTGTAGAGTCAGTCTGTACGCATAGTTTCAACCAGTTATTGAGAAAGCTTCGGGCATTAGTGCAAAAGATCCGAAGCCTATTTATCTGGCTTCGTGATGCACCCAGAGTGGCATTGGCATCATTCTCTGTCAAAGAACCACAACCCGAAAATCTACTATTTTTAGATCATTCTCACCAGCGTCTAACATAGGTTGTAGTTTGTTTTCGGCTTCCCTTCGTTTTAACACGGTCTACTGGCATCAAGTCTTTACGGAAAAAACTCCTTAACCCTTTAATTTATATCCATTCTGTAAAATGAAGTCCCGTTTATTCGAAGATTTGAATACTACTTTAAGCAGTCTGGATTGATTAGGCTTCAAGTTCTCTGGGCTACCTAGTTTGTACACCTTTAGCAAGGTGACTCCGCAGATATTTTGAGGCATGAGTTGATGTAGTATCTGTTTTATCAACCCAAAATTATGCCAAAAATGAGTTTTAGGTTCAAAGCTTTCACTCTCCTTGATTCTATGAAAAATAACTGACCTGACACTGATAAGCTTTCCGTTTTTCGACTACTTTTTTGTGGGGAGGGGATAGGATTTTATTTTATACCATTATGTTGTTTCCTGCTTACAACCTGTACCCATTCGTCAACTATGGTTGGAGTAGCAACCATGTTCGTGCCAAACATACTGTGGGATTCCGGCGGGTTATCAACGATTTGAAATCAGGTTGTGTTTACCGCTAGAAACCGATCGAGCCTTGCGATGGCTTTCGTGCTGGGTACCGTCTAGAGAATGTGGGACAGGAAACTTCCTTTTTTGAGTTTTTAATTTAAGACATACCGCTTTGAAGACAGCCTTTCCTCCCTTGATCGATGTGAGTCAGCTATTTCCGACCTCACTTGAGGTGGCTTCAAATAAATTTGTGTGTCGGTAGAGTGAGTGCTGTCCAATGTATCCCTACCACGTTTGCCAAAACACTTATTTGCGGCATTTATCATTGAGATGGCCTCGGTTAGCAAGTTGCTTGAGCCCAAACTGCACTACTGACAAAGCCATATTCAACCGTTTTCACTAAACAGTTTTATAGCCGCAGGCGTCAAGTTCGTGCAAACTTCGAGATACCAGCCGTTGTACTCATCACACTGCATGCCGCTTTCAACGGGATATCAACAGCTCGGACGTCGGTAATTGCTTTTCTTCCACTGTCCAGTCATTGAACAGAGGTTCTCCGAAAAAAACTAGACACAATAGTACCCAGAGACAAAAGTGATCCATGATCAAAAAGGTGGAAAACTGTAAACTGTTAGGACCTAAAGTACTAACAAATGCAATAGAAAACAAACTACTTATAAGTACTGATAATAAACGAAATTAGAAACAAAAACGATATTTTTATCGTATAATTTGAATGAAATAAATTCAATTAAAGTATGAACAGTAGTCTCGATACATAATAAACGATCAATACAATGAAATTCACTCAGAGAGGAAAAATTCCACTGTCCTTTTAAATAGTGCGCGAACGGTCGGGTCCAGTTTGAATTTTTTCTGTCCTGGACGGTTATGACAGATAAGCGGCTTCGAACATTAAATATCAACACTAATGTAGTCAAACGGTAAATGCGTTAAGTTGTACTTTTACTTGTTCAGGATTCTGAAGGAAAAGACTAGGTACGAAGAAGAAGTTGTTAAATGTACGGAGATTTATAACAATAAGGTTGCCGCACAAGCTGAAGAGCATGATATTAAAATGGCGGTATGAATTTCGTGTACAATAACTTGCGAAAAAGAGAGCAATTTTAGACGAATCCAAAATGATGATTCCAGACTGCCAATCCAGACTTGCCAAAGCTATTAAGGAACTGGAAAGTGCTACTGAAGTAAGTATGTAAAGTAATGGTTTCAAATTATCTGTAGGAGTGTGAAGAAGAATTCAAAGACACAGAAGAATTCAAACAGGCGAAATGCCTATTGCAAGAATGCTTGAATACAAGTTCATAAAAATGAGTGTGATTCATTGTATTATATAGCGCTGTACATTAAGAATAGGGTTACTTCTCATTCCAATTCGTTTTATTAACAATTTATGGAAAAGCAATCAATTATTAAGTGTGTTAAATATTTTCCTTCTTGTTTTTTTAACTGAAGGGTAGTGGAAATCATCCTCTTCCTCTCAACATGTCTCTCACTCGCTCAACTCCCTACAGATTGGAAAGACGCTGTGATCAGTCCTATGTTTAAAGATGATCAGAGACATATCGTAACTAACTGCCGGCCTGTCAGTCTAACCAGCATATTCGTTATTCGGGTTAAGTTACTAAGTCACAGATTCGCACAATCTGTTAACTCCCGAGCAACATGGGTTTCGTGACAAGCGTTCATGCTGACTAACTTATTGCGAGAGAGGATTAGACAGCAGCCCTAGATAACGGTCTGTCTCAACGTGACACCCATAGACTTTAGCAAAGCATTTGACAATGTTTCACACTTAGGTCTTATGCAGAAGCTCTCGAGCTTCGGAATAACAAGTGCTGTACAGGAATGGATAGGAAACTTCTTATGTGACCACAGACAGAGAGTGAGGGTCTATAGGATGATATCCAAATGGGAGCCAGTCAGAAGTTGTGTACCCCAAGGCACCATCTTAGGCCTACTACTTTTCCTTGTCTACGTTAATGAATTGCTGCTATTGCTTAAGTCGTCGACATTATTGCTTGCGTATGATGTCGAAATCTGTAGGACAATAAGAAGTGAGGCTGATCATTTCGATCTCCAAGCTGACTTAGATGAATTAGTTAGATGGGCTCGAGGTTGGGGTCTAGAAGTTAATTGTAGGAGTAGTGTGCTCATGCACATCGGACACGGTAACTTACCAGTATACTGTAACAGTACATTTTTTCTATGAGTTCAGGAACATAAAGGCTTATGAGTAATAAGCAGTCACAACGTGAGGACAACTATGCATTGCGGCGCAGCTGCTGTGAAAGTGTTCCGTGGGTTATGGTCACTTCGCCGAGAATTCAAATGCTTTGATGATATGCTTCGAATTTTATATCCCACCTATGTAAGAGTATTGTATCCAAACAGCTAGCCCATGAACTGATAACAGATACCAACTCAGTTCAGCGTGTGGAAACAAAATTGGTGAAGGGTATCTCTAGACTCCCTTACGATGAACGCTTAAAACGCCTAAACCTTCTCTTGTCTTATCGTAGGACGATAGGTCGCCTTACACTGGCATTTCGTCTTGTTTATTGTGATTTCGGTGTTAATCTGATCTTTTCGCTCCCCCCAGCGCTAATAATCTTTGAGGTCATAGCAAGAAGGTTCATAAACCGCGATCTAATAAACTTAAAGTGGGGCCCCGTTTTTCTCATCGGGTAATCAATGATTGGAAGACCTTACCCGGACAGGTGGTATGAGACCCATCACTGACTATTTTCGAGGGGAAGCTGGACATTCACTGGAAGTCAGGATCCACACAGGTTCACTAACTTGTTACCGAAGACAGGTGTGTGTGCACGCTAATACACATTCAGTTAGTTTGTAAAATATAAGCATATGCCCCAATACTAAGTACAGATGCGGATTTGTGTAGTAAGGACAGAAAGCCTATGTTATTCCTATTCTAGTATGATTCTGTGTCCAGTCTTCTCTTGAATGAATCAATCGAAGTTGAGGACATCACTGCTTCGGATAACAGGTTCCAAGTATCGATGACTCAGTGTGGAAACCTGTATGCCACTGGTGTTTTGTTCGTTCTTGTTTTTCTACTCTACTGCAATGTCCCGATCCAGTGGGAGAAAAAGAGAATATGTTAGGTCCAAAATCATTTTTCCGTATTCTGTATATCAGAATTAGATCTCCCCTTAGTCTGTGATAGCACAGAGTGAAGAGGTCCAGCTTTTAAAGCCGCTCTTGGTGTGGTAAACCGCGTAGTTCTGGAATTGCACCCATGTATTGGTTTGACATCCGTATCTTCGATGGAGTTTACTTCCCGTCAAGAACTAAGTTGCTAGTCGGATTCCTGTCAAATGATTTATTCCGACCCATTGTTGTGCCCTTTATGCTTTATTTCGTGATAGGACGCTGTAGCGATTTTACCAACGGTAGTGAGTGCAGCCTGCTTAAATGGAAACCTAATAGTATCCTGCATAACTGGTATAAATTGGAAGAACCGAGAGCCGGCAATTGAGACATTTTGGTTCTTCGATACTACAATAGCCCAAAGACTTCGGTGTTGCTCCAGTAAAGTCTAGTGACGTCGCATAGATCTCGCTCTAAACTGTGAGTTCCCCACCCTAATTCATGCTATGCTTCTCTAGCACTTCTCAAAGTCAAGTTCTCATAAAATACTACACATGCAATACACCAGTTTACGATTTCTGCACGGGGGTATATTTGTGTATGTTCACAACTGTGATTCATGTTCAGATCCTCGATATTTCGCAATAGTAGGTACATATTCTGGAAATTGTCACCAGGCATTCTTTGCGGGTTTATTCGGTCAGCTATATGTATCTGATCATAATGAAAGATTGATGACATTGGATTCGTAAACTCGTTAATAGCGAGCGATTTCTAATAGTTTCCAGATAAAAAAACAGCTATGTGGGCCTATATGCGTTCTATACACTTGTACAAAGTAAATACTTAGGTTTGTAGATTATAGTTGTAATCACTTTCTCGACCTTAAGGAGGCATTTGACTCAGTTGATCGTAAGGTTCTATGGCAGTGTTTGTCACTGAAAGAAGTACATTAACCTTATAAAGGCTCTCTACTCGAACACAACTGGTAGAGTGAGAGCTTATGGCGAACTGTCATCAGAATCGATTACCTCAAGTGGTGTTCGTCAGGGCTGTCCACTCTCCCCATTCTTGTTCAACTTTGTCGTCGACGTACTTTTAGAGATAACACTCTCATCTTAATTTCCAGGTGTTGAACTTCTGCTGGGAGATTCACTTGTTGACTTAGAATATGCCGATGACAAAGTTTTATTTGGTGAAGACGCTGACAAAACGCAGAGATTTCTGACCAACATAAGCAACTTATTCACCACAGAACTGTCAGTTACCATGGCAAGAAACTTCCTAAAATAATTAGGAGATGCACTTATGTTACTCACGTGCAACTGTAGCGTGTGTTGAACCTTGGTATGCTGAAATGAGACGTCAATCACTTTAACATCTATGTCTCACGTAAATAATGAGTATCTTTAATTGGATTAGAAATAAACCATTTCTTGATATCTCTGTAGCTCTCGACCTAGGTGCATATTTCGGAGCTGACTGTTGTGTAATGTCATCCTAGGACGTGATTATATTGTCTGTATTGAAAATGGGGAGTACGATTGTAAAACTCCTATTATATACCACAACAGTTCCTATTAGAAGTCATATTAAGGTATAAGGTGAGTCCTTGCATATGCAGAATAATGGTTACGGTCACTACTTGCTTACACCTGTCACTCGTCGAGTAGCATAAACCGTCCATCAAGAATCTCCATAGAGCTGTGTACTGAGCAGTCCTTCCCAGTTATTTTCAACTGCTATTAATTTCTGATGTGTCTTTAGTTCCCGAAACCATGTTTTCATTGGTCTCTCTTCTCTCCTTTTCCCTTTAGGATACCAAGTTAGCACTAGCATCGTAATGCAGTTTGACCACGAGTCCCTAACCAAGGATTTCGAGGACCACGTTATAGTCCTGTGAGTAAATGTGGTGGTATTCGTCTGCTAAAGCCACTCTGGGATACGTAGATTCGATAAGTCATACTTAGTATTGAAGCGATTTCAACTAACAGCATTTCTTGTTAAGTCAAAAACACTTGTAAGTACGCGGAAATAAACTTCTAAGGGCCGCATACGAAGTGATTCAAATTAAGACCAATCCCAATTCAGCACTTACTACGCATTTAATTTAATATGTTGTAGTGGACGGGGTTCTAGTAAAAGTAAAATGGGACTCAGGTGTCGGGTACCGAGATATGTCTATTTTGGTATGTGAGGCATTCTGATGGACATGTGTATCATATATTGAACCACTTATAGCAAGCTTTAGGTGAGATAAACATAACGCATCATGTGCTAATTTGTGTTAGTCAAGGTTATCCCAGTGCATATATTAAACTATTCTGATTTAGTAGCATCCACACAATGATATACAGTAAGTACTAATCCACTAAAAACAAGCTATTTACCAGTAACGCTGACTATTTTCAAAACTAGTACCAAATGCTGAACTCCTGTAGTGTAAAAGAAGACGATTAGGCTGCATACTAATCCTTCCTGTAAGAAATGTCAGATTAGAATGTAACTAGACTACATTTGAAAATAGGGGCAAACATAAACCATAGGTAAGTCGTAATATGGGATGGAATGATCTGTAAGGTACATCATCCATAGTCGCAGAATAGCGACCGGCAACACAAAGAACGGAGGTCACGATGTATTGTACGAAACGTTTGGAGCTCAAAGCTTAACCAGATATTACAGTTAGGTGCTCCGTATTTAATCGCTAATGAAGGTAACAGCCTTTGATTTTTCGGCAAATCGGCCATTTAGAATATGACCGCATGTAAATTTTACTAAATCTGTCGCAGTTCAGACATCTGCGGCTACGCAGAATTTACATAGTGTATTTGGGTCGTCAGAAGCTTTGATGTTTCATAATAGCGGTGAGTGGCAAAACCTAACTAGTTCGGAATTTATTAACGTAACAACTTGGATAAAACTATGGGTTACAAAACGGTTTATTGTTTCTTATGTACCAGTATAAAAAGTAAACTAGTGGTAAAACCAGTGGAAATAAATATGAAAAAGAAGATACCCAAACAACTAGAGTAGATTGTACGACATTTTCGGTAGAAAAGGACTTTGATTAACGTACTGGGAGATGCGTGAAGACCTAGGCTTTTTTAAAGAAATTATTCAAAACAGTACTTGATAACATGGTTATTCAACCGATTTTATTAAATAGGTCCTCACCTCATTCACCAAGTTATCACAAAATAAGTAATATAGTAAATATTTCAAGCACTGCGGGTATATTTACCCCAGAAGTGCAAAAGAAATACAGAAACTATGAAACACAGACTCATAACTAGTACTGGTACGGGTCCAACTTTGATTCCAGGAGAATCTTCTGAATAAAACAGGAAAACAGGGTTTTTCTGTGCAGTTGGAGCAACTGGTCGTCTAGCTGAAGAAGCCGGTGCCTGAAAATAGAATACATCGTACGCATTACAATTAGATTTCTGGAAATGAATACATTTTGGAAAACGATAATGTAACCTGGTATATGTTCTACTTCTGTTAACTAACAAGATTCAAGTTTTTCGAGGGCAGTCTTGATCTTCTTTACAAAACAAACAAATATTTTATGGAACACAGTTAATTATTCCCAACCATTGTTGACCTATCGCTCGCAATTCTATTAAACGTATCTGCATAAAATGCAACCGTAAAGAAACACGAGCGCTATGGTTTATCCACTGTTATTACGGCAGAAAACCAAAAGCTTCCATCAAAGTACAATCGTTTCACCAAATTTATTAATAAAACGATTTTGGCGATTAAAAATGCTTCAGGGTAGATTACTTGGTCAAGAAGTGTATGAGTTGTCTCGTTTTTGTGGTACAATATCAGTACCCATTTCCTCTACAAATCATTAAATTCCTCCAAACAATTAGACTATGAAATGCTGAAGAGGCTTTATAGCTTGGGTGGATGGGTTTGGTTATCGAAATAAAATGGTTTAGTTGAAAAGCTCTATATGTTGATTATGATTGATTGATGATCAATGATCTTATTTAACAGTAATATTAGAGCTTGGAAAACGGTCCGTAACGATGAACACAGATTTATACAAGACGATAGTCTTATTGAATGAATCACATGGTCTGTATTGTTGACCCTGAAATAAATTAAATAGAGATGCTTTAATATCTACTGATGATGAATACCAACACAATTACACAGTCTATGAGATATGGTTGCTTTAGTGATTAGAAACCAACATAAAGTGTCTGTAAGCTAATGGTAAAAGAAAACAGCATTCGGACTCGACACAATATTTAGGCAACACTATCTGATATACGGCTACGTAAATTCAATTAAACTGATTCATTGTAAAAAATTTGTGTTATCAGGAATCATAAAAACAATAAGAATACACATTTCAAACATTCATCGAATCAAGCTAAATGTAAACGCTACTGTAACACATGCAGCGTATGTCCTGAAAGCACACATGTAAGCTTATGTACGTTACAAGAAAAAGTAAGTCAGTTAAACAGGAAAGTTCCCTCCAAGATAATAAACTGTGTTTATAAACAGTAACAAAGAGCTAGATTATTGGCTGTTAAAGAAGCAGAGCAAGACAGTCAACTAAAGTTTCTCAGCACAGATAGTTTGTAAAAATCCCTTATCGACATTACAAGCGTTGGATATAAAGCAGATATTGTGAAGTATTTGACACATATTATAGGTATTATGCTAATCCATATACAGTTAGTTATCAAAAATAATTGCAGCGTAAACGAAAGATAAATCACAGAATATGCCGAGTTCAGTTAGAAGCACTCATCAAGATTTCGGAAGCCTACAAAAAGTCATGCAGCGTTCTAAGCACTGACATAACCAGTGGAAGAGACTAGTTTTCACGAACAGACGAGATGAATTTATCTAAAGAAGTATAACAAAATAATCTGCTTCCACGATTTCCAATTGAGCCAAAAAGACCGAGTTCTGTATAGTAGATAGATACCAATTATAATGGTAGGATTACATCTTACTACCTATGAATAAATGCAAAAGAAGAGTGACAAGAACGGTACGAGCTCTTGATTCGAGCCATCACTGATGTCATAAACCACTGACTTTGACAATTTCTATATCACCTAAACAGTTAAGGTAATTTGACAGATATTAACTCCAAAAAATTACCTTTCATTTCGCCGTGGTCTGTCATAAATTGATAGTCAATTTTCTTAGCCGGTGATATTAAGAGAACAGTGAAGGAATACATTGATTATTTTTAAAGCCTCGCCAATATTGGAGAGTGCAGAAATATTTCTAATATCCATGTAGAATTAAATCTCATTTTAACTGTTAAGAACCTGCTGTATTCCGACCATAGGATATGACTAGCTGATAACATTTAACCAGAACATATGCACCTACTGACGACGGTCAGACTAACAGTCAATAACTTGGTAGACTGCCTGAGTTTATTCAACCCTAGTCTTCCTCTAACTTATTGCTTTGTTAGCCAGCATCGTGGGTTAAAGCAAACGGTAGTTAGATATACTCAACAAATTGTCAAACTATTTGTGTCAATGGTTTTTAAACCTAACAGTCAATTTACTAAGTACTCTATGCAAAACCTCAGTATTATGATCTTACTAATAGAGAAAACCCATACCAAGAAATCCCACAATTGTTAGTTTCCAATAAATGTAACAACGAGAACGCAATCATCATTAATTGTGGTTTATTTACTTTGTTTCAATGCTTTATGCACTTTATGTAATCATAGAAACATGAGGAATGTCTCTATTGAGTCGTCTGATTGAAAAGTTTACAAGCGAATATTGATCAGATTATTTGATTTGACGTCTGCAAAAGCTGACTAGGTAATAATCAGAACTGTACACTGCTTTATTAATCTGAGATAACAGAAATGACCGAAATAAGATTCTCATGCATGTTTGAAAAGGGAAAACAAACATCCATGGTGCATAATGTTTTTGGATATAAACTGTGAATTTGGGTCAAAATAGCGTCTGGATTTTTACGTATAGTCGGTAGAATGGTATTTAAGAATTAATAAGGGTTGAATGGCCGGAAAACTCAAATATTTACAACCACATTCAACAGGAAACCACTGAAAGCAACAATTGAAGAGCCACGTAAGGCATTTTTGCGACTAACAGGAGTGAAATATCTCGTCTAGAAACTTATCATTGAAGGGTCATGTCCAATTTATATGTGAAAGGTTTATGAATTCCTTCTATTTCACATTCGCAAATGAACTTATGTACACATATTACACGGCTTCAATCTTATCTGTATTACATTTAGCTGTACTTATGTAAGTTATGCTTTATAGGAGTAAACTGGATTTATGTGACCGCAGACAGAGAGTTAGGGTCAATGGAACGCTATCCGATTGGAAGCCGGTCAAAAGTGGTGTACCCCAAGGCACCATCTTAGGCCCTCTGCTCTTCCTTCTCTACGTTAATGAGTTACCACTGTTACTTAGGTCGTCAACATTATTGTTTGCAGATGATGTAAAAATCTGGAGAACAATAAAAAGTGCGGCTGATCATCTGGATCTTCAAGCTGACTTAGACGATTTAGTTGGATGGGCTCGAGAGTGGGGCTTAGAAATCAATGCTAGGAAGAGTGTACTAATGCACGTCGGTCACGGTAATAGTTACCGTTACACTATTGAGGGTAAACCTCTTCCATGCGTTCAAGAGCATAAGGACTTAGGAGTAATATTAAGTCATGACTTAAAAACAACTGCGCATTGCAAAGCAGCCGCTGTCAAAGGTTTTCGTGCGTTATGGTCACTTCGCCGAGCGTTCAAATCTTTTGACGAGGAAACGTTTCGAATTTTATATCCCATATATGTTAGACCACATTTAGAGTACTGTATCCAAGCAGCTAGCCCGTGTCTAGTAAAGGATACTAACTCCATTGAGCGTGTCCAGCATGTGGGAACGAAATTAGTGAAGGGTCTTTCTAGACTTCCTTACGATGAGCGCTTAAAGCGCCTAAATCTTTTCCCCTTGTCGTATCGTAGGACACGAGGTGACCTTATACTGGCATTTCGTATCTTTAATTATGATTTGGGTGTTAATATGTCTTATCTTTTTGCTCCCTCCAGCACTAATAATCTCCGAGGTCATAGCAAGAAGGTTCATAAACCACGATCTAATAAACTTAAAGTGGGATCCCGTTTTTCTCATCGAGTAGTCAATCATTGGAACGCCTTACCCGAACAAGTGGTAACAGCCCCATCAGTGAATACTTTCAAGGAAAAGCTGGACCTTCAGTGGAAAGCAATGTGTCAGGATTAACACAGGTTCATCAACCTACTATCCTTATTACTGAAGACTGAAGCTTTTCACTTGAAAAATCTGCTTCCCGAGTCGATTGAATACAATGTGTGTTTTGGTATATTGGTATTTTGTCCATGAGTCACACCCAAGAGTTTGAAAATAAAGTTGAAAGTAATACAAAACAAGCTGGTTTTAAATAGAACTAACAAAATTCTTCTAGGAGATACCGAAGATTTCGGCTTTTTGTTGAAAGAGATCATGTATTTCAGAAGTATTAAATCAAGATATCGTTTTATATGCATTGAGGTATGGATTTACAGGCACCTAATATATTTGAGTTGTGTTATGAGAGCACAACGAAGTATAATAAATGTGTACTTAATACCATAGCATCTCATAATTAATGAACTAACCTTTCTCTGTCGAGCACCTCCGGCTGATCCCCTCGGTGATGCAGTGGCAGACTTTGATGACGCAGAGGATGAGGTTGGCTAGACAATGTTATACTAAACATGAATGGTGCCTTACCATCTTACAAGTTGAAACGTCTATTTATTTACGTGTCTCCTTGATGTACCGTGTTAACTAGATTAAACAAAGAACTGAGGTTCGGCTTGACGAGTACTGTACATATATCAAAAATATAACGATTTAATCAGATAGGGACGTTGAAATAAAAATAAGTGTAAATATATTCAGTGTTAGTTAACAGATAAGAAGCTGTTTTAAAATGTATGACTTATGTTAAGATTATTGAACCCGTTGTTGATTTTAAGACATCGACAATCTCAGAGAGTAAACAATAAAACGGTTCAAGGGGTTGTGGAAAGAATAAAAGGAGCTCTAGCTTAACAGGCTCCCGTATCTGGTAACAGTGAATCACCGATACCATCGGGTTGGAACCTAGGCATATTTAATGATAAATGAGAAAAACATCAATAAATTATAACGAAATACTGTCCTTAGTCCGTAAGAATATGTCAAGTTCTTTCTTATAGAACTCATTGGAAGCCGTTTGCACTAGCTCAGAAGGCAGAGAATTCCAGCATCTGATTAATCCCAGCGAGAAGAAGGTGTGCCTACGTCCGTTCTGCTATATTGTGTCTCCAGTTTCTTGATGTTACCCCTGAGGTTTGTGTTGGGGCTGAGCCTAAGTAGGCATTCAAGGGGATGTTCAGAATTGTTTATGATGCTGTAAGTCATTGTGAGATCACCTCTAAGACTCACACGCTCTGATGAGTAAAGATTCGGTGAATTGAGGCGCTCTTCATAAGGCTTGAATTCGAGTCTCCGAACTGATTTCGTGGCTCGAGGTTCCAATGTATACTTATCATTTTGGAATGAGAGAAGGAATACTATACTTTTAGCATACAGAAGTGACTAATCCTTATTACCATAAGTAGCCAGAATCTTTTGATGGAGTATGGTAATTCTGATGGAAGGTGTTTAAGAGTTACCCAGGTCATTCTGCAGGTCTGAAAATTTCATATAATACCAAAAACACAACTCAATAAGAGTGAATTTGTGTGGAGGGATAGGACAATACGGGCACAGAGTTATCGTCAAACCAGATGACCATGAAACAAGTAAACGTACGATGATAGTTGGGTGGACGAGTACACTCGATAGAATGCCAAAATCACCCATCATAAAAACTGTTGATTGGTTATCTAATAAACAAGATAGTAGCGGTAAATAAATCCTCAAAATAAATAGCTCTGTATGTTTTCGACATTGGATGCTGACCACATTAGTTTTAGTGGACTCACCTAGCTGAGGGCGTCCGGTCATGCATCCGCACCAGATCACGAGTGGGAACGCCGTGCTCAACAACCCCTACAATCGCTAGCCAGATTAGATCAGATTATCCTCGATATATTGATGGCCTATATCTTCGAACCTCCTCGCTTCTGTCTTTTGATTTCACTTGGTGGGTACAATTCATATTAGGTGTTACTGGTTAAGGCGTTGTCAAACTCCGAATAACTGTGGCGTCTTTATTGGTCAGCCCGACGTTATGTGGTACGCCAAACTGCAGACTGTGAGTCTGTTCCTTTTTGGGATTCTATATATCATTGCCTTATTTTAATTTTTTATACACTGCGATATTTTTCTCCGTGTTTTTGGATATATATACATTTCACTCGTTCATTCCTGTACTTGATATTTCACCATGACTGAACAGACACACAACGTACTTAAGCTATAGCCTATGACTCAACCTTCGTTCCAACCGATGCCCTTCTGGCCAGATAAAATTGAAGCCTGGTTCTGCTACGCAGAGGCCGACTTCTACGAGTACGGCGTGGACGACACACGTGCACAAATCCTCGCAGTAGTCAAGGCACTACCGCGCGAATTCAACAGGTACGTAACACCTAGTATATTTACTAGTGATGTTCCTGAATCCTACGAAACACTTAACCGAGCTATCCTTAAACGTGGAGACCTGACTGATCGACAAAGGTTAGACCAACTCCTTAATAACACCGACATGCAGTACAGTTCTGTGACAGGCATGTTGCAAAGAATGAGGGAGGTTGTCGGCCAAAAAACCTTCGATTATGGCGTATTAAGACAACTTTTCTTGTTCAAACTTCCTCAACAGGTCCAAGCTGTGCCGGTCTCGTTTCAAAACAACGCCTTAGACGAGCTAGCTGCATCTACCGACCGCATATTTAAAATCACGAAAACTAATGCTGAGGTTTTTTTCAGTCAAAGAAAAGCCTCAAACGACCCAGATTGACATAACTTAGTTATGTCATGACCATAAACGGTCACACACTTTGCGAAGAAGCACTTCACGTGGACGATCTGTCTATAGACCACGAGGAACTGAAAACCCCGGCTGGTGCTGGTATCATAACCAGTATGGAAAGTCCTCCAAAACTTCAGAAAACCCTGCAATTTTCCTAGCTCAAAATCGACCGACACGAAAAACAAATCAGGAAACTTCCAAGCCGGCACGCGTGAACGGCAACTGTAACCAGAGAACATAGCCTTCTGTTATACTTCACGGATATGCTAACGAGAGTTTGCTACCTCGTCGATACTGGCGCAGAAGTTGGCGTTTTTCCGGCAAATTCCAACGATCGGCTTCGTGAATCAGTTTTAAACTTACAGGCGGCAAACGGAAAGCTTATCGTCACATACAGTAAAAGGTATGTTTACCTTAACATGGGTCTACGCAAACCCATCCACTGGATCTTTGTTATTGCAGATGTTTCCATACCAATCACTGGTATGGACCTACTACAGCACCACGATTTAACCATCGATACGCACAAACGGAAGCTAGTAGACGGAAACACTAATTTATCTGTTTGCGTAACTTTTTTTTCGGTCGCAGATTATCTTCAGTCACAATTAAGCACACGATAGACCCCTTCTGTCAACCACTACTCGATAAGTATTCTGGGATATGCCAACCGCAACCAGAATTTCCGTGCGCAACCAGCAACGTTACACATCACATCACGACTACAGGACCACCTGTATTCTCTAAAGCACAACGACTAGCTCCTGAAAAGCTAAGGTTAGCGACAAACGAATTCGATCACATGATAGACTGAGGGATCATACGAACATCAAATAGTCCATATGCATCTCCGTTGCACATGGTCCCTAAAAAGGACAGCAACGATTGGCGTCCAACTGTCGACTATCGGCGATTGAATGCAAAAACCATTCCCGATCGTTACCCGTTGCCTCACATTCACGATTTGGCAGCTACCTTGAAGGTACAACTGTCTTTTCGAAAATCGACTTGGTTAAAGCGTATAACCAAATCCCTATGGCTACTGACGATATACCGAAAACAGCTATCATTACTCCATTTGAACTCTATGAATTTTTGCGAATACCTTTCGGTCTAAGAAATGCTGTTCAAACATTCCAAAGGTTCATAGACGACGTTTTTCGAGGTCTCAACTTCGTACATGCGTATGTTGATGACTGCCTAATCGCAAGTCCGGACAGAGAAACACATCTCAAGCATCTAGATCTTGTTTTCGAACGATTACAAAAACATGGCATTACTGTAAACGTTCAGAAATGCCAAATTGGAACCGACTCATTAGACTTTCTGGGACACACTATCGATGCTCAAGTTATCCGACCTCAGAACCAAAGTGGCGGCCATTCTGGATTACCCAGAACCGACCACCGTCAAGCACTTACGCACGTTTAACGGCCTCGTAAGTTTCTATAGACGTTTCATACCGAAATGCGCATTACTCATGAAACCGCTAACCGACCAACTTCGTGGAAATGCGAAATCCATTAATTTGGACGACAACGCACGAAAAGCATTCTCCACAGTTAAGGAACTGATTGCTAAAGCAACAATGCTCGCACATCAGGACACCGAAGCGCCCATTAGTATCGCAGTAGACGCATCGGACTCGGCAATCGGTGGCGTCTTACAACAATGGGTTAACAACTCCTGGCAACCCTTGGGATTTTTCTCTAGAAGGTTGCTAGGCACAGAATCGAGGTACAGCACATTCGGTAGGGAACTCCTAGCTATGTATTGTGCTGTACGGCATTTCCAACACTATATCGAAGGTCGTGAATTCACTCTTTTCACGGACCATAAACTGCTCACTTTCTCGTTAAGCTCTCCTTCTGACAAGTACTCTCCCCGTGAGTCTCGACAACTGGACTACATTTCGCAGTTTACTTCAGATATTCAACATATTTCTGGAGCAAACAATGTAGTTGCAGACGCCTTATCTCGCATAACTTCCTTGAACAGTTTCCAAGGAATCGACCTTCTTGAACTCGCCGAGCTTCAAAACGAAGACACTGATCTTCAGCACGAGTTATCGTCCACAACACTAAAATTACGCGTCAAACAGATGGGAACAGGTAAGGAAACCTTACTTTGTGACACATCTACAGGTAGGGATCGCCCAATCGTGCCGAAATATTATCGATGCAATGTCTTCAATACATTGCACAAACTTTCTCATCCAGGTGTTCGTGCAACCATCAAGCTTATAGCAGAACGGTTTTGCTGCCCTGGTATGAATAAAGACGTGAGGCAGTGGGCACGATCCTGCGGGAGCTGCTAAAAATCTAAGGTTATCAGACACAACAAATGTCCCTTAGGCTCATTTAAAACTCCCGATGCTCGTTTCGATCATGTTCATCTGGATTTGGTAGGACCTTTACCAGATTCAAATGGATACTCTTATCTCTTAACCTGCGTAGACCGTTTCACTCGATGGCCAGAAACAGTACCTATCAAGGACATCACTGTTGAGACAGTGGATCGCGCCTTTGTCGAACGATGGGTAGCAAACTTCGGCTGCCCTTCAACCATCACTACAGACCGCGGACGTCAGTTTGAATCTGAACTTTTCCGTCGTCTGACCACACTTTTAGGAATCACTCGCTTCCGAACGACCGCCCACCACCCTCAAGCAAACGGGTTGGTAGAACGTTTTCACCGGCAACTAAAAGCTTCACTATCAGCTGTAAACATTTCTTGGAGGAATGACGCTCTTTCACTCATCTTACTAGGTATTCGCAATGCAGTGAAAGCTGACATTGAATACACTGCAGCTCAACTCGTTTATGGAACGGCCCTTTGACTTCCAGGAGAATTCGTGGATCCTTCATCCTCTTCAATGAACATGGATCTAGCCTCCTGCACGAACAGGCTTAAAAGTTCAGTTAAACCTGTTTCCACTCGACCTCAATCAACTGGTGTTTTCGTTCAACCTGACATACGATATAATAAACACGTCTTCGGACGTCGAGACTCGCATCGACGACCTTACGAACCAGCATACGAAGGACCTTCAAAGTTCTTCAACGCGAGCCTAAGTACTACATGGTCGATAATAACGGAAACAACGATAGCATCAGCATCGACCGCCTCAAAGCAGCGTCGATGGCAAGGGTTGCCATGAACACGTAATGGTTTTGGGCTAAACACTATCCCCTAGGGCTAAGTGCTAGGACCGCTTCTTTTCTTAATTTATATAAAACACCTTATTCAACAGGTGTCGTCTCATTACTTTTCACTGACAGTGTGAAACTCTGGAGAAAAGTTTGCAACCAAGATGAAAATCTGGCACTACTGGAGGATCTGACTCGACTTGAAAGTTGGGTCGATAACAACGGACTTACCTTCAGCACTTCAAAGTGTAAAGTAGTTCATCTGAGACGTGTTACAGAATACGACCACAACTCAAGTAATTCCCCTCTAGAGATATCTCAAGCTGGAGAAGATCTAGGAGTGTTGGTACCCTGTGATCTGAAGTCTTACGATAACTACAACAAAAGTGCGTTTCGAGCAAAACTTTCATTGGTAACGTTGAAGTCAGTCAGCTACAACCTAGGACCAGGCACATATATGCATCGGTCCAAGTTGCCATACCTCATTAACACAACAAGATGAACACCGCATTCATAAAAGTATTTAATTCAGAGGTGGTAATATATAAAAGAAAGATTGCAACAAGGATATAGTACAGGAAGAAAGAATTGTTTCGTAGAAAGAAAGATATGAAGCAATTTTAATCTCTTAGTTTAAGGGAAGACAGGTAGTCTGCATATACCAACATGGCTCAGACTAGAAGTTAGTGACTTCAAGCAGTGGTGCCACGTTTTGTTTTGGTCGCCCCTAACTTTCTTCCAACCATCCCAACTTTTCACTCAGTCTTAAACGGCTTTAATTGACCCCATTCAGAACATGGAAGTACAGTATTTCCTTTCTCACTCCAAAATGATAAGTATACATTGGAACCTCGAGTCACGAAATCAGTTCGGAGACTCGAATTCAAGCCTTATGAAGAGCGCCTCAATTCACCGAATCTTTACTCATCAGAGTGTGCGTCTTAGAGGTAATATTGTAGCGTGGCGTTGAGTCGGGATTGACTATGAACACCGCTACAAAGGATCGCGTGCCAAATATATCAGAAGGCGAATGTTGAACGTAACCAAATAAATCCATAAAATCCCCTAGAAGCCAAATATCAGAAGGCAGTTAATGGACCAAGTCGAGTTATATTTGCTGGCGATCTCGTGGTATCGAAAGGATACCAGTATCGTGCCAGAATACAAGCTTGGTTACAGAACGTAACCGAATTCGCGTGAAGTTACAATCAAAGTGTGTGAATAAGAATGGAAGCACAATATAGCTGTTATTAGCACAGTCAAACAAAAGCACATTAAAACAAACACTGGTACAGTTGGTTATAATAATAATTGTTTTTATTAAAGCAGTCGTGTTATCGTGATAAATGTGAGTCACTACAATCTCGCAATGGCTTACAGCATCATAAACAATTCTGAACATCCCCTTGAATGCCTACTTAGGCTCAGCCCCAACACAAACCTCAGGGGTAACACCAAGAAACTGGAGACACAATATAGCAGAACGGACGTAGGCACACCTTCTTCTCGCTGGGATTAATCAGATGCTGGAATTCTCTGCCTTCTGAGCTAGTGCAAACGGCTTCCAATGAGTTCTATAAGAAAGAACTTGACATATTCTTACGGACTAAGGACAGTATTTCGTTATAATTTATTGATGTTTTTCTCATTTATCATTAAATATGCCTAGGTTCCAACCCGATGGTATCGGTGACCCAATTTCACTAGATATGAATGTCCGTTCGACGAAATTATCTTCTACTATCTCAATCATTTTTTAAAACCATTTATTTTTGTAGGCTGTTATCGCTTTTGACCTTGAGTGTATTTAAATTATCCATGTCTAGTTGGTTTACTAACAAAGTAGGTTGTTCCTTTTTTATAATTCGTAGTTGACCGAGTGTTCGGGGCCATATTTATCAACAGAAGACTTACTTAAGCTGCGTGGCGAATGTAGTTCTGCTTTTGAGCGGAATTATGGTTTGAAGCTATGGAAGAATGGACTTCCAAGTGAATTAGGTTCACTGAATCGTACTACACGAGAATGGTTATCTATGGCACTAAAATCAAAATCTGGGCAAGACTACATGTGTGCAATGGCCTACTTAGTGAACTCTTATCCACTGTACGCCATTCGATTTCTTGATAATTTACTATCGTTTGTCTCGCCATCGAAAAAGCGAGATTGCTTCAAATCTCTGGGTAAGTTGTCTCATTATTCCTTGATTAGTATGCAGATATACTAAGCCACCTTTTTTGTAGCTTGATACCGAAAAATCGTTCTTTGATTTCTGTCGCAAACCGACCTTCACACGTGCTAGAAAAACTAGATACTCCCTCTTCGAAGGAAAATGTCCTTTGCTTGTGGCATTTTGAAGATGAACTAAAGGCGGTGTATTTGCGGTTTATCAAAGCTTCGGAGGTTAGCTATTTTCGAGCTTTAGAGTTTGTAGAAACTTTTGTTAAGTGACTGTGTAGATAATTTCAAACGAAAAGCGTTAGGTAGTTACTTTTTAAGAGGTTCATAACGTTGTCATTAGGGATTCTTGGTAGCCTTGTTCAAAAACAAGAGAATCAAACGGTAAGTGACTGTCTTTTTACATTTCTGTAGTTAATATTAAACATAATAATTAATAAACTCGGTGATCGTAGTAAGGAGTTTGCATCTGCAGTGATACATAAGTTACGTCTAATTGGTAAGTCTGTGCTCATAATCACTTAGTCTTAGCTGGAATTTCCAGTGATTTTCTGCATTTAGTTGTTCAAGAAGTTCGATCTTTCTTGTTCCGTCCTAATTTGTTGGAAAGATCAAAATACTACGCTATTTCACTTCTAAGTTGTTTGGAGCTGAAGAGTTCATCCCGTGGAAGCGGTACCGATGCAAATATATCGTCTGTGGCATCAACATTGATCAAGATATACATGTCGTTTTTCCGTTCCTTAGCCAATTCCAAAGAAATCCCCGAACGACTTACCACTATATTACTTAGCGGTTTATGTCGAGTAGCTCCTTTTATTTCTGGTAAATGTTATTCTTATGGATATCGTAATTATTTTTCACTTTATTTATTTATTTAAACACATAAACGTCGGTACAAGGAGGCACCAAATATATGTGCTCCACAGAAATGATTCGATTTGTTTGAGGGCTGGAATACTGTCCGGGCGCCCAAACCGAAGCTGTATTTACGTGCATTGCTTCGAGCCATATTTTAGTTTTTGTGCTTAATAACACGCTGGTGAATAATTTAAAATAGGTGTTGTGCGGTCCCAACTTAGAACTCGGTGACTAGGAACGATGTCCTTTAACCACTTAACCTCCGACTTTCAGTTAATGTCGTTGCATTTTGTTCAACCAGGAGTCGATGTTTCACTATTCGTAACCATAGTTTTCAGATGGTTCTCAAGGGGCACATATTTTGTTTGACGAAGGTGTAACGTGATAACTGAGTTTAGCTGTATTCGTCGTTAGTTTAAACTTTTCGTACTACAAAATTTCTGATATTTCTAGATACCAGTAGGTTCATGTCCAATAATCTATTAAATAATCCAGTCTGATGTAAAACTACACAACCGCACTCACTTAATGGATCTATCACAGATTTAATACTTCAAATATACCTCGTGATTATTCATCACTGGACCACGTCGTTTTATTGCATGTCAGTTATTGATCAACATTCTAGTCATTGATTTTAATAACCGAGAATTGGTTGGTCAAATAGTCAATATCATACCCTAAGACAGACTATTATAATAGTTGTTTTACGACGAAAGCAGTCGGTTCTCAACTATTAGCCGCAGGTTTGAAATAGGTTCTACCAGTTTGGGTCTTCATAGGCAGTTAATATCACCATCCCACACACCCTGAAGCATGGATCTGTGTGAAGTAGGGAGATAATCCGTTTAGTGGATATTATTACGTATGCAGGAATGTTTAGAATGGATTATTTCCCATTCATTTGCAAAAGTTTGTTCCAAGTCTCATATAAGTCTCTGTCCAAATGAGTAGAGGTGATATAGTGGTTAAGAGTGTCTAGTGTTTCAGTCACATTAGTTCTGTTAGCTCTGGTAGGTTGGTGCGTATTAAGTTATAAAAAAACTATAAAATCACCGCTTTTTGTTTATTCCGTTTAATTAGAATACAAAATGCAGAACTCTTCAGTATATTATACCAAAACAAGTACAAAGTAAGGTTTTGTATTATTCATTAATACTTCCAGTAGTTATATACTATGTGTTAGACTTGATAGTCGGGGATAAAGAATAAAAAATTTCCAGCTTATTTTATTGACAGGATATATTGCGAATTCTATTGTCAATTTTCGGATTCATTGATAAGATTTCATTATTGTTTCTTGTGTGATGGTGACTCGATAGTCTAAAAAAAATCAATTTTCGAGCCTGAAATTCATTTCGGCTATTCTGATTTGAGTAGTCAGGTTGGATGTTTGGTGTATATACAAAAGTATGACTCGAATTTAAGTAAGTGAACAAGTGTTAAACTATTGAATGTTGTTAACACTAAAGAAGTAGAGGATGAATGGTTACAAATAAGTACAAATATGATAACAAAATTTTCGACTCGTACTATAACATATTTGCTCCTTATCTGGCGGTTATTTTTACATCCATTTTCTCATTTCTAACTATTATTGAATGATTATATTTTTAGAGGAGGCATTTACATCTATGTTAAGTGAAGTTGATGATCTGTTTCGGCTTGTTCATACCACTGGCTTCACTGTGTCTGTCCAAGCTTTGTCTGTACTTTTTCAAATTTCAACTCATTGTGTCGCCATACGTGATCGTTATTATCAGGTCAGTCGTTGATAAATTTGTTTTTAATTTTCTGTCTGTAATGTTTATTTAAATACATTATCCGATGAAACGAGCAGCTTAGTTTTATGATTAATGTTTTTAAATCTAACTTCCACTATTCATTGGTTACTTATTTTGTTACTTGTCAACTTTAAAATATCAATAACAACTCAATAGTAACTTAACTCGCTAAAGAAATTAATACCTGATTATTAAATTCGATCTTTGGCCTCTATGTATTACCACTATTTCCGAAATTGCGTTGTTTATTTGTTGTTACTAGTATCTTAACGTTACGCATCGTAGTTGGATATTCTACATTCTTATTCTATATTTTCTTAGGCTTTATATAGAAAATTACTGGATCCTGCTATTCATCAAAGTTCTAAAAATCCAATTCTACTACGTTTAATCTATCAAAGTATGGTTGGTGATGATGATACTGATCGAATTGTTGCATTTATTCACAGAATCTTGCAATTATGTATTTCGCATACAGATCCTGGTTTTATTGTTGGTTGCTTGATTTTAATTAATAAGGTATAGTTAATTATTATTCACTTATGTGTCTGTCAAGTTTACTGAAGATTTCAATCCCACGACTGAGATACGCGTGAATTCGAGGTTCAAGACAACGACTTATTCAAAAATAGGTTCTATGATTACAAAAAATATATACATTGCTTACTAACCTCAACTCCTGAAGGATCTGTGATAATTAAGATGTCTGTATGTATAAAAAAAGGCCTCGTTAAATCTACCGAAGCATTTAACCCACACAAACCGAAGTTTATAGAATAACGACTTGTCTAAAAAATGATTCTATATTGAGGAATAAACGTAAAGTAGTTACAAACCTCAACTTGTGAGATATCTGTGGCGCCTAAAGCTTCTGAAAGAATAAGGGCTTCCTGCAACAGTAATATAGAGAATAATTATGACATATGGTAGTGCAAATAACAGCTTATAACTGTGTCTAATCTTGATAACAGTTTATCAACAAGTAAAAAGGGAATCAAAAGCAAATCAATATAGAAACCGTTGTGTTTAAATGAAGATTCAGCGACTATACGAGACTGAGAATAACTTAGAGGGATTGGGAGAAAGTGATTCTAGTCGTAAATACAATAAGTGTTATAAGTATCTGTAAATATTTTAGAAAATTACACAAAATTCACAACATACTCATAGAAATTGTTAAGAGTGAAACCGCTTACTGAATAATAAGAAGTAGTATAAGACAATACACGATAAAGTCGACGGTAAGGTAGCAAGGACAGAGAACCTAAACAAACTTAACAGACTTCCTATAATCATTTCATATGGATTAACTGCAACATACGATGATGAGATGATGATGATGATGGCATGAATGAAAGTCATAACTGTGTCTGAGATCAGTAATGGGTACTGATATTCAAGATGGGGACTGAATGCACATAAATATGAGAGCTGTTGCATTTAAATAAATTTTCAGGGAATGCATAAAAATTGAAAATAATTATTGTTGTATGTTAACTATCAGTGAAATCAAATTTTTTTAATGACACTCGATAATAGATACTATTGTAGCTTTGGAAAACACTGTTTAAACCCGAGGATAGACAAATCGTTGTCCCCACCCACCAGTTTGCCAATTCGTTAAATAATATTTAAGTCATCTGGAATTATTCATAACATATTCAATGATCTTATAGCAGATCCTGAAAGACTGACATAGACAGTATTTTCTATTGACAATACTATTATGAAACTTGGAAATTTCATAAACTATATGAGAAGATTGTAAACGTTTGTTTAGTGACAGATTCCTACTAAGACTTTTCTACAAGCTAGGTAGGTAATAAAAGTTATGAAATCCTTTAAGTATGCAGCAAAATAAGTATAGTTCACTCAGTTATTCATTTTAAGTTAGACGAATCACGTTCATGTATAGCATGATTGAATAATAATCGACAGTTCCATTGGCAGTACTGTAGTAAAGGGCAAACACAGGTGATGACAACCGATTATATTTAGCACACATTTACAGTTACTTGGTAAAATAGAAAAGCCATGCTCTAATACTTCATTTGTAAAATATTTATTAATTGTATCAGACTTCATTGTTCCTGCATTTCTATACTAATTACTTTCTGTTCCTGTTCTTCCCTTCTTGATCTACTCAATCTCCTACTGCCAGGCATTCTATTCCTGATTGACATTATATACTACTTATATCGATATAAGTAACCCATATCACAGTACTAATAACAATGACAGTTATAATGTAGTGAACACGAACATCAGTGGGGACAATCGAATGTAATTGATACGAAATTACAGAGCATCTCAATAAAATCTGAGAACTATATAGTAGATAGTTGATTTGCAAAATATCAATCCATCGTCTCAAACTTCATTGTTCCTTTTGCAAATATCAGTCCATTGTCTCAGATTTCATTGTTTACGCATTTTCATACCAATTGCATACCATTTCCATTCTTTCCTTATTGATCTTCTACTGAAATACATTCTATGCCTGACCACTGTTATATACTACTTATATAGATATAAGTAACCTTCACCACAATAATACTTCCATTTTTACAATCAACTGTTTGCTTAATCTATCATCTTGTCTTTGTATTATTTCCTGTTCTATTCATTTTTGTATACAGGTCTCATTATCCAAACCAAATATTATAATGGTTTCTCAAATAAATAAAGAACATTTAGTGAGTGATTTCAATTTAACAATAATAATCATGATAATATTCTTATTAATCTGCATAAATCTAAAAATGATGTTTATCTCTAAATGTAACTACATTATTCGTTGTTAGTAAAAGAATGAAGTATTAGTATAAAGAATTCAACTTTTGATTTCTGAGCTCCAGGTTCAAGTATCAATTAGCCTTCTAGTTTGGTTAGTTATGTATTCTTATTGTTGACCCTCTCTCAGGACTCGAACCTGGAGTTTATTAGTTTGAATCCCACTCCATCTACTTTGATTTGAGGAGCCGTGTAGAATTATTAACGCTCATAGCTGAGTACACGAAGTTGTATCAGGTAAGTCATGTAAATATTCGTTTATCGTTTTAAACAGAAATAAATGGAGCCGTATTCATTCAGTCATTCGCAGTCAGTTACAAATTGAAACTTGGTACGTATGTATATATTGGTTCAAGTTGCTATACTCTGTTAGCACAGAAAAATGAAGTTGTCAGACCGAATCCCAGAATAGTAGAGGTAGTAACAGTATTAGTGGGAATAGGAAAGATTAGGCACCGAAGAGAAAATATGGTTTAGTGAAATACAAATACTAAATAAGTTATGAGAAATTTAGAACCTCAAAATATGGGGAAATACAAAGAACAGATCCACTTACGCCATTCCAAGCAATTTTGAGCTATTTCACTCAAAACCTCTAACTATTGGTTACGATGATTACGCGGACCCAAATCAGGTAGTCTGTACCCATTAACATAAACAAGTCCAAATGTCAATGGTTTCATGGAATGGTGTCATGTCTTGGTTTAGCCACCTCTAACTTTCTCCCAGCCCACTCCTGCACCAGTATTTGGAAACTGTGAGTAGCATAACTTACACTAGTTCACAGTGGCACAATTGCATGAACTCTTTACCTTCCTCTGGTTCTCGAGTTTCAGTATTCCTTCACATACCTTGTCACTTTGACTTTTTAAAACATAGTCTCAATGCTTAATCTTTCACAATATGATTGTTACCAAATATTTCTAGCTTTTTTACTAATCATAATATATTTCACATCTTTCTGCTAATGTGGTGTGGCAACTTGCGCCAATGCACATCTGTATCAGGCTCTATGCTAGTAATGACCAACTGTTCTAAGGAGATTACGGAATTACTGAATATTTGTTAATGTTAAAGTCTTACTGGGAGGTCACGTTCTACGTTGCCTATGGCTAACTGACTGACTGACTTACTAGAAATGGTAACCGCGAATACTTTTTGTCTTATTTAAATTTCTGGATGACTTCTGCTCTTTTCTGATTAGTCGCCACTAACTGTTTGCTAATTTTCTGTATACTTGATGGTCCTTCTTTCGTAGCAACGGTGGTCTAGCTTAGATTGACTCGTGATTTCAATTGTGATAATAATGCAATCTCCACAAATTCTGAATGTGTTATTTTTTCATCTTCAGCTGACTATTGTTAACATATTTTCCTATCCTGCATAATTAACCTTTTTTTGTAATATTTCCGTAGCTCATTATTATTATTATTTGTTATCTATCATTCAATAATTAGCCAGTTAATGAAGTGACGAGTTTGGCAAAATTCGAACAGTCCGATGATGATGATGAGGATGAGCATTTCAGTGATGCACATTGTTCTGATGATGATAATCATAATGATGAAAGTGTACAGAATGGTGTAATGACGAATAAAACGACCGAATCAGAAAAATCTACAGTCATAACTGATAAGAGTAATGTATTATTAACATCATCATGGTATCATCGTTCTTTAAAAAAGCAACGGAACACCCGAAACATATTTAATTATGGTTATAATCCAACTGTACGAGATCCAAAATTTGCACAGGCTACTGGATGTTTACTTTGGTCACTTAGTCTCCTGTCAAAACATATTCATCCTACAATTAATTTATTTGCCAATTCATTATTAAATAATTTACCAATACAATACACTGGAGATCCATTTACGGATTTTGGATTAATGCATTTTCTGGATCGATTCGCATATAAGAAACCAAAGTTGAATAAATTAAAAGAAACAAAGTCAACTACTGAAGAACCTGTTCAGAGTATGTTTTTATTTCCTGAATGTTCGTACATTGAATTGCTATCGCTATTCTTAACGAGATGTTATAGCCTAAATTCCACTTTTTACTTTTCTGGTAACATCTCATATAAATGAGTTTCTATAGTTTTGATATAGTATTACGAATTACTATGCTGGTGAGCGACCTATGCTCCTTCACGAGGAGTAACAGGTGTAAGTAAGTAAGTAAGTAATTACGAATTACTAATGACATAATCAAACAGTAACACTTCAATAAGGTACAATGATAATAAGTAAGTAAATTTCAATTCAAAGTCACCTGTAGTGTGTATTGTAGTATGGTGTCATCAAAAGTGTAAACACTTATCTAAACTAATATTTTTCACTATTAGTAAGTTAGTTAGTTGTTTTGGAAAATGTAAAGATGATTCACATCTCTTTTCGAATTTGTCACTCACTAACAGTTCCACTAGTAGTCACATAGAAGTTATACACTATGATATTCGTTGTTCGAGCGATAGTCCAGTTGGTGAGGCGTTTAACCTTCAGCCATTGGCATACGGGTTTGAGAACCACTTTACCTACTTCAGTTTGAACAACTGAGTAGTATCATTAGCTGGTACACCCACAGTTTGACTTGAAGCCAATTATACGAATTTGTGCCTGGTTCAATGACTTCATATTAATATTTTCAATGTTACGCATATGATTTTACGTGGTTCGATCAATATTTCCTACCTTAATAAATGTTGAGTTATAACATTTTATAATCTGCAATATTTATATATATATAGTCATTCATATTTTTGATCTCTACCAAACAAATCTTCCGTATAAGATTGTCTTTTTGAGTTGCCAGGGTTAAGAAAAACGAGTGCTGTTATATTAATATAACAAACAATATACAACGTTTGAATGTCGTTAAGTCATAGGCTCGCTTCAGGTTTTATTTGAATTTTGTATCAGTGATTGACTAACTCTGATGCACACTTAATACAAATTCTGTTCTTTTTAGAAACTGTGCCTGGAAAGTTATTAAAACGAAAAGAAGGTGCTTTGTCAGGTCCACAAGCAATGGCTGTTGATAGTTCGGCATTCCGACAACTCCCAATAACCAGTGTTCCTGTTCATGAACGATTTTTCTATAAGTAAGTTCTATTTTCTTTTATTATTTTTTAAGTTGTGAGTTTCAGGATAATGTGAATTTCTTTTTTTTTTCTTCAAAGAACGTGGCGTTTAATCATATTTTCAATAATTGATATGTAGATTATTTAATTAACTCATTCATTAGGTACCTGGGCATGAGTTACGCTTCAAGTCTGATGGCTAATAAATACCACCTGATTGGCCAAACTAAAGCAGATGGGTCAGGTTTGACCCTAGGACTTAGTGCCTACAAGTTGAACGCCTTAAGATTTTAAAGATCGACATTTTAATCGAAGAATTAGTTTGTGGAACAAAAAGATAATATTAAGACTTTAGATCTATGGAAAGATAATGAATAAGTTCGTCTGTACGATTGTGACCAATTCTAACCGATGTCAATCATCGTTTTCAACCACTGGTTATGATAATCGCTTGAACCACAACCAGGTAGTCTACATGTACCTACATAACTCAATTCAATGATGAATGACCTCATAGACTGATTCCATGTCTTGGTTTGACTACTATTAGTTTTATCGTAGCCTAATTGTTAGTGGGATATAAATTGAAGTAACTCATACTCCATGTAGGATTGTGTTGGAGCACGCTGAATGGGGGTATTTCTTAGCCAATCAGCGCTAGCGGACAATTGAAGAAGACTCTACAGTCTTCTCGTGTAAAGCTATAAATATACTAATGTTTTTCTCACTGTTATTCTTACTCCCATTCGTCTTTGTTTATTTGGAATATAATTACATTCCTGTTCAACTGTGTTCTGATTTGGGGACTTATCAAGAATATCAAGCAATAGGAATAGCTTGGTCGTAATGTGAGAGAATAAAACACTACTCTTACATCAATACTGTTGCTTCAATAAACCTCACTCACCTTTCAATAAGGATATAGAAAATTCAGAAAGTTCATTCTAACTCTGTCCGATAATAGTACCATGAGGTCATTGATAATCGGACTAAGACATGTCAATAAATGTAGGCTAACCATTTAGGGGGGGGGGCAGCGCGATTATCGTAACCATTAGTTCATTTGCAATAATATAGGTGCATTTACTTCATACCATTCCTTAGTTCCTGAATCCTGAAACCTCATTATAATTTTGGATTATATTTTTCCATACCTAATCGTTTCTACTACTACTGATACTCTTAATACCGTTACTATTCTGTAATTTTATTCCTCTGTGCTCATATGATATGGTAAGTTCAATTGGTGCATTTATGCATCAGATTTCACGCTGCGTATAACTAACTGACTGATTGATACCACGTGAACTGTATGAGTATTTTTAGAAATGTTTTTAAGATCTCCCTGAGGAAATCGCTCACTAAAAAAAACGAATTTAAGGAGTATTCAATTCAATTTAAAAGCGATCATGAAAAAGACTTTTTTATACTGTTCCCAGTGAATTCGATCATTTTCCCTTTAATAGAATAGTACATTAGTAGTCATAGATTTAAACTTCACTCTCTTCACTTCGTTTCAAACTGGTTGTAAATATTTCTATCCGCATTTCCACAGGGTCTGAATAAAAGCCTAATATAGTTGATAATTTTCACTTTTTATTATTTGATCTATTACTAGTTGAATTGTGTAAACCTACATCATACTGGTTAACCAAACGGAATTATGATAGTGACCTCCAGGATTTTTTCGTAAAATTCACTTTATAAGTAGATTTATATAAAATGCCTTTATGTATAGCACAAATTTACGTAGAATAGATGAAATATGGCTAGCATTGTAATTCAGGACGTGTGTTTTGTCTTATTTGACACTTGTCGACCTGATATACTTGCATTCCAGAGTTGATATCTGCTTCAGGATTCAAACCCCACTATATTTCGTATCGAATGCCAACGCACTATCTATTTAGCTACTGAGTTCAGGTGGCCACTCACTTGCGATAGGGTTATGAATTCTAATTTACTTTATAGTGGTTTTGATGATCCAGTTGTTGATATTTCTACTAAAATGTAATCAATTTTACTTGGCATATTCAAGGAAACGATCATCCTGAATTCCAATACCAGCCTCATTTAATCTATTCTACGTAAATTTGTGTCATAATGGATATATTGAGGCAATACACACAGGATCAACAGATGCCAACTAAAACTAATTGGATTTCAGTCAAAATATCAGAAACAGGATAATTTAGACCATTACAAATTGAACGGCATAAATTATTTAATATTTACGAGTAAGACATTAACATCACTAGATGCCAACTCAGTGGTCTAATGGTTAGGCGCTCACGCGCGAGAGTGATAGGTCCTGGGTTCATGGATGTGCACTACTGAGGAGTCTCATACTAGGACGAAACGGCCGTCCAGTGCTTCTAGGTTTTCCATGGTTGTCTAGCTTCAATTGACTCATAATCTCAACTATTAAAAAAGCTATTTGTTCCACCATTAAAGTGAAAATATCGTATTTTGGAAGTAAACAAAACGCTTACTTTTATAGGCATCATTGCCAAGGTCGGATTTGTTAGTTTCATATAAACTGACCGTTGGGTAGAAAGTCAATGATATATATATATATATATCCTAATGAGTAGAAAATTGTATTTCTGACATTTTGTGACTTAACGTAAGTCACTTCTTCAGAGTAAATAAATAACCGAAATATAATTAACACAAATTTAAATAGTACAAACCCATTTTGAGGCCTAGATACAACAACTCTGTTTTCTATTGTAATCCTATTTACCCCTAAAGCCAAATCTATATATGGAGACTAAAAAGGATTTTATTTAAGCAAGCAACATACACTTGCGAAAATATACATAATTACCTTAGAAGAGGGGTAGAATTCAGTTCACTAAAAGAGCCACAGCCCAATAAGAAATTACCATCTTTAGACGCTGTAAAAATAAAGGATAACTGCCATGAAAAATAGAAATTTAAATATACAAAATAAAAGCAAAAAATAGTCATTAAGTGGTTGTTTCTTGGATATTTAATTTCCATAGTAAGGTCTAAGAATTTCAGAGTTTTAACTAACATGATTCGTCTTAGTAGTTTCATCTTGTCCTTATATGACCATTTTTCAGTTATTTCAAATTTCTGGAGACCCAACCAGGTCGTATTAAAAAAACTGAGAAGAAACCAAAAGATAATGATGAAAATGGAAGTGACAGTGATTCAGTTGCTGATTCTGAATTCGATGTTTACCTAGGTAAATTGTAGTGTTGTTATTGGTTTTAAATTTTATTTTACTTCGTTGCAGTTATATTTCTTTTGGTAAATCCTATTTCTATCTGTTATAACATGTGAACCTACGTCCCCTGTATATTGGATAACGCAACGATACCGCTAATCAGAAAGCAGAGAATTATCGATCGAACCAGTGACGCATAAAACACGTGCGAGCAACCTAGAGTCCTGATTGGTCCTGTTTCCCGCCTAGCCCAACCAGTTGAGTCCAGAAAACCAATCTCAGCCTTTGCAATATGAATCGTTTACTTCAAACATACTGTGTTTATATACAAACCAAACAGACCACATCGTACCATAAAATAGAAAATAACATTTGTACAATATTTGGCCAAATGTGGCTGTGAATAAGGGAGATAGTAATTGGTAGACAGGCCATAATTCAAGAATGGTAAATTGTATAATAATAGTTCATAGGTCAAAATAAAACTCATAATAAGAGGGACATGAATATGAACAGTTTAGTTACAAAAATATACTCATAGCATTGGTCCATAAATGGATCCCAAAAATTACCATTCATTATTCTTATCGGGATTTATTTATTTATTTCAACACATAGATAATGGTACAAAGAGGCACCGAATACATATGCGCCACACAAATCTCATTCGATATGTGTGAGGGCTGTGATACTGCCTGGGTGCCCAAACCGAAGCACATGGTTTTCTTAGGAGGCCACTCCCTTTGACCTGAAGGTCTGATCCACAAGGCAGTGGAGCCCATGTGCACCATTGGTTTGGAATCCGGTTAAAGCGCCGGACATTCGCTTTTCGTCCTCTCATTTTTGTAAACAACACCCCCGCCATGAGAAGGCAGTGAGTCGGACTTCCCTGGCAGAGGCTATATACTCGTGGCCATGTGAGAGCATTTCGAGAGGGAGAGCGGACTCTCCCCACTCTCGGCCGTACCAGGGCATTTGGGGGCAGATGGTAGCTTCGCACCATTGGCCTTTTGACCAGGCACATATACCAGTTATCTGAACCTGCGGTTCCTCTCGTACTAAACAGGATTACCATAGCAACGACCAGACTGTACTTCACTGATGTACCCATTAGTAGGGTAAAACTAACCTGTCTCACGACGGTGTAAACCCAGCTCACGTTCCCTATTAGTGGGTGAACAATCCAGCGCTTGGTGAATTCTGCTTCACAATGATAGGAAGAGCCGACATCGGGATATAACACTATCAACGATTGACTGACTACTTGACATACATGGATTGGGAAACTTATAGATATGAACGCTAACTAGATTAATAAAAGTACTTTTTATAGTGTATATACAAACAGTCACTTATTGTGTAATGTTTATAAATCATTTCTTTTCCATGCTTGTTCGTTGAAGATAATAAGAACGCTGTATTCACACGTAATCTAATTTACGGTACAAAACTACTAAATAATTCTTAAGAATTGTAAAATTTTCTTTATTTTTACGTTTGCTTTCAAAGCAATAAGGTAAACTCTTTATTTACTATGTAATTCTCTTACATAATGCTCTTTTTGTTTTCTCTCAAAGTACTTGAACTTTTGACGGAAACTTCATAATTTCTTTCTAGCTTTCCAGTATACCTCTAAACGGTAAAGAGAAGACGAAAAGTATAGATTTCATTTCAAAGTTGGTTTATGTACAGAAAACAAGAGTATTTATAAGTTCAGTGGTGAACAACATTTTAGAGGCTTTTGAAAGTAAACTAAATATGGTAGAAATTATAGGTAATTGTTCAATCTAAGTGTTATACATAATCCTGCGTTCCTCTATAAGTTCTCACCGGATGCTGAATGGACGAAATAATTTGCAACCCTTCCTCACCTTCTAAAGATCTTTTCGAGAAAGTTACAAAGCCTCTCGACAGTGGAATTATTAGTATAGGTAATAGGCTAAATTTAGTCAAAATAAATGAATAAAGTTTTAAAGAAGAGTTTCTATGACAAAACGTTCTCTGAATACACTAAAGAATATGACAATTAACAATTCTGAAATACCTAATAGTATCGAGACTGTAAACACATTATGAATATGCATGTCATTCAGTAGACCTAACCATGACATTTTGAGTTTTGAAAAAAATAGACAATTAAATATCATATTTGATCGTGAATTTTCTCTAGAAAATGATTTGAAAATTCACATGTTTATTGAATTTATTTAAGCACATAAATATTGGTACAAGTGAGCACCAGATACATATGCACCACACAGATCTTATTTGATTTGTGTGAGGGCTGTGATACCAGACCCAAGCAAGTGGTTTTCTTAAAGGGCCACACTCGGAGCCTTCGACCATCTAAAGGTCTGATCCACAAAGCAGTGAAGCGTCGTAAGGAGACGCAGTTTCATGGTAGCCGGTGACCAACGATTGGTTCATACGCCATTTGTTCCTTGAGGATACTGGAGCCCATGTGCACCATTGGTTTGTAGTCAAGGATTTCCAACTCACCTAGGTGGACCCTCCGTGTCCACTAACCCGACTAAAGCGCCGGAGTTTCACTTTTCGTAAACAACAGTATTACCGCGAGAAGGGATTGAGTAGTTCCCTGGCAGTGGTCGTATGCACGTGACCATGTGAGAGCATTTCGAGAGGGAGATCTCACTCTCCTCACTCTCGGCCACACTAGGGCATTTGAGGGCTGTTATTAAATAAGACTAATTGGGTTTATTTTTCTCTTATATAATTGAACTATTTTATTCACTATTTCATGGTAGAGAATACTTTTGCTAATGATGTATGTTTTTTTTTTGGAAACTTTACAGCAAAACATGAAAAAGATTTGTTTCCTCCGAATGAAGAATGGGAAAATGATGGTAATTTACAATGTTATGCACGCTATCACTTTTTAAAATTCATTGTTTTAACCTTTTTATTCACAAAGTATGGCTTTTAAGATACAAAAAATGTAGGATTTATCATTGTTTTAGATAGTGAGATTCGTGAAATTCGTCCCAATGTTAAAGCTATTTGGGCAAAAACCGATATTATATAGTACCAAGGACTTCTTGCTTATTACCTTCAACTATCTAACTTAATGCGGTTAGTGTACATGATAGTGAGTCAATTAGATTAGTAGCCATTTTTCAACTTCTCTAATTAATCAAGACTAGAGTGCTAAACAAACCATATAATCCTAGAAACTATACCGAATATTCTTTGTGCTATTAACAGCTGTAAATTGTAGTTGTTAAATGTAATGGGTGTGAAAAATACACAGTGTTAGAGCAACTAATATATGAGGATTATTGTAAATGTTAAACAATGAGAATGATAAGAATCAGTCGATTTATGAAGTTTTAGACTTAAAATCAACTGAGGTAATTATGATGTGTTCCATTTTGAGCCAATATTTTATTTTGACATGTATGGTGTTAGAGTAATTATCAACCTCGTTGCACGACAAGACAAAATATCACGGGCAATTGATTTAAACGAATGAGTAGAACATTCATTTCGTAATTAATACCCTCGAAATGAGCAACTGCTTAAATGTATCAGTGATTTAATGGTTAATGCTTTTTTTGTGACTTTAAGTCTAGCTAGTTATCACGTAACTCATTTACCAATCGAAATACGACTTATTCATTCCTGTACTGTACTAAGCCAAATGACGTTCGACCGGTCTGATCAGCCTAACGTCCTTATTGGTACTTTGTTCGCCTAGCCCGTCCAACTGAGTCCAGAACACCAATAACAGCTTCCGCTATGCGAATCCTTTATTTCAGACATACTTGGTTTATATACCAGTCAAACAGACCGCATCGCACCATAAAATACGAAATAACATTTATACAAAATACAGTCATAATTGGCTGTGAACGTGGGAGACGGTAATCAAATAACTGAGTATAACTTAAGAACAGTAAATCGTATAACAATAATCTATAGACCAACATGAAGCTTATAATCAGAGGAATATGGATATACACAGTCTAGTTACTGAATAGCTATACTATATATATACATATATATAATAGTAGTCCATTAATAGTTCTCGGAAGTTACTCGCAATTTAATCTTCACTAGGATATAACACTCTTGACTTTAACCCAGATTCAAATTACGCTTCGCCTACTTCGGTTTGGGAAACTGGATAGTATTATTATCCCTCACACTTAAAGTATAGCTCATATCCAAGTATGCAGAGAATACGTTAGAATTTAATCTTTCCAACTTATATTGATAATATTGCTGTATCTTTTCAAAAAAAAAACTTGTTTTAACCTTACAATCGAGTTACTATAGAAATCATCAGTTTTTATTGAAGTTGAGGTTAATCATTATCAACTGTTCCCTTTTTTTCCTTTACACACTATTTAACTCATCGATTATTTGATGTGCAAATTTGTTTTTCTTCATTTGGGAAATGGTTCTCTTTTTGGAATATATTCAGCTGAACCGGAATTTAGTGATCAAGACTTCATGGATAATTCAGAAGATGAAGATGATACAAATGAATATGACTTTTCAGGTATTTAATAATTTAAAAAAAAGATAATAAGACAAGATATTATATTTAATTACTGGTTAGCATTTTTTTAGCGAGTTAGTTTTCTACGGGATGGGGTTGCTCACCCTATGCCCAACCCTCCTCCTTTACCCGGGCTTGGGACCGGCAGTAACTCTAAAAGAGCTACAGGCGGAGTTTATTATATTCAATTACTTTTAATTTTTCTTTCAGGTAAATGAGAAAACCTATTAAGACATTGAACTAAAGAGAGAAATATAGTGTGATTCACTGAAGAATCCCTTTCAATCTATTTTTAATGCTTGAATTTCAGTTATGCTTTAATCATTATGATTAGTGTTCCTACTATCCGATGGGGGAGTTTTGAAGCTACAATCTACTCGATAAAATCCAACTACCTTAACAAATAATCTATTGTTTTGAGAATAGATAGACTGCAATTCATAGTAGAATCTAGGAGGCACGTTTTTATCTTATTTGAGACTTGTTCGTTGGATTTGCTTGCATCTTAGTATTAATGCTAAACTAAGGAATAGACGGAGTTTTGCTGGTTTCTGATCATCAGTCATTACAAAATAGGCACCAGGTTGGAAGTCGTTCCTGACTGAGAAAATAAGCTGTATATGCGTTACATTATGTATTTTGGATGCGAACTGCTATGAAATCGCATACTAGGAAGGAATAGCTCTCTCGAGCTTATTAGTTTTCGCGATTAAACTATCTAGGTTAGAGGGTGTAATGTCTCCAAAATCCTCATTCTGAGTTACAAATATCTTTCATTATCGCTTTGATCTATGTCGATCTTTACTAACATTTATAGGATCTTATGAATTTTAGACGAATCAAAGTTTTTATTTAAACTTTAGTTAACGACAACTGCATTTATATTCTGGTGATATTGATCAATATATTTAACAAGTGTGTACTAGTGTTTGATATTTCAAGTACTTACCTTTTAGTCCCCGTGGTCTAAGTGACCAAAATTCAATACATTTATTTTGGTTTGATATACCAAGTAGTTTCACTGTCCTTTCATACATAAATTCTGACCGAAAACTGAACAGATAAACCGATTCTTGATGACAGAGAGTTACGTTAAAATATATAAAGTGGTCTATGAAAAGGCATTCGACAGTGTAGATAGGAAGACATTATGGAAACTTCTTCGACACTACGGAGTTCCTGAGAAGATTGTCAATATTATCGGGAACTCATACGACGGACTACAGTGCAAAGTAGTGCATGGAGGACAGCTGACAGATGCATTCCAAGTAAGGACCGGAGTCAGACAAGGCTGTTTACTCTCTCCCTTCCTCTTTCTTCTGGTGGTCGACTGAATTATGAAGACCTCAACATCTGAAGGAAAACGCGGAATACAATGGATAGCTCAGAATCAATTAGACGATTTGAACTTCGCAGATGACCTAGCCCTCCTATCACGTACACACGAACAGATGCAGATGAAGACAGCCAGTGTAACAGTAGTCTCTGCATCAGTAGGCCTCAACATACATAAGGAGAAAACCAAGGTCCTCAAATTCAAAACGGAGAACAGCAATTCAATCACTCTTGATGGCGAAACTATGGAAGATGTAGAATCCTTCACATACCTGGGAAACATCATCGATGAACAAGGAGGTTCAGATGCAGACGTAAAGGTGAGGATTGTCAAAGCAAGGGTCGCATTCCTACAATTGAAGAACATATGGAACTCAAAACAACTTTCAACCAATATCAAAGTGAGGATCTTCAATACGAACGTCAAGGCAGTTCTACTGTATGGAGCTGAAACTTGGAGAGCTACAACAACAACAATCAAGAAAGTACAAGTATTTATAAATAACTGTCTACGCAAGATACTCAACATCGATTGGCCGGATACCATCAGCAATAGCCTTCTGTGGGAGAGAACAAACCAACTTCCAGCTGAAGAGGAAATTAGGAAAAGACGATGGAAATGGATAGGACATACATTAGGAAAATCGTCAAACTGCATCACGAGGCAAGCCCTAACTTGGAATCCTGAGGGGAAGCGAAAAAGAGGAAGGCCAAAGAACACATTACGTCGGGAAATAGAAGCAGATATGAAAACGATGAATTACAACTGGACGGAGCTAGAAAGGATTGCCCAGGACAGGGTTGGATGGACAATGCTGGTGAGCGGCCTATACTCCTTCACGAGGAGTAACAGGCGTAAGTAGTAAGTAAGTAATATAAAGTGGTCAGTTTTTGTCTGTTAAAACCATTTTACATGAAACTTGACTAGTTGGCCAAATATCATAAATGATACATTTTGTGTCTCTTTTTATTCTTCTGACTTAAGAAATGGATAATATCAATTTGTCAGCTAATTCAAAATCTAAGAAAACGAAAAAACCAACTGAATCAAAATGCAAATATCACAAATTTAAAGATGACGATGAAGGAGCGGTTAATGATGATGATGATGAAAATTCTGAAGACGATAGTGATGATGAAGACGACGATGATGACTATATTCCTGATAAACCAGGGTAAGTTCATCCTCGTAAAGATGATACTGTTTAATAAGACATATTTTTGACTTCATTTTTAAAATTCTCAAAACTCATGTTGTCTAGTGTAGATTAATGTTTATTAGTTGATGGTGTAACTGAAATATAGCCAGTAAATTGAGTAAAAAATTTCCATGTGTTACACTACACAGCGTCAAAATGTGAATTTGGTTCAAATCTCACAGTGAAGATCAATTCTCATAAAACGGCAGATTTGTCCTACTGACGTGACGAGTGCCAACTGACTCAAACGGAATTTCCTCTCAGCCATCTCTAATCACTTTTTAACGTAATGTTAAATACTTCAATTTAAAGAATCAACAACAACTTTGCACTTAAACTGGTGGCTACAACACTTATTTTCTGACCTGTTGGAATCTTATACAACCCCCTAGATTTTAATCACGCAATCAATATTTCTATGTATACACATACATAGTCTATTGAAAACCCAGTGGGCCTTAACATACACGAGGAGAAAACCAATGTCCTCAAATTCAAAACGAAGAACAGCAATCCAATCACTCTTGATGGCGAAACTCTGGAAGATGTAGAATCCTTCACATACCTAGGAAGCATCATCGATGAACAAGGAGGTTCAGATGCAGACGTAAAGGCGAGGATTGGCAAAGCAAGGGCCGCATTCCTACAGTTGAAGAACATATGGAACTCAAAACAACTGTCTGTCAACCAATATCAAAGTGAGGATCTTCAATACGAACGTCAAGACAGTCAGTTCTACTGTACGGAACCGAAACTTAGGGAACTACTACAACCATCATCAAGAAGGTACAAGTATTTATAAATAACTGTCTACGCAAGATACTCAGCATACATTGGCCGGATACCATCAGCAATAGCCTTCTGTGGGAGAGAACAAACCAGCTTCCAGCTGAAGAGGAAATTCGGAAAAGACGATGAAAATGGATAGGACATACATTAGGGAAATCATCAAACTGCATCACGAGACAAGCCCTATCTTGGAATCCTGAAGGGAAGCGGGAAAGAGGCAGGCCAAAGAACACATTACGTCGTGAAATAGAAACAGATATAAAAAGGATGAATAGGTACTGGAAGGAGCTGGAAGAGATTGTCCAGGACAGTGTTGGATGGAGAATGCTGGTGGTTCGCCTGTGCTCCTTCATGAGGAGTAACAGGCGTAAGTAAGTATTGAAAATTATTAAAGTAGTTCATTGTATTATTAAATAATTAATTTTATTTATTTCTTCATTTTATTATTATTTATGTGATTAACTTCAATTCCTATTTTCCAAGGATTGTTGTTACACTTCTAAAACTTATATCGATCAATGCTTCCTTCCATTAATTAATACTTTCCACTCTAATGATTCATATATAAAGTTTCCATTTCCTGTTATGTATGTTTACTGTGCAATCAATCTGTAAAGGATATACATAAATAAATTGTGATTGACGCTTTGTTTACAGTACAGTATATCAAGGAAATGCTTTTTTTCCCAACATATGATTGATTTCAACTTTTCAATTTACACAGATTCACTTATGTGTACAGCTAAAAAAAGCACACACTTGAATATGAGATGAATGTCTATAAAGTCATTAGTACTCGACCTACTTAATTAATTATCAGTATGGGGTTGTGGAGGTTGTGAATGAAGCAGCAATCCAGTACATCGGAGTTTTCAATGGTGGTCTAAGATTGATCGGTTCATAATTTCAATTCTGATATATATTTTTTGAGATGTGAATAGGTTTTTATGTGTATATGATGATTTCCAGATTCATTTTTCAATTCAGAATGGATTCAAAATCGCTATCTTAAGATATATTACAGGGAAGTTAGTCGGCACTCTTGAATTTCTATTTACTATTTGATTACCAAACCGAGAGTTTTCACTCAAAACTGCCCAATATTAAGTAATCTAATGGTTAAGCGCTCATACACGAGACAGGTGAGTCCTGGGTTCAAATCTCGTAGGGGGCGGGAACGTGGATGTGCACTGTTGAGGAGTCCCATACTAGGACGAAACGGCCGTCCAGTGCTTCCAGGTTTTCCATGGTGGTCTAGCTTCAATTGATTCATGATCTTAACTACTGAAATTAAGTTAACGTCTTCAAAAGATGTCCTATTCGTTTTTTTTAAAGAACTGTCAGTACTACTTCATTCATTGCCACAAGTAGTCTAGCTAGAGAAAACTTAATTCAGAACTGACATACCAAAACTCAACAAGACTATAATTTATAGATGACCTTTAAGCGACCCTTGACAATGTCCACCTATTAACTTGGACTAAATGAAGTTTATACAGAAATGTGAGGAATTAGAATTATGATTTACAGTTGATGGTCAGGGTTCGGAACTAGATTTAGTGTTTTTAACATGAACTAACATCAGTTAAAATGCCAATACGTTATTTAACCAAATGGATGAATGAATTTCACGTTGAAATTCAAGACCTGTTATCCTATATCTCATTGGTTCATCCATAAATTATCGTCTCACTCAAAACGCTTTTGTTTATAATTGGTGAAATGTTTTTAGATTTAAATCTATATTAACTGATTGTTGAAATTGCTATCTTTTTTAACTCTCTCCTTTGTAGTCAATTCAATTTAAATAATTTATTCGCAAGTGCTGAAGAAGTTGGTCATTTATATGATGTACAAGAAACTGCAAAAGAAAAACGACAACGATTTTGGGAACAAAAACGTTTATATTCACAGAGTAGTAATAGTAATCATAAACGACGCCAATATCGTGAAAAAGGAGTTACGAAAAAAAGGAGACTAGAAAATCGTGATCATCATCAATTGTCTAGTCGAGGAAAAATGAAACTTAAGAGTCAAAATAACTCAAAACGACCACGTCGTCATTCATAACCCATTCACAATACAATTTGTATTTTGTTTTTCAGAGAAAAATACTTTTTATTTTTAATTCAAGTTATTTTTCTCGACACAGAAAATAATTTTAATTATAGTCACAAAAGTCTAAGGTACATAAATCAGAGAGGTATAGATCTAACAAGAGGGAATTTTGCCATTTGTTAATATAATTTATCCACTGTATTGTTGTTACCAAATAGAGTAAAGTTTGGTTACGATGAATAACAAACGTTGGGCCAATAACTCGTTCGTTATAATAAGTAGTTTTTAATATTCGTGGTTTAGACACTAATTAGTTAGGCATTTGTTAGTAATAAGAAAAAGAGTTATCATTGTGTTACTGTTGATGAGATCCACAGTATTTCTCGGCAGATGCTCATAAGCGCTCTATAAACGCTGGGAGACACTTTATCCAATTAGCACTGGGTAGAAGTATGCAAAAAACACCTAGAAATTGAGGAGTCACATGTTACATTTCTGATTGGATGATCACCTACACTGCTAATATGTTTAGTAGGGTTCCAGAACTTTTTAAAAGCCCAAAATCATCTGGAACGCTATATATACCATTGCCTTTCTGTACATGAACTAATATTGGAGTAAAGCATTCTTCCCATATTTCGCGCCTTTTCTCTCACGTTGAGGTTGTGTAGATTTAGCCTGGGGTTACTTGGAGAGCTTAGGAAACTAATTCAAGCATTCAGTCAGAAGACTTATCAGTTACTTTTAAAAATAAGATTTGATTTGAATAAATGAGAATTTCGCAGTCCAAAATAGTATTATGTGACCGTATTTTGTCCATAGACGGGTTTTCAGTATCGTTATACAGTTATTAAAAATTTCAGTCAGTTGTTAGACAATTTATATCACCTCAGGCATATATAGTGTGATTTAGAAGGAAAGAATAGATTCAAATCAAAATTATAAGATAATCTTAAGATTCAAGATTTATAGCGATAAATGTTGAACTCATCTGAGTTATTTCATACGTCTTAACTGAATTGGTCAGGTGAGTTGGCTGAACTCTAACCACGTAGTTCGGATGTAGCAAGATAGTTCAGGTCAGAGATCAATGATGTGATGTCACGTTTTGGTTTAACTAATCCCGATTTCTTTGTAATCTACTTCTAGATTGGCTAATATCGCGTGTTGAAGTAGATAGTCGAAGGTACTTTCGAGTATGGATATAAACACTGCGGATGAGATAATTTACATTTTGGTAGGTATGCTAATGTACAAAAGTTTAGAATTTATCATCAGATAAAAAAATTTCTTGTTGACTTAGTTACTGGCACTTATGCTGACGTTATAGAATTTTTATCTATGATCGGAGTATAGACACAGACAGTGTACTCTGTTTTAACATAGAAAGTAATACTATGATGAGTTTCGCTAGTCGGGTTTTAAATGTTATGGTTCACTAATGTTTGTTTCCTTATTTTAATAGTCCAGTTAGTCTAATAGTTCATATTTTTTATATGCAAACAGTCTATGTTATGATTGATCAATTTCATTCTAAACATGACCTTCATTTCTGATTTGTAATTGTGACAATACAACTTGTGTTATCGATATCTAGTTTTTGCTTAAATGGTTTAGAAAGCGTTTATAGTCACACAACTTGGTCTCCCCCTGAGTTATATCATAACGTATATGGTTCCTTGACTTAAAAGTACGGAATTAATCTATCTTGGTCAAGAACTTCTTTATTGTCAAGTCAACAATTGATTCAAAATTCATTCATGAATCCTGAGACGCTTAGTAGAATGATCGATTATTTCAATATCCAATCTTACGTTTTTAACCGATTTTATTTAACTTTTTTTCGCTATTCATATCACATCCCAGTCAACAGTAGCTAATCATGAGCGAAAATCTTAAGTCATCTGTCACTTTTATTACAGTCAAATGCACTAACTAATCACTCACTAATCAGAATATCACATACTAATACATCTTATGATCATACACTTGATAAACAAGCTTACTGATTACATATTGTCATAACAATACAATTCAATCAGTCAAATTACAATCTGAACAAACACACATGACTAGTGTTCACATTTACATGTATGAGCTACCGATCAGTAAAGCATGGTTACTTAGTCATTGTTAGTGTAAATATTACCTACTATACTGATACTTATGTGTTATTATTTTATTGCTGGTTATATACATTTCCAGTTGATGTGCTAAACAGACCAAAAAAAGTGTTTACTTAAAAGTATCCCACGAGAACAAAAACATCATAGTTGTATTTGTTTAAAACTATCACTAATAAATGTCGTTAAAATCTTACATTAAGAGTAAATCCATGCCTGTTAATTGAAATGCAATCTATAATTTAATTTTACAGAGTTCTAGCTTCACAGAAAGATTTAGTGAAACTATACTTTTGGAAAAGGTCAATATAACTTAAAGGTTAAGGAGTGCTGATCAGTGACCGGATTCTAACTACTTTCAAGTTCACTGATGATTTTAGTGTTGTTACATGTTTTAATTTGGAGCATTACTTGTAATATATTCCTTCCTTACGCCTGTTACTCATCGTGAAGGAGCATAGGCCGTCCACCAGCATTCTCCATCCAACACTGTCCTGGACAATCTTTTCCAACTCCTTCCAGTTCCTATTCATCATTTTCATATCTGTTTCTATTTCACGACGTAATGTGTTCTTTGGCCTGCCTCTTTTCCACTTCCCTTCAGGATTCCAAGATAGGGCTTGTCTCGTGATGTAGTTTGGTGATTTTCCTAATGTATGTCCTATCCATTTCCATCGTCTTTTCCGAATTTCCTCTTCAGCTGTAAGCTGATTTGTTCTCTCCCACAAAAGGTTGTTGCTGATGGTATCCGGCCAATCGATGTTGAGTATCTTGCGTAGACAGTTATTTATAAATACTTGTACTTTCTTGATTGTGGTTGTTGTAGTTCTCCAAGTTTCAGCTCCGTACAGTAGAACTCACTGTCTTGACATTTGTATTGAAGATCCTCCCTTTGATATTGGTTGAAAGTTGTTTTGAGTTCCATATGTTCTCCAATTGTATGAATGTGGCTCTTGCATTGCCAATCCTCGCCTTTACGTCTGCATTAGATCCTCCTTGTTCATCGATGATGCTTCTCAAGTATGTGAAGGATTCTACATCTTCCCGACTTTCGCCATCATATCAGGGTTATTATATATGAGAAAATGAACAAATGTTTATTTACATTATTATTATTATTTTTAATGTAATAAATTAGTAAATAAATAAAATAAAGTACAAATTTTTCTGTATTAATGAGGTGTAAAATATATAAGTCAATTGATAAAGTCAACAACAACAACAAAAAAAAAGAACAAACAAACAAACATTCAATACATTATTGATTAACTAATTAAACATTGAACATTCATTTCTTTGTTGTTTAAAACAAGAACTGCTTTCTTTTTTTTACCGCCATTTTACTCAATATAAATCAGTATCATCACTGGTATTATTTCATAAATGATAAATGAATAGATGATTGAAATGTATTCTGATGATAACAATCATCATTATACACACACACACACACACCCATCCGATGAGAGAAGAAACCAAAGAAAAGAAGAACGAAAAAAAGAAAAAAGAAAGAAATAAAAGTCAGTAAGAAAAACAAAGAGAGAAAACATTTGATTCCATAAACTAATAAAAATATATTCAATAAATAAATAAGTAAATATACATCATTATTCAATGAGTCAATTATAAAATAAAATAGATTATAAACATTGGAAAAGATACAAGAATAAGTAAACGGAATAAGAATGAATATAATAAAAGAATAAATAGCTACTTTATATATTCAATGTTCAGTTTGTTTTGTTTGTTTATTTATTTATTTAGAAAAAAACAAAACAAACATTGGTAGGATAGAAAAAAGAAAACAACTGAAAAAATAATGAATTATTTACGAATGGTCCATCTGAGCACTTCATTTCTTCTTTGAGATTGATTAAAATGAGATGAGGAATGATTTTTATCTAATATAGTACGTTGAAACCAATTTGATGAAGAATCATGTTTGTTAAAACTAAGTCGATGTGATTGTTTATCTAAAAAATATATATATAATAGGTAATACATAGATATGTAAATGGATCAAGGTAAAAAGAGACGTTTTATTAAATACACATGCACTTTACATTCACATTCACACACACACACGCACATAGTAACAGGAAGAGAACAAAACTTATTTACTGATCATTGTTAATCTTAGTAAGAGGGAAACATATTGAACTATGAAGATTACATAGTAACAAACTGAGATATATTAGATTTGAAAAAAACAAACAAAAACACAACTATATCAGTAATATATTCTCGACTAATTAGTGTATATAATGCATTTTGTAAGCAATGATAGATAGTAGTTAGCAGTGGAATCCAGGACATGCGTTACATCCTATTTGGGACTCATCAGCTCGATGTACCTGCATCTCAGAGTTGATGTTCACTATGGGACTCGAACTTAGTATCATTCGCTTCAAACGCCATCGCATTATCCACTTAGCTACTGAGTTCTGATAGCCAAATAATACCTAGTGTATATAATGAATTGTTACAATATGTTATTTATGTACTAGGATAGGAATTGATTTTCATTCTGTCAATGATTGTGGAGTTGTTCTGCAAAAATGGATATCATTATTATTTCTGTGTTTGATAACCAGTGTTTTTTTTTCGAGTTCGTTCCTATACTACTTATATTAATTCCCATGTAATATCGTATTAAATCTTTAAAGATAATTTCAAGCAATAATGATTTTTATGATCTGTGTGTAAACTTTAAAAGTAAGATAACACTATGAAAAGAGCTGTTTAACTCTCGTTATGGACTTTTTTTCCCCGGCTGTTACGTACGATAATATATCAGTGAAGAATATGAGTAACGATGAACTGATTCAACCATCATGTGAATTAATTTTATTTCAGTATTCATTGAAAGAATTAAAAAAAATGCACAACAACATAGGTATTCATTTTTTGGGGGGAACAATGCAAAAACACATTCCATCTATATATAAATAGACAATTTACAAATATATTCATGCATGAACACACACACACACAGATATATATGAGAATACAAACAATCAACAACATAAACATATTACCTGCATAAACTTTATGATAGTTCTAGAATCAATGAAGTTTTCAGTAATGAAATAAAAATACACTCAATAGATCATCAATAAGAGTATAAATAAAAATACAGTTTCAAAATGATCACAAAAGGAGTAAGTAATGAACACCTCTGGATCAATTGATAATGATATATATATATTTCTTCTAGTAAGTCAGTTAAATAACTGTAAAGCATCCAACTTGTAACAATCAATTGAGTAACATCTCCAAAGCTTATATAAACAATATGACCTCGGTTATCTAGAACACTTTCAATATTCAAGAATTGTATTGTGTTCAGTAATAATGGTTAATTTTCTTTTTATGTTATAGATGAGCGTTGTATATTAAAGTGTCATTTTGTTATATTTTATTTTAAGTTTTAATTTGTAGTACTATGCTTGCATTTTCTAACCTGGATACTAAGTTAAGCTAAACTGATATGTTCATAGTAGATAGTTATGGATAACTTCAGATAGATAGAAATAAAATGTTCAGTAAAAAATTTCACTCCAATATGCAGTGCTCATCGCCGCCTGGAGTCCCTCTAGGGGCTACTGTCGGTGTCAATCCCGGATAAAAGAGGAGGGTTGGGCATGAGGTTAGCGACCCCATCTCGTAGAAAACCAACTCGCTAAAAAAGCACTAACCAGAATGCAGTGCTCACCTATCAAATGAAAGTTATAATAACCGAAAGTGCCAGAAACAACAGTCAGTCAGTCAGTAACAACGTAGAACTTCGTATGTATGTATATCAGTTCGAGTTGCCATACCACATTAGTACAGAGATGCAGTTGTCGATTCAAATCGCGTGGTGGTTAAGGTATTAAGAGTATAAGCAGTAATTGGAAAGATTAGGGTTTGAAGATATTATTCAAGGAGTATAATCCAGTGAAATAAATTTGGGAAGAAAAAACAAGGACTTCAGAGGATTAGAATTTGGGAGGACAACACAATTATTCAATATTGAAAACGTTACAGATAACCTCAACTACAAAATTATAGAATAAACATACAATGTAGGTTTAACTCTACTTTATGAATTGTTCGATTCGGGTGTATCTACTACTACTCCTCCTCCTCCTACTACTACTACACTTACATAACACTGAAAACAAGCCTTTAAGAGGTTTTATTTTATAGCAAGTACAATACTATTTAGTAGATAAATTGAATTAAAAACATACTTGCGAATGGAAGAAACAATAATAATAATAATCTAATCAACTGTTTTAATTGTATAAATCTGTTAGACTTTATGTATGCATAAACAAAATCAAATTGTTATTGCCAAAATAAAATACAGAAATGATTAATTAGTATCCATGTAAAGAGTGGATTGTAATATCATTAAGCTATAACATGTTTTTGGCAAAATGTTATGCAATACAAAGAATAACATGGGAACTAAATACGAAATCAGGTTGCAATAAATATTTTCCGTGAAATTATTTCTAAATCATAACAACTACTTAATTATTATTATTGAAATATAACTTCATTAAAAATATTAATAGATCCTATTTTCAATGGTTGAGATCATGCGTCAATTGAAGCTAGACAACTATGGAAAATCTGGAAGTACTGAATGGCCGTTTCGTCCTATTGTGGGATTCTTCAGTAGTGCGCATCCACGATCCTGCTCCCTCCGCGAGATTCGAACCCAAGGCCTATCAGTCTCGTGCGCGAGCGCTTAACCTTTAAAGCACTGATTCGGCATCTAATGGTGTTGATGACTAACTTCAACAAATTCACGAAACTGAAAGACATATTCACCATTGTCTTCAGTGAGCTACTATTTCACAACTGACCCGGTTGAACTCCGCTGGTCACTGCTTTTCACTAGAACTCCAGGAAATACCTTTTGGAGACCGTCACTAGTGAGCATATGTTGATTAATATTGGGAAGGTTTTTTTCATGGTGGTCTAGCTTCAATTGACTCATGATCTCAACCATTGAAATTACTATAATATCCACAAAAACCCTTCTGATATAAATCCTATTTTCCTTGACAGTTTTAGATTATTTACAATGAAATATAACAATTAAAACATTAGTTAGCTTACATAGGAGAATGAAGAGATTGAAAGAACAAGGGGACATAGATAAAAAATAGAATGGATTAAATTCTATGGTCAATCTAGGAAAGAAAAAAATATGGTGGTATTTGGGAAATAATAAAAACTGGTTATATTAGTATATTCTATAGGAGAAATGAGGCAACTACAATTCAGACATATGAACAAAAATGTGAAGATTAGAGATAACTTCAATTTATTTTAGGGAAGTATGCCAGCCTGGGGGAATTTGAATATATACTCATTTTTTTCACCAATTAAGCACACAAATAGCTTCATCGAAGTCAGTTGTCAGATCTCAAAGTTTAAGGGTAATTTGTCATGACGATTTAAAAATCTAACATGATGATCGTTTAATTTTCGTGATATTGAGGTAGATATTCATAGTTTTCAAACGGAATTAATAGATCTTGGACGTTGACAACATGGTGAACAAGCACATTAAATCTATAACACTGATTGCATTATATTCTTTACTGATAGATGATAAGTTTTATAATCCGAATTATTTTGTACATGAAATGGTTGCATTTTGTTTGGCCGACTTACATTTGTGGACGAATGATTTCATTTATGAAATCTAGGAAGTTGAAATACAGATTTTAACTAGATGCAAATCTAAAGTAAGTATACACATACTGAATTGTAAAATGAACCCTGATTATATAGTATAGCGTAAAAAAACTGTACACAGTTATCTCACGGATGATCATCAACAATAGATACTCTCTCCGTGTCTTTTCTATAGGACTTCAACACAACTCGGATCAAGAACACGTGACTAGACTGATTAGAACGTCAGTATATTTCCACGCCAACAACCGACAACAATAACAATAATAGTAAGGGTAGGAAAATATATAACATCTAATACCTGTCAGATTATCTATCAATGTGAAAAGGCAAACAACAATTTATTACCTTTCTCGCTCATACATCACACCCAATTTGAGAAATTACACCAGAACACAAGATCGCGGACAAAGAAGTTGGAATAATTGAAGTAGCAATGATAAGAAGAATTAAGCATTGGAAATATGATGGGACAAGGCAGAATGCATATATATATATATATATATGTGGGAGAGAAAACAGCTTTTAGCTGAAGAGGTCGGTGGAGAACCATGATGAGCGGACTAAGCTCCTGCACGAGGGGTAACAAGGCTAAGTAAGTAAATAATATATATTCGAGATTTAAAGGAAAACAACGAGTGAGAGCATTCGGATCATTGTAAACCATTAATTTTGAATCGTTTACATTCACTAGACCAAGTTTTTATCGAACTAATCTAATCTAAATAATACAATTAGTAGTAGCGATAAACTATACATTAGAAATATACTTCAAACTAAGCATATTCAATGAATATGCTTAGTTTGAAGGTATTAATAATTAAAATAAAATATAAAGGATGAACAAACTCTATACAACTATAGTAGTGAAGGAGAGCTTACGTGGGGGGAAACAATTTATTGTTTAATGCAAACTTATAGAGTGCTTTAATAAAATATGAAAACCGTACATTAAAAACAGTATTTGCATATCCTCCTTCAGTTGTCCTCTGTATGCTTCATGATTCTTTCAATTATGTTGTTATTACAATTTCTATCTGTTTCTCTTCATGTTCTCTTCAATTGAATCTTATCAATCTTCTGCTGGCAGGCATTACATATCTGACTGTTGTTATATACTACTTATATTTGTAAATGTAAGTAGCAAACACCACACTCTTGTGGATCTTCAATCATTCGACGTCTTGGATAGATATAAATGTGAAATTCTACATACCTCATACGCAACAGTCCATAAATGGGAATAAAATAAACCAAAAACATTTCACAACAGAAACTGTATAATTTATGAATTGCCGAAACAGTATTAAATAAATTTTATTAGGTTACAAAATTATAATAAAATCAATTTACCTGCATTTGTACGACTATCAATAACACGAGTTAAACCATTTGACATTTGTTGTTCTAATGATTGTTTAACACGTGGAGAACGACGTCGGACAATTAAACGCATAGTATTTCCGCCACGTTGTATGATTTCAATAGCTTGTCCATGTGACATACCAATAGTTGAATAACCATTGATTTCAACTAATTCATCACCAACCTAGATATAGTTATGTTATGAAATAGGAATTTTTAGTTGTTTTTTATGTGTGCAGAAATAGCAAATATTCACTTACATATAAATAGTAATGGTAGTAGTATGCAAAATTTATGAATAGCTAAAGTATACCTTAATGATTGTGGTATGTGTTACTTATGTTGCAGATATAAAGAGTATGCAACACCACACAGAAGTGCAATGTCTGCGAGCAGAAGGTTGAGAAGATTGAAGGAAACTGGAAGCAATCAAAATAACAACAGGAATGAAGGAACAATGAAGCTTTTAAGAGACAATTCAAAGATGTGCAAATGATGTATGATTTTTACATTTTACTAAATCACTATGTGATTGTGTTATGTTCTTAATAGCACTGTTTATTATCAAGTATTAAGATCGCTGATTAGTACACTAACTTATTGATCAGACCAATGATGCATAAACCAGTACGAGCTGCATATAGTCAACTCTGAGTTCTTATTGGTCCTCTGAGATAGTAGCTTCTCGTATAATCCAGCCAATTCAGTTCAGAACACTAATTATCAGCCTCCACTATAAGAATAATGTACTCAGTTTATATAAAAGCAAATGAGACTACATCATACCATAAAGTAGAAAATGAAAATTATACAAGAACGGGCAAAAGTGGTTGTGAGAGACTGTAACTAATAAATTAGGAATGACTTAAGTAAAGTAAGTCGTATAATAGTAGTTAATAGGTGAAATGGAAGCTTATAATAAAACAAATATGAATATACGTATAATATAGTTACTTAGTGGTTATACAATAAGAGTATAGATAATGACAGTTCGTAAATAAATTCTAGTAGTTTCCATTCACTTATCCTTCGTTCGGATATAACAGGTTGTTAAGTTAATAATTGGTTTCGCCTATATGACTGTCCATTCACTATAACTTTCAGTGATGTTTGATAGTGATTGTGAAGAAATGGAACCTAAATTTTTTTAGCTAATCGAAATTCAGGTATATGTATGAATAATTCATTGTTTGAAAATTCAAAAATAGGATATACGTTGAGTTTTTGATTTATGAATTTTAGCTGAAGGTAGTATTTAGGGTATTGAATGAAAGAAATACTCTGTAGGAATTAAGACCAATATTCGTGAGACTAGTTCTTTGAATCTGAACTTCAAGAATCATTAAGTTACTGTCGATAATTCATAAATCATGGTCTATTATTCTTTAGTATTTCAATGTTTATCGATTTTAATCGTCTTAACAGATAAATGCCGGTAGATTTCACTTATATCTCGATAAGACATTAACTAACCGACATTGCGTTTTAAATTTTAATATTAATGACTTTATTCAATATTACACTTTTGGTAAAATATAGAATTCTCAGTACAAAGTATTTCAACGAGTTTTCTCTTCTTATTTTTTGAACGATCTTAAAGATAAATACTGAGTGATCACCAGTTAGATGTTGGCAGTTCAGGAATTGACATCTGTTAGCGGGACATAGACTAGATTAAAGCATGCTCAATGCATGATTGTTTTGGTGCACGCTGATTGGCTGATTCTTATCCAATCAGCACTAGTCGATAGTCGGAGAATACTCTGGAATCTTATGTAAAAACTATAAATATACCGACGTTTTCCCCTATTGTGCTTCTGACTTGCTGTTTGGAATATAATCTTTTTCCTGTTCAACCGTGTTTTGATTTGGGGACTTGTCGAGTGAATCGGTGTCCGAGAATACTAAGCAATAGGAATAGCTGGGTCATTAACCGTAAGAAAACAGAGATATAACAACATCTCAAAAATGTTCATTCATTTCGATGCAAAATTGTCAACTATCACGATGTCTCTGATTGTACATTGTACGGCGAAAGGTCGTTCGCTCCTCATAAACGCGCCTGAATAGGCTATGCGATTGATAGACATTATGATGTATTAAAACAAACACAAACAGATAACTTCTTGAAATATCTAGATGGCAACAATAGGTAGCCTAGATATTGAAGCAAGTGGCCGAAAATCGGTGAAGTTATACAAGTATTACTATGAAACAAATCAACTTGAAAATAAAAGCTTTGAAATTTTCACATGCAATTGAATAAAAAATAGGTGAGATCGACTATCACCAGTCATTTACCAAGGAGGATAAGATTCTAGAGTATTTAATACGCACTAAATTGATATGACACATAACGAGTCTATGAAAGAAATGATTTTTATCGAATGAGACGATACAAACTACTTGTTCAGATATAAATTATGTTGGCAGTATTAATTAAAATGCAAAACAAAACAGGGATTCTTTTGTTATTATTGGAGATAGTTACATTCTAATTTCTTTGGACAAATCAACATTTTTTTTGAGTCATGGACTTTTGTAAATCAATTCTAAAAAACGATGTTTATGACAAACAATAAAAAAATGTACCTTCAAATGACCATCCATTTGAGCAGCACCACCATCTGCAATACGTAATACAACTAGTGGCATACGATTAAATTCTTGTCCACCACGAATGGAGAAACCGAAACCTCTGCTTCCACGAAATAATGTAACCGGAAATTCAACTGAATCTCTCATTGGCAAAGGATGTTTACGTCCACGTGAAGCTGAACCTATACAACAAAGAAGACAATGTGAGAAGATTGGATTGTAAGCATGCATATACATATACATATAATTCACGGTAGAATCACAGTCTAAACATTTCATTCTATAAAATAAGATTGGTTGGATGGTAGTGTTTAACAGTGATAGAGATTGTCTGATTGACAATAAAACTAATAAAAATTTACGCAACATTGGAAAATAATCAGTTGCGAAACGAAACAACTAGAATATATATTATTAAGTCAGAAAAATAGAAAGATGGTAAAAGTGCAGCTACTCTGGAAATACAGAAGTGTTTTGCTAAACCATAGACTTATTAAGTTTGAAAATACAAGAGTAACAATACCGAATTCCTATTCAGTAGAATCTTTTACCCAAAAACTACAGTTAAACGTTAAACTATAGAGTCGATACTGGTCAATATCAGAGAAGTCTGTTAATAAGCCGAGATAATTGTCTAGTAACTTGACCATATTTGAAATTTTACATAAGATTACAATGTATTAATGTATTGAACAGAAAAAAGAAAAGATAGAAACGTGGAACTTGGTACTGGGTAGGTGAAATTCCCAGAAAACTACATACCGGTTATTCTTATTTTTGTAAATTTGAATTTCTGTTGCTTCAAAGTCTAAACTCCTTACGACAGAAACTTTTCATCCTTATTGCACTTAAAGTAATCACTTCTCCACTGATTAGTGGCTGTTTTAGAACATTAATTATTTATCCTATTTTGAGGTCTTCGTATGTGTATTTATACCTGTATCGTGTTTGTTAAAATTAATCTTCTTTAGGCTTTACCACGTTAGGTAGTAGTAGTAGTAGTAGTAGTAGTAGTAGTAGTAGTGGTATGATTGAAACGAGAGAAATTTGACCAGTTTGTAAGTACTTATCTAAAAGAAAGCTGACACTTTTTTGAAAATACTTCAGAAGATCGCTACCCATATGATGAAGTGATTTTGGTGCAACTTTGTTTTTTTGAGTTGGATGGTTATGTCAATTAGAATTAAGAAAAGACCGGATGAAAAACTCAGTATACGTCCAGCCAGCAGATGGGATTCTGTAAGGATTGATCGTGTACAGACCAGATCGTGACAACACAGATCGCTGTTCAACAATCAATTGGATGGAATTCGTCACTATACATCAATTCCCTTGACTATGAGAAAGCGTTTCACAGTGTGGATAGGAAAATCCTATGGGACTAATCTTCAGAAACCAAATATGAACCATATCTCATTGATGTACAGGTTTTCGTATAGAGTAATCAAATTTTAGAACCTTTTGAAGGACAAAGCGTCAATTTGGCTTTCAACTAATTCACTCAAGAGAATACTGGATACATACATACTAAAACAAACGAATATATTAGCAAAATATAGATTAGAAAAAGCATTTGGAAGTGAAAAGGATAGAACAATAACAGAAAATAGGGAAACACTTGCCTGAATATGGCAAAATTTTCAAAGCTATGTGATTACCACTTTCTCGAATCAAACGAACTACTTCATCATGATGTAGTCCACATGTTGGAATACCATTTACAGCTAATATCTGGTCACCAACAGACAACAGACCCATACGTTCAGCTTGACTGCCAGGAACAATTTGAGCTATACATATTAAACAGAAAAACTATAGCTCCAGTTGATTCATTGAAAATGGGCTATTTTTTCATTTATTATAAAATATGATAATTTCCCAGTAGTGAAAAACAATCTACTATATTAATAAACTTGAGGCAATTAATAAAACTCCATGTTCAGTTTGAATATATTCATAGTTTGAGTAAATATGATATTCAAATATTAGAGGCCGTCACCTTATGGCATGTAATCTAGATCTCGTGCTAATCAGTAGTAATAAAAAAACAGTTACATTCCTGTGAGAGATTTAAAATGATATTGTTCCATGTCACAAGTACATTAATAATGAGTAGTTTGCGCTGTAACTAACCAACTGCAGGACTGAGATATCAACAATAGTCGACCACTGCATAGTAACCAATACCTGATCTTAGTTGCTAGCATGACATGAAGACAGGGGTTGCTTATCGTGACCACTTTATTGAACTGTACTGGATAGAACACTTGTTTCTACCATACATGAAAATTCAGCTAGAGAACGATAAGATTAAATGTAGCAAATTAAGCCATCAGGATGAAGTCATATTGCCGAGTGTATAATAGTGTGATTGCAGTAACGTGGTCCCCTTGGACAACCGTCATCAGCAGCATTTTTGTATTCTCATGATCGAAGGTAAGGATTAACTACATCTCAAATTGCCCCATGAATTTCTATCGCCTGTGGTATAAGGCGTTACAGAAGTTAACACGTCAAGAACAGATTGGTAAGATAGAGTGTATTCGGTCGCAACCAGTTATCCCTTTGGGTCAATGGTTACACTTTCAGGCTGACATAGCCACTACCAACCAAGTTTTGTTTCCACATCCATCGAGAAATAATATCTTCCATTGTCCTGTGTAGGCAACTGGAAAGTGACAATTGCCCACATACCTTTAACTGATTTGACAAATATTGTGTTATCCATGGTTAAAATTTGAACTCTCAGGTATACAGACACTTTTTATGCGTAATAATGTCAATATTAAACTTTGTATCAGACGAATTCTCAATACATCTTTTGAAAAAAAAATTGACGAGAATCAAGGTAAGCTGACAGTAAACACCAGATTAATTGATAATGTATTGAAGATTTGAAAAAAAGTTCACTCTTCATGTTAAAACACATACCAATATATTCTGTATTCTGAAGATTATTATTATTGCTGTTATTACGATTCACAGCAATAACATTTGAATGTTCATTTAATGAATTATGAATTGGTTTGGTATTAGTCAAAAAGAAACCAAATCCATCAGATTTTTCACTTCGTGATATGACAACATCAACTGGTTCCGATGAAGAGTGTGAATTGAGATTGTCAATTTCAACCTAATCATATGAATAAACATTAAAATAAATGATTTTTTACATATTTATCTTGGAGATAATTTTAAATTTTAAAATGAAATGACTGTGAACAGTCATGAATGGTAGGGAATAGTGGAATTCAGGATAGGAGTTTCACCTCGTTCAGAGCTCATCAGATGGATGTAAAAATATTTTAGAAAAAAAAAGTTGCCCATGTATCCTTATAGGTCACGTTTCCCTACTAGGAAGTTGAGATGGTCGCACAATGTCATGGATTAGTTGAAGCTAGACAGTAACACAATTGATTGTCAAATCAGTAGTCTAGAAAATAAGCGATGAAAGCACTTAAGTACTTCACTCTCTATCACAACTTCAGAGGCTGACACAGACCAGTCCTGAAACAAAATTTTACACTTAGAGAGGAGATGAGAGAGAAACGCATTTCGAACGTTCTTGTGTTGTCATTTAAGCCGATCAGAAGACTATGCATGATGTCAGCGTTCGGTTTAGTATATCTTGAAAACATTGTTAGCATGTTCCTCTCATAGGCCAACTATAAAGTTGGAAGTCACAACATCGATTAGCACCGAAGTCTAATCGGTGAATATATTTCGAAATAAAGCACTTAACAAAAAATAAACTGACATGAATTCATTTTTCTTTGTCTGATAATCCGTTTAAAATCTACTTAAGATTCAATTTTATGTATAGCATAATGGACTTTGTAACCACTTAACAAAAGGGAGAGAGAAATCTAATAAAATGGAATAATAACATCTTTTTTTTACATGTACATTATGCAATTTATTAGTATTATTAAATCAGATTTACACATCCATTCTTCTCATTTGGACTTTAATAAACGTCACAATGATGGATAATGGGATTCCTGTCTATTAAGTTTATCTACGTATTATATATTTTATTCAGACATGTTACTGAACTAATGGCTCTGAGAGATTATGTGTATATATATGTCAGATTGGAGAAAAGGAATAAACTGAATACAAACCTGTCATAAAATGTTATGTTACTTAGAGATACAGTGAAGTAGGATGATGATGGTTGTGGTGAAGGGGTGGGAATAAATAGTAAAAGATGTCATCAGTGGTAAGTTGATTTATTTAGTAACGACAAAAAGCTTACAGTTTCTTTTATATATATATATATGCAAATCGAGACAACAGACAACCAGAATTATTTATCGGAAATATACGTTATTTTTCACCGAATATGATGATGATATTACAATTTTTGTGATAATTAATATACATATATTTTCATATGCAAATAACTACCTTTTCATGCAAGATATGTGTGAATCATTATCGTTTCATGTTATTTGCACAAACAACCAATAAATATTTTATTGAATAGACTGAAATACATATTAGCAGTAAATAGTCGATGGTGAGCGGCCTATGCTCCTTCACGAGGAGTAACAGGCGTAAGTAAGTAAACAGTCGTATGTTCTTTTTAAAAAAAAATCTGATCAACTACCTAGGTAGTTTGGGTAGCAATCAAATCCCTACACCCATCACTAATGGTATACAAGTGATGATTTAAGAAAGAATGAGGATAGCTTTTAAGGAACACTACGATAGAGCGTAAAAGTCCATGATTATTAGATGGGATGAACATAGATGCATCATACTGTAGATTAATCGCTGAGTAACGGATAACTTAATGTTTATCTAGTTTTTTAGTGGTGCTGATCAAATTCTATCGATCAAGTTACAATGTGGTCATCAATCTAAGTAACTCGAAACCCCATAAACGATGCTGTATATCATAGTGACTGAAAGCAGTAGTCAGGAAACTCTGAGACGAGGATCTGAGTTAGTTGGTACACATCACGAAGACTAGTGGGGAAATTGCTACTTGATCAATGCAATTCAATCAGTAATAAAGGACTAGATAAACCTAACACTGACCACTGCTCATCAATCAATCAACAAATTATGTATATATAATATATTCACACCCTATATAAATTAGTGGTAACGTCTCACACTGTGAAGCTTGATGAACTGGATTTGTATCCAACAGGAAACGTTAGTTTTTTCGAGATTGTGAATTGTATTTCGTTGACATGTCTCAACAACGACAAAATCTATATCCAAGGTTTCCTGATGATCCCCTGTGTTCACGTACCATAGATTGATTATTTTAATGATATTACTTGTCGTCAACTGATATTAATTGCAGTAACAGAAATTAATACACGATTGTTTCATCAGTGTTAGGGACTTGTCGACAATATACATGACAAAACATTGTAATTTTATATTTAACAAAGAGAAAAACATTATTTATTCACAGAGCTAGAATGCGATGAACCTTAATTTAGAATTCAATAAATTCGAGATATAAATGAATTATTATCCAATTCCCGAGTACATAAATCACTGTTTCCTACTAGAATTTCGATAAATCTGTTTCATAACTAGCTATTCATCAATGAATACATCATTGACTTTTTATTGATTTTCAAGGTTCAACATCACAAGAGTGCGATTGTGGATGCTTATTGCTAATGAGTACCAAATCAGAATGAAATATCAAATCATTTTATGATGAAAATCACTTTTATTTAAAGAGATTATTGACAATTGAATATAGATGTGTCAACTAGAGAAATAATGAAAATCAGTAGTACATACTATTTACAAATCAGTACATTGGATGAAATTCAAGACTTTCAGATCTAGCAAAAAAGCATACATAATCTTGTCTGTTGACCAGTTGCTAATTAAATAAATTCATCGAGCTAATAACCCTCAAATGTCCTGATACCGTCGAGAGTTGTGTGTCCGCTCTCCCACTCCAAATGCTCTCACATGGTCATGCATATACAGTCACTATCGGGGAAGTTCTACTCACTGCTTTCTCGTGGCAGGTGAGTTGCTTACGAAATTGAGATGACGAAGTGCGAATGTCTGGAGGTTTAACAGGGTTGGTGGACCACCTGGGGAGGTTTGAAAACCCTGATTCCAAACCATTGGTGCACATGGGCCCCAAGAACCAATCGTTGGTCAATGGCTACCACGGGGCTTCATATCCTAACGTTGCTACACTGTCTTGTGAATCAGATTTTTAGATAGAAGGCTCCGGGTGTGGCCCCTAAGAAAACCACCTGTTTTGGTTTGGACACACAGGCAGTATCCTAACCCTCACACAAATCGAATGATTTATGTGGCGTATATCTATTTGGTGCCTCCTTGTACCAATGTTCATGAGTTCAAATAAATAAATGAACCGAGCTAAGAAAAAAAAACAAGAACTAACCTTTCCTCTTTGTAAACCCAATGTAACTTGACCAACAGTATGTGCAGCTCTATCTAATAATTCTACAACTTCTGCATGTGTTGCTCCAATAACACGTACACCATCGATTGATATTAACTTGTCTCCAGTACGTACAACTTCACTAAGTTGAGCTGAACCACCCATACGCAGAGCACCGATAGATACCTAAAAAGAAATTTTTTGAAAAAAACACAAGTTACATCAACATGAATTATGGGTCTAAAACGATAGTATGTTATCGAAATAAATGACAATCGAAATGATCTTGAGAGTTTTGTGTTGAATATTTATCGATGACAGAACAGATGTGTTTGAAGTTAAATTGTGTGCATATTGTTGTTCATGGATGATGAATTTATCAAGTCGCTGAGTCACCATATAACTTTAACATTATTCGTGTGTTCATTTATAAACAAATTACTTCATATTATTTCTACTCAACAGTATTACTCGTATATCACAATGGACTATTTACCATCCCCCAAATGCCATAATATGGCCGAGAATGGGGAGGGTCAATTCTCTCTCTTGAAATGTTCTTTATATGGCCACGCGTATATTACAGCCACTGTCAGGGAAGTACTACTCAATGCCTTCTCGCGGCATTACTGTTGTTTACGAAATTGAGAGGACGAAAAGCGAATGTCCGGCGCTTTAACCGGGGTGGTGGATACGGACGATCCACCTGGAGGAGTTGGAAAACCCTGATTTCAAATCAATGGTGTACATGGGTGTATGAACCTATTGTTGGTCACCGATTATCATGGAACCGCAGCTCCTAACGTCGCTCCATTGTCTTATAGATTAGATCTCTAGATCAGAGGGTCAGCGAGTGACCTCTTAGAAGGAACCACCTGCTTCGGGTTTAAGCAACCAAGCAGAATCCCAGCCCTCAACCAAAATTAAAGTGGTGTATATATATTCTGGTACGCACTCGAACTAATGTTCATTTGTTTAATTAAATAACTAAAAGACTCTTTACCATCAATCCGTTGTCTTCTAAACCCAATATAATAGAGTCCTCTTAGGTATAACACATACTATGTAATACATAGTCAGTAGGTTTCTTAAACTTTGTATGAAGACTTAAAGGTTATTATCTCAAATCCGATTAAGTTGGCAATGCATATCGCAAATTTTTTCTGATTGTATGATGGATGAAAGCATTAGCTAATTACTAGAATCAGAAAAAAAACAGTACTCAAAGTAAGTCATTTCGAACACATGCTCGAACGGTTGCACATAAAGGTGTAAAAGTTATTTTATGAAAATCCAATACGTTCCAGTGATAACAACCAACAATATACACAATAATAATAATAATAATATTATAAGCGGCCAAACAAAAAACTTTCGACAACAAACAAACCTGAGTATTTTCTTCAGCTCCACCGACTAAGTTAAATCCAAAACCAGTTGACTGACGCTTTAAATGTACAAGGAACTCCCCAGGAAGCATGCACAATGGCGCTGTTGAGGATGCCATTGCTGACGTCGTTACCGCTGTTGCTGATCTGACAATATTACTGTTTGGTCTGTTAGATACGGATGACTGTGAATGACGCAATGGAAGCATACGTCCAGGTCGAAGTAATGAACCATAAGTTGTTGATGAATTAGGTGATTCGGGTGAAAAGTTATCCTTATTTAAACCAACAACTGAAAAAGAGGTTAGAAAACAAGAGGAAACTTAAACGTAATTTGTTAAACTTATATACTGATCATGAAAAGGATCTGTAAGTAAGATGAATAACTTTTTGTACGTGTTGATCTCTCAATTTTTATTTTTAACTTGGTTACCAGAGGTACCGACTCGTGTAGTTGCTTTTCATCAATTCGTTAAGCGTGGAAATCGAAGATATTACCTAGATGTTCAAACCGAAGTAGATGGAGTGGGATACAAATCTACGACTTAGTGGCCGAAAGTCGAGTAAATTACCACCAAGCCACTACTTCCGTTTTGTTCTCAGAAGTGGATGTTTCAATTAGGAATTATCGATTGTTGTCTGGGGAAACACCAGTATCTGATTTAGGTAGAAATGAGCCTAGAAAAATACCCTATGAGTGCTAAATCAGCTCATTATGATAACATTATTTGTGATTGATTATCCTCACAGATCATGTGTTTTTAAATTCAAAGCAATTATTTTATTCAGTTGAATTTTGAGAATTTGGCCGATCGACCATTTCAGCATAGTCATTCAGAACAGATTAACTTGAGAGTTTATGGAAAACATAAAAACTCCACTTCCTATTTAAAGTACACGCTAATGATATTGTCTAAAACAATAGTCAAAGGTTTGCACTAAGTGACATAATCTATCCTCATAAATTATGCTTATTAACTGCCGAATAGTACAATGAAAACTGTTACAAAGTATATTTGCTATTTAACAGAGAAATATAAACACTTCATTAGTTTAATATGTTTGAACTGTTATTTTGTAACTGATATTCTCGTAGTTATGATCACTTCTATGTATAAGAATTAAAGATAGTAGATCAGCAAACAAACGAATAAAAATCAAATAATTATATGTTGAAATCTATTATAACTTTCAGCCCTGTCAACTATCATGTAACAAAATCGCCAATCAGAATATCGACCGCTATGACCTTGAGTCAACTCTGATTCCTCATTGGTCCTCAATATATTACGACCTCTCCTAGCTGTATCTGTTGAGTTTAGAACACAAATATCGGCCAAAAGTGGCTGTGAGATTGGGATACTGTAACTTATAGATTGGGGATAAGTTCAGGATGGTAGATAGTATTGCAGTAGCCAATAGGCTAAATGAAAACTTATGATAAAAGCAAGTGGTTACCATTCATTTATTCTTCGTTCGGATGTAATAAAATTCACTTACATTGATCTGCTTATTGCAGTGAAAATTGCATGAAAATATGTTACTGCCAAAAAAACACACACACACAACCACAACAACTTAACACTTCATACTACACAACGCACAAACACAGAAATTTATGCAAACAGAAAAGAGTGGATACAGTGAATTACTGAAAAATCACAAACTAAATTGAGTAACCTAAACAACAGATTAAAATAAACAAATATATTGATGTGATGAAGCAAAAACGAAACATAGACATCTCTTGCTATTTCTCTAAGTCTGAATGTATGTCTACTTTTTGTAAAATACAATATGTTAATCGATATAACTTTACACAAACATACACACACACACACACGTATACTCTTGTGGTCGATGGATACAAACAAGCAAACAAATAAACACATACATGTATACACAAAAGTGCCGGTTTCATTTCTTTAAAACAATTTTATAATTTAGTGATTACTAAATAACAATTGATAGTTAGTTAACTATCAGCACCTTGATATCATCAGTCAATTAGTCTAAGAACATGTGAAGTAATGACAAATGAAAAGTCATCACTTTGATTTAGAGTAAAGGAAGGTAGATAGCTGAAGAAACTATTCATTAATACGGAAACATACGAATATTAGTATAAATCACTAAGCCAAAGAGAACTCTATTGAAAATCAGAAAGTCTGTATAGTTGTTTAAATTCTTGTTCAAGACTATTCAGAAGTTGTTTCATACATGAAACATTTCGGTTTTACACTACATAATGTCAGTTTTAATCGGTGTATATGTGTACAAAACACATAGACCAATACTATTCAATTATCATAAATGATATTTAAAGGAAGTTAGAAGAGTTCTATTTCGTCTCACAGTTAACAGTTGTGTAGCGAACAAGAACACAAGTGGGGACAACTAAATTAATTTAACACAACATAACAGAATATCTTGGTAAAATCTGAGAACCATATAGTAAATATTCCATTTGAAAAATGTCCACCAATTGTGTCAGACTTTATCGTTCCTTCATTTTCATACCAATCACTTATCTTCGATCTTCCCAAACTTCTGCCGCCAGGCATTTCACTTTCGATTGGTGATATATACCACTTATATCTGTAGATATCAGTAGTACACACCACAGTTGAATTACTTAATAAATAAAATTCAAATGTTTAAATGTATCTTTACTATGTGAAGATAATATTTGTAGATAACTTTTCATTAAGAACTAATATTAGTAAAGAGAACTATTGAAAACAAAAAGGGACAATAATAAAGTTAATCTATTTTGTTTTAATTTACAATAACTACATCTTTCATGCAATTTTAAATGATCAAAAGACCAATATATGTAAGAAAGTGTATATATGACGAATCAAAAAACCCTCAAATTTAAGTAGTAAACATTTTGCGAGATAGTGCTTTTGTTTTTATCTAATTTCGTCGCAAATATCCATATAAAGATAACATTTTCTTCCTCTGACTTTTTAGGGAGATTTAGTTTCCAACTTAGAATGCGTGGACGACATAGTCCTATTTAATGAAGATGTTGAGATACTGAATAGTTCACTGAAAACCGTAAATAATTATGCGCGCGCGTTTAGGATGGCTCGTTTTCCCTGTAAATGCAAAATGTTCCTCCAGCGCCGCTCTGCACAACTCGTAAACTGACCATAACCGAGTGAGGAAGTTGAGCGCGCTGTCTATTTGATTCAACTGGGTGATTTGATATCAGACAAAATCTTGGCATGGTTTCAGAAAGTTTGGTCTGCTTTGAACATTTTGCCTCACCTGTAGCATAGAAGAGATGTTTGTTTGCCGAATAAAGGACGAGTAAACTGAGTAGTGATCCATTCTGTATTACTCTATGGCAGTGAAAAATGGTCCATGAAACAAAAAAAACATAAACAGGATGCGCGCTTTTGATCATAGGCATCTTTGAAGCGTTGCCAGAGTATCGTGGAATGACTGAATGACCAATGCTGGGGTTAGACGTTTGATGAGATCGTGAATCTCCATCGACATTTATTTGTGTAACGTAAGACCAACTCGTGCACTGGATGGTGTAGGAGTAGGCTGGAATAGGCTCTGTATAGTTCTTACTAGTCATGGTTGGTACGACTAGTTGAAAAACCGCTCAACTACACCACAACGAATTATTATCCTAAATCCACTAAAAAGATGTCGTGAACAAGATGATCACATATGCTATCAGAGGTATGAGGCTACCCACATAGTGGATCGACATTTCCTTTAGAGGGATTTGAATAGTAGGCTATGTTAGTGATAGTCTTAGAGACCTGGGAGAGTAACCGCAGAGCCCTAGGGACAACTGTGTGAGGTCGGTAACGCACGGCCTTTCTATCGATGGTTTCAGATTTGTAAACCCCCCGATTCAAAACGCCTTATCACTGAAGAAGGAAGTCCGCAGGGTAAGATAAGTTGTGATATTTTTAGGGTTGACCTTTTTAAACCTCTTTGCGTTGTGAGAAAGGAGCATCGTTGCAGAAGTTGATTATCTGAGGGAAACGCCATACTGCTGTCATGCTCCTCTACAGTCAGCATTATGACTTCGCTCACGGACCATAAGCTGCCGCATTTAGTTCTACGGTTCTCCAACCGACCTGCCTGGAGTACTAAGGCCAAAAAGAACATTTGCTTCAGCCAAAATAGACTGGTTAGGTCATCATGAATGGCAAGCCCGATCATAAAGTAAAGGCAGCATCTAGGCTCGGGCATTGTATAAATGATTTTACATTTATGAAGTGATTAGTTTTTCATAAAATAACTTGCCTTTCAACCATCAGGTTTCATTTTAAAACGGCCCTTTATTTGGTTAGGGATAGATCAATAGGGTAGGACTTATAAGAATACATAGACCTGTAATATGGTTACTGAAATGCATTTATATAATTTTAAGAAGAAAACGTAAATGACCCACGATTACAGTAATAATATTTTATTTACCGCTATCATCAACGGGATGTACTCGTCGGCGTCGATCCGAAATCACAGATAAACCCATGTTATTATTAATGTTGCCATTGTTATTATTGGAATGATGAATATAATCTGTTTGGTCGAAATTTGACCGACTAATTAAATCGGACGGTTCATTTTGATACGAATGTTGATAGTGACGCTGATGATATTGATGATTAGGACTATCTAAGCCTAAACGCCTATCCACGTATGGATCGGGGGTTTGTGCACGTATATGCGACGAACTACTTGAAGAAATACTATTTTCTCCTGTACTACCGGAAGTTCGATGATGGTAACCAATTCTGGAAGAAAGCTGTAAAAGAGATTTAATTGAAACAAAGGAAACTAATGAGTATTATCATTAATCTTTTAAAATAAGATTACAACAGACTTGTATGAGGCAGTCGTTATAGACTGACATCAATCAGGGTATACTAGAAAAAAACAGAGTACTAACAAGACGTTTAGTCCTAATACGAGATTCTTCAGGTTTCATCAGCTAGAACCCAATAATTTGCATTCCCCGTCAGTTATTTTTACGCAACGTAGAACCTAACATACATGTGCATCGATTAAAGTCGGCACACTAAGTATAGAGATGCCAGAGTAGTAGAAGTATTGATAGTGATAGCAGAAAATATCATTTGCGAAGATATGTATTTGTCCAATAAAACAATCCTAGTATAATTTCGAAACTTAACATCTAAGAGATGATAAATGGCCGATTCGCAGCGATGTCATTCAATGATTACGATAATCGTACCGTCCCTAACCAGGTAGTCTATATTTCCAACCTGAATCAACTTGTGAATTTTGTCTATATAATATTTTTTCGTAAACTAATATGTCATTTTACTATAAATTCATTTTCTGCTGCATAATTGTTCTTTCTTCTGATATCTAGTAGTTTAGGGTCACTGAGTTACCAGTTAGTTTTCAAGGAATAATTGGAACTTGAACACATTAAATGCTTATTCAAGCGGTCTACCACTATACACCTACACATTTGTTCAATATTTCATTGATACGGTTGGAGCTACCTTGAAATATCATTTTTTCAAATTTGAGGTTTACATCGAAAGAGATGACTGAGTTGTTAAAACATTTCGACAACGATTCGTCAACTAAAGACTAACCGATCAGGTAGTATTCTTAGTTCCTAAATGAAATGTGTGATTATAAATCGCATACACAAACCTGTAGGCATTTAAAGACTGAATTTCATTATTTACAGTCGTTGAATACTAAGAGTAAATATTACTGAATTTTACATTACTTTACACGGTTTTTATCTACAAAAAAATGTATAACTCATGTTTTATGTGCAATGATGACTGAGAGAACTTCAAGTTAAACAGTAGTATAGATAGAATGATTTGAAAACGAAATTTTATTTCTCTAAAGCAAAGTGATATATTGAATCAATCATAAATACCCAAATGATAAGTGCACGTATTCGGTCAAGATCTGGTTTTAATTTTAGAGGGATAAGACACATTACGCTGAGGTCGCTTAAGGGATATATATAAGAGTATACATATATGATTTAGTTTAACCAAATAATTTGGGCAAAATACTGTACTATATTACGGAATCAATAAGCATTCAGATGAGTATTTTAAAAGAGCAAGAACAAACATTCTAGCAGAATAGCATGAATTCATTTTTATTTCGTTGGTTCTCGTCAGCTGCTTACAACCTGTGATATTTAAAATCATAATTAATGGGTTAAAATTACTTACATAAAAGAGTTTGATTGGAAGTTATATTAAAGACATATTCATATAGTATAGCAAGGGTGTAAATAAGTTTAATAGACTGAATATTGTAAATATATACCTTATGTGATGAAAGAACATTGTGACAACAGTTCAAACGGTTAGAAACAAATAAACCTTGATAGGAATAAAATGAGTAGAGTTCAGTTGATAAAATAAAATAAGATAGTTGGAATAAAACTCAATGGTGTAATAAATGCAATAAAGAGTTTAAGGGAAAAAAAATGATAAAGGGAACTATGTGTAAGAGTATTTTAAAGTCACAGCGTGTTAATCATTGAAAAATACAATGACATCTATTGTTTGGATGCTGAATAATTTCAGTGAGAATATTAAATAATTGATAGATGAAGTCAGAAATATGATTTGTCCTCAATTGAAAGATAACAATGCAAGGAACTAGGAAGTGAACTGAAGATTTAATTTTGATCGATTAATTAGTTAGGTTTTCGGACATATTGAAAAAGTCACAAACAAAAATATCTATACCATTATTTCAATAATGAAAAAGTACGTTCAGCTAAACATCACTGAATATAATAATGATCGGTAAATCTGAAAGTGTTTTAAGAGGACAGAATATTTTCTCCACAAACATTATTTGGAGTTCAAATCAAGCAACATGAAGGAAATATAGGTAAGGCTGAAAAATTAGTTGAGTTACTATAGAATTTCGAAGAGAAAAATCATCATGGAGAAATATATTATTAACAAACAAAAAAACATATATATTTCTTAATTAATCTATTTTTATACTGGTTGTTTGAATCTTCCCATTGACGTTTAGGACTACACACGATCAGTTGCTTATTGGCATGTGTACATCCTGTGTGAATTGCCTCAAGTCAAAAGCATTATAAGCAGAGATGGAGTGAACATCAAATCTACGATGCAGGTAAATATGATGAAACGAGCTTTCTGGATTCTATTGCTTGCTAAAATCCATCTCTTTATAATACTTCTTAGTTGTTTAGTTCACTGTATTATAAAGAATTCTTTCATAATACTTGTCTTCTTGAATGATTAACTATGAACTTCCTGTTATCGAGGTCATTCGAAAAATTGTTCTACGTCGTTGGCACAGTATAGCTTCACTCAATTCTGATAAGGCGAATGATGATTCAAAGATGAATAGATAATATGAATTTATTTGTCAAAGTAAAAACATCTAGCAAAACTATATAAAAAATTCAATTTATAGAGAAAACACTTACATGATTTCGTTGAGGTTGAGGAGTAGCATAAATAATACTCAAATTATTATTATTAATTGTAGTGGTATTTATGGCATTACTATTAACAGTACCATCAGTGGGTGGAGAAGAGGGGAAAACACCGATTATTGATGTGTTTGATTGTTGGTCAGTTGATTTAGCATGAAAGTCTGCAACAGAGAAAGAGAAACGAACTGTAAGCTACTTAATCATTGTAAATATTTTTGTAGAAGGTGTATATTTTAAAAAAAGCATATCATGTTTAACTTCTAGTCGTAGGTTAAAAAGTCCGACTTTATCGGATATCCGTACATGTTAGGTAAAAGTGAATTGACAAGAAAATTAAGAGGGTAGCACAAGAAAGAGCCTTTATTCTAGTTAAAATATCAACTACTTAGCGAACCAGTACTCTTCTAACTACCGCCAATTGGAGTTATGTATTTACATGTATAAATAAAAGTAAGTATATGGGAAGAACTAAGAAAGAAAGATTTCAAGATCAACTTTGTCTAAAATTTAAGTCTAAAACGAAGCATTTGATGGAGAATAAACGTGAGGTATATATATTACAAGCAAATAATGAACACTGAATCAACTTTAGAAAAGCGTTTCAGATTAACGGAAGGACATTAGGCCTCTTAGCAATGGCCTACCTTCTCAATCACTTAAAGAGTAAAACAAAAGAGGTTCAACTCGTCATAGATCGATATCGGTCGCGGAAACCATTGAAAACCAGAGAGCAATCTATAGTTTATACGTTGCAGTATGGAAATTTCTGAGCAGTGAGTGCTTGTGACCCATCCAGGGAACGAAAACAGAACCTATTTGTTAAAACAATTGAACCAACAGCCGACTTCTACTAATTCACGTGATTCAATGCTATCGGTGATAATTATTTCCCTGCCATGTTTGATCACCCCCAGTCATGACATTTCACTGGAAATTCGTTAACATCGTGAATTACGTTACAAGAGAGTTAAATGTAGTTTGGTTAGAGGGATTAAACGTTCACAACAAGAAGTACAGATCGTAGACTTGATCAATGGCAGGGTTGTGAATGTGCACTGTTGTGGAGTGGCGTACTATGATGGAACGACTGTTCTAGTGCATCATGGTTTTCAGTAGTACTCTAAATAAGATCAATTTATGGCGAAATAAATCTACCAATGAAAATTAATCTATCCAACACCCTTAAACCAAAAATAAAACATCATTAACGAGAAAAATAAAAGATTCCACTAGGAAATAAAAAGTAAACAAAAAAGACATAAACCGAAGAAACATAAAAATTTAAAACGAAAAAGAAATGAATGAAGAGTTCTTACGGTTAGATTAAAGAGAAGAATTTTTCTAGAATATTCCTAGTTCATAGGAAAATAGAATGAGAAAGAGAGAATTAAACAAGTTAACAACATAGAGAAAAAAAACAAACAATCAAACAAGTACAAATCTTCCGTGAATGACTCATTTTAAAATAAGACACATAAATTAGCATAGAAACCATAATGAGAATGAGGATAAAATAACAAACTACTGAGTTTATTGTCATTTTTTTTCTTTAAACAAACAAACAAAATAATTGGATGATGATATGTACGCGTACTCGTGTGTGTGTGTATTTGCGAGTACACGTCTACAAACACCCAATGAAGATATGAAATCAGCAAAATCACAGATAGAATTAAGATAACATTGAATTAGAGATTAGGTTTCCCTAAAGGAACTCTATTTAATGTGGATATTTACCTACCACCAATAAACAAGCAAACGAAAACGAAACTCATTATATACTGTTATTTTATCTTTCATACAGAAAAAATGTGCTCAACAGTTAGATGGGATTAAGAGTAACAATGTAACCAGACAAAATATATATATTTCATAATGCTAAAAAAATAGCGAAATAAAATAATAAAATTTTGAACCCCCCCCCCCAAAAATGTAAAGTAATAAAATGATAAAAGAAAAAAGATAAAGAAAGAAAAACTGATAGGTAGTAAAAATAGATAAAAATACAAAAAATAATCAATATTGAAATGATGAAGATAATTTGTAGATTAGTTGGATGTTTTCTGTGATATGATTTCATAGGCAAATGGTCTAATTAAAAAGTTTTTATTCTCGTTCTGGATAAGATCGTCAGTGCTGATTCTACATAGAAGTGTGTATCTGACACTGACTACTAGGTTGTAAGGTACGAAAATGTAAGCTCCATAATTAAGCGGTTTAGTTTAAAGAACACATTATTAATAAAGTAATGAACATTGTGATTAGTAGTTGTTTTTGAAGATTTGTATGAAACAATAGGTGTGAATAACTGCAGTCGATAGTACGAATTACTGGATACTAGCTCAATGTGACTGGGTTAACATGAGACATGAATGTGCTTGAGTTCTACTGTAAAAACATTTCCGTGTACATGATTTTGAACCACAGTTAGTGTGTGAAGGGGTAATGAAAATAATGACTAACCAAATCTAAGCAGGTGGAGCAAAACCCAAAAGTAGGACCTGGTAGTTAAAAGCCGAAAGTTTTAACCACTAAACCATGGGTTAAGTAGTCGTAAACTATGATAAAACAGTAGTCATTTTTTGATGAAAACGAATTTTAAAATGAGAACTAACGTTTACGATAACTGAAAAATGATACAAGTAAACAGGGAATTTAAGATGTAACCCTTGTATAAAGAATAATCAAACATATCATGTTAGACAAACATAGATAATTCCCCAAAAGTCTTGAAAGGTTGGGGAAATGTTGAAAGTACTTTGGCTAATCCATGTTGGTTGGAAATCTCTAAGAAAATTCGAGAAGATGGGGGACTGTATTGCTAAGGTCACATAAAATACTACAAATGCCCTTGTTTTCTGTATACAAGTTAGTCTTTGAAGCAACGCTTCTCACACACCTCATGTTCATTTTTTCTGCTTAGGGTTCAATGGTGCAAGATTTAAGTGAACTAGAAAGCGGTTAGGAAGTTGGGGTCTGAGTGTTTAAAAGCAAATTTATCAGATTGTAGTCAGGAATTTGAATATCACTGTTAAGTATATTTTTATCAATGTTGCTTTAAAACGTCCTCTTTATATCAGGATTGATGATACTAACTGGTTGCCCAAACCGAGGTTAATGGAGCTGAATGTGAACCTGACACCTAATGATTGAAAGATAAATCCTTAAACCAGCAAGCTATGGTTCTAGGAGTACTAAAGAAAGAAATAGACGATGATTATTTTCACGTTTGAGGTGCTGTTAACAATGTGTGATCAGGTATCTGCTTAATGCATAAAACATTTATCCAGTATGAATTTTTCACTGAAAGACACAATTAAATGTAGACTAAAATGCATGATACTAAACTCTTAACTATTTCTTGAAACTTAATACAATAAATCTATGACCAAAAGCACATTTATTTACGATAACATCATCTTGATAAGTAAACAAACTAATTGTAAGTCAAAAAAAACACTCAAACAATATGACAATTTTTAGATGAGTATACTACTTAATGATCTATATATTAAGCTGTTTTATGTATGTTTATTATTTGGCGTAGTACAAGTGACGACGACAAAAACACAGAATAAAAGTATATTTCAAGGCGAAAGAAAAAACAACAAGCCAGTACCTAAGCGGATGACAGAATAGTATTTGAGGCGAACAGTACTGGGTTTGAGTCCCAGAGTGGATGTCGGATTTGCGATGCAGGCACATTCAACTGGTGAGTCCCAAGTAAGACAAAATACACGTCCTGAATTCAACAGCTAGCCACCATCCAAATCTTCATAACAACAACAACAACTTAATTTCCTAAAAGGGTTCAATTCAGATTGTCATCATAACAAACATGATAACAATCATCCGTGTGATATTTCAAACTGGCTGTCTTCGCTATGATTTATAACACACACGCCAGTTAAAATAATAGATTGTAATGAAGTATTATCATTTAATTCAACTATCAGACTTAACAACTGACGTCTTCAGACTTAAGAAACCTTCTCCCGATTCAACTTAACTTCCAAGTGACATGAGGAAAAATCCTATTGTGTGGTTTCAGATCTATGTGAGTAGCCATCTTTTGATATTTCTGTGAAGGATCTTAAATCCACTGAACATACTCCTACTACTTCGTTGTCTTTTTAATGGAAAATTTGAAAGTTGTGTTTTGTTCTTCAAGATTATCACAGGTTGAATGCCCTTCATTCTTGTAACAACCAAATATGCTCTCCTACTATTGATTCGTTACTTTCCCAAATATATGCTAATTTTTTTATTCCACTTTTAAGGACATAATCGTTGTTTGCTTGAATCAATCTTCCATAGTTTCCCTTATTAAATTTCACCAGGCAGATATTTTTATACTTTTGGATTGAAAAAGACCACCAGGAAGGGGATAAATGGTTGTTGTATACAGTGTAGTAGGAGATGAAAACTAAGCTTATCTCATCATATGGACAAGTAATATGGATTTTGTGAAATACTTTGCAAATTTCTAACATTACATTATCCTAAGCGTTTAGTTTTAGCTTCGTATACAAGTTTATGTACGAAAGAATTTAGAAAAATAACATAAACTTACCATTTATATACTGATGATTAGCTATGTTCCCACGATAACGCTGAAAACAGAAAATCAATTCAGCGGAAAAGTGAAATAAATAATCCGTTAAACAATAATAAAAATGACAACAAAAGAATTACTTAAAAACAAAACTAACTGGATACATTAAATTGTAAGAAACATGAGAAAAGATAATACTGGAGAATTAGTGTAATAGGTTACAGAGATCCGGTTCCAACTATTAGGCTTCAAATGCAGACGCAAATTTGAGCAGTTGGTTGTTGCTCCAGTTATCACATAAATATTGACCCAGTAGCAGGTACAAAAATTAAGTGTGACTCAGTAATGAGGCTCAAAAGTCTAAGCAATCGACCTGAAATCATAACTTTTATGTGAGGCTTGATGAAGCTAACAGGGTATTTATACAAAATTGAATGGAATTAAGTTTGAACCGGTGACCTAATATTTAAAAGTTTGAGTGCATTAATTAACAGTCTTTTAAATTCATGAAAGTATGAATCGGTAACTAGTCATCAGCTATCAAGATAACCAAATGTTGAATGATTCAGGAAGTATTACTGTTTAACAGTACGATACTTCTAAATGTATTTCCTTTATAATCGATAGCAGCCAAGCGTATTTTGATTAAGGGCATGATTATATCTCACACAATATCTTGAATCCAAAGTAGTTAATTATTAGCTAACCGAGTTGCAACATTTCTAGAACTCCAACAATAGAGTTGAGATGTATCAACAGATAACAAATCTTTACAGCTTTTGTGTACCTAGGCACCATGTCATAAAATAACCATATCCGTTTTCTCTAACCAGTTCCAGCGTTGACAAATGATGAATGATGTGGAAGTCACTAAGTGAATTATCGTCACCGCACCTGAACATACACTGTCAGATTTTGGAACTATCAATATAGTTTACAACTGGATCTGATAACTTTTTCAAAGACAATAAAAATGAAATATGGAAACATTGACAACCCTCAGATGTGATGGTTCAAATTTAATGAAGATAGACAAAAACTATATTCATTGATGAGTTTCTAAACTCTAAACTATTATAACTAAACTATCATTACGCGACAACGCCAAAAATAACCTAGATTAGGATATACAGTTTTGGCTTTGACTATTACGTGGATCAATGTTATCAGTCAAACCGAAAATTAGCACATACTTACAAAACGATCATCCATATACACAAACATAAAGATACAATTATTCATTCGAATGAATTAGAATTTTTCTGATCATTTTTATGTTATGTTACAAATAAAATAAAGATTAGAAACGTGTATGATATTGAATCAAAGCATTACGCTTAGTTACAATAATTGAACAAATAAACACCTTATCAAAAAAAGAATAGGATAACATTTACATAGACTAATAAAGCTTTTAGTACAAAAAAAAAACAACAACAGAAAACACTAAATATATATGCCAGTAGATACAGGGAAAAAGCCAATTGAAATGAACTAGATAAGAGACAATAAGTGATCAGGAAAAACAAATATGTTATAACGTTACAATTGTACTACAGAAAGGATATATCAACCGACATTACCCCCCCCCAAAAAAAATTATACATTAAAAACTGATAAGCATATATCTTTTATTTTCTACTGCTAAATAACTGCCTACTGAATTATCATTGAACATTGATGAAAGTACATTAAACCAACAACAACAACAACAAAAATTATATAAAAACATGAATAAATATAAACAAGACAAAAATGAAATGTGAATGTGTGAATGTTGATTATTTAATGTATTCATATTTTTAGAACTTGAAAAATATAGTAAAAATTGATAATAACTAGCAGTAGAATCTAGGATGAACATTTCGTCCTATTTTGAGACTCGTCAGATGGATGCATCTGTATTACAGAGTTTGATGTTCACTCTGAGAAGATACAAGTAAACAATACCAAGTGAATTTATGTTCTATGTAGTGAAATGTTCAAAAGAATATTATACAAAGAACTTTATTTATGTAAGTTCAATAGTTTCATTTATATCCGGATTCTTTATATGATCATTAATGAGTTTATAAATGATTCTACTTTGATTTAAGTATAATTTACGTACAAATTCATTGGTCAGTATAGTATTATGTGATAAAGATTCGAATACCCAAGACTGGCTTATACATAGTCCATATTAAAATAGTACTTATTATCCGGTGAAATTCTCTTTATACAATTTGCTTTACAATGTTCATTTTGAATACAAAACAAGAATGAATGAGTCCTTGATGGATTTAAATCATCAAGCTTCGTGAGAAAATCCTCGGAGTTTTAGTGGGAAGCCGTGACCAGTGGAGCTAATCCGTGTCGGGTAGATACAGGTATCTACCTCAGTACAATGGGAGATGGTCGGGCTAATTCGTAGATTATTTGAGGTTAGACATAAACACCATTGGACGCTGGTTCAGTGGTCCAGTGAGTTAAGCGTTTGCGCACGAGACTGAAGGCCCTGGGTCCGAATCCCACGAGCGGGATCGTGGATGCGCACTGCTGAGGAGTTCCACAATATGACGAAACGGCCGTTCAGTGCTTCCAGGTTTTCAATGGCGGTCCAACATCAATCGGTTTATGATCTCAATTAAACACTATAAAGTACTTTAAGTTGTAAAGCTATTGGTTAGCATTATTTAAAATTTGATAAGTTGGTAAGTTTGGCATTCAATATTTGTAAAAACAAAAGTTGCTAATCATAATAAAAACATAAAAATTAACATACCTGTTCATTGAAATTTAATGAATTCATTTCAAGCAATTCAGTATCCAGTAATGATAACGGGGAGGTATACAAACCTGTAAATTATGTAGAGAAAAGAATAAATCATAGAATTATTTATGATAAATTGAAATGCCCAACATATTCACCACCATCAATATAAATGTTAATTATGACATCTTGTTGTGTTAATCTAGTATGACAACTTGCACTAACACGTATCTGTGTCGGGATCAATGTTAATTATGTCTGTCTGTCTATTAATCTATCAAAACATATGCATAATGAAGAAATACAATTATTGAATAGCCACAGTTGCGAATAAGTGCACATTTAAAAACGTATCACTCCTTTTCTTGGTTACCCAAGGCCAAAGCTCCATTCAAAGACAATGAAAGCTTAAAGTCTTATCCATCAGCGTTAATCAAACAACTTATAACAAGGTTCAAGGTACGCCTACAGTAAATCCAATTGATATCGGTTTAATCTACGACATATATAGCACCAGACATACACAATGCTTGTGAATTTTGAGCAATATTTCTTCGGCATTACTCACAGGCTAGCAAAGATATTTGAGATCTACTGTAGCCAAGCCAAGAAATCCATTATTCTTTGTATAAATTAAATCAAACATGGATAAATGAAGTACAAAAGCTACTTATTACACAGATATATTTTGAAATGATAAGGGAAATCAGTAGATCAGATAGATATTATCAGTACTGTTGAGTTCTCTGAGCTAGATTATTCAGTTACGGAACTACATGTATACGTAATTACTAACGATGTTGATCAAAACAACAATCAATGAAAGCTCCATAACTGAACCATTAAAATCAGAGAATTCAATAACATTAGACACATATATTCATAATACATAAATGACTGAGACAAACGTGTTTAATTGAACTATGAACTGTACAATAAATTATTGCCACATTACAATATTTTAAATTTCAATGGTTAAGATCATAAGTCAGTTGAAGCTAGACCACCATGGAAAACCTGGAAGCAATGGACGGCCGTTTCGTCCTATTGTGGGACTCCTCAGCAGTGATCTTAACCATTGAAATTACTACAATCTCCATAAAAACCTATCTGATATTAATATTTTAAATGTTTTTAATTAACTAAAGCTATTTTTCTTCATTTCAATCCAAATGATCAATATAATCCATTTGAAAATAAGGGGGAGAAACAGTTTCGTCTACAACACTCACAACAAGTACCATCTTTCACTGTTTATTGTATTATCATTAAAAAAGTATGACATAATCTTGAAGCCAAACATGAAATAGAAACAAAAATTTAGATAACTATGCCTGTCAATCTTTATGTAAAACACTTTATATACAATTAAACACATTGTAAATGTGACTAATCAGATGTAATTTATGATTGAGATTCAGTATAATAGAAGTGATAAGAGAATTGTGAAAATTACATTTATTGATTATTTCAGTATCCCCTGGTATGTAATTCTATTATGTAATTTATTCAATTTTGACAGTTGTTCAGTATGATATTCATTTATGCAATCATGAATTAAATTCAATTAAATAACCATTGAAAAGTGGATCTGTATGTAAGATATAAAGAGGTATCTTTCCGAATAAAATATTGTTCTAAGTAAAAAAAACTGGCCTCTCCACTATGATATTCCACATTTTAATGAAACACAATGGTTCTAGGTGAAGTGAACAGAACACGGGTGAGGACAACCTAATTATATTTAACACACCATTACAGAGTTACTTGGTAAAATAGAAAAACCATACAATAATACTTAATTTGCAAAATGTTCAATAATTGCCTCGAACTTCGTTATTCCTGCATTTCCACAGTAATTGCTTTCTATTCTCGCTCTTCCTTTCTTGATCTTCCCCATCTTCCGCTGCCAGATATTACATTCCTGACTCGCGTCATATACTACTTATATCAATATAAGTAGCACGCACCACATAGGGAGTTGGAGTTAAATTTACTGTCGGCTTGGATATCATGAGTGAAAATCTGTATCTAATTATCGTACAAAATTTACTTGATCATATCGGTGACAAGAATTGTATTTAAAGAGATAGACTGAGGATGTATTTTATTTTATCGGTTGGATTCATTTCACTGTTTCGTCGGTTCTTCAACAATTTTTTTAAAAAAATTCACATATTTCTCATATAATG